>CM053502.1:96838195-97091816 GCA_028627145.1 Eidolon dupreanum | reverse complement strand
ACCTGTATACTTCTGTATAATCCTAAAAATCAAAATGCATATATTAACTTTTTTTCTCTTTCCATTGTTTGGGAAGGCACTTGATGACTTTCTAGAAAAGGAGATAAATTCAATCTGACTTGGTTCACCTATGGGTTCACCTATGGGTGGCTTTATACAAGCTTTAACCTTGGTAGGACTGCACAGGCAAGCAGCTAAAAACAGCCATAATTCAGAGAACTATTATATTAGAGAAAATGTTGGGATTGCACTGGGATGAAAGTAAACTTCTTGGATTGAAATGTGCATGGCTACATGGATAGCCTATACCACTCAGCCACTGCCATTCCTTTTTGTTCTTCATATTGTCCTAGTAACAGTCCGGCTTTTTTTCTCACACATACAATCCGATTATTTTTTGAGCATATTATGATGCAGAAGGTAAAATCATTTACACTCCCAATAGTCCTTTTCATCTATAGTATGATAAAAACTATATTTAGATCATAAATTTATATATTTTTATAGTTTCTATTTTAGAATATCTCAAGTTGTTGATTTAAAATGAATATGAAAAAATCATCCGTAATTGAAAGGAGTACTCTTTCTTCTTTCTTTCAACTAATTTCATAATTTGATTCTGGTTTTCTAGGTCATGGTTCTTTCCCAGGGTTAAGACAAATGGATTGAGCAGGGGATCGAGTCATTAAAATTTATTTTCCTTTGTTTAACTTTAGGTTAGCTAGGAAATTTTGGCTATCTTAACTCATCTTCAATTTTAATTTAAAAAATGATAACTAATGACCTCAATTCAAATCATTTGCAGAACCTCAAAGACTTATAAATATGGATTATAAGAAGAATAATGATTTATAGATAGTGGACTTTTTATCTTTCTCTGGAATATTCCTATGGCTGAAGGAGTATGAAAGGTCAGACCTGATGGGTTCTATTTCTGCTTTCCTGTCTCTGTGTCTGCCGCTTTAAATATGACTTTGCTTATGGTCTTAATGTTACCACTATCCTAGGAAAATATAATCCCAGATAGTGGTATGAAAAGTGGAAATATCAGGATACAAACTTGATATTTTTTACTTAGTATGAGGTTAAAACTACCCTAGGACTGATTTCCTCCTTTTCCTTTCCAGAATTCAATACGATTAAGAGGATCTAATGGCTTTTTTTTTTTTTTAATCTTCCACTATATATGTAAAAGTCTGTGGACGTTCTACTATTATTGCTTCATTTGAAAAGGAGGAAGCAGAAAGCTAGAAGTAAATGAACTGTAAAGGTGATAGATATAATGTTCATGAAACAGCCCCACAATTGTCACTGATATCTTTAGATAAGCTTTAAAGAATTGAATGAAATATAATGCAAAATTAAGGCAATAGTTTAATGGGGCCAGTGAACAGTGATGCCTTTCTGTACTTTTGTGAAGGTAAGATCATTTCAGAGGTATACCACATGGCTAAGTTCCTAGACTCTGGATTCTTCATGCCATTACCTACTACTTTTTTGACATTAGAAAGATAACATGACCCCTCCATAACTCATTTCCCTCATCTGTAAAGTGAAATTAAAATGAAACCAATAATAATGCCTACTTTATGGGGTGTGTATGATGGGCAAATAAGAGTGTATACAGGAGATAAAATAATGTCTGCACAGAGTTAATGTGAAGTAACTGTTGCATATTTTCATCAGAGCCAAACATACTTAACTCAGTGAGTTGAAAACAAGGCCAACAGAGGCCACCAGGAAGGTGTCTCATTAGGAATGAAGCCACAGATTCTGCTTTCCTCCTGAGAAAACAGTATATAATATTCCTCACACTTCCTGATTCTTGCTGTTCCATAGAAAAGTAAAGAGGAAAAATGGAGAGTACTTGTTCTCTTCTCTTCTCTAACTAACTCATGTGCTTCCAGTGGTGTTAATAGTAATATAAAGAATTAATCTATGGTATAGTAAATAATTCATAAGCTGTACCTTTTTCTCTTTCTATTCCATACTGTTCAAAGCTTATAAAGTGGATTAAACTGCACAGAATATATGGAAGTAAAAAAACAATTATGAGTGTTATTGTATAATGGCATGATTCCTACTTTAATTAATTACAGTTCTCTCCTAGAAAACCTACACAAAATGCTACATTCTTTAAAGCTTTTTGGAAACATTGTAAACATGATTTATGTTTAAGAAGACTTAGGCAGAGACTTAACATATCTTGCCCCTAAATGCAGTATTATCAAGTGAGATTCAAACAATAGTTCCATTAATCAACACTGCCTCTAACAAGAAGCTAATGCTTTAATGAATAATTATTATGTGTGTTTTATATTGCTTTGGGGGAGGTGTTGCCTAGAAAGTTTCTTTACTTGTTTATCTTTTCTTTACATAAAAACATTAATGATGCATAGAATATATTCTTTTAATTTCAGAGGCTTAGAAAAAAATTTATAATTGAACACACAAAACATAGCATATTTTTCATAATTTCTACCTCATCTAATGCAATGATTGTAGCTGCATTTTTAAATGCATAATTGATAAATTTCTAGATTTTAATTTATTCAAAAGAGAAATTTATTCTAAGAATGAGATTCCCTCTGTTCACTGATTATAAAGGAAAAGGTTATAAATTATATTGTGGGACTTGGGAGGGTATCAAGAATTTAGAGAAAAAGTTATAATTAATTTGAGACATTTAAAAACATTCTACTTATACTGATAATGTAACATACAAAATAATTTACTATTTTAATTGCTTTATAAATCAATATTAGAGAAATCCTTTTTTCACATCCCTTTTTTAAAGGATAGCAATTTTATGTAGTCTACAAAAGAGATGGGGCCATTAATATTTCAATTATAATCAATAAATGTATGGATGTTCATGTATAACTAATTTCTACTTCCAGATATATATTTACTTAAGATGTGTTTAAGTACCTCAAAACAATTATTTTTTTAAATTGTCTTAAGCAATTCACAAGGAAAACTGATATTTGTTTCAATAACATAATCAATGAAGTCTGAAGTCTTTTTTTGAGATTCTTCAATTGGCTGTTGCAAATGATCCTGAGTTCAGAAATGCTAGGTCAATTGCACTGTTGTTAGAAATTAACTTGAAAGTTCTACATATTCTGCTAAGTAGTGCTTAATAGTGCCTAACGTCACAATAGTTAAACAAGAAATAACCAGTAAAAATGATGTGCTAGGTTTTATAATTCTATAAAATGATGAAATGGTTGAAGCAGAAGAAAATGAGTTGTTATTTGAGGGGAGGAAAAAAGAAAAGAATAAATAACGAGAGAATCCAAAGTGAGCTAATTGTTGTTACAAATGCGCCAGGAATTAGGGCCTGAGACCATAAATCTCCTCCCGATGGCCAACTCTGCCATGAAATATGTTCTCTCAGTTTGAACTAATTTTTCTTATTTTGCTTTTTGACAGCACTATTGTACCTCTATTGCTCGATTCATTTGGCTTTGGACGTTAATTATTTACATCTGTGTCTGAACTACCCTGTAAATATCTTGGGGGTAGAGGCAATGTCTTTTTTAACTTTCAATGTTTTAGCCCTCACAAGAAACATTCTGTGTCATATCTGGCATATTAAAGAAACTAATAAAATTAAGTAAATAGGTAGTATTTTAACTGAGTTTTTCACTCAAGTTCATCAATTAAAAAGAAAATCAGAAAATTAACCCAAGAAAGCATTTTTAGCAAATCTTCTAATTAAGAGACAAAATTATATGATTAATTAAATTAGTATTCTTCAATAGTCATCAAGCTGAATTGCTTCTCATGTGGGCTGAAAAGCGTGAGTAATATGGGATACACAATTTAGTAATCAGGAGGAATTATCAAAAATAAGTGAGGTGTTTTTTTTACCTAATTTGAATTCTTCTGTAATAAAGCTTATTAAAAAACAATAACTAGAACTTTCAATGAACAAAACACCAGTGGAAGACACTGAGTATAAGAAGGCGACAAGGATTTTTTTCCTTTTCTCAAGGAGTTAACATAACTAGGGAGCTGGTATATATACATAGGCTAATGACAGTGCAGTAGGGCTGTAATTACAATAGCTTAAACTGAGAAAAAAACTGAAGAAAGACTGAAGTGCATTTATTAATTATATCCATTACTACAGGAATAGAGAAAACAGTGGTGTTGATGCAGTACAGGGCAAATATCCCCAAATGAGGGGAAACCTAGTCCTGGTGATGACATGGATGTATCAAGAACAGTAACTAGAGATGTGCTGTGACTGGCAGTCAGGAGCAATAGATGACTTCACAGCAGATGTGTAGGATGATATGGAAAGGATTCTGATGGAATGGGATAGATTCATTAAAATTAAGGGAGAGAGAAGCAGGCACAAGTGTTAAAAAACTTTCTCTGGATGAGAACAATTGGGGAATGGAATAGACTAGTAACAGTGAAAAAAGGAGGAGGAGGAAATTAAAGAATCTAAGAAGGAATTAATTTTTCTAGCTTTAGTGGTCAATAATTTATGATTGTTTATATAGCTATCAGGAGCAAAGGAGAAAGGAAATGGTTAAGGAAATGGGGATGAGAACTTTCTGTTTGGTAGAAGTTGACTATGGTATGACTTAGAAAATTGAGAAAGTCTGTATGGACCTGGACCACCTTAGCAGAGCTTTTGGGACTGGAGACAGATTTGGAGGGCTCTGAAGCAGATGGTCATTGAATTGCTGGTAGTGAATACACCCTCCAAGGGTTGAAGTGGGGAGCCAAAAGAGAAAGGAAGAAAGAAAAACCTTATTTGTGGTCTACATATAGTGGGTCAGGCTGTTCATCTACATTATTTAGACAGGGCCAACATTGGAATCCCAGAGAAAACTAGCATTTACTGGATGAAATGAATGCAGACAAAAGAGAAGCATGAAGGAGGAAAGAGTCTCTCTAAAGACAAGAAAAGAAAAAAAATTTTAAGGAGGAGTATAAAATGCTGCAGTAGGATGAAGATCAAGTATTTATCATGTAGGGTGGTCCAAACACTTTCCATTTTTATGGAAAACACAAGGGACTATTCCCTTTTAGATCATTATTGTTCCTCTAGTCAGTCTGGAACCAAAAAAAAATCTTTAGTATTAAACAGCCCATAGAGAATTGGAAAAGAACATTTAGTTGATTGCTGCATCCTGTGTCAACTGATTACTTCCTCTTCTATGCTGATCAGCTGCTGGGGACTCCATTTGCTCACAATAGGAGCTGTTGCCACTGATTCTGTCTCAAGGTTGGATGATGAGGAAGGGTCAAATAAAATTGGATAGAAGGTGAAGGAAGGTGGAACCTGTAGGGGAGGCAAAATTTTACCTCTACTTTCTTGGAATTCTTTTTTTGGCTGGGCCTGAGAATTAAACTGACATAAGACAAATTAACAGGAGAAAGGCTTACAAATTTATATGTTTTAGATGACATGAGAGCTATCATAAGGAAATGAAGACCCAAAGAAATAGTAAAACCTAAAGATTATTATACTAGATTAAACAGAGAGGTAATTGTGGAAAAGTAACTAAAATGTGTAAGGATGCTAAAGGAAATTGAGAATTATTTTAACAAGGCCTGTATATATAAAATTTTCTGAGCTTTGACTCTCCATCAAAGAATTGTTTCTTTTCTCTTGGTACACAGAGAGAGGACATCTTTCACATGAAAGTTTTTAATCTGTTATTTTCAGAAAGAAACAGGGAGATTAGAATAGCCTTTTCACATCTGCTATTTTTTAAGCGCCTTTAGCTCAAAAAAATCCTCATGCCTAAGTGACATTGTTTGGGTGGAATAATCTGCCATTCTCTAAGTTCATTTCTTATTCCGCAGAGTCACTACCTATTAGATAAATAAGGAACACTGGTGGACCTGAAAATCTATGAAGATTTTTCTCTTGCTTTCTCTGAGATTTATTATAGGTTGTGTTCAGTTAATCAAGATAATTGGTAGTCAAGATGTATTTATTTTATTTTTAATCATATAATTAAGATATTTTAAAAGTTAGTTGTTGGGCTGTCATACTATAGGTCCTCTCTGTTGGGCGATGGGGTGGGAAGTGAATCTCCTGTTTTTTTACTAGGAGTAGAGTTGGAGATGGGTGAGGACTGCAAATCCTGTTACAGGTTCCTTCCCCTCCACCCCCAAACCCACTGTCTAAAAGTAGATCATTCCCTATTTCAATAGCCTAAGACCTTGAACAGGTACTTGTCTGTGGTCTGTTAGGAACCAGGCTACACAGCAGGAGGTTAGCGGCAGGTGAGTAGCAAAGCTTCATCTGTATTCACAGCCGCTCCCCAGCGCTAGCATCACTGCCTCAGATCCATCTCGGATCATCAGGCATTAGATTCTCATATGAGCAACAGTCACTGATACCAAAAAGGTTGGAGACTGCTGACGAAAAGTGAAGATCATCCCTGCTTTCTGAAAATTCATGTTACACCACTTCACTTTTAAAAAAGAACTACATTAATACCTGTTTTTGCTAACTGAAATAAATCCAAGGATTTCCTCTTTTATGAGAGATGACATTACCATACTAATCTATATATTCCTTTCCCATGAAACAAACCAGAGACAGACAAGCAAATGAAAACAAAGAAACAAAGAAACAAACAAAACCAAACCAAATATCTAACTTCTGCAGGTTTATGAGTCAGTCTCTTGTCTTGTTGAGGAATCAGTAAATTGGGTTTATTATCTTTTGTAAAAAAGTATTTACTATCCTCAAGAATCATGTTTTTTATTTCTGCCTTTGCCAAGTGCATTCTATGCACTATAAATGATTAGCTTTGCCTCAGTAACCATCCTTCTGCTGACCTCTGGGTGCTAGCTTCTTCCAGAGTTTATTGGGAAAGTAAAAGGCATGAAAGTTGTTTTAAAAATTGCATTTTTCTTTCCTCCTAACAGTATTTATAAAGAGATACATTGTTCTGAATCATCTTGGTCTCCTAATAAGGTGAAAGTAGACATTTAATAATCTATTTTTTCCAGGCCCTATCAAGTTATGTGTTCATAGTGCTCATAACAATATTTCAGCTCATTTTAATTTAGAATTCTGGTGTTCTTAATCTCAAAATATAACGATTCTATTTAGGAAGACAAAAAGAGTTAAAATGATAAGAAAAGGCTCCTTATCTCAATGTACAAGAAAAATATAACTGTCAGTGCCCAATTTTCCCAGAACAAAGAACCTGAAACAAAGATAAAAGTGCTAATGGAGCAATTTTGAAGGTGAAACCCAGCCCAGCCCAGCCTAGCATGGGTGAGGAGGTGAGGCAGGGACGAGTTAGAGCAGCAGGAGTGCACGACCGTGCTGGCTACCACTTCATAGCAGGCTGCACATAGCAATTTCTTAGCAAGGATATAGATGGACACAGGCTGCTCTTGGGGATGACAAGGAGAATCAGATAATGACTTTGAACATCTATGGGAGGGAAGAAGGAGAGAGAGTTTACTTGCTTAGCTCTCTTAATTTTTGCTTCCCCTTAGTTAAAGTTTACATTTCTGGGAGTTAACTCCCTCATGTTCTGGGATACATCATTTGGCTCTTTCTATAGAAGCTCAGAATGTCAAGTCCCCTTCTGTGATGGGGTGTTTCATCCAAATTTTGAAGTAGAATGATATGGAAACTCTGGTCATGCAGCAGGTTGGCCTGGCTATACACAGTCAAGGGTACAAGGCTTGGCATTCCCAGGACAAGTGATTTGCTGGCCGCAGACAGAGGACTGAGAAGACCCCCAGCAAACTTCATCCAGGATGGCAGTTTCAGACTTGAGCCAGCACAGAGGAGGCTGCCAGCACCGATGAAATCTAAGGAAATGCAAAGATTTGTGTCTCAAAATAACCTGGATCTTTAAAAATAACAACTAAGGAATAAGTAGAGATGAGTAAGAGAGATTCATCAGGAATTATGTCACATGTAGGTGAATATAAAAATATGATGATTTTAGTTGACTTAAAAAAAACCAAGCATCTTCTCTTACAATCAGACTCTCGAGGTTCAGTTTTACACTAATCAACATCTTCTGCAGCGTGATACTTTGCAATGTTATTTTGATCTTTTTTTCCTACATTGGCTTTCATGTCACATGCTCTGCAATTAACCTAGTGAAGATTTTGTGTTTCAAGAGATGCACTGACCACAAACTGGGTGAAAAATGATAGCAACATAAGGAGATACAACAGAGCTTCCATAACTCAGTTGCAAATTTTTTAGAAAGTAGTGTATATGATCAATGCTTTTGTATTTTTTTCTTATTCAAACTAACAGTCAGCTTAATTTAGACCCCTGAGATTCTATGATGGGTTCATTGAAACCAGATTTAAAATTATTACCCTGGCTGCTGCTGTTTGTAGGAAGATGTCCTTCAAATACAAAGTGGGCATAACTCACACGTCTCATTCTTTCAGCTGTTAACAGAGTTCAATTGTGGAAGAAACAAATAGAGAAGTTATGTTCACAGAGCAATATTTTTAAATCAGTTTGATTGTTAAAGACATTGCAGCAAAGTTAGCAGATTTGTAAGGAACTCTGGTTTACAAAGAGCATAAGAGTTGAAAATTGTTTTCATTTGACTTCACACCATCAGGATCTTCTACATCAGGGAAGGAGAGGAGATTCCCTGCTCATTTATAATAGAAAGAGCAGATCCAGTTCTCCTTCTTGCCTCAATTTATCCCACTAAAAAGACATAGAAAGTAGCACCAAAAACATGACAAATAAATAATCTATCTGATGGTCACAAATTGATGGTAAATTAGCACAAAAGCTGACTTGCCTAACAAAGTTAATTTTGAAGCCACCTTTGATTAATCAAAATTGTTACCACTTATCGAATGCTTTTGTGTGCCAAACACCGTTCTAAGTATTTTTAATTTTTAAAAAATTTTCAATTACAGTTGTCATACAATATTATATTAGTTTCAGGTGTACAGTATAGTAATTAGACCTTTATATAACTTACAAAGTGATCATCCACAAGTCTAATACCTATCTGACACCATACAAGTTACTATTATAATATTATTGAGTAAATTCCCTATGTTGTACTTTGCATCCCTGTGACTGTTTTTTATAACTGGCAAATTGTACTTCTTAATCTCTTCACCTTTTTAACCCAACCCTTCCAACCCCCGATGCATCTGGCAACCATCAATTTGTTCTCTGTTTCTATGAGTTTGTTTCAGTTTTATTTGTTTGATTATTTTGGATTTTAGATTTCATGTATATGTGAAATGTGTCTTTCTTTATCTAACTTATTTGTCTTTCTCTATCTAACTTATTTCACTTAGCATAATACCCTCTTGGTCAATTCATTTTGTCACAAATGGCAACATTTTATTCTTTTTTTCATGTCCAAGTAATATTCCACTGTATATATGTACCACCACTTCTTTATCCATTTGTCTATTGATGGACACTTAGGTTGCTTCCATAACGTTGCTATTATAAATAGGCTGCAATGAACATAGGGGTGCATATGTCTTTTTGAATTAGTATTTTGGGTATCTTTGGATAAATATCCAGAAATGGAATTGCTGGATCATATAGTAGTTCTATTTTTAATTTTTTGAGGAAACTCCATACTTTTTGTCATAGTTGTTGCACCAACAGTGTACAAGTGTTCTCTTTTCTTTACATACTTGCCAACATCTGTTACTTACTATTGATTTATTGATGATAGCCAATCTGACAAGTATGAGGTAGTATCTCATTGTGGCTTTAATTTGCATTTCTCAGGTTTTTAGTGAGGTTGAGAATCTTTTCATATGTCTATTGGTCATCTGTATGTCCTCTTTGGGGAAATGTTCATTTAGGTTCTCTGCCCATTTTTTAATCAGAATGTTCATTTTTTTGTGTTTAATTGTATGGGCTCCTTATATATTTTGGTTATTAAACCTTTATTGGATGTATCATTAGCAAATATTTTCTTCCATTCAGTAGGTTGTCTTTTAGTTTCGTTGGTGGTTTCCTTTGCTGTGCAAAAATGTTTTAGTTTTATGTAGTCCTATTTGTTTATTTTTTTCTTTTGTTCTCCTCGCTGGAGAAGACAAATGCAAAAAAATATATATTAGTAAGAGCTATGACCGATAATTTACTGCCTATGTTTTCTTCTAGGAGCTTTATGGTTTCAGGTCTTGTTCTTGTTTATAGTGTAAGAAGGTGGTCTAGTTTCATTTTTTTTTTTTTGCATGTGTATCTTTATAGTTTTCCAGACTTTCTTTATCCCATTGTATATTCTTTCTTTCTTTGTTATAGATTAATTGACAACATAGGCATGGGTTTATTTCTAGTCTCCCTATTTTGTTCCATTGCTCTATGTGCCTCTTCTATGCCAGCACTATGCTGTTTTGATTACTGTAGCTTGTAGCATAGTTTGATACCTCCAACTTTCTTCTTCTTTCTCAAGATTGCTGTGGTTATTTGGGGTCTTTTGTGGCTTCTAGTTTTGTTAAAAATGCTATTGGAATTTTGTAGAGAGCCAGATCTGAGCCTGATCTGATTGAAGCATTAGCAAAACCATGCTTGACTGTGTTGCAATCCGGCAAAGGCAGAGAAACAAAGCAGTTAACAGATAGCTGCTTCTTGTTCAGTATAGATAACCAGCTACAGACAGGCCTTGAGAAATTTTATTGTTGCCAGCAAGTTTCAAGTCCTGAGAAGAAGACTCCCACTCCCTCCTTGACCTTCAAAAGTATATAATAAATGTGCTGAGCTTTGCTCAGGGTCACTGTGTCTGAGCAAAGTGCAGTGTCCCACCTTTTGTATATATTGTCTCTTTGTTTTTCTCAATCCTTCCATCACCTCCTCTCAGGTATATTAACCTGCCAGCCGTGCAGGTCATGGCAGTATTTTGTTAGGGATTACATTGAATCTCTAGATTGTTTTGGGTAGTATGGACATTTTAAAGAAGTTATTTCTTCCTGTCCATGAACACAGTATATCTTTCCATTTATTCATATCTCCAATTTTTTTCTTCACTCTGTTATAGTTTTCTGAATACAAATCTTTTACCTCCTTGGTGAAATTTATTCTTAGGTATTTTATTCTTTTTGATTCAATGCTCTAAGCATTTTAAAAATGATTTTAATCCTAAGAGGTCAGTACTATTACCCTCATTTTATGAAAAAGGAAACTGAGAATCATATTGCCTATGTAACCTGCCCATGGCTACACAGGCAGCAAATAAAATGACAGAACTAGAATTCTAGCAGTCTTGGTCCAGCAATTTCCAATTCACTAAAAGTGATAGTTTTCTCACTCCTAACATTTTAAATGGTGTGTGTGTGTGTGTGTGTGTGTGAGAGAGAGAGAGAGAGAGAGAGAGAGAGAGAGAGAGAGAGAGAGAGAGAGAGAGAGATCTGAATATAAGACTGTATATGACTTCTCATTTCCCTTATTTGTTCAATAGCAAATATGGGACCTATCTTTTAAATAGGTTTCCTTTTTATTTGCTTTATCAGAGTAAATGTAAATCAGGAAGGAATCTGAGATACTCTAAAATTACTCCTTCTTCAACTCTCATTAGCTTTATATCAAGTATGTTAAGGAATCTACTTTCTCATCCTTCATAAATGTGCTCAGGTTTACGAACATGAAAAATGACAGATTGTTTAAGTCATTTAATCACTAACACATTTCCTCTCTTTCTCAAATAGTGAGATATTACCCATGCTGTTAGAAAGTTAGTAAAATCATAACTAAGTGATTGAGAAGGGCTGTGATACATCTGTAACTGTCTCATAATGGAAGGTAAATAAGCTAGGATTTACCTCCTGACACTCACAGAGCTGCTAGGAGACAAAGCTTCCCCTCCAGCTTCCACCGGACTTGCTTCATGTATATTTTGCTGGACTTTGCCAGAGAATATAAATTTAGAGAATGAGGAGGTTGAGGGCTTCAAACCATTTTACTTTTGGAATCATGCCCACAGAAAAACCCCCACCATGAAGTAGGTAATGCTTCCAATTTAAGAGTTAAGATGTACACAAATTCACAGTAATTTCACCTTTGTCTCATTCCATCAAACATTCAGAGTCTTTTCCAATGTACGTTTAATTTTTAGACCAGTGTGCGTGCATCTAGAATCAATCGGTTGATAATTGGAGTTATGAGAATACAGTCTTACATTATTTACTTTACTTTATTCAGGTTCACACTCTTGTTTTTTTAACACCTTTTTTTCTGGATTCATTTATTCTTACCTCCAACCTATAGTTGAGGTTCTCTCTCTGTGTTTCTGCAGTTTGTGCAGTGCATAGTCCTAGGAATTGTCTAGACTAATGTACAATTGTACATGATGAACTTACTCCAAATTACCCGTGTGGGTGGTCCCTGCCTTCTCCAAAATTATCATGTCAGATTAAGAATACATGGGACTGCAGTTCAATTGGGCACTATCCAAATCAAGCTGATTGTTTCCTTTTTCACATTTTATCATAGGGGTAAATTTTGATCCCACCAACAGTTAGAGGAACGCAAATGTGTACTAGTCTTAGCAGGCCCATTCATGGTGATGATACCTTTGCAAGCTATCGTATTTGTAAGTGCTAGTTCAGAATGTGCTCAGCTGCACCATGTGTCTAAAGTAAAATAATTCGTTCCACCAACTTTTATTTGCAAATACTTGGAGACATACAAATTATTAATTTTGTATGAGACCTTCAGTCTTGAAGGAAGGCACCCAGAAAGAATTGATTCCTCTGCAGGTAGGAGTGTCAGTACTGGCTTAATCGTATTGCTGAAATCTTAAACATCCAAAGAGATTTTGATTCTGTGTTTGTTTTGATACTCAATGTACTTAACTTATAAATATATTAAATTATTTCTCTAAATATCTGCTTATATAATTAATATAAACTAAAATTTTATAAGACAAATATCTAAAAAAATTAAAAGTTGCAAATTTAACTACTTAAATTCCTTTAGATGTATCAGTAAAATTGAATTTTACATACCACCTTCTAAGTACTTTTAGCAACATAAACTCAGATAAGACAAACATAAATGGCAATAATTACAAAATTTGTTTCCATACATATGCTTGACTTTCACAAACACTAAGGCTAAATCTGATCAAGAACTCATATAAATTTATTTTGTGCCTTTTTTGGGATAACAGAATCGTTTATTCTTGTGATTTTAAAAGAAATTGGTTCAAAAGAATACCAATGTTGTTTTTGCATGTGTCAAGGTTGCAGATTTTGGGCTGGGTCACTGAGTTCCACACTGGCCTCCTCCTCTTTGTTAGAGTTCACTGATTATGTCAGTGAGGTTATCTGGTCTATGCTTTACTTGGAACCATTGCCTCCATCTTCATCTCCTACCAACCCCATCCATCTAATTGCTCTTAGTCCCAATGCATTTCACCTTAGTTTCCTATGGCTGCAGATGTCTCTTTAGAATTTTACTAGGGATTTGAGAAGTTTTGTAGATAACTTGAGAATGTGCAAATATCAGTTTTCTTTTTAATTTTTGTTTGGATAGAAGAATTTTTCTTAATATATTTTAATTTTTAGATAATTTTAGATTCAGTGCAGTTGTAAGAAATAATACAGGATAATCCATGTATACTTTACCCAGTTTCCCTCAATGGTAATATCTTGCAAAGTTATACTCTAACACCACAACCAGAATATTACATTGATACAATTACGATACAGAATATTTCCATCACAAGGATCTCATGTTGCTGTTTTATAGCCACAAAGGCTTCTTTCCTACCCCTGTCCCTTTCTTAAACTCTGGTAACAACTACTCTATTCTTCATTTTTATAATTTTAGCATTTCAGTAATGTTAGTGGGTGAAGGTGGTCAAATGGTACAAGTATCCATTTATAAAATAAATAAATCCTGGGGATGTAAGTACAGCATGGTGACTATGATTAATAATACTGTATTATACACTTCAGCATTGCTAAGAGTGGATCTTAAATGTTCTCAGCACAAAAAAGAAATGGCAATTATGTGAAGTGATGGAGGTGTTAATTAATGACAGAGTGGTTATCATTTCTCAATATATAAGTGTATCAAGTCAATGCATTGTACATCTTATTTTTATAATGTAATATGTCAGTTATATCTCAGTAAATTTAAAAAAAGACATTACAAAAAAGTGCAAATTTATAAAATTTATTTTGGTGGCTGGGAATAATATCTAGTTATTTTTCAATATATATATTTGCATAAAAAGGTATAATATTTTAGATGGTCATTTTTTATTAATATTTTATAATTTTATTAATAATTATAGTTGGAATATGATATATTGTATCAGGTGTACAAAATAGTGATTAGACATTATATAACTTACGAAGTGATTATCCTAATAAATCTAGTACCCATATCACATCATACATAGTTATTACAATATTTTTAACTATATTCCTTATGCTATAATTTACATATCCATGACTGTTTTATAACCACCTTTTGTAATTAATCCCCTCCCCCTTTTCACCCAACACCTCTTCCCCAATCTGGCAATCATCAAAATGTTCTCTATATCTATGAGTTTCTGTTTCGTTTGCATATTTTCTTCTTTAGATTTCACTTATAAGTAAAATAATATGGCAATTGTCTTTCTATGTCTGACTTACTCCACTCAGCATAATACCCTCTAGGTACAATCATGTTGTTGCAGATGGCACGATTTCTTTCTTTTTTATGGCTGAGTATATCCCACTGTGTGTGCGTGTGTGTGTGTGTGTGTGTGTGTGTGTGTACTACCTATTCTTCATCCATTCATCCATTGATGGATAACCAGATAGGCTCCATATCTTGACTATTGTAAATAATGCTACAATGAACATATAAATTCACATGTCCCTTTGAGGTAGTGTTTTGGGTTTCTTTGGATCAATACCCAGAAGTGGGATTGCTGGTTCCTCCTTTGTCTCTGGTTATAGCCTTTGTTTTAAAGTCTATTTTGTCTGGTATAAGTACTGCTATCCTCAGCTTTTTTGTTTGTTTGTTTCTTTCCATTTTCATGAAACATCTTTTTTTATCTCTTTGCTTTCAGTTTGTGTATGACTTTCTATCTGAAGTGTGTCTCTTATAGTCAATAAACATAAGGGTCTTGTTTTCTTATCCTTTCAGCCACCCTATCTTTTGGTTGGAGCATTTAATACATTTACATTTAAAAATAATTGTTGATAGATATGTAGTTATGGCCAATTTATTATATATTTGATCTTTTCTTTTTTCTTCTTCGTAAAGAAGTCCCTCCAACATTTCTTGTCATACTGGCTTGGTGGTGATGAACTCCTTTAGCTTTTTCTTGTCTGGGAAGCTCTTTATCTGTCCTTAAATTCTATTTATTTATTTATTTATTTGTTTGTTTATTTATTTATTTATTTAGGCAGCCCTTGGTTGACCTCACAGATTGCAAGGAACTTGTCAGCTTACAGATCCTTTATTTTTTATTGTTAATGCCTGCAGCACTTGGTCTTCCTAGGTGGTCTCCCATCCAAGTACTAACCAGGCCCGACCCTGCTTAGCTTCTGAGATTAAACAGGATTGAGCTCGTTCAGGGTGGCACAGCCATAGACTGTCTTTCAATTCTAAATGATAGCTTTGCTGGTAGAGTAGTCTTGGTTGTAGGTCCTTGCTTTTCATCACTTTGAATATTTTATGCCAAGCCCTTCTGGCCTGCAAAGTTTTTATTGAAAAATCAGCTGACAGTCTTATGGAAGCTTCCTTGGAGGTCACTAACTACTATTCTCTTGCTGCTTTTAAGATCCTCTTTTTGTCTTTAAACTTTGGCATTTTAATTATGATGTGTCTGGTGTGGGTCTCTTTGGGTTCATCTTGTTTGGGACTCCGTGCTTCGGGAGATTGCATGCTTATTTCCTTTGCCAGGTTAGGGAAGTTCTCTGTCATTATTTTTTGAAATAGGTTTTCAATTCCTTGAACTCTCTCTTTTTCTTCTGGCACTCCTATGATGCAAATATTGGTATGCTTGATGTTGTCCCAGAGGCCCCTTAAACTATGCTCATTTTTTTCAATTATTTTTTTCTTGTTGCCGTTCTGATTGTGTGTTTTCTGCTTCCATATCTTCTAAATTGCTAACTTTATCCTCTGCTTCATCTAATCTAATCTTTATCTAACCTCCTAAGGTATTCTTCATTTCTGTTATGGTAGTCTTCATTTCTGACTGTTTCTTTTTATGTTCTCTACCTCCACTATTATATTTTCTCTTTCTTTGTTAAAGTTCTCACTGAGTTCATCTACTTTTCCCCTAAGTTCATTGAGAGTCTTTATAACCAGAGTTCTGAATTATGTATCTGATAGGTTGCTTGTCTTCATTTTGTTGTGTTCTTTTCCAGAGCTTTATTCTGTTATTTCATTTGAGACATGTTTCTTTGTCTCTCCATTTTTTTTTTTTTTTGCCCCCTGTGTTTGTTTCTGTGTATTTGGTAGGGCTGCTATATCTCCTGGTCTTAGTAGAGTGGCCTTATGTAGTAGGTGTGCCGTAGGGCCCAGTGACACTGTGTGCTTCCAGGTATGTCCCTTATATAAGTTGCATGTGCCCTCCTGTTGTAGTTGAGCCTTGGTTTCTGTTTGCACATTAGTGGGAGAGATTGATCCTTGGGCTGATTATGAGGACTGGCCATGACCAGGGGAGGAGCTGTGGTGCATGGGTTGACCCTATAGAGCAGGATTCGCTTTAGAAGGGCTCTGGTGCCTGCCAAGTCTGCCCTTTAAATGTGTCATTCCTTGGATGTGACCCTGGGTGGTGCTCCAGCTGAGACCAAAGCTGGCCACCAGGCATGCAGGTTGGAAACTCCTGGCAGGTGCCCTGCCACAGGCTAAGTTACATTGCTGCTTGTGCCCTGAGTGGGGCCACCTGGCATGGGCCACTAAGCTATTTGCAGATGGTCCTGGAAGTACCTCACACTGGGCTTAGAGGTACCTCAAAAAGCCAGGCTGCAAACCAAGGCTGACTGCCACTGGTTCTGGGCTTGGGGCTGCTCAGCAGTAGGTATGGGGCACACCAAGGCCAGAAGCTGCCTGTTTAGGTTTTGTGAACCTTTGAGAGATTTTAGGAAAGTCTACAGCATGAGCCAAGATGGGCCATTTTTATGGAAAATCTAATGGAAGCAGCTTAGGTGGGCTGGCATTTTGGAGGGTCAGGGTCTCAGGGAATCTCCTGAGAAGGGCAACCAGTGTTAGGCTGATGGAAACTCAGATATAGTGGCTGCTTATGTCTGAAAGCCAGGCAGGGGAGGGCTCAACAAAAGAACAATGACTTCTAGACACCTCTGACTGGGAGAAAGCTGCCCCTCCAGCCCTTACCCCAAAGCCAGATAGCTCCATTCCTTCCTGTATGTTCCTGGTGCCTCCTGAGCCACTGCCCCAGCACTAAGCCCAGAGTGAGTGAGTCTGTGAGTAAATCTATGCCCTTACTCCTTAAGAGAAATGTCTGCCACTCCAGAGGACCTCCATCCCATTCAGACAAAATCTCTGCTGGTTCTCACAGCCAGAAGTTGTGAGGACTTCTCTTCCTGGCATTGGGACCCTAGGCTTCGGATCCCGACGTGGGTCCATGCCCCCTTGCTCTTCTGGGGGGGATCTCTGCAGCTAAGATATTTCTCTCGATTCTCCACTGCCACACAAGGGTGTCTGACTAGCCCATCTCTTGTCTCCACCCCCCTTATCAGTCTTGAAGTGGCCTCTTCTGTGTGTCCTCAGTTGTAAGACTTCTGTTCAGCTAGACTTCATGTGACTCACAATGATGGCTAGTTTAGTTGTAATTTTGATGTGGTTGTGAGAGGAGGCAAGCACAGCATTTACCTACTCTGCCATCTTGACTTGAACTCAAGGTAGAATTTTTATTAGCAATTTAGTGAGATAAAATGCATAAGGAAGCAACCCATGGGGAAATACAATTATCTGTAATATTTCCTTCTTGATTTAAAATATTACTCTATTTAAATTGTAGGGACTGAATAATCAAGGACAAATGAATGTCTGCAAAGAAGTGGCTTTTCAAACATATTGAATTATCTTACATTTATTATGATTACAACAGAGTATGATGGTTTTCATCAGACCAACAGACCTCACCATTCCACATCTCTAATAGTTAAGCAAAAGATACATTATCTGTCTGAAAGTTCTGAATAGTAGCTCTAATTGAATGATCACTGAACTGAGAATCAGAACACCTGAGTTCTGTAGATAACAATAATGAGCCATAAGTATAACCTTGGGCAAATCATATAACTAATCTGTTCATTGGTGGGAAAATTGGATCAGATAACCTCTAAATACCTGCCAGTTCAAAGCAGAGTTTGGGGTTAAACTTTTCACATTATTGTGAACAAAGGAGGTAAATCTGTCACTGATCAAAATGCAGCAGAAAAGTCAATAATTAATTTAGTTAAAAAGTCAACATGCAAAGATACAAAGAAGAAATCTACTCTCTCTCCTGTCTTTGGGCAGCAAAGCAATTATATAAAGTGAATATCTAGAAGTAAAGACCTCCAGCATCTTATCTAATACAGTCCAGTGAAAAAATGTTCATTCATAGGGTTCACCCAGTACACTAATAGATATTCACAAGTTTCTTCTGGACTGTAAGGTATCACAGTGACCTGGGAAAATTTCCCTTTATGTCTTCCCTCTTTGGCACACTGTTAGATTCATAATATGAACTCAATACATCTATCTTGACAAATAAAATATAGTACAAGGGGTATTTGGGCTGTTCATGGAATTCTAAATTGTTAGCATTAAAAAGGACTATCATGCAACTGCTTATGTCATCTAATAATTCTCAGCCTTGACTACTAATAGCAAAAGCTGGAGAGTTTTAAAAACATATTATGCCTACAACCCACCTCTAAAGGTTTTGATTTTATTGATTTGGAGTGGGGCCCAATACAGTGTTTTATAAAAGCTTTCTAGATGATGTTGCTAGTGGAAAAAAAAAAAGAAAAAAAACCACAAAACAAAAAAACAAACAACAACAACAAAAAAAAACAAAACAAAACAGAAACTCATTTCCATAATTTTACAAGGAGCCAATCACAGACAGTTGAGGTAACCAGTCTGTGCCTGTTCATGTCGGAGCACAGCTGGAACTTGAAAAAAACAATGACATCAGGCAAGCATGTTGGCAATAGAGCCTGTTCTGCAACAGCTTATTGTTGGCGCCCTCCACCACCAAAACTTCCTATTAATACCACACCTTTAGACTGCCTATTGAGTGCAGCCACCCAGCACAGACAAATAACTCCTTGTGATGGAAAGTCTTAGGGGCCAGAGGAAATGGTTAGCAAAGCAAGAGGTGAAGTCATCTCTTGCTTGACCCAAAGCAGGAGATTCTGCCAAAGAGCTCTCCTCTAGCCTCATTTTTTTAAAGAAAAAAATTTGAAGGAATATAAGAAGAGAGGAAGTGATGAAAAGATGTCAGGCTTACCTTAATTACATTTTTTCCCCTCCATGAAAACTGGAATATATAATGCCTTTTAACCAATGGTGGTTCTTCACACCTATCTGCAAGTTATTTTAGTATCTTGAAGGACTAGATGTTTAGCTCCATAACTTGCTTTTTGTCTGTTTCGTTCACTGTGGTCCCACCGGTGTCTTGCAGAGGTTGGCACCAAGAAGTTGCTCAGATGTTAAATACTGAATTTGAAAAGTGGAAAAAAGATGGACTTGGGCATTATATAGATCCGGGTTCAGACTAGAGTTCTTGCCACTTAGCATCAAAGTGGATTTTTAAAGTGGCGTAAGCCTTCTTATTTATACAGAAATTTATTGTGCTATTAAGGTATTTTTCCTGCTCTCTGGTATTGTATATTATTGGGGCTTGTGGTAGACATGGAAAAGCACTTCTCAGATCCCTCCTCAGGAAAGGACCCCCTGTCCAGCTCCCAGCGAAGTGGATAATTGAGAGCCTCTGGATGTTAACATTTTTAGGGACTGCTTCAGTTTTCTGGGCAGGCCACACTGTTCTTGGGGGCTGACCCTGGCTGATAAGAAGCAAGCAGGTGGTAAAAGAGCCTCACCATTTCCCCCAATGCAGAACTTCTCTTACAAGCAATCTTTTCTCCAGAGCTCTGGTTGGTCTGGAGAGAGACTTTATCTAGTGTACCTTATAGTCTGATTGTTTCTCTTTTCAGGAAATTCCTTCATTTCCTTCTGCCTGTACTTTGAGCTCTCAGATCAAGCATTGTTCCCTCAGGAAAACCTTCCTGACTAGGTCCAATTTTCCTATTAAAAACTCCCTTAGCACTTTCTCTTGGTTGAATTTTATTTTTACAATTACTTGACTAATGTGCATTTCTTACATTAGCTGCAAGTGCCATTATGTCTATTTTGCTCACTATTGTATTGCAATGGATGAATGATAGTTATTAAAATAATCAATAAACATTGCTGGGCTGAGGATATAGATATTGGAAGGGATTTTGACCTGTAACTCTATACACCAACTAGTTATTAAAGGTTTGGTGTTTAGAATGAACTATTTGAATACTTTTAGGACTAGAGCTTTGTTGGTAATGCAAAAGATAATTTAGAGGGCAAGATGATGAAGATAAAGGATTTAGATAGGACATTAATAGGAGTGAAGGAAAGGAAATGAAAACATGAAAAATTAGGAATATACATCAGAGCTTAGTGAGAGTATTGACTGTGGGAGACAAAGAGTTTTATTACTAGAAAAATGATAAATACTTGTGTTACTGAGAGTGGAAGTTTCTCCTTGATCTTTAACCATCTAAGGTTTTTATTCACCCTGTCATCCTCTGTTGTGCTGAAAATAGCCAGAGATCCAGGGCAGTTTAACATTTGTCCTTTTGCTCAAGGCTATATCAAGCAACTTAATTATCTCTTCAGAGCAGGGTAGACATTTCCTTGCTTAGTGATTTTAATTTTAAAACAGTTCATCTTAAAGAGATCTTGTACTACGCTTCTGAAAGTTAAGAATAGGGCAGGCAATAATTTACCAGTTATCCTCTACACTAATATATTTACGCAAGCACAGAATGTGTTATCTTTTATTTTTAACATGGAACTTACTTCTCTGAAGAAAGACAAAATGCCAAACCTCCTGGAAAATAATCATTTTTTAGTAAGGCCTGGAGCTAATCACTGCTTTTTACACTTAAACGTCAGCACATACCTTGCTGCCCATGAATTTTCTTCTTCCCACTTTAAATATTTTAAACTTTTCCCTCAATAAGGGCATACAGTGAGGAAAGTGTATTGTGACCTTCTTGAGAGAAATCACATTTTATTTCTCTCTGTGTCCATAAGTACCTGAAAAGTTCAAGGAAGAAAGTAGAAAGAAAGGAATAAGATCCAGTACAGAAAAAGATACAAGGAAATGTTAAGAAGATATATTGAATAGACAAGAAGAAAATAAAGTGAAGATAGAATGTTGAGGAAGAAGTAATTTTTAAAAAATGTTTCTCTTTTTTGATATGAATAGTAAACTTGTAAAAGGGAGGAAAAAGGAATAATTGGGAAAGCAGAAAGAAAGAAAAAGAAAGAAAGAAAAGAAAGAAAGAAAGAAAGAAAGAAAGAAAAAAAGAAAAAGAAAGAAAGAAAGAAAGAAAGAAAGAAAGAAAGAAAGAAAGAAAGAAAAAGAAAGAAAGAAAGAAAGAAAGAAAGAAAGAAAGAAAGAAAGAAAGAAAGAAAGAAAGAAAGAAAGAAAGAAAAAAGAAAAGAGAGGGAGGGAGGGAGAGAGGGAGGAAGAAAGGAAGGAAGAGGAACAGAAAGACAAGTGAGGAAGGGATCAGGGAGCCTGGGTCATATTTAAGTATCTGGTTTGAGTGAACCTCACACTCAAATACACTGGGCTCGTGTGTGACCAATAGTCATCTCTAGATACACTAAGTGCAATTAGCAGTTCATATGGGAATTAATATCTTCTTATGCTTCAGTAAAAAAATAGAATCTAATCATTGCTAGGCTATGGGTATTGCAGAGTTCTTTTGCAGGTAACTCCTTAATTAAAAAAGGGATAAGGGATTTCACAAGACACACAGAATTATGCGGTTTAGAGTAGAGACTGGAAACAGTAAATCTGCTGACACTGAAGTTACCTGAGCCCATTTCTTCTTTCCAGGATGAAGTACAGAGCCCAAAGGCCTTCTCAGCATGGCCTTTAAGACAGTAGGAAATAGTCTCAGGGCCCTTGAATGGGCAGCCCTGCCTGAGAGGTTGTTGGAATGCTGAGAATCAGTTTAACATTGTTTTATCCAGAATTCAATGTTTGAATCTTCTTTATAATATCATAATAAGTAGCAATACAAACTTTGCTTGAAAACCTTTAGCGTCAGGATATTTTTGAAAATTTACCACTTTGAAGTGGCTCTGTTAAAAACATCTTCCTCTAATTGAGCTGCCACCTGCCTCTCTATTACTTATGCTCATTTTAGTTTTACCATTTGTGCCTAGATAGAACAAATGTGTCTGTCATGTATATTCTTCCCATGTCTTTTCTTCTCTCAATTTTTGTCAAATATTCTTCATGTGATATGGTTCCCACAATATTCTGCTAACTCTTTGTAAACCCTGTAATATCTTAGTTAGCACCTTATGCTACAATCTCAAATTCATGTTTTTGTTATGCATATATCAGTACAGGGGATTTAAATACTCAGTCTTCACACTCAGAATCTTACTGTGAGATATTTCCTCCAGAACAAATTGCTATGTTATAGTTTTCTACCATATTTGCAAACAATAACAAACACGACCTTCTTTTGCTCTTCATTAAAATATGAATACTTTTAATGATGAAATTTAATTTAACTTGTAAATAGTTAAAATTTCTGTATTTTAGTTTTTAAAATTAGGAGATATTATGTCTCTACTTGAAATAATCAAAGATATATAAGAATAGTCTATGAAAAGACAAATTGAATATATCATGCATTTAACTACTTACATAATACAAAAGTAAAGGACATAACAAAGAAAATTTAGATTGATTCACCTAAAGGTCTGCCACATAAATTAGCAAAATGCATAAATCCCACTAAGACTCTTTTATAAGGTACTTCTTTCAGTTACAAATGAAAAGTTATAAGGAAAGGAAATGAAAAATAATGACAGACAAAATTACTAAAACTGGAACAGAGGAAGAAAGACATTGAAAAATGGGAATAATATCTGTTTTGTTACTTTTGAATAAAGGGTGCTTTGGACACTTGTAAGCACTTGTTTTAATCCCTGCTTTTTCAGATATTTGTGTTATTTTCCAAAAACAAAATCAGGAAGACACTGAAAACTTCATGAAGCCATTCCACTGTTTTGCTAGAGAAGACACTAATTTTAGAAACAGTATAATCTTATCATTATGATCCCTTATCATAGAGAACGAAATAAAAATAAGAACTGTATATTTTCAAATTGATCAAATATCTTCTCTATTATATTTTATATACAAAATTATAATAGATAAAAAATTGAAAATTAGTTCTTATAAATTAGTTGTTTATCAATTGGCTAAAGTATTTTTAGAGAGAAATGACAACTGATTTTATTCTGATTGCTTCTATAAAACAGCTGAAGAAAGAAACCAGACACATGACAGTGAAATATTTTGTTTCACTATTGTGTTTATAGCTTTTTGTTGGTTTTAAAAATATATTTTCTACTTTATTAAAGTATAGTTTACATAAAATAAAATTTACCTTTTTTAATTCTATAGTTCAATGAGTTTGAGGAATGTAAATATTCATGTAACAATACCATCAAGATACCCAACATTTCCATCAAACTCAAAATTTTTGTGCAGGGGCCAAAAATTTTGAGAGAGAGATTTCATATTTGTTAAGTAACCAATTATTTGAATAGTAATTTTTAAAGAATATGCTTGCCAGTGCCCAAAATACCTTTTATACCAAATTTCTAAATGTTTTAACAAAACTGAGTTCCATGGCACATCTGAGTCTGTTAGCATCAGCAATACCCTGGAGACTTATACAGACTAAAATACATGTGGCCAGAATCACAATTTTTTAAAAAATTAAATTTATTGGGATGACATTGGTTAATAAAATTATATAGGTTTCCAGAGTCACCATTTTGTTGCTATAAAATAAGACACAGTCCTTATCAAAGCAAACTCTGTACAGTGAATTGCAAACACTACTAGGTATTATCATCCTAACATTCCAAAGGACCAAACTTGTCAAAGCAAAATTGCACTGGATGAAGTTCAATAGGTAAGGAAGACTTTATCAAAGCAATTGCAGTAGGGGAAAACAATCAACTCAATCTGAGCTCAACTCCAGAAACAAAGGTCAGAACGGAAGAATATTTTTTAGAGTTGGAAAGAGGGGTGTCAAAGGCCAATCGTGTCTTCTAATTGGTCTTACCCAAAGGAAAAGTAAACTTTTTCCTATTCTCATTTATGATAGAAAGTAGTTTAAAAACATGGAGCAAGATACTCATAGAAGGTAGGCTCTTACTCTCCTACATACTGGGAGAAAGGGGTACTATTTTCCTTGTTGATTACGTTTCGAAGGGCTGACTCCCAGTTCTTGAGAAAGACAGTCCTGGGATGCAAAACAAGATGTTTTTAAACCATCTACACCTCAAAGGGGTATAGAAAGAATATATAATTAAATGTTCTAAAATAAATGTTCAAAAAGAGGGTGAAAAGGGACCTAGAATCTGGGAGGAACCTATCTAAAGTTTAGTTAAGTTGAGGAGACTGATAAGCCTCTCTTGGTCAAACCTGACCTTGAAGTCTTTTATGAATTCACCTCTCTTTCTGCTCTTGATTAGCTTTTGACTGAAGGGTCAGTACACCAATCAAGAATGCTTCTAGCATCTCTATACCTGAGGATAACTGGCTTAACTGTTCCCAACCAGTAATGGGAAAAGGAAATAATTTTTTCCCTTAGTCTAATGTTCACTTTATTTTCTACTTCATATTTAAGCTTTTCTGAGGATAATTTACAGGAAAATTTTCCTTTTTACCCAAACCCCATCCATCACTGCGAGATAGTTACCAATGACCCAGGCAGAATAATCGGTGATAGATTTCACAAATCTAGGTTATTCAGCCTTCAGTAACAACATTGCAATTAGTCTTCAGGGTCAAGCTAAGTGAATTCCTTCTTACACTTTTCTCTCAGTATCTTTATTTCTGATCTCTAGTGAATAATTATCTTGGATAAGAATCACAAAACCTATCAAGAACAAGAAAAAGTTAGAAGGCAATTAGAAGTTACAGTCCAAGTCTGGAAAAACAAATATGCAACTCTAATGCATGATAGTTCCATCAAAGCTTTCCAATTCATATTATTAAGCTCATTCTGAGTCATCTATATTTGGGTTTCTCAACTGTATGTGAAGGTTTTCCCAAAATAATAAGTAGGTATTTACTTGCATTACTAAAAGGCCCTCTTCAGAACAGAAGAGTCTTCCCCAAGGGCAAACTTTAGTTTCCTCCTGATAGGCAGAAACTGCTTGAAATCCCCCAAATGGCTGTTTTCTAGTCTAATAAAAACTTCACTATCCTATCTATACCAGGTGCCCTGGTACAGTTAGTTCGTGGCAATTGATCAGCATCTGCCCTATTCCCATATCCCTTCAGTTTAATGATTACCTACAGCTGCTAAGACCAAATTTGCCACCTATTCTGTATCTAGGAGCATTCTAACAATTGCCATTAGCATTTAAAATGAATGTTTTCAGAATTCTAAGAAAATAAAGGGACAACTCTTAAGTAATGAAGAATTTATATTTCCCCAGATGTGCAGAAAGAGTTATGTTCTCTAGATGTGGCTATTTATTTCCTGTCTAGGTTAATTATTTTTTGTGTGTATGCATTCACCAAGAGAAAAGTTTATCGGATAGCTGCATATTTTTTCTAGTTATAGAACCAAGTTTTAGAAAATAGAGGGAAAAAAGTATATTCTTTGGAATTTGAAATGAAGTGGTATCCTAACAGGATACATACCTCCTTCAATTCATCACAGAATTCTAAGGACAAAAGTCTTAAAATGCTCATTTCGATTGTAAGAGGATTTTTCTATGACTGAAAATTGATCTAGGAAAAAAAGGAGAGATTATTTTAATTTTAAACAAAATTTATTGAAAATCTAAGTTGCTAACAGTAATCCTCAAAGTCCAGTAACCATGAAATAGGCTATTTCATACAGTGTACAACTGAACAAATCAGAGAGCTCAGTCTCGCCTGCAGGGACATCTGTGGTTTAAATGATGTTATTTTCTAAGTGTAATAAGTAGGGAAATTTCTTCTATCTGAAGACTACTGTCAGATGTCAGTATTTAATCAGGTAACAGAACCATTCGATAAGGTAACAGTGGGGGTGAAGGAAAGTATTCAAAAAGAGAGAACAAAAGTGCAAAGGCCATAGGGCAGTAAAGCTTGACCATCAAATCAGAAGGCTAACGTGGTCCAGTGCGTGGAAGAAAAGAGGGTTTGGTTGGTAGAGGCCAGAGCTTGCAGACACTCACATGATTGCACAGGCATAGTCCTAATTAGGCCCTGATTTGAGTCTCACCAGTTGAACAGCATTATATGGGAATAGCCCAGGCAGGTCATGCTCTAGGGTCAGCTGGTAAGAATAGTTTAATATATAGGCATACCTCATTTTAGTACTCTTTACTTGATTGTGCATAACAGATGTTGCATTTTTTTTTTTTTTTTTACAAATTGAAGGCAAAAATCCTCCACCAGCAAAAAGATTATGACTCACTTTATTGTGGCACTCTGGAACTGAACCTACAATATCTCTGAAGTATGCCTGTACGCATGCTGTACTTGTCACTTTTGTAAGGAAGTAATAAACATTTTAAACTTTCCAGAAAAGGGCAGAAAAAATGGGATATTGTGGATTCTTGTTAAATTAGGGGTAACCTCTTAAAGAAAAATTGTATATAACTTTTAAGCTAGTAAAACAAATTTCGGTCTAAGCAGAGGAAGCTAAGAGAAGTAGGAGGAAGAGAAAAAAAGAACTAAATTGTAGTAAGTAAAAGTATTAAATTATACGACAGATATATATTATATTAATGAAAACAGCAGAGTAAGAACATCTAAAAACTGTCTCCTCTATAAAAGCAACAAAATAATTTTTGCATAAAGGATCAGAATCAACTTTATCAGAACTTTAGAAGTTAACTAAAAGCTTGGAGCAATCTAGGAAGCATTTATTGAAGAAAAAAAACTGATAAAGTTCAGGATAAAAACTGAACTTTGGTGTGTTTTAATTAGCCCTTGTTTCATCTCCTGCTTTCAGTTTTATCAGTAGCCTCAAAAACCAACAGACATTTGTGGTGAAAACTAGCAGCCTGGAAAACAAACTCCAGCTCATTCAATGCCTTTTTCTCAGAGGACTATCATTTGAACTCACGGCTGGTTCTCTAGAAGACCCTGTTTGAAATGCTGTGTTTCACCAAATTGACCTGACTCAGAACTTACCAGTGTGAAATGCCTTTACCCTGGGGGCAGGAGATTGGGGGAATGTGGGTGTGAGCGTGGGTGATGCTTGGGAGACATTTGTCAAAAAGAGAGAAGGCAGAAAAAGCTATGTGGTTTCACTTTACCCTCCTGGGATCGTAGCTGCTCTGATCAGAGGAGATTCCCTCTTTTAGTGTTTTAGGTTCCTGTGAATTCTCGTTGCCGCTGCTCTTAGTGCTGCTACTGCCAAAAAATTGCTTGTGGGCTGGGGCACTGGAAATGGAGAAAAGGAAAACAAATAAGATCTCCTCCATCTGAGTGTGCAGAGACTCCCCTGCCCCTCTTCAAGTCTGAACTAAGTGCTGCTTTTTAAGCAATCTGTCAACACTGATGCCCAATTTTAGGTTTTGGAATGTGTTGAGGTAAAGCCTGAGGAGACTGGAGGGAAGATAAAACAAAAATGAAAACAAAACAAAAACAAACAAACAAAAAAACTAAACACACCATTGATCTAGTGGTCCTTAGAATTCTGCTCTTCTTCCCCAAGCCTTCTGCCGTTTTTTACTTTTCAGAGTCCTCACATTGCTGCTCCAAACATTCTCTACAAGTTTTATAGCTGCACTTAGTGGGAGAGACACAGCAACATGTGTTTACTACTTCTTACCCAAAACTGGACCCCAGTGTATTCTTTCTTTTCCCTCTTTCTGGGCAATTTTAATGATCAATCTGATCATCTTTTGCATAATAGTTGGTATGCTCATTCTAAGTAGAAAAAATGAAAAAGAGAGGAAAGAAAGAATAGAGGGAGGGTCAAATGTAAGGAAAATTGAAAATTGAAAGGAAGGGAGGGAGGGAGGGAGGAAGGAAGGAAGATCTTTTATACTAGTTTTCTACAATCTTTTGATTTCTAGAAACATTTCATCTATATGACAGATGAAGCCAAGGTCTTACCACACTAATAGACATTTAAAGGCAGAGAGGAATTGGTAAATAAGTTTAAAATCGTGTTTTGTTCTTTCTTGTCAAACTGTTATTTACAGGAGTCTGTGACTTTTAATTTAGGGATATCCAGTAATAGATCTGATAACTCAAGTGTCAATTCTGCTACAGAAATAAAACAATTAGATGTTGCCCATCACACAGCTGAATGATAACAGTGTTTTCTGAAGCTTAATCTGTCTGGCAACAAAGGCCAGGGACTATTTGGTAAATTGATGGATTTGTTATGCAAAGATTTACAGACATCTCAATTCTATTCCCATTCATTTTTGTTGGACATGAAGAGATTCCTTTTCTTAGAAATTGGGCTTGTTTTACTTTTTATAAGTTTATATAAATCTTTCTGTATTTTATGTCTGGAAGATCAGCATGTAGAATGTGACCAGAATTCTGTTTTTCCTCTTTCTAGGTTCAGGTGGGATTATATCGTGAATATAAATTGTGCATTCTAAAGACCTAGAGGAGTGTTAGATGATATGCTCATTTAAATGTTATTTCCATTTTGACTGTGTATAAAATGGGTATTTATAATGAAACAAATATATCGAAGTGTACTGAGGAAAAGGATCATTCTCTACTCACTGTAAATGTGGTCATGCCCAGGGATATTTGGAAAGTTTTCAGGGTAGTGCCCCATGTCATTTTTTTTTATTTTTTGATGGAATTCTGGAATAAAATTTTTCTGAACAAGAATGGAAACTATAAGCTTTGTTTATGCCATGTGCATTACGGGTTAGGCTATAAGCTTGGCCTAGAATAATAGGCTATTAGCCAAAAGAAGGACTGATGCTGTCTACAGAATATTGTGTTTGACTTGGATTACTTGCTAATGAAGCTCTCCTTGATTCATTTCTGTCTCCGGGTAATGGTTCTTTGGAAAAGATTAAGAGTCATGACTTTAGCATTTTTCGTAAGATCTGAGTGATCTAGACAACATTGTTTTCTTAGCGACTTTTATAAATAGAGGTCGATGATATTTGCTCTGCCTCAAAGAAGTAAATAAACTAAGATATAGAATGTAGGAGTAGCAAGACGTTTTGAATCACAGAGAGAAAGGAATTGTGAGAATGCTGTAGATGTGATAACATCTTGATCCGATTCCCAAAAAGCCAACATCAGGATCAGAAAAAAGTAAATGATAGATGTCATGGGGTACCTGGTGATCACCTGGGAGCCGGCCTCTGGAGGCCTCTTGAACCAGTTCAGAAGAATGCTAGCTCTGCAAAAGTTTCCCAAAATGGCCTCTGAAACAGAATAATTTCATTTTATCATTGTTATTATAACACTTCTGTATCTACACAGTAGTTTTATATGAACAACATGAGTTTCTTTTGCTTTTTCTGAAAGAATAGAATAGAACTTAAAAATGTCAAAGACAATACTCAAGAGTACAAGTAAAAATTTTGTTGCATACTGTGTTTCCACTGCTTCTTATGCCCCCTTTCAATTTACCTACTTCCAGAAGACTTGCATCAGCATAAAGAAATAAAAATAATAGCAATAATAACAATAGTAAAGTCAAAAGTCAGAGAGACAATGAAGCTGAGAGATGACAGCATAGTTATATGTGCTGCACATGGGCACAGCAGACAGAGCTTTGATTCCTATCCCCATTCTAACCTGATCCTTGCAATTCATTTAGAAATGTTTGCATTATTCTGTGTACTCTATGATCAGCTATGAGTAAAACTGGGCTTTTATTCTGAAAAAAAAAAAAAAAATCCTAAATTGTCTTGTAGATGTTTTGGATATAATCTAAAGATTACCATTTCTCTCTCTCTCTGGAATTTTACTAATCTAGGAATCCCTACACTTTGAGAACCCTTACAATCTTGTTATTAAGGAAAGCACATTAAACTGAGTTTCAGGATATCTACCTTCTTAACCCAGATTTCATGAAAAGGAACTAGAGGCATTATGTAAGCCAGTGATTTTTCAGTGTGGGAAAGTGGAATTGGAGCTGCATAAACAGTCCTATTTCTGGTTAAGGGACAATGGACTAGAAGGGCAGCCCTCTCTACGTAAATTTGTTGATCACTTGAAGCAGAAGCAGTTTTTCAGAATATAAGTATTTGATCAAAATATTTCAGATAACCATTATTCTGAGGTTGGTACTGGTTCTGCCTTGAATGTGGGCGCATCTCCAAATGCAGGAGTAGATAGCAGTTTAAGACCACATGGCATTAACAGCACCCATGAAGCAAGACAGTTTAACAATGACTATTTCTTCAATAATAATTATATACTATGTATGGATATCAGCATTCTAAGAGATTTGAAGAGAAAAACTGTAATCAACTTAAAAATGAGAAGCCAAAATTGAACTGCTCAGAGTTATGATTCACAAAAATAAAATAAGTACACAGTATTGGAAGATGTCAGAGATAGGAATGACTGTGTAAATGAATCCATCAGTGTGTTGAATTAAATGCTCCAGTGCCAAGACTAGCAGCTCCTTGGGAACACAGGCCATAGGTTTTTACTTTTACATCTCCTTTTAGTCATGAATTCATTCACGGAACTATTGAGGGCACACTGAAACCCAATACTATGCTCGGCATGGAAATGGTGAACAAGTCGATGTGATACCCCCGCTTAGTGCAGTGTTGAAAACAAGGTAGATTTTAATAACCTTTTGCTAAATTGAACTCGCCTTCCTTTATTTTCCCTAGTGTTCTGCAAACATTAATTTATTCATTGGTGCTGCTTAATTATCAGTAATTGTATATATATTATGTACATTTAAAAGACATAATTAAAGGCAGTTCTGCCTTGGTTGCATAATTCGTGGCTTTTTCATAATAAATGTCCTGATTTTTACTCATTACCAAGAAAAGTTTTTATAACGAATAGTGAAGGCCTTAGCATAATTTTCAATAGCTGCCTTTCTTTAGCGTTTCTTGTATTGTATCCTGACTCATCTACCATTTTAATTGTTTTTTGTTTTAATCACTAGAGTATCTTCTTCTCCAATTCTCCTTTAAAGATATTTTTGTAACAGAAGCATTAATTTAGTTTGTTGCCATTTTATTATATTTTTTCTATAAATTATGACCCCTTGGCACTAGTATTTTGTCTCTACAATAAGCCATCTTTGTTGGATGTATTGTTTGAATTTGCATTTTTATGTCCATTTCACATTCCTTATTGTCAGAATTAGTGATAGATCTTTCTTCCTATATACTTATTTTATCTTCCAAAACATCAAGAACAGCTGTTATTTATTCAGAAAAATAGATATTTAACTCTAGATAATAGAATCTCTTTTATTCCCCTAACCTTCAATAGTGACATTTACTTTTATACTGCCTGGTGGTTTTGTGTTTGTTTGCTATTGTAGTATTGTCTAAATGAGTATAAGTCAAATCTCATTAGTTTGCAAGGAAAACATGGGCTTAATATACTTAGCTTGTATTCAGATTCCATTCTGTTTTTCTCATTTTACATTGTCTTCAAAGTTTCTCATGCACTTTATATCACTATTTCTGATTGCCATTGTAATGCTTAGTAAACCATTTAATACAATGGAAAAGAGAAGTAGAATATACAGGTCAATTTTCTAGAGCATAATTGTTTTTTTCTAGATAAATATCACAATTTGAGTGGTTCTAAATCCTAATTAATTTATATTGTTATGGAATATAACTCCTGACATACTGGATAACCTAGAAATATTACCACTAATCATGAGAGAGCAGAATAAAAATAAATCATCAGAGAAGAAAGGCAACTTTAAGATTTAAATTCCAATAACCCCCTGAAATTACATGTAAATGATGCATAGGTGAAGGCATACCATTTCCTGGGCAGAAGGACCCCTCAATTCCTATAGATTCTTAAAAGTATTCTTGGTCCCCCCACCCTAAATAAGAAATTATTCTAATTTAACATACTATTTTTGAGAATTAAAAAAAAAAAAATAACACATTAATTGTAGTTACTGAATTCCATGCTCACATCTCTGGGTCTGTTTCACGTTCTAATTTTTTTGAAAGAGTAATTTCTTTATACCTCTGTGGTTCTCTTAAATATGTGATCTACAGATATATGACACTTGTGCTTAGAGCCTCTAACCTCTACGATCAGGACTAGTCCCTGTAGCCCTCTGTGAGGTGTGGGGCTGCCATACATGGCTTCCCAGAATGAAATGACCCTGATAGGAAAAGACTCCTGGGCCCCGTGCACACACTCCGTTGGTGTCCATCTCTACGGAGTGACTGGTAATCAGACTCGCCCCTTTTCTCAGGGTTTGCCGTTTTTGCTATTGTTTGTTGTTTTTGATTTTTTTCTTTTATTGTTGTAGGCTATCTTCATGCCTAGAATCAGCCTGAAGTATAAACTTAAAAGTTTTCGCAGAATCTTTTCTGAGCCTCTCCCTAGGCATGCATAATCACTTTCTAATTTTCCCTGTTCATGCAGTTGGTTTTGAATCTCCTAGTCTTTAATTTCTGATTCTCAACGGGAAAAGGAGAAAAATTAAGGGAAGTCCAAAAAAGAGTATTGACCTTTTCCCTTGGAAGTCCATTCAGCCAGAAGGGGCGGGACTTGCAACAATAGGAGGAGCTGCAACAGCAATGGCTGCCTACCTCTTGTGTTTGCGCCTCTGTGATAAGAACCGTGGATCAGACATTAGAACACAAATTTCTAATATATGGAGGATAGAATCCTTTTGCTTACCCTGGCCCCCACAGACTGCATGCATGTTGCTCTAGAAATAAGTGCACAGCTACCTGCCACAGGGCTAGAGTGGGATACAGGTAGCTGCTTCTGTGCTAAGAGCATAAATCAACCAAAATTAATTAACAATTGACTATCCATACCTTCCCATAGAAGTTGCAAATGATTATATCACATTCTGCCAGAGCCAATTGTTTTCTAGGTGGGAAGACAGGTTCCTGGTGCTTCCTACTCTTCCATCTTCTAAGATTTCTCCCGCATTGTAACATTTTGACAATCAACTTGGCAGCTCGGTAAGAATGGTTTGGAAACACCTGAGGTATTGATAGGAGATGGGAGGCAGAGGTGCAACTGAAGACTCTTACAAAGGTTTATCTGAGTTACTGAAAGTTTGGACTTAGACAGTAATACTAGGGATGTTTAAAAGAATGTGAGAGGCATTAAATAGACTGCAGAAAACACAATATGGCAAGATTTGGAAGGAAAGAGAGGAATCAAAGATGATTCCAAAGAAATGAAAGTAAATATTCATTCAATAAAAGAAATGAAGCCTTTGGAGTGGGAATGATAAATTTTATCTAGAAATAAAGGCACTCGTGTAGCAGTGAGAATCCAGGCCAAAGTTACTGAAGAATATCTGTTTAAGTCATTCTAAGTAGAGGCGATAATTGATGGAAGCCAGGAGCAGGGCCCTTCTGCACCCTCTTGTGGCAACCGTGATGACATTTATCTCATATCCTGAATGTATCCTCAGAAACTTACGAGAATCCCAGGAACTGGCTTAAGAAGGAAGGGTGATCACTCTAGTGTTAGTTTTTCCTGAGTTTTCTTCCATTTTGTCCTATTTGCTGAAACTAAGCCAGCACAAATTTATGGGGCATCTTTTAACCCATTTCCCATTTAGGGAAAAAAAGCGCAGCTTACTGCCAGAAATAATTTAATTTTAAATAAACACGCTCTTTGAGACTGAAACAAATCTGATTGGTTTTCAATGTGAAAATAAAATATAAAAATTGTTATTGGAGCTATTAGAACTTGTCTCTAATCCTAATGTAACAGAAATATATAAGATGATCAGTATTTAATAATTTTTTGTGTGTGCGGTAAATTTCAAAACGCGGAACAACACAAAGCAGAAAATCTTGACATGTTCAGTGATGAGGAATACTATATTTTGTAAATAGAAATACTACTACTAAAAACAGAATGCTATAAATAGAATGATGTTATTTGTTTCCAAAGGCTATCGATATACTAGAGCTATGTGAGAATAATAATAAAAGTGAGATAATCTGTGGCAAGCTTTGGGAATAAGGTTAGGGCTGTAATCGACAAGTTATCTCAAGGTAATTGCTGTAGCTGTGAGTGCTGCTGGTGCATGCTCTTGGGGCAAATGGGAAATGTGTTAATTTCCAAGAATACTGCAAATTATCATGGACATTAGAAGAAATACAACACAAAGATCGGTTACCCTAAATATGTATGCATCAATGAAGGAAGGTTCATCATTTACTGGCTCAGAATGGAATCTCATCATGTATATGCTGATATTCAAACGGAGAGGTATAGGGAAGTTGAGAATAATCCACAAGGTGGGTAGGCATTTAGAAAAGATGAATACAAATTGAGCATCTGCATACTAACATGTAAAATATAAATACTAAGTCAAATAATTACTTTCTGGTGTTGGTATTATTCTTTTACCAAAACCTTAATGAAAAATAAAAATATAAGCTTTACTGCTGCTCAACTAAAACTATTTAGCATTTTGCTAACATTTTTTCACTTTCATTTTTTTCCTAACTGCTTAAAAGTTTTCTTTCTTCTTCTGACTTGCAGAAATAGCTTTCTCAGCAAAGTTGCTATTTTACACAGATACCATGGTCCTGCTTCAGAAATTACATAGATTAAAACATCTGCTCATTTTCTGTTAGCTTGTAAAGCTGAGTTAGGCTCTGGAACTATTAGAATACTCCTTAGGTTTCCCAGTAGGTCAGTGTGATCAGTGGTGGATGACTAGCCTCAGCATTTGGCTGCCCAGCATGCTTTTCTAAAGTTGGAGGCATTTTCAAACATTAGGCAGCAGAAAAGACTTTCCTTTCTCATCAGGTAGGGCAGTGATAGAACTGTAGGGCAGTAGGGAAAGCACTGACATGAGAAGTGGAAACTAGGCCTCTGTTTTTATCACCTACGTGACACTGCACATACCTTTTAACACTGTGGATCTCATTTATTTCTTCACGCTTCTAAAATTTGAGTTGGGCCAAGAAATAATTCATCATTTTGATAAATTTTCTTTTCTTTATTAAAATGTCAGAGAGTAATATAAATTAAAATTCATATTTATATTAAAAAGTTAGAATGAAATTTCTTTTAAAACTTTTTGTTTTAAAATAAAACACAGATACAGAAAGCTACATGAAACTAATTAATAGCTTAATTATTTTAAAACATACTCTCTTATAATAACAACTCAGGTTAAGAAATATACTTTTACTAACCACCCCAATTCCTCTTTAGGCCTCATCATAATCATACAATTTCTTTTGTCCTCCCAAAGTAATTCCTATGCTGATCTATATACAAATAACTTCCATTAGTTTCTTTAAGTTTTTACCATACAAAGATTGAGGGGAAGCAGAGTTTGCTGCCCCAAAATATGTCTTTTGAGATATTATTTTAAGGTGGTTAATTTCAAAAAAAAAAATGAAAGATTTCAAGAAATGAAAGATTGAAGAAAACCTTTTGACCTCCCCTCTAACTGCCTAAAAGGAATTTAGACAGAAGATCTGCTCCAGGAAGGGAGCTATCATTATAAGTAATAGTGTATAATAGGGAGGAGCCAGGCAAGGCCCATTTGATCAAAGTCCTATTTGTGTCCATGGTTAAAGATGGCACAACAAACATTTATTTACCAAACAGTTGCTTTTACATCTTTATGTGAATTACTTTCCTGTCCTTTAAATTCTCAAATCACAACACCCCCTCTTAGCTCAAGATGACATGTAAGCCTTAACTGCTTGTTTTGTCTTGGGGGTCTTATATTCTTATTGAACTCCCTTATCTATATATGTAATAAATTTAGTCATTTTCTCCTGATAATCTGTCACATGTTATTTTGATTATTAAACCAGCCAGTAGAACTTAGAAATTTAGAAGGAAATTTATTTTTCCTCCTTCACAGTGTCTATTCCTGGATACTATAGTTTTGTATTGACTATTTTTGTATCTGATATGTCTTTTAAGTCTCCGTCAATGTGCAGGTTTCCTCTCCATCCCTTTTCTTCTTATTATAATTTATCTGTTGAAATATTGCACTTTTGAACCTGTGGAGTTTCCCATAGTCTAGATACTTTTGATCACACATGCATGGTACAGGCTACTATATTCCTCTTATGAGAGAAGAAAAATAATTTTATCTCTACCCTTCTTAGGTTTTTGGCTGAGACTTGCAGTCACGAGGCCTATGTTCTCAGTGCATCAAATATTTAATATTCAATAGATTAGAGTTTGAAATAAAGGTTTTACTTACTGGAATGGTACCATGATGAGAATATGCAAGATTTCTAGCTTTCTCAAATACATCTGAAGAGAGTCTAGAATTCATGATTCTTTTATGTCAAGGGAAGAGAGAATGGGTGGGGCAAGAGATGGGGATCCAAGGAAGGGGCAGGGAGGGATCTTCAAATCTCTTTGTTCTCAGTCTATTCTTGATTCCCTCTGATGTGAGTCTGGTCCTGAGATTCTCATAAATCTTTGATAAACAGTCATGACTTTGCTTATCTTTTCCCACCTATTCAGGAGGCTGTTTTTACAGAATTCCTCTAGTCAATTGGCAGATGTACAATTGGAACTATTCACCTGATGGCCCTGGGAGAAATGCAGGCTAGAATTTATAGTAGAGTCTGATGGGAGAGAAGCAGAAGCATTCCACCCTGTTACAAGACATCTCTGTAATAAAAAGACAGATAAACAGGAGGGAAGAAAACAGTTTAATAACTTATATTACCTCCTGTATACATGGGAGATACTTAGGAAAATCAAATAATTTCCTCAAAATGGTGTAAGCCATCACCTTAAATAGCATCTCCAGTTAAAGACGAAAGAATATGCGGGGGAACCAATTGTGGGAGGTTTTCAGGCAAAGCACAGTAAAGGAGAGTATGGTTGTTGTTGCAGATTTAGGCATTGCCTCCTCCATTAAGAGTTTCTAGATATTTAGTCACCCCCCTCTTTCTGGTACAGGAAGAGAGATGCTCTTACAAAATGTATATTTCTCTTACAGATGTCTCTTATATTGGATAACTTCTCAGTTTTTAGGGCTTTTTCTATGTCTGTTGTTTCTTAAAAATAAATAGCTTAAAATAATCCTGTGCTAACAAGGCATATTTTTTGGGTGACACACTCTGTTCCCTCTCACTCTGTTTACTGTATTTTCTACAAATCGGCCACGGTGGTTTTCTGTTAATCTTTGGCATTCTTTGGCTTGTAGGTGTATTGCCCCAATCTTTTTCTTCTTCAAATAGCATTCTCCTTTTGTGTGTCTTTTTCTGTGTCCAAATTTCATTTTTATAAGAACATAGTCATATTGGTTCAAAGCTCACTCTAATGAACTCATATTAACTTGATTATCTGCAAAGATCCTGTTTCAAAATAAGGTCACATTTACAGGTACTGGGGTTAAGACTTCAACATATTCTGGGGTGGGGACACAATTCAACCCTTAACAGTAGATAAATGCTTGATGATGTGAATCTCAAAGCTTACTGTGATAGTTTCAAAGTTATTTTTCCAAGATTTAGGAGGGTGTGGCATACTGATTTTATAGCTGCTGTGCTTCACCAAGAAGTCCCAGTGGTAAAAAGACTGATAATCTAGAGAGAAAATTAGTTTGTGACAATTTGACAAAAGTCTTTCTTCTTGATTTTTAATAAGATATCCCTTCATAGATAATCTTATAAAATATTCTAAACTAATCCAGATCAAGGAAGGTCAGAATTTTAATGAGATTTTTCTAGGGTAAATTCAAGTATACTAAAATCTTTGGTAGAAACAACTGTATTAACATTATTTTCATGAGTGTACATTTTGCCTCTGAATATAAAATAGATGCATAAGCACCCCAGAAGTAATGGTAGCTGAATATGTTTACTCTTGAATTATTTAAAAAATGAATGACCTGAGAATTTTGGTGATTAAAATTCGTGTTGACGTTTGCTTCAACTAGGAGCTATCTTATCTCAGTTCTAAGCAGGTTCACTTATAAGAAAAACTTGTCATCTTCCCCCCACTTTAATTCAGGATAGAAAAAGTATCCTTTTGTCAAATTTCAACAAAAATCTCACTCCTTAATCATTCTAATATTATCTTATGTATTGCCTATTCTGTAATTTTTAAGTTATAGCAACTGTTATAAATCCATACAGTTCTCCCATTTCAGAAGATATTATTATAATATTACTCCACTCCTCTTCTCTTTCTGTATCCAACATCCTTTGAAAGAAATTTAAAACTTTCTGGAAGTTATTGCCAAGCAAATACAATCATTTGGAAAAAAACTTCCAATCTTAGTATTGATAATTGGCTCAGACATTTAAAAAATATTTCTTCTGTTTAGGTACAAATTGAACAGATATCATTAGAATGCAGAGAAAACACAAATTATTGTTTTCATTTTTAAAATTTTTCTTTCTTTTTTATTGAGATATAATTGATATATAACATTGTATTAGTTTCAGGTGTACAAAATAATGATTCAGTATTTGTATGTGTGCAAAATGATCACCATAATAAGTCTAGTTAAACATCTGTCACCATAGATAGTGACAAAGTTTTTTCTCTGATGAAAGCTTTTAAGATCTATTTTTAACCTATTCTTTTAAATATGTAGCATAATATTGTTAATTATAGTTGACATGCTGTACATTACATCCCCATGACTTATTTATTTTATAACTGGAAGTTTATACCTTTTGACTTCCTGAACACATTTTACTCATCAGAAATTATTGTTTTTAAGTCTACTGCTGGGTCTTAAAGATCACAAAATCCAGAAGAATGTTGTAACTTTTTCTAGGTTTTTAATCTTAATTATCTGGGAAAATCCATTGTGTGTGATTGGTATGAGCTAAGCAATTTGTAATTACTTTCCTAATCTGTACCTCTATGAATGTGTGTTTATTGAAAATTTCTTTTTCTTGTTTAAATACTAATTTTTTTTTCCCAGTGTGCAATGATGGAGAAATAAAATTATTATTACTTCTATGGAAAACTTACATACGACATCTAGACCATTTTAGTTTTCATGAAAACATTTCTGTCTCTTCTTCAAAGACACCTCAATATTTAGAATAATAGTGAAATGAAAACTTGCATAAAAGTCATCTGTAACAATATTTCTGCTCTTTCAGGAAATGTTCTCTCATGTGCAGCCAAAATCCATTTCTAGCTCATATCTATTCATTGAGCCATGGCATTTGACTACCTATGTTTTTCCATGAGGAATGTGCGTACAAAAGCAAGGCTATAAAAATAAAAGCTCATTTTTATTGGATCTATGTGCCGTATGTTCTTAGGAATTTCCGGAAAAATATAGTATTGTAACTTAAGTTATGAAGGGATCTATTTTTTACCAGTTGTGGAGAAATAAAATGTAATTTTTCTTCTACTTAGTTCCTCTGCCTGGTCTAATAATCAAAATAACATGAGACAAATTAACAAGAGAAAATGTTCAAAATTTATTATGATGTACATGCGGGGGTGTCATAAAAATATGAGAGCTGAGAATGCACTGGGTAGTTGAGGTTAATATAACATTTTGAGCTAAAGAGAAAGGTGGTAGGGGTCTGGTAATTTGAAGGGAAAATAGGCAAGTCACAGGAAAGAAAGAATGAGCCTGTGGTCAATAAATTCTTGCTAGGCCACCCAGAAACAATGGGACACAAAGAGAAGTTCAACAAGCAGAATTTGCTAGATTTCTCCCTCTGCCACATTCAGTTTATATAATGGTGCTAAGGTAGTACTCTCTTCCTTTAAGAGGTTTTTCTATCTGAATTCCTTTAGACAGGAAGGGGGGAAGGTCAAAAGGTCTTTCTGAGTCTTTTGTTTCTTAATAACCACCTCAAAAATAAATATCCCAAAGGTATATTTTGGTTTGGCAAGAATTTGGACCCCTTCAACCCTGCCCTTAAAGTTTCATATTCCAGAAGCTAAGTTAGTAGATTGCTTCATATTTCACTGAACCAAGTCCTGAGAATAAGTCAGTTCAGTTAAAACGTGATGTCTCATTTCAGAAGGTTCTGATGCTGGTGGGCTCCTAAAGTTGTCTTTATTGTGTAAGCAAGAATCAGGTATTTAATAAGAGGTATTTCTATGGCAACAAAAGAAAAACAAAGGTTAACTGTAAGAGCAAATTATAAACCCAGTTTCTCACCCTGGAGGGCTGCCAATAGAGATTTTGAGATGTTAGGCTCAAAGGTTCCTTGGCCGTTTGAAATATCTCTGATGATATTGGGTGTTAAGAAAAACTTTTCAGTGGCTTACATACCATCAGTTATGAAGATTGTCTAAACATGCATGAGCTGTTGTGGTTTTTTTCCTTGGCAAATGTATTTCATAACTTTTAGAAACATGCTGCTTCAACAAAGTATAAGACATATATATTACATGCAAATTTATTTTTTAGTTTCTCTGTAAGAAGCCAAAGTAGACAAGCTTAGACTTATTTAACGATGTTTCAATATCTATGTCATTTTGAAAGGATCTATTCAATAATTTAACTTAATTCATCATTTAACTTAACAAAACTCTGAAGTTTCAAGTACACATGGAGCATTTTCCAGAATAGGTGAGCTATTAGGCCATAAAACAAACTTCATTAAATTTAAAAGGATTGTAATCATATAGAATATATTTTCTGTATACTTGAAGGAGATTTGACTTCTGGGTGGTGAATACACAATGCAATATAAAGATGATGAATTGTACACTTAAACCTATAAAACTGATATAATTTTATTAACCAATGTCACTCCAATAAATTTAATAAAAAATTAAGAATATATTTTCTGGCCACAGTAAAATGAAATTAAAAATCAATAATTAAAGGAAACTTGGAATTTGTGGAAAGTGAACAATAGATCAAAAAAAGAAATAAGGAAAATGATCAAATACTTTGGTCGAATGAAAACAAAAACACAATATACCAAAACTTATGGTATGCAGTGAAAGCAGTGTTCACACAGAAATTCATAGCTGTAAACATCTATATTAAAAAGAAAAAAATTTGCTGTCTAAATTAAATAACTAACTGGTTTGGGCTATTCTCCTTTGGGTTTTTGTCATTTGCAACTGAACGATTCCTGACACGCATCAATTAGGAAGGAGATAAATTGGAATTATAAACTGATTTAAAAGATCCTGTAACCTATCTCAATGGGGATTCTTTGTCTGAGTCACAGGAAGAGTTTAGAGTGAACATATTCTTGATTTATTCAATTAATGTGACACATTAATTGGTATCATTCTAAATGGATAGAAGTTTATTCATTTTATCAGTGAATGCCTCAGGGCTTTAAGGTCAATTCTCTCAAAAAGTACTAATTCCAGTTGAGAAATGCTGCATGATCCTTTAGTAATTGATTTTTTAAAAGTAATAACTGTCCAGCTCTGTTAGTTTACATTTTTTTCCACAAAGCATTGCCACATGGTATATAATCTCTCAAATCTGATGATCTGATATCAAATCAGGCAACACTAGTTACTAAGTGGGTCACCTTGTATAAACTAACTTCTCTGTGCCTCAGTTTCCTCATATATAAAATATGGGTAGTAATGGTATTTATCCCATAGGACTGTTGTGAAGATGAAATGAATATGTGATTAGAAGAGTTCCTGGCACATGGTAAGTAAAACTGTTGTTGCTATTGTTGTTATCATTCTCCTCTTCCTGCTCCTGCTCCTTCTCATCATTACTTTTATTAAATATAAACTATTTTATTTCCTAACATAGATAATTTTTATTAATAAAAATCATTTATCTTTACATTAAATACTGCATTTAAATTAAAAAAAAATGGACCCAATCTTTTAGGTTTAGTTTCTCACTAATATACAATGTATACAAATTCTTCTTTCATGTAATTTAAAAATTACTAAAGTCTCAGGTAGCTAAAGCTTCACGCACCCAGTTATACAAATTGAAGAGTCTTACAGATTTTACTGTGGCCTGTGACTTAATATATAGAAATGAGTACTCTGAGTTTGTCTGGACTACATAATCATTCATCAGGACAGACGAGGAAGAATCACAGTCTTTTAAGATGGACTGTAGAAACTTTAGGTTTACATTTCATTGAATATTCATAAACTCCAAATCTCTCATCATCTAGCATAAGAAATAATTATTGACTTATATAGGATGGAGGGAAATCTGTCTATTTCCAGCTGTTTTTAGCTTTGGACCCTAAAAAGAATTTATTTGCAAGCGTCTTGGAACTAATATTTAAATAGTTAGAGTAAAAGAGTGGTTTTAAGCTTTGACCAGGTATTCTCCTCCCCATAATTATACTAAGTAAATAATTCAGATAATTTTTTTTTGCAATACACTTGATGATATAAAAATAGAAACAATATAAAGGCTTAACAAAGTAAACTATTTTAGGTATGCTATATATTGGAAGGAAATATCAATAAGGATAAATATGGAATAAAAAGATAAATACACATTACCTAAAACAATTTTCTTCTATGTTGTGTATCAGAAATAGAAGTTTATTAACTTTCAAAATCAAATTGAGCTAGCAGTTGCCATGTGACATTTATGGAATGTTTTAATCTATGGTCCTGACTTATGGAAATGTCTGAATCACAGCCCAATTTCTCTCCACGGGAAAAAAATATTTACCTAAGGAATCATTCTATACTTTATCCATCAAGCCCAATGCTGAGACACCTGAGGATACAGCATAAATGACAATTTTGACATCTCCTTACACTTTTTCTGGTATTAATCCACTAAATGAAGCGTGGTGTTATATTTCATTACCAGCGAATGCCATACTCCCTGTAACATGAAAGCAGCACAGGCTATGGACAGATTTTTTAGAGTTAACCTAATTAATTTATTCTCTTACTATTATGATATTTCTTGAATTTATCCAGAGAGGGCACTTAAATCTGGTTCTTCAAATTTGTCTTGTTTGATTATTTTGGAATCATATTTCCTGATTTGTTTTAACAGTATATATTTTAACAAACACTGGGTTTCACTGTCAGTAAATTATCACTTATTTCTAACCTAGTTCTTGATGATGCGGAAGACATATTCTATTAATAACTTCAGTAGTACAACTGTATTACATTCATTAGAAGAATATTAGTCTGCTTAAATATCCTGTTCCAGTTGCTCTTGTTGCATAACAAAGTCATCCAAAATTAGCACCCTAAGACAAACAGATTCTGAGGCAACAAGAATCAAACAGAACAAACCAAGGATTTCTTGTTTCTGCTCCACATGACTAGGCCCTTCACTTGGAAAGCTTAAAGGTGGGGATTCCTTGGCAGTTGGAAGATGAAATCACCAGAAGTCTCATTTACTCATGGGTGACGGGCCCCTGGGCTGGGATAACTCAAGGGCTAGTCATGCTGACCGGAGTACCTACACAAGCTCTCTCTCTGTGGCTTCCACACAGTTTGGTGGCCTCAGGATAGTCCACTGGGGTCAAGTTTCTAAGATAAGTGTTTCAATGTATAAAGAGGAAGCCATATTTCCTTTTATGACCTAGTCTCCAAAATCATATGGTGTAATTTCTACTTTATTCAAAGTAATTACAAGCCTAGCCATATTCAAGAGGATAGGGGTTATACTCTCTCTCGATGAGGCTGTGTCAGGGTCATACTGTAAAGTAACACATGAGATAGAAGTTATGACTGTGGCTTTTTTTTGTTTGTTTGCTTGTTTGTTAAAAATATAATCTGCCACATATCTAAAGAGTGTAAAATGGATTGAATGATATACACAGATATGTAAAGTTATGTACTTCTTTATTTCAGCTTATATTTGTACATAAAAGTATATTACTGTATATTATATATAATTTTATAATAGTTATATATGATAATAATTATGTGTTATATATTATGTAATATATTATGACAGAAATCTATGTCTGCAATGATCATTAATCTAAAAAATGAGATAATACTATGTATTATCTCATGTATGTATATTATACAATTATAAGTATGATTATTATAATAATTATTATAGTAATATAATACTATAGTAATGTCATAAAATATGGTCTTCTAAAATGTATTAGTATTTTGCTCCTCTTATAGTTCTATAAAACCTTCATATAAAGGGATGAGGTAAAGAAAAATTTTATGAAGCCCAAAAACATAAAATGCAGAAGTTTGCTTCATTTTACCTAAATTCCAATTACTAAGCAACTTAAAAAATCATGGGTAAAATTAACATATTCATATAAGCAATATCGAATAACAAAGATTTTTTTCAGATTGATGATAGCACCCACAGGTATATTATCATTAACATTTTATCCATATAGAAATTGAGGCTCAGAGATGATGTGTGATTTCTTACATAGTAGAGCTAGCATACTCAGTTCATATCCCTACTACTCATATCTCAGTTTCTAAAAAACATTTTCTACATTAAATCTCATTTACTAAATTTCCCTCTCTTCAGTTTGCTAGGCATATACTGGCCATTTATATACTTCTGATACTCTGCAGTAGTGTTATCTTCTTTCAAAAGGATAAATACCATGGATAAAAATATTTTTACTTTCACTATCTTTTGTAAATTTACTACTCATTTTACTATATTAAAATTATTCACACACATTTTCTCACTTTAATCTCAGTAACTAAGGCAAGGAAGTTATTACCTATTTTAAATAAAGACTAGGAATATCAAAGACATAAAAAATGACACTGTAATGGCTAGAAAGCACACTTTTTGCTCTAAGTTCATTGTTTTTTTTTTCTGTTTTTGTTTTGTTTTGTTTTTCTTTTCATACTGACACAATGATAGCCATCGAACCCTAAAAAAGAATTACAACTCATCGTGGCTACAATATACTATCTCATGATCCTCAGACCTCTTCAAGACCTATGACTCCTACTCAGGTCTTGATAAATTTACTCAGCAGCTAAATATTAATGAAGAAATTAACACAGTTTCATTGCTTCGTTGGGTATACTGAGCATTACAGATTTCCAAAGAAAAAATTAATCTTTGATGTGTGTGTGTGTACGTGTGTGTGTGTGTGTGTGTGTGTGTGTGTGTGTGTGTGTTCCGACATACTCAGGTTGTGATACAGCTAGCTAAATCATATGTGAAATAATATTATTTATGTATTTAGGTATTTAAGGAAGTATTTTAGGAACAAAAACCCTGGCACTAGTGTCAACCACCTATATGAGAATCCTCAGGTTATTTTCAAAATGCATATTTCCAGGCCCCTCTGAGACTGGCCAAGTCAGAATCTCTGTGGGTACGACCTAAAAATTTGATTCTTAACAAACTCTTCAGGGAATTTTTTACATATTTTAAAGTTTGAGAAACACTATTATTCATGTAAAAAAAAAGTATTAGAGATTCACAGCATAATTATAAATATCATTTACCTTTTATTCTCTTCCCGATGGGAATTGGTAGAATAGCCAAAAGGCTAGAAGCAACTAAAAACAAGCTACGCAAACTTAAAAATGAGTGTCTCTTGCTGTGAAGTTGGTTTTAATCCTGGATTCATGGCCTTTTTTTTCTTTTTAAACCTGCCACGATGAGCTATGTTATCAACGTTTTCAGATAATTTTATTCCCACATTGATGGTCGGTCTCCTTTCATTCCATCTTAGTATTAATAATAAGAGAAGTTAAATCCAGAAATTTGAATAGACTTCCCTTAGATAACTTCCATATGTATTCTTAATTACAAGATTAGTAAGTAGAACTGGGAATGAAATGTCATGAATTTAAATGTGAAGATGTTTACTCACTCATTTATTAGACCTATTTTAAATACCTGTTAGGTAAAAGTTTGTAGAGCCATACTGAGAAGGGATGTGCTATGGTAATGAAATGTGAAGCGAGAGGTTTTTTTTTACGTAAAATTCCCCCAATAAATAAAATGTTCTTGGAATTTTTACAAATATAAACATGATTAGCTTTGGGATTCTTTATAAGTTCTAATGGAGAAATATTTAAGCAAGGCTGAGTTCTGGGGAGTGATGCCTATTCACAAGGCACAACCCTTAGGAATGCTCACATAGTGGGTCCTAGCCAATTGACAGAAGTAGAACTTTTCAGTGTGTCAGCTCTAGTGTCTACTTGGGCTTCCTATTAACTTGTCCACTTATATGTGGTGCCTGCTGATTAATGTTATTTATTCTTTTGGGTTCTGCTCATTTACAAAAGAAAAGCAAAATAATAATAAAAATAATAATAATTAATAATAATAATAATAATAATAATAATAAGACTAGCATATAAATCTCACTTTTGAGATTACACACACGTAAAACTTAATGAAAACTCTTCTATAATTGTCCAATTAGAATTTGAAACAATGTTTTAGCAGTTGAGAAATAAGAACATTTACCATAAGCTGGATTTAATAGGAAGGCTTTATGGAAGATACAGTTGGAGCTGGACCTCTAGTAAACTGGAGAAATTTCAAATAGCAATGAGAAACAGGTGAAACATTCCAGGCTCAGGAAACTTTTCTAATTTAATTAGAAACCAAATCTAGTTTTAAAATATTCCTTAATGCATAATTTTCTTAACAAATGTTTGGGATAAGTTCTAAATGGATCAGAGTATGATAAAAGTAATAGTATCTTATTATGGTCATAATAAGGTCACTGTTTTTCTTTCAAGAATGTCTTAGCATTTTCTAAAGTAATTTTCCCTTTACAAGGCAAAAAAGGAAAGCTCAAGAGAACAAATAACACATTAATCAGCAGGCACCAGTCCTGAGTGGCTAATGTGAAGTCCCATCAGAAGCTAAGGCTGACAAATTGAAATCTCCTATCTCTGTTAGTTTGACTCAGGACCCACTACGTGACCAGTCCTAAGGTTATAGGTTGTGAATGGGTATCAGGTTGTAAAACTACCAGATGCCGAAGAAACCAGTGATATCAATATTCAAAGATACATAATCACTCTCCAGAATTGAAAGAGTTTAGAGATTTCTTCATTAAGGCTTTTAGAGGATTTCAACGGTCTATGAAAATGAGCTACTGATATTTTTATTTGTAGAAATTCCAGGAACATTTTATTTGGGGGGTTGCAAGGATCTTACATGAAAATACTCTTACCTCACATTTCATTACCATATCATATCCCTTCTTAGTATGGCTCTCAGTCATTCCTAGAAATAAAAACTTGTTTTAAACACAAATTATTATTATTTTTCTAATGTATCAGATACCTTAGTGGGTTTAGGTGAGAGCATTAAAGAACTAGACTGTTTCTTCTATGATTTGGTAATCTCTGATGTGAGTTCAAGGATCATTTCAGGGTATCAGAAAAGGCAAAAGAAAAATACTTTATAGATTTCCATCATACATCTCATAAATAATAATACCATCTCCAATTTGGTGATAATGCTCCGTCTCATTCCCTCTCTCTTCTTCCCATCATTGTAGGCAAACGGTTAAAAGCGGGATGTCTTTATTACCATCTAAGAACCAGAATATGAATTGATTATTGCCTTGGCAGTAATAAGCCTGGGGAAAAAAAACCTCGAAATACTAGCACTGAGAGTTTGCACCAATGGCTTATTTCTGTTTATATTTTGTTTCCTCAGTAGCTAAAAAAGGAGAGTACACAAAGTGAGATAAATATGTCAGAATAGTGAACCAAACTTTATCTTGAATATTTTAGCATTTGGATATGTTTGTATTGCCAAATAAGTGAAGCCAGTGAAGTCGACAAAAATTAGCGACATATTCATATTTTAATATGCTAATATTAAAATAAACAAATTATAAATTTTTAGCAGAGTTTATTCAGCATGTTCAGGCATGCTTTTCCAATTACTTAATTGCTTTAATGTCATTACAAATAGGCTCTGATGAAGCACATGTTTAATATTTTTAAAAACACTATTAGACATCTCATATATTAAGAACAGCTTCTGAAGGGATGAAGCAATTTAATCAGTAGGTGAAATTTTTAAAAATCTTTTTAAAAAAGGAAAAAATTATAAACATTATTAACATCACATGAATTATCAGCAATAGACCTTGACTAGACCTTGGCTGGCATCCCCTTTCTAATTCTCATATTCTAAGGCAACTTCTTTGGTCAGACAAGCTCATAAAATAAAAAGTAATGTTATCAAAATAAAATCACATTTATTTGAAATGACAAAATTAACTGGACTTATTGATTTAATTAAGTCATACCTATCACAAAACATAATTTAAAATTTTACTGAGAACAAGGTGAGTATATACAGCTAATTTCAGTGAACCAATTCATGTTCACTCAGTTAAAATACATATTAAAAACATGAGCCTCCATCAAATTATGGTAAAGGTTTTCTATTATAACCTCACCAATTATTTATGGACTCATTTTGCTTTATCAAATTCCACTGTAATATATGACTTCCTAGTATAAAACTATTCTAATCTTCAGCCCCTACCCTCTTATCCCAACCAAAAATGTAGTACAGAACAGATTTCAATGCGCTAAGCCTGGACACATCATCTAAGTCCTTTAAACTGATTACATACTATAATGTGATTTTTAGTTTTAATATATATATCTCAGGATCTAATCTTTAACACCCTGACAAGATCACTAGAAGATAGTGTGAATTTTTAACTAAGGTGGCCTTTGGGAGCCTGGAGAAAGTGATAAACCATGGTGAGTGAAGTTGAACTGTCAGAATTGCCATTGTACATGTGGAGGAAAGATAAAAATGCTTCAGAAAGTGGGCAGTCTTGAAGTGAATGTACTATGTGAGGCCAAGAGACACATCAGAAGATTATGTTTCACAAAATGGTCCAGAGGCTAAACCATTTACCAAAGGGCACCAGCATCACCAAAATGCTCAGTGATGATTCTTCTCTCCAAGCCAGGGCTGTAGGTAGGAGAGATGGTCATGGAATTCAATTCATTCATAGCAGTAGAAAGTGAGGCCCTGAAGGTATAAAAGTCAGGTCACAGCACTGAAGCATCAGAAGCCAGGGGGTCTAAATTATCTTTAAGACAGACAAGGACAGCCATCATTTAAAGTTGAGCCAAAAATTGATTATTTAAAAATAATATTATAATTTAAAAAAATTCAGTGTGTTGAACAAAAAGGATAATCAAGAAAAATGGCAAAAATATTATTAGGTTTAAAACATTATATGTAAGTAGAGATGCTAAAACACTGGAAGATTATAATACCAATAATTCTGTCAAGAATTTTTAAAATTTAGATCAAATGGATAAATTTCTGGCAAAACTTAACTTACTAAATTTGACTTAAAAAGAAATGGAAGACTTGAAAAATGCAATTATTTAATAAATTGAATAAGTAGTCCACAGTTTCTGCTCCCCATAGTCACACAATTCAAATCAAGATAGCTTCATTACTGACTTCAATTAAACGCTTAATAAGTAAATAATTTCAACTTCACAAAAATATTTCAAACTTACAAAAATACTATCAGAGAATATATAAATTGAAATCTCCAACTCATTTGAAATACTTTTATATACAAGGTAATCTACCTTATTAACTAGATAAAATACATTACTGACACAATGTTTAAGAAAGAAACTCAGTGTTGAATAAATGAATACAGTATAACAAGGTGGGTTCTACCTAGGAATAGAAATACAGGATGATTCAATATTATGCCACCTTTAAAAATACTACTGTCATTCAACATTTTACTAGATAATAGGAGAGAAAACCATTCTGATCATTTCAAAATTATTAGGTGCAGAAAAATCTTTTATTAAAATTTTAAAAACATTTAAGAATTAGAAGTATGAAGGGACTTCTTAAGTGGATATGGGATTGTTACAAAAAATCTATAGCAAATGTTATAATTAATGAGTTAAACTACTATAGTATTATTTCTGAGATCAAGAGCAAAATACATATGCCTTATTATGAACACTTCTATGCAACATACTGTCTGTTTGTACCAGTGAAGTAAGGAAGTAAAAGAAGTAAAGACTTGAGGATCAGAAAGAAAGATATATACAGGTGATAGGATGTGTACTTAAATCACCCTGATAACATACATGTAGTTTACTAGAATTTATATTCTAGTATAAAATAGTTATTGGATTCAAAAATCAAAATTCATAAACAAAAAAATTATAAAGGATATATTTACATAAGAATCAAGTATATTTTGGACTTATAACAAAATTTTATATAAACTACAATAGAATTATAAAATTATTGAGAGATGCTAAGAAAGACTTAAAATATTAGGTTATAATCAGTTTAAGAATTTAACTCAATAAAATCTCCACATATTTATTAACATTCCACATAATCCCAATAAAATATAGACATTTATTTTTCGTGGCGTGCAGTAAGTTAATTCTAAAGTAAAAATGAAATTGCTGAGTGTCAAGAAGAGATGTGATATTAGTGAAAAAGAGGGTGGAGGACATGTTATCCCACATATCAAAGTTATAAGCCCATAATAATTAAGACAGTGTAGTATTGGCTTTGTAATAGACAAAAGTTAAATTTAAGCGAATGAAAAACCAGAAAAATTCAACATTTACTTGGATAGATAATTGATATACTATAGATCAGTGTAGAAAAAGTATGAACTTCAAAATAAATGGCACAGATTTAATTTTTTATCATACAAAAATATGTGTTTTTACCCCTTAACTAACACCATATACATAAATGAATTCAAGTGGACAAGAAGATAACGTGAAGTCTTTTAGATGATATGAGAAAATATCATCATGACTTTAGGTTAAGAAAGGATTTCTCAAATAGGCCATAGAATCAATGACCTCTACAGGAAAAGATTGATAAATTCAGTATTCACAGACAACTTGTATTGATTTTAGTGAAGATTGTTGCCACTAAACACACACACACACACACACACACACACACACACACGCAAACCATCTCAGTGTTGTGTGGAAAATAAAATTTCCCATTCACACAAAGTCTGATTAGTGGTCAAGTTACAGGTGGGGGAAGCTCTATTCTATGCAATCATTTAGGAATACAAACTGATTTAGAATCTCTGGCATCTTTACTCTTTGCTTTCATTTTCACCCTGGTCATTAACATCCACCAGTGGATGAGGAAAAGAGGGAGCATTGAGAAACATGCAGAGGCTTGTATAGGCCAGATGTGGAAATGGTATATACCACTTCAGCCCACAATCCAGTAGGCAGAATTTATTTCAGGTACATCCCACTGAAAGCAGACTGAAAAAATGTAATCTAGTGCTGTGCCCAGAGGAGAATGAAAATTATTTTGTGATCATCTGACCAATTTCTTCCTCAATTCACCTTTTTGGTATAATTTATCTTTTTCCTGGACATGAAACGTACTCACCTTCTCCTGAAAAGATTATCTCCCAAATTCTCACGTAGTTAATGTACCTGGATTGAGGGCAGATGTTTCCTGCAACTTTCTCTCTCAGAACTGAGGTGTTTATTTGTGGTCCTGTACACTAAAAATTATAAAGAAGTACATGTCTACCCCTTATTTCAATATCTGATAGGTAGTGTCAACATCCGAAGGAGAAGAGGCCTTTCTTGCAGGTTGCACAACCTTTGCAACCTGTCCCATTCATGCTATTTTGAACACTTTAGTGGATATAAAGATTTTTTGTCTCTAACAATCAAAAGCAAAGTTTATTTTTAAGCTTTTCTTTAGTTCATTGTTTCTCTATCAATAAATTCCCTCAAACACTTTATTGACTTTTAATTTATTTCCTTCCAGATAGTTCCATGTGCCAATATTCACAAAGTTCATCCCTGTATAGATTTCTTAAATCTCATTTACTTCTTTATTTCCTCTTTGGCATGTCTTTCTCTCCCACAGGCTATTCTAAGCCAGGATAACTAATAGGTGGAAAGACCATATCTCTAATTTGAATTTTGCCACAGAACTGAGTCTTAATGGATTTTTATCACTCATAACATTTGTCAGTTTTATTGATTACTGTCTGGAGTCTAAAAGATGTCAGACTTTTGGACTCTCTTTCAAGGCCTCTGCTTTTATCAATGGGTTCCGACTCATTTGTAAATAAATATTTTTCATTATCAAAGAACCTTCAAGTTTGCAATCTGTCATACCTTTAAAAAAAAAGCAGAGCATGAAATAAAACAGCCTTAAATACATTTGAATAATAAAGCCTTTTTTTCTTTATGGATTCAAGCTTAATTGATCTACTGGCATTACTTAGATTAGTTAAAGTGCCCGTAGATCAATATGCAATGTCTTTAATCTGAAGTGCATACTTTAAAGTCACTGAAAGCCAAGGTCGATTGCATCTTGTGCGTTCCTGGATGGGATTTTGCCTCTTCTGTTATTCAACGATTTTGAAATATCTCTTTTAGATGAGAGTCCTACCATAATCTCAATTAAGAATGTGACTGGAAAGCATCTCATCATTCAGACAACCCACTTATTTAATAATGACAACCTAGAAAAAGTATAACAAAGAAGTTCTTTGTAGTTTGAATTCTGACTATCTTTTATTAAGATATAGAATATGTATAAGAAGAGTGTAAGTATGTTAGCTGTAATAGGACATTTATTCTGTAAATTCATTTACAGACACAATTCCTATTTCTATCATTTCAATTTTGTGACCATGATCTCAGTTCCATTAAGTACATTTTATGGTTATGAACAGGTGCTAATTGAAAATGAATTACAATTCACTTTAGGAAAATTCAAGCAGGCTTTGAAAGAAAACATAATGGGATTTATCAAACTAGTGTTGAGAATCCCAGAACCCACCTTTTACATTCTATTCATTTGAAATAAATTTGCATTTTTTTCTTAATTCAGTCTATTACATGTTAATATTTCAAATAGGATATGTCCTTTAACTTAACCCTTCATTATTTTTTATATTCAAATTATTTTTTCAAATTATGTATTTCAAATTATTTTTTATATTTATATTACATAGTTTCTCAAAATTAAATTTTAAAATCAGCTTTCCTAACAGTAGTATATTACAAATGCTTTAAACAACATTCTAAAATTCTTATGCAAACCTTGTGAACGAGGTAGTTACTTTTTAACAGATAAAGATAACTAATGAGAATTTAGGATCATTAGCAGCTATCTTAGAAGCCTACTTGCCACATAGTCATTTATCCATTCTTTTTTATTCATTCATCAAAAATTTTGGAGCTTTTATAATAATATGTAATATACCTTTTTTTGTTGTTTTGAACATTTAAAAACATATTTCTTTGTTATTTAAATTATGGAGCAGAACAAAATCCTGTTACTCCAATTGAGGGGAACAAATGAGTTTTTAAAATACTCCATTGGCTATAATTAACTTTTTAAAAATTTCCAGTTAACAGATTTCTTTAGCAATTTAACTGTTATTTAAATTCATTATACTTTATGCAAGGGCATTTAAAAACCGTGGGGCAAAAATTAATGGACAATAAAATCCTGTTAACTTTTGAGAAATTATAGTCATTTATAAATGAGTTTGCTTTGACAGAGCAATTTTGTAAACTATCTGAGGAAGAGTTAATATGTTTTCTATCTTATTTATTCATTTTGGCCTCTTTTTTTCCATAGAAATTTTATGCCAAGACTTCTACTGACTCCTAAATTAGATCCTGATTTCTAAATCTAAATGAGAGAAATGAGCATTCTATTTTGAGCTGGAGGTCACTTTGAAGCAGGCAAATTAGAGGTGTCAAGAAAAAACAAAAAACAGAATAGAGGCATAGCTACACATTCCCACTATCTGCTGTGCATTCTTCTTTGCCTCCTCATTATTATCAGCATGATTAAAATACTTATTTAGTGTTTTTATATATCTTCTTATTCATCTTCTTCTTTAAAACCTTTGAGATATCCACAATGCATGTTTTATAGAATAGGCCTTAAAGAAGGTGAGTAAATTGTCCAAGATCCTAAAATTAGCAAGAGGCAGAAGCAGGCTTCGTATTCAATAATAACTCTTTACTACATTATAATAGAAAAATAAAGAGATCTTTCTTAGGGACAACTAAAACAAACAGAAATCACAATTAAAATACCAAAAAAGAAAAATATCAATCTCAATCTTACTTCAAACAAAAATTCAATCAGATGAAAAGTGCTGTACTTAACAGGCAAGTTCTTTCTTCTGACTCTGTGGGGCTTTTGTTCTATAACTCAGCTTCAGAGTGGGGAAAAAGCATCTACGACAAGATAAATGACAGGATAAATGTAGTGGTTTCTGCATAATTTTAGGACAAGCAAGTTCAGATACATAACTAGTAAATATTTTAGACATTGAACTGATAACACTGAAGTGAAATAGAAATAATTCTAGGTTGTACACTTACTATGTGGCATTTAAAATTAAACCTATTTTGGCCTATTTTTTTTCTCACTTGTAAAATTAAGTTCAATGATTGATATATTTGAACTATCTTCTGCAGGTTTTATGTAAATTTTTAAAAAGATAAAATATGTTGTTACTTTTATGAACTATAAAGTACTATAAAAATATCAGACATTACTTAATATTGCTTGACACTAATACATAGTATTGTACATGAAATAATTAGCAATCTCATTAGAAAACCTAAGTTTTATCAGTAGCTAATTGTACTATTTTGTACAATTGACAAAATTTTCTACTTAATTTTTTTTTCTGTTAAATGAACTATAACAATCTGAATCTAGCTAGGCCTAGGAAATTAAGACTTCAAAATAAGTAGCTTTTAATATAGTATGTTTTTCTAAAGTTCCTGATGTTCTTTAAACTTTACTCTTTATATTTGAGTGTGAGATCGTTATTTATTTATTTGTTTGTTTGTTTGCTTGCTTGCTAGCTTGCTTAATTACTTACTTACTTACTTACTTACTTATTGTTTCTCATCCCTCCACACCCTCCCTTTTGGCAACCATCAGCTTATTCTACATATATATGGGTCTGTTTCTGTTTTATTTTGTTTATTCATTTATTTTGTTTTTTTTTTTTTAGATTCCATATATAAATGAGATCATATGATATGTCTTTCTATGTCTGACTTATTTCACTTAGCATAATATCCTTTAAGTCATTTACATTGTCACAAATGGCAAGATTTCATTATTTTTTTTGGCTGAATAATATTCCATCATACATTGTATGAATGTACATATATGTGACTAACATCTTTATACATTCATCTATCAATGGACACCTAGGTTGCTTTCACATCTTAGCTATTAGTGCTTTTGTTTTCTTTAAATAAATATTCAAAAGTGGATATTGTGGCAGGCCTAATTTTAATTTTTTGAGGATCCTCCATACTGATTTCCATAGTGATTGCACTAATTTACAACCCCACCAACAGTGTATGAGGATTCCCTTTTCTCTACATCTTTCAAGCACTTGTGATTTGTTGATTTATTGACAATAGCCATTCTGACAGCTGTGAGGTGATATCTCATTGTGGTTTTAATTTGCATTTCCCTGATGATTAGTGATGGTGAACATATTTCCATACGTCTGTTGGCTATCTGTATATCCTCTTTGGAGAAATGTCTACTCAGGTCCTCTACCAATTTTTAAATCAAATTTTTTGGGGTTTTTGGTGTTAAGTTATGTGAGCTTTTTATATTTTGGATATTAACCCCTTATTGGACATATCATTTGTGAATATCTTCTCCCATTTAGTGGGTTGTCTTTTTGTTTTGTTTATGGTTTCTAACACTGAAAAACCTTTTTAATTTGATGTAGTCCAATTTATTTTTCCTTTTGTTTCCCTTGCTTAAGGTGATTTATCCAAAAAATATTACTAGGAGCAATATCAAAGAGTTTACTGCCTATGTTTTCTTCTAGGAATTTTATAAATCAAGTCTAAAATTTAATATTTAATCCATTTTGATTTTATTTTTGTATATGGCATAAGAAAATGGTCTGATTTAATTTTTTTAGTATCTGTCTAGTTTTCTCAACACCACTTATTGAAGAGACTGTCTTTACCCCATTTTATATCCTTGGCTCCTTTGTCATAAATTAATTGACCATGTAAATGAGAATTTACTTCTGTGTTCTCTCTTCTATTACATTGATTTCTATATCTGTTTTTATACCAGTACTATACTGTTTTGATTACTGTAGCTCTGTAGTACAATTTGATATCAGAAAACATGATACTTTCTGCTTTGTTTTTTCTCAAGATTTCTTTGTTTTTTGGGGGGGTCTTTTGTGGTTCTATGTAAATTTTAGGATTAACTGTTCTAATTCTGAGGAGAATGCCATTGGTATTTTAATAGGGATTGCATTTAATTTGTATATTACTTTGGGTAATAAAGACATTTAAATAATATTAATTCTTCTAATCCATGAAGGTATATTGGATATGCTTTCCAACACAAGGTATATCCTCCCATTTATTTTTATCTTCTTCATTTCTTTCATCAATATCTTATAGTTTTTAGAGTACAGATCTTTAACCTCTTCAGTAAAATTTATTCCTAGGCATTTTATACTTTTTGTTATAATTCTAGTATATGTGCTGCTGAAGCAAGCACATTTCTGATACAATTTTAAATAGGGTTATTTTTTAATTTCTTCTGATAATTCATTATTGGTATATAAAAACACCACAGATTTCTCTTTCCAGCAACTTCATTGAAGTTATTTATTAGTTCTAGTAGTTTTTTATTTTTATGTTTTCTATAAATAGTATTATGTCATCTGAAAATCATAAGTTTTACTTTCTTTTTTTCCGATTTGCATCCCTTTATTTTTCTTTCTTGTCTAATTGCTGTGGCTAGGACTTCCAATAATATGTCATATAGAAATAGTGATAGTGGACCTCCTTGTCTTCCTGATGTTGGTAAATCTGCCCCCAAAGCCTATAGTTTTCATGCCTTTTCCTAAAGAGATTTTGGTTAAAAGAAAAAAAGGCAGAGTAGCATAGTCCTTAAATTTGCAAAGGTAGAGTTAGTTAGGAACATTCAATAGTTTTATATTTTCAGGAAGGAAACTTATTGAGAACAACATTTTCCCCCAATAGGCTTTAAAGTAGAGGAGTTAAAACAAATCAGGCTTCTTTGAGATTGCTGCTAATATGATCAGATTTTCAACATTTATTTCTCCAACAGGAAGGTGCAGTGTTAATTAAATACAATCAGGGATCTGATCATTACTGAGATTCTAGATATCTTCCCCAAGAAAAAAATTAGACCATTGTCTATGCAGTAAAATTAAAAAAAAAAAAGTTTTTAAATAACTATCAAAAGAAATGTTTTCAGCTCAATAACCATTATTTAGATCTTTCCTTTCCCATTTCTGTGGATTAATGCAGTGCTTATCACTAAAAAACTGAGTTTTCCAGGTAGTTGCTTTTATGTAAATCACATTTTTTTCCTCCAGTGAATGGGGGAGGGGTAATTGATGCATTCATATTGTATTCAATATGTATTTTTTAATGTCTTTGTCTTTATCAACATTTCCAAGTTTCTTTGTAAGTTTAGCATTCAGAGTCTGGATATCAAAAAGATATATAAGCCAAAGATATAAATATGATGTTTTGAAATTGGTGTGAAGTTAAAATGGGAGATTTTGAAAGTCTTCCTGGACCTTCAACTTGGCCAGGCCCCACCCTATGATTAAATGTATAGTCTTTTATTTTAACTATTTTGAAAAACCATAAGTATTAAGAGAATAGATGCCAGACTGATAATTTGGTCTCCTAACACCAGATACTAGGTGTAGAGCCATGTAATTATTGGATGTGTTGTATTAAACAAATCAGTAAATCCTACTTCACTTTAGTTTCACAGCTCTGTGATCTGAAGTCCACTTGAAGCAGTAAATTCCTGTGAATTCTGCTTTACACTCTGGTTATTTTTAGATCTGATACCTTTGAGATATGGTATGTCCATACTTCCTGTTCACACTCTGCAGACTTTTGACCAAATCCGTATGCCTAGGACTAACCTTTGGGTGGAGAGATAAGGTTTCTTTTATCCTGGTTCCACTTTCTAGGGGGTATTACTCAATTTGTTGCACTTTCAGATTCATCTCTTTTGGCACAATACAATAAAGTTATTGTCACTTAGAATAACACAGAATTTGAAGGCATAACAATGAAGCTGAACTTACCTATTCAGAGAAGCAAGACATGGAGCTCAAGAACGTTCATCTCATTAGGAAAAATATAAAATATTTTTTTTAAATCCTGTAAAAGTGATCATTATCATTGTGATAGCTTTATATATCATTTACCCTTGTATACACATCTGAGCTCAGAATTTCCATCTACAATGAAAATGTAGGTATTTTGGGTCAACAGGAAAGAACGTGTGCATACCCTTACTAAATAAAGCACAAGGAAAAGTAAATGGTTCTTACATTATATCTAGCAATCTACAGAATGGACCATATAGACTGTATCTATCTTACTTAGGAAAATTAAGGCTTTTACTCAGCATCCTCTGGAAATCCCAAAGTCAAATCCAAAACCTAATAATGTATTACAGAAATAAAAAAGATAGCTTCTGAGGTGACTGAGATATACATATATCTGAATAATAGAACCGTTAGGCAGATGGATAGACATGAACAACAGGGGAATAAAGGCCCAACTGGGAGACCTCCCTTAGAACCTTCCCAAAACACCCATTTTATAGTTAAAGATTACCATTATATCCTGAAATACAAGAAAGTAAAAATCACAAAACTAACCACTGGTTTAGTCCAACAAAAAGCGCCTGTGCAGTTAGTACATATACTGACCTTCCTTACTCTTAGCCTCATTATATTATCATTATAATAACACACATATGACTGGAAGTTTATGAATCTAATTATAACAGTCTAAATTCTGAACAATCACATAAACAGCAGATTTAGGGTTATATAACAGCCAAATGTCATTCATATGAACTCACATGCCAATCATCTAGCATCACCTCTGTAACCACCCATCAAGGGCCAATAGAAGGTTTATTTCCCGAATTCTACAGGGCTGCGACCATCTCTGGCATAGGCTTTTTCTCTCTCAAAATGTACTTTAATGAAGCTTACTTTTCTTAAATTTCACTGATCTGTAATTCTTTACTATGTCAGCAGAAAAAGCTAAGGTCCCCTCAGTGCCACCGTGCAATAACGGATTTGAATTGCCCCCAATTTGAATCATCCCCAGTAGTAACAGTACTACATGTTATCTTGACATTAAAAAAAAAATTAACTTTCCTGTATTTTCGTTAGTAAATTTATCTAAATCCTTGGCTCTTTTTTGAATCATTTAATCTTCTTGTCTATTTCACCTATTCCTTTACAAATGAATCCTAGCATTTTCTGAAAGATGTCTCATTAATCATTGTCACTGTGAATAAGGAAAGAAAGACTAAGCTTCGACTCTGTTTTTTAACCCAAATCATTATATTTATAGGTCTAACAATGAGAAATAATAACCCTAGTAAAAGAACAGCAGGATGCAGGACTCATTATTTTTCTGTTGCAAGGGTTTAACTTTCTGCCTTTGACCATCTTTCAGAATAAATCAATGATCCATCAATCTGCCCATTCTCGGTTCTTATATTCAAGTGCCTTGTAATGAGAAGCGGCTCAATACAGGGAGATATTAAATGCTGGGAATTTGTGAATGGAGTTCTTATTGGTGAAATTAAGTTGATGGCTCTCAGCATTTGACTCTGTTTCATATGCAATAGTTATATTAATGGAAGGAAAATCAGAATTCCATTTTATAATAAAATCACTGTGTCTGACAACTGAGGAAGAATGTTAAACTTCTTAAATAAGGAGAAAGTTTTGCTTCTTAAGAATGTAAAACTCTGTTAAAGTTACCATTAGGTAAGATAGCAAATAAAAAATTTTTACATGTTTGTATATCTTACACACATGTTCACATATTTATTCTTTATTTAATCTTTCCGCATACATTAATTAATTAGCAAAAATTATGTACTGAAAATTTCAGCACCCACCCTCTCCTTTGTGGAGTTTATAATCTAAGAGAGAAGGCAGAAAATAAAATGAGACAAAGTCATTAAATAAAGCATGGTATGGGTTATGTTATGAAAGTACAGGCTATTAAGAGAGTAACCATTGAGCAAATGTTCGGTATAAACACATGGGTAGACTGATACAGATGATAGTTGTGGTCTGCAAACTTTTTCTCTAAAGGACCAAATGAAAAACGTTTTTGGCTTTGCAGGCTGTATAATTGCTGTTGCAATTACTAACTCTTGCCTCTGCAGCGAGAAAGCAGCTATTAAATAGACAATATATAAACAAATGAGTAAGGACGTATGCTAATAAACTTTATTTATGGAGACTGAATTTTGAATTTTACATAATTTTCATGCATCATTATTATTTTGATTCTTTTCAGTTATTTAAAAGTGTAAAATTCATTCTTAGCTGATGCTGTACAAAAAAAGGTAGTGGGCAATATTTAGTCCATTGGCTATATTTTGGCAGTCATGACCTAAGCAACAGGGAGGAAAGAATAACTTTAGGTCTGGTAAATAGAGAAGAGAAAATATATGGAGATTTATTTACTTAACCTTTACTGCATTTTATTTCCTTAACACAAATATTCAAGAAGGGAAAAAATATAGTTTTGTTAGGACCTGAATAAATGAGCTTATCTAAAGTCCCAAAAGTAGTGATATACAGTTTTCAACTTACTTTATTGACCTGTAAATGTATTCAATGGGTAATGTAAAAATTTGTCTATGATGGTCAACTTATTGAGAATTTTCCCTTTATTCCAGATATTTTTCTAGGCTTGGGGCACACAAAAGAAAAATGTCATGAACTCTATCTTCAAAGAACTATAAATTCAGTGGGGGAATGCTGATCTATGAATAACAAAAGATAGGGTTAAAATAACACTTTATATATTTATATATTTCAACAAATATTTAACAAACAACTTTTATATGCCAAGTTCTATTTTAAGGGCCAAGGGAAAAGTTCTACAGGCACACAAGGCTCTGGCTGTCATAGCTTTTACATTCCATTGGTGTTAGAATATAATAATACAATAAATAAACAAAGGAATAAATAAAATCATTTCTGTTAATTATAGGTATTATGAGGAAAAGAAAATAATACAGAATGACTGGTGTAATATTGGATTGAGTGAGTAGTCAGGGAAGTTCTCTCTACAAATGTGCCATTAAAATAAACTTAAATGACAAGTGAGACCCATGTGTAAATCTAGGGGAGAGGCTGTTAACAAGTTTGGAGAAAGAATGACGGCCACTGTTGCTGGTGTACAATAAACATGGGATTGAGGAAAGTCAGAAATATATGTGAGATAAGAACATAAAAGTTGGCAGGGTCTGGGTCATCAAGGACATTTTAGCTTATGGTAAGAAGTTTTTATTTTATATTATATATAATGGTAAATTTTGGGATAGTTATAATCTAGGAATTGGCATGATATAATTCACACTGACTGCTTTGTGAAAAATGGATTGGAGGAAAACAAGACTGAAATCAATAAGACCAGTTAGGATTCTGTGGTCAGGATCCAAGTGGGAGAGATAGAAGTTAACTTGGACTATGACAGTGGCAGTGGAAATAGAAAAATATATGTATAATTCAGGTTTCAATATTTGTAGTGAGAAAAGAATAAATTTGTTTTAAAATACTTAAAGTACTTTCATTTAAAAAATTCTACTTTCATGTTGACTAATCTATTAAACTCCTTTCCTCCTTTTAATAATAACTTTAATTCACTTTCATAGATCCCATTTAGAAACTTTCATTCCAAGAATAATTTCTTATAAGTGTCCTTAGATTATACTTTCTTCACTTCTTCTTACCCTTAACGTACAGGTGTAACATTTCTTTTATTAAGGACAATCTTAATGTCTCATTTCCATAATTTACTTTCTTTGACAGCTTTTATTATATGTACTTATTTTAAAAGGATGTCTATGGAGACTACTCATAAATCTCTCATCTGCAAAAGCTTTATCACTTGCAACTTTGGGTCAATCAATTGCTTTTTCTGTCCTTTGAAGAGTAGGTCTAATCTTTAGCGTGCAACGGAATTGTTAGGAGACCTTGTTTAAACAGAGAGTGCTGGGCCTCAGGCCCAGGATTCTGATTTAGTGGGGTTGGATGGGCCCACAGATTTGCATTTCTAACAAATGCCCACTCGGGGTGGCCTAAGGACCACACTTTAAATTATACTGGTTTATGTAACATTCCCTTGTTTAGAAGACTTTTAATCTTAATTATGCTGACATTGCCATATGCTTAGCAACTTGGTTCTCCAAATTTCTTGCTATTTGTTATCTAATATATATCCTCCTGCATTACTTCTACTTTCAATTTGTGTGAAACTCAGGTTACAGCTTATTTATAGAGAAAAACTTCTTGTGAAATGGAAAATTAAATGTGACTTTTTGTTATTATTGAAGTTGTACAATTATGTGGATTCAAAGAAAGCAAATGATGCTATAACACAAAGGCGTGAAGTGAACATACATTTAGTCTCTACCCAAACACACCTTCTGAGTTAATCTTAGCTCCTAGACCCATGGCTACCCTCAAGCTGTTCAAATGCCTTTACGGAAGGGAGTAGTGAATCAGCTTTTATTTGAATGTGGCTAGGAGGTGGTGTCTGTACGAGGATTTCCACATATGAGATAGGGTTTATTTGTTTTGAACTTCCTTGTGGAGGAGAGAGAGAGAGAGAGAGAGAGAGAGAGAGAGAGTATGAGAGAGAGAGATTGATTGAGAAAGAAAAAGAAAAAGAAAAGAAGACTTTCTTAGTGACTTGCCCAGATGTGGGGCCAAAAGCCAAGGTCTGTAGGGGTTGAACTTGAAAGCTGTCAGTGGTCAAACATCAAAAATGAAGACAGACTTTATTAAACAGACCTACTGGGTTGAAGTCCTTGACAGACAGCCTCTAATTTTTTCAGAAATATTTCAAACATCTGGCAATGCAACATAAATTAATTGATTTCAGAGTAAAATTTTTACCTTTTAAAAAATATAGAATTGAATGAAGTTTAAAAAAATGATGTTCGAGTACTTTAACCATAGAAAAATATACTGATAGGTGAGAATCTCACAGAGCTAAATGACTTGAGTTGAAACAAAAAAGAAAAGTAACAAAAATAGTGACATAAAATATATTTCATAAGAGAATGATTTTGTACAAGCACTTTAAAACGCAGTTTGGCAGTTTCTTATAAAGTTGAACATATATTTACAAGATTATTCAATAATTCCATTTCTAGGTGTTTATGCACAAGAATGAGAATATAGGACTATTCATGGCATTGTTCATAAATGTTCATTTCAGCTTTATTCATAATTGGAAAAAACTGAAAACCTAGCAAACGTCTATTACCAGGTGAATACATAAACTGAAATTATATAGTCATATAAAACTACTCATTAATAAAAAAGAAGAAACCTTTATGTGTACCATAATGTGGAAGAATCTCAAAAATATTATGCTGTGTAAAATAAGCCAAACACAAAAAGTCCAAACATATAATTCTATTTATAGGAAATTCTAGAATAGATAATAATAGCCTACAGACCTAAGGAAGATTAGTAGTTGCCCGTGACAGGAGAATGGAGTAGGGGAAATGAATGCAAATGAGCTGAGGAAATTTTTTTGGTGGCAATCGAAACATTCTTTTTTTTTGTGGTGATGATTACATGACTAAATGTATTTGTCAAGACTCAATGAATTGCATACTTAAAACAGACGCACTTATGTAAATTATATGTCAATAAAGTTGATTAAAACAGAATGATTTAGAAATAAAAGGATTAAGAGAACCCCTTATGAAATGATGGCAATGTTAAATATTGAAGAGCAGAAGTTGTTGGCAACAGGAGATAGGTTGTCATGGAGAGTGAGGGAGAGGGGCTGTCAAGGATGACTTACAGATTTAGAGCTGGCATGACTGGAAGAATGGTGGTTTCATCCTCTGGGAGAGAGGACACCAAAGGGGGATCAGGTTTGAAGGGAGGCTCGTAAGGCTGATCTTGGACAGAATAAGTATGAATTTACTTTTTTACATTCAAATGGACATATTACATAGGCTTTGGCTGTGTATCTTCAAAAGTAAAATGACTTTGATTTTTGACATGCATCATTTTTTATGTATCTTTTAAAATGAAAAAAAAAGTGACATTGATTTACACCTTCATTCGGATTTTAGAGGTGTTAAATGTGGGGAGAAAGTATCTTAGAACTGATGATATAAGGTAGATATTAGGGTCTGGTATTAAAAAATAATCTTTAGCTTCATCAGTATATATTTGGCAAATGAGTGAAAAAAGAATAAAGCCTAGGATAGTAAAACAAACAAACAAAAAAAACCTTTTGTTTCCTACTCCACATTTCTAACACCAAATGTGTGAGTTTTTTTTTTTCCCCCTCATACCAACCAATTCTCAAACTCTCTGGATACCAGTAGGTGTCTTACAATTCAATTATGACAGTAATTGGAGTTAATACACACCCCATAGGTTAGGGACTTAGTGCCACAAGATTGTCCCCCACTTCAGGTGCCAATTGCAAATCCCAAGTATGTCCTTTACTTCTGGTTAATCAACAGTAAATCAGGGGTTTCCACAATCTCCTTTTCTGGTTTGTATAATAGCTTGTAGAATTTAGGAAAACACATATTATGTTTGCTGGCTGTTATAAAGAAAATAATGAAGAATAGAGATTAAAAGCCAGAGGTACACAAGGTAGAGTCTGGAAGGGACCGTAGCTGAGGGGCTTCTGTCCTCATGGAGCTGAGTGAGACACACCACACTTCTGGCATGTGCATGTGTTTACCCCCTGGGAAGCTCTCCAAATCCCATAGTTTAGGGATTTTAATGGATGCTTGATTGATTGTTAACTCTATCTCCAGCTCCTCTCCCCTTCCCAGAGTATAGGGGATGATGCTGAAAGTTACAAGCTTCTAGTCATGCTTGGTCTTTCTTGTGATCAGCCTCAATCCAGGAGTCCACTAAGAGTCACCTCATTAGAACAAAAGGTGCTTCTATCATCCAGGAAATTCCAAGGGAGGTAGAAGCTCGGTGTAAGACACGTCTATCACCCCAGTCAGGAGTTTACAAGAAATTTGGGAGCTCTGTTAGAAACCAGGAGCAGAGACTATATATATTATTGTCACAGGCAGAGACTTGAAGACATCACATCTCCTCCCTTAATTTAACGGCTCAGTAGATTAGGAAGCCAGAGTAGCCTGGAGTGATTGCTCAGGTCAATTGTACACAGTCTCTAGGGGATTCTCTTACTTTCTCAATGACTTCCACAAGGCACTGTAATTGAGATGTTTTCTCTAGATTCTAGGGTGGCCCTACTTCCCTGCCAGAATCAAGGAGCTCAGTCAGAAATTCAGGAAAGAAACAAATTTGGGAAGAGGTGATGATGGTATTCACTATCTCATTCTGTAAGAAAGGAGCTTTATCAATGAACAGGTAGGGTCCTGGCTTCTTATTTAGTCACCCAGATGATCAACTTGTCTCATTATTGTGATTTCTCCTTCACAGCTGCCCTTGATGTTCCTGTTAACAGAATAGCTGTGTGTAAAGGATCCTCTCAGCTCTCCCTACCAGGGATGCCCAGCTCCAGTGACTGTAGTTACTGTAGATTTTCTTTCAACCCTTTATGTTTGCTCATGGTTGCAGCTAATTCAGCTTCAAAGCCTCTTCATGTCACTTTGGTTGAGGGAAGAAGAAATATAAGACATCAAGTTTGATTCCCAGTTATTTTAAATGGTTGGTGCCAGTGAAGAGGGCTGTGGTGTTCTCCTTTCACTGAAGACAAAACTAGTTTGGAAATCGAGGGTAGAAAAATCTATGCAAGCAAAATAGAAAACAGGAGCTAAAATCAGCCCTGGTAAATAGCAAACATATTCAGACATTTAGAAGTAGATAAAGCTGAACTCGAGCTGCAGGAGAGTTGCATAGTTGGGAGATTTAGTTAGGAGGCCAGACTTGCTCAGTGGCACTATAGTTATCGGCAAGTATTCTCTGAGCATCCTCATATTAAGGATGGGTTTCAGGGCAAAGCTCTCCAGGGAGGAGCTGACATCTAAATAGAGGTAAGACAAGCTGACACAAGTCAACACAGAAAAGGCCTACCTTTGAGAGGGACTGTCCATGATTTAGTAATAATTGCAGTGAAAGAATATTTTCTAGGTAAAACAACATGGATTATTAAAAGCATATGTAGACTCTTATCAAGCCTACCCGCAACTCAGTACCTATAAACAATGTTTCTGCCAAGGTGCTGAAGACAACCTGGTGGCTGCACTTGTTAAACCAGTGCCAGGAGCCTTCGGCAGCGGTTCCCTCAGCTTCCCCCTTTTTTCACTTTGAGCCTGTCCCTGTTGGAGAGCTGCATGTATGCTTGAACCAAAGTGAAGTCAAGTAGCACAGGAAAATATAAAGACTACTCTCCTCTCCTATGTCCAGGACCCTGTTTCCTTTCTCAGCTTCTATAAGAAAGAACAGGTGATGGTGGAACTCTAAGGCAAATGAAGGCCCTTGCCACCACAATGGACCCTGATTTTAGACATTTGAAATTTTGGGTGATAACAGGAAATGTGACTGGATCTTCTACCGGTTAATTTGACATGTGTGACAGGACCAGGGCCTGTAGAACTTATAGGAAAAGAACTGGACAAAATGTTAAAACATATAGGTCATATAGTTCTCCTTGAATATAAATTATATTTTTTGCAAAAACTGGGAAGCTTTAGAACTCTTATTTATAGATAAATTAAAATATCCTTTTGTTTTGTTTTATATATACCACTAAGCATATTTAGAGACTTGAGAGGGAAATTTGACCTGGTTTACATCCCCACTTTACCTCTTATTAGCTTGTCTTTTGAATGTTATATATTTTAGCCTTAATTACTTTACCTGAAAATATAGATTATAACAGTTTTTACCACATTAATTTTGAGATTTTATCTTATTTAATCTACTTAATTCCATTAATTTGATTTTACTTAATCAATTAATTGATTTAACCATGTAAAGCCCTTAATATAATATAATTTATTAAGCTTTTAATTTAAATTACTTTTTTAATTTCTAGAAGTTCTATTTGTTTACTTTAAAATCTGTTGTTATCACAGTTCTCTGTTCCTTTATCATAATTTCAATATCCTCTTTTTATTTTTAAAGTACAATATGCATTTAATAATCTTCAATTGATAAACCCAAGATCTGCCATCTTTGTGCATCTGGTTCTGTATTTATTTTTACTGCCCTTTAGTATTAAACTTATATTAATGTGTAACAAATTAACACAAAATTAGTGGCTTAAAATGATACATTATTAGCTCACAGTTTTTAAACAAAGTGGGGTTCCTTTTTTAAGCCCATTTTAATTGTTAGCAGAATTCAATGCTTAGGGCTGATGTCCCTTCTTCCTTGCTGGCTGTCAGCAGGGGCTGATCTCAGCTCCTAGAAGCTGCCTATACTTGTTGGCACGTGGTACCCTTAAGCAATTCACAAGATGGATATTTCTTTCTTCCAAGTTAGGCAAAGCATATCTCTCTAACTTCCTCATCTTGAACCAAGTAGAGATAATACTCTGTTTTTAAAAGGCTCAGGCCAACTCATATTTTAATGTGAACTGACTTGGGACCTTAACTACATCTGAAAAATCCCTTCACAGTAGCACCTAGATTAGTGTTTGAATAATTGAAAGAAAGTGTATGTAAACAGGGGTCCATGTTAGATTTTTTCCGACCACACCTTCCTTTCTTCAAATTTTCTACAATAAAATTTGTCATATATCAACTTTTTATCCAGTTCTAAACTCTTTAGACCTTTTCATTGTCATTTTAATCTATCACTGTGATAATACCACATACTTACTTTTTTTTTTTTTTTAACAAATAATAATGTCTATTGGCACAAATTCTGCTCTCAAGTTTTGGTTCATATGAAATATTATAAGAGCAGAGTAGGTAGATTAACATCAATGTAACCTTACTGAGACATTTAAATAGTCAGTTAGAATTTCTTTTATCTCTCCCGATTGAGAATGAGGTCATATCAAGTCTACAGGAAAAGAAATAATTGCAACCATACGAGAGAAGAATGGAAGAAAACAGAATTGGATAAACTTAAATAAGTGAACAAACAAGTTCTCGTATTTACTTTTCATTTAAGCTTATGGTTTTAGATCTTAGTGGTGAACTGGAAGAGAAAGTAGAAATATAAGAATGCATGGGAAACTGCAGAGGTTGGAAAAGAAAAAAAAATAACTTAAATAATTTCGACAATGACATTTTAACTGATTACTTGTTACTGTAAGGCTAAAGACAAAATGATCTGTATAAAAAATACTGTAATCTATTTGATAAATTTATTTTTCATAGGAGTATGGATTAGCAATACTGAATCTATGTTATGTATATAGTAGGGTTGTACAAATAAGTAAATACATTAAAGATAATTATAACTGAGTTTCACTGATGATGAATGTTGTGAATCTGAGATGTCAGAGAAAGAAGTTGCAAATCGAAAAAAGAGAAAGGCTAAATTATATATGAGGATTTAATTAGAATCTAAGATATTGATACGAACTCATGGAGTATAGATACACATATACAGATAGATAAATATGTGTTTATGTATATACACATTTATTATACGAAATTATACTTTCTAGCTTTGTCCATTAAGAGGGCCTAGTAATAATAATACCTAGAAGCAATGACTATAACTACTACCCAGATTGTGGTTTGTAAACACTATTTCCCAATTAAAGGAATCAAGGCTCCTTGGAGAAGCCACTGATTCTACTGTCAGAGCACAGAAAATATAAGATAAACCTGGAATATATTGTGGTGTCAGAAAGCCAGAAGCGCACAAAAAGGATGAAAATATGTCCAAAAAATACAACCTGAAAGAGCTCCAACTGCACAAAAGTGGAAAAATTTGAGCAACAAAGGAATGATAATGTTGAACTATAGGCCATAGAATAAATTTAATAACCATGAGTCAAAACTGATCTAATAAATAATCAAATAAATAAATGAGGAAGAGGAACATTTCTTCTTTATAGAATTTCAATTAGCAGATGTAAAGGAAAATATAAAAATAGGAAATCCCCTTAGGCAAACGCCACAATAATAATAGTTGCAGACATCATCTACCAGTGGATGTTAAATTAGTAGGTAAAAGTTTGAGAAAAACAGGATATTTGCATAGTCTCAAAGCATCTCCTCCAAGATATTTATTATTAAAAAGGGAAAAATAGTAACTTTCGATGGAGAAAACATCCTAGCCAAGTGATCAAGGTTAACACCAGCGGTAATAAGATATTGACATTATATAGTGTAAATTAGGTCAGAGCTACACAGAGAAGGGCATATTGATTCTGAATTATTCTTACAAAAAATATATATTACCTTAATCTAATGATAAGACACTAGACAAACCCAAGTTGAGGAAAAACTAAAAAATAACTAATCAGTGATCTTCAAATGTGTCAAGGTTATGAGAGACAAAGCAGAGCTAAGGTCCTGTCACACCTGAAGGAGACTAAGGAGGTGTGATTCTGAATTCATCCTGAAACAGAAAAAGGACATTGCATAAAATTCCAATAAGATCTGTAGTTCAGTTGATAATGTTGTGCCCATGTTAATTTCTTGCCTCTGATAATTGAATTATGATTATGTAACATGTTAACTAGGGTGGGCTAAGAGTATGCAGGAATTCTGTTATTTTTGCAGATTTTATGGCTATTCTTAAAACTATTTAAAAAGATAAAAAGAAAAGACAATAAATATGCACAGAGAAGGTGGTCAAAGATTCTAAAAATTCTAGCACTCAAGGTGCTGATTGTAGTAGAATAGGAAAAAAAAAAGTTTTAAAGCCTTTATTAGGAAAGAGAGAAAGCAATTAGGGCTTGTTGAATGCAGAAAATAATAGATAACTTCCGTCATGATAGGAGCTAAATAAATGTTCAATGAATGAATGCATGAACGATGAGAGACCTTTTAAAATGGCTATAACAATGATTTATAACAAGATAAATCTTTCAGGGATACTGTCAATGGTGTTTTAAGAAAATCAAGGGACAAGACAGGATCTGGCACTACAGTAATGACTCAAAATTTTTTTGATAAATGATTGGAATTTATGGAGATTTCTTTATTATATGAAACAGATAAAAGTAGAAAAATTTATGCTCAATGTAGGCATTAAGCGGGAGCACAAAACAAAAGACAAGAGTACCATTTCCTTTGTCTTCCCTCTCACATGAGACCCCTCTATTTAATATTTGGGATTCAAGAGAAACTGATCAATAGTCTAGATCACTGAGCTATTTTAGAGAAATGGCATGCATTATTAGGTGCTAACTGAATGTCAAATGATCTATAGAGACCTAAAGGAAACAAAAGCTTATTTTTTCAGAATGTACAGATTATTAATATTTCTTCTGCCCAGGTATGATCATAATTAGACAATAAAAATATAACCATAGAATAAAAAGCTGTTAATAAAGTCTAAATCTAGCCAAATCAGGCTTTGAGGTGTATATTTTAACTTATCAATTTTTCCTTATCATACATGACCTACCAGTTGGTATCATCAATGTTGTTAGAGCTATGGTTTCCATTAAAAATAAAAATTTTAAAATCATAAATATTTTAAGATTTTAAATTCAGTTTTAGAGGCTGAGGTACTATTCACTATATATCATTTGTATTCCACCTAACTACCCATGTATTTCACATATCTTTAGGACACTTAAACGTTTAAGCACTTGATTTTCAGAACGCCAACTATACAAAGCTAATGACTCAGACTGAAAAAATGAAACTTCTTTTTTCAGTCAGATAATATAGTTTTTCCAAGTTGCCCTTTAAGGCAGTCTCTTACCTTTTCCTCCTGCCTTGTTCACAATAAACTTGTAACACCACCTCTTCAGTTGTTTTATGTTGTTGTTTTTTAATGAACAAGAATTTCTGAGAATGGAAGGAAACAAATCACCATTCATAGATGTGGACCATAAACTACAACTATGAATGAATGTGCCTAGGCAGTTATTTAATAAAACCATTTATACAGCATCATGGGGTTTGAATCAGTATTCTTGACTCAAACATTAATTTTTATAGTAATGTGAACATATTTGCGTTCTAAGTTCTTGCTAGTTACTTCTAAATATTTCAGAATATATCAATGTGTTAATTAAGTTAAATACTCTAGAGATTGTTACTTAACCCTCAATTCGCCCTATCTTAGAACACAAAATCTGGGGTAGAGTGTTAGATACTTTTCAATAAAGTTCAACAATTCAGAAGTGGTTCTTAACCAAAATTTTCAATTACTATGTTTATTTCCAGTCAATGCCAGTGGGTTTATAAATTAGCATAATCAATAAAGAAATAATTTTATTGGCTAAAAACATTGTACATGTATTCTCAATCTTGCATAAATGAGGTGTCAGATTCTAGGGCATTCTATATAGTAGCCAATAGTTTGGAATGATTCCCTAAGCTTAGATTTCTGAATGAATCCTGACACTAGAGCATTGCTGTGCTGGCCTTTACCACAATTTCAGGCAAGATAATTGTCTCCATGAATAGATGGTTAGATTATTGAGATTTCACTGACTTCGCAGAACTGCTTGTGAGACTTTTGATACCAATTTATATTGTATACATACCTAAATTTATGATTTGCTTTCATTGTCATAGGTGAATATCATATTGTAAGTTATACACACCTCTTATTACCAGAGGTTATACGTACACTGAAATGAACTTAATAATGTAAATGATCAAATTGAATTTTATCAGTTTCCAGCACCAAAAGCCCTATCTTGAAATATGAAAAATGCAAATTCATAAGTTGTATAAAACAGGTATGGTTTACTAAGAAAAGCCAAAATTTTTAAACTTATGAGATTATTTAAGTACTATCATGTACAAAGCACTTTATTTGGTGCCTTCATCTATTAAAATATATTCATCTTAAACATGAAAATATAAATAGCTCAGGCTACAACTAAAGGGAGCAAGTTCTGGCTACCCTGGAAGAGAGATGCCATCCATAAGTTTTCTTCCTAGAGTTATGTGTTAAAGCTAATATTTTCTAGAGCAAGAGGGATGCTTATTTTCCAAGAAAGAGATTTTTAAAATTTTTTGAAATTCTTTGCTGTCTCTGTACCTGAGCCAAGATACCAGAAAAAAAAAAATAACTGTTTTAGTCCAGCCCAGGTACCCTATATCATCAAAAAAAAATTCTAACCACATTGTAAATCTCTGGTGACTATTATTTTCCTCTCATAATTGCTTAGTTGATAAGGAGTGAAGTGATTACTTGTGGCTGCTTTTCTATTTCTCCTTACCTACCTACCCCAACATAACCATAATTTAACCTCTATCTCCTAACAATTTGAATAGTCCCAGGTTTCCTCGAGGCATTAATTTTGAGAAATGGAGGGAATACTTTGAGAAAAATTTTCTTACAAGTTAATAGGAGATATATATTCTTGAAAAGGTAAAAATGACACCATCTTATAAAAATAGTATAATTAATCTATCTTATCATAGTAGGAATAGTCATACATTTTTGTTGTTGAACTGGAAAACTATTATTGAACAAGAGTGTTAATGACTGACTGTTTTTCTCCCTTGCCAGGAATATCTTTGGAGCTATGATTTCTACCAGTTAACTTTTTACTCAGGTAAGATATTTTATATTTCCTGTTATTATGTTTTTAAAATTCATCACTAATAATTATTATGTCAGTTGTTTCTATTCAGCCCATGTTAATTCCACCAGCAACATCAGAATAGACTTGGAGTATGAGAATGATTCTAAATGACAAAGGTCTTACACAGTTTGTGTGTGTGTGTGTGTGTGTGTGTGTGTGCACGTGTGCGTGTGCATGCATGCATGTTTGGATTTGAGAAATGAGGGCATTTTACCAGTTTTTGCAATGAACATTAAATATATAAGATTTTTTTTATTGCAAAGAAAGGTGCTATTTTAGCTATAAGTAGAAGTTTTATTACAGTTGTATTGCATTTTAGCAGGAATTTATTTTTCATAGTAACTCTAAACACAAAATATATGGTTGATCCATAAAAGGTCTCAATAATGTACTTAGCTCACACTGTTTTAAAAACATGTAATGCTGAGATATTCCCCTGAAAGTGACTGTCATAGGCATTGCCAGATGTCTTCTTGTCTTTCCTCATTACAATAATTGCAGCGGTTCATTTTATCTTTAGATTAGACATATCATCTCTGATTTTTTTGTATTTTTTTCCTTTCCTAGGAGCTATTAAACAGAAAGCCATGATTACTGTGTAAATAAGTTTTATGAATATATAACCAGAGAATACCAAGCTGGATATTTAGACCGTAGAGCTCTAGATTCATTCTTCCCTCTCTGTTTTGATGAAGACTGGAAGAATAGAATCATCTTTTACATAAATTATAATATAACAGATGAATCATCTGTTAAGAAGAGAAGATTTCAGATGCATAAAGGCACTGTTTTGCCTTCATGGTATGGAAATGATCTATGAACGTATTGTTATATTATACTCTTAAGTGCATTTTGTAGAGCGCACTGTACTCTAATTTGGCTCAATCAGAAGTGCCATACGTATAAGCTCATCCATTTAGAATTGTTATATGGCATTGTGCAATGCTCTCTGATTTGTTTTCAGTCCCTGAACTTTATCAAGAGTAAGGGTACAATAGCTTTTGAAAATGTAAGTGAATGAAAAATGCTACATTCTACTAAAGTAAAACACTTATATTCTTCTAGATTATTAAATTATTTTTCTTTTCCATGAAGTTCATTTGGGCAACAGCTTCCTAAATTATACAGTGTTGGCCATGTATGTGATAACTATTATTATCTATTATATGTCTTAAAGATTATGATAGGTCCAAAGCTAACATTTTGAAGAATTAAGCATCCAAATGAAACAGACTGGCAAAGGGCCATTATTAAAAGACTAGTTAGAAGGTATTGAAATACTCCTCAGTTCTTCTCTGAACCAGAGAGGTTTTAAGATGAATACCACTTTTAGGATCATATGACCCAATTTTGTAGTTAAAAATGTATATATGAAAAGGAAGGGGATGGGAAAAGATATTGCTTTGATGGATCTAGAAGGTATTTAAGTCAGACAGAGAAAGATAAACACTATATAATTTCACTTATATGCAGAATCTAAGGAATAAAAAGAAAAAACTAATCAAAAACAGACTCACAAATATAGTGGAAAATTTGGTGATGAACAGAAAGGAGGGAGGTTTGCAAAGCTGGGAGAATGGGGTGAAGGGTTAAAGAAGTACAGATTAGTAGCTGATGGATGGTCACAAGGCTGGGGTGCATGGCATTGAGAATGCAGTTAGCATTAATACATTGGCTAGGTGGCGGGTCAGGGGAGGGAGGGAGCAATTGGGGGGATCATTTTACAAACTATATACATTAGATGTCTAACCAATGTACTGTACACTTGAAACTAATTAAAATAATTAAATTAAATATATATATATATATAGAGGGAGAGAGAGAGAGAGAGAGAGAGAGAGAGAGAGAGTAAATGAGGACAGCTGAGCCAAAGTTTAAATTATGCAGTATTGAAAATCTTGTTTAAGTTACAAAATAGAGAATATGGATCTACAGATATTCATTCATTCCTTTAGCTTGCATTTCCTCACTGAATTGAATCCTTTGATCTGTTTTTCCCTTTTATTTATGCAGAGAAAAGCCAAGTTAACACAAAAGATTAGATTGCCAAATTAGACTCAGAGATCTTACCTAGTATGAGACTTTATTGATAATTCAAATAAAAATACATGTAATGCAGGACATTTAGGCTTATCAAGTCATCAAGTTATAAACCTTAAATATGTATTATTTTTATTTGTCATTAACCTCATAAAGCTGAGAAAATATATGTAAATTATACTAAATGTGCATTTCGATATATTTGGTATGATATAGGATGAGGTATCAAAGAAGATTTACCGTAACAGCATGATAGCCAGGAAAATATTGTCTTAATTACATGTCATGTTATTTTACTGTTAAGTCAATAATTAATCCCCCCTTTCTTTTCATGGAGAAAAGTCAACAGCTAATCTTTGAGGCTCAATCAGAAGTGCTATGCATATAAGCTCATCCATTTATTATTGTTATGTGACATTGTGCAATGCTCTCTGATTTGTTGCCGGTCCTTGAACTTTATCAAGGCTAGAGGTGCTGTATCTCTTAAAAATGTAAATGATTAAAATATCTACTAAAGTAAAACATTTATATTCTTTACTTCTAGAACTGAGACTGCTAAATATTCCTATCTTTTAAAAATTGCCTTTCTCATATACCTTCTTAGTAAAGGGTAGAGATGAACTAATGCTGAAGTTAGTGCATCTGACTCACAAAAAGAAGATAAGCAAACTTTGACAGTCTGAGAACTTTGCCTCTTATAGCTAGAACTAGCTCTCTGCTTTTGGAAGAGCTTATCAATATAATTTAGAAAGTAATTAATAAGAAAAGATAATCATATTGTTAATGTTAGTCACAGATATGACTTTGCAATGAAACTGCAGGAGGAATTAAAATTGGGGTTTTCCCAACGCTGTTTTATGGAATGCAAAATAAAATGTTTCATCTAATTTTTAACATATACTACTCATGAGAAAGATGAGTTTTCTGGTCTAACAACAACAAAAAAATTTCTACTACGTGGGCAATGATTAAAAATAAATGTATGAAGATGTTTAGTACTGCATCATACTTGTTATTATTCTTATGTTGGTTATGTGATTACTTTTTACCTTTTTGGAAGAATTACTAAGTAAATATTTTGGTAAACTTTTCATTGAAAAATTACTACTGTCTTAAAAATGGGTCTCTGAAAAGAATATACTTACTCAGTAGTCACATTTTTAAATGCAAAACCATTACCTCCTTAGAAATTCTATTAACTACCTTTTGGGTATTTAATAGGAGATTTTGTGGGTCAATGAAATCAGTTAAAATGGTTTATATATTTTGGGGAAAGAATAGGGAAACATTAATGTAATGGAAATAGAATCGTGGCAGACTCTGCTAGTAGACTTTACGATATTCATTTTTTCTATCTGGCTTATGAAAAGAACCAATTTTATTAAGAGTTTGTGACAAAACAGAACTACATTTCTTAGTTACCTTATTCAAACGAAGTGAAGTTTCAAGTTCTGGGATTCCTTTCCTGATAAACGGGCCATCAGGACCTTCTTAATATGCCCTCCTTCCTTCAGCAATGCAGACAGGAACTAGTGGTGGGACAGTCATCTTGTGATCACAAGACTAGCACAAGGATGAGAGCTCCATGCTGGGATTGGTGGAGCAGTAGGACAGAAGGAGTGTAGGATGCTGAAGATATTGTGAAGCTGCTTGCCCAGTCCTGGTCAGCCCATCTTTAGATTTCATGTTATCACATAAGAAGAGATCCTTATTTGGTCAAAGTGTTGTAAATAGATTTCAATTAATGCAGCAGATCACCAGCCCTAACTGATAAATCCATCAAATGCAAAGAAAATGTACATCGTAACAAAAGTTTTGATGGTAAACAATGGCTCATCTCTTGGTATAGGTACTGAATACATCTTTGCAAAGTAAGTGGTAATAAATAACCCTGAATGTTTTGTTTGTATATAAAGAGAAAGGTTGTCTATGCATTACTTTACGGAACACTTCCTACAACACAATTGTAGTTCTCAAAATGTTTGTTTATGTGTGTATTCAGATTCATGAGAAAACATTATGTTAACCTAAAAACTAAAGGCCAAAGTGAGAGGCAGCAAGTGTTTTAGATCAAAAAGAACTTCAATTCTGGGAAGCACTGACTGAGGCAGAAACGCAAATAGTGTTCTAATTATGTGGTGAAAGGCAAGAGAATTTCTGACAAAGGGAAGATAAATAATTATGTGAATAGAAGGCAGGAATTTATATTGGTGTTAATAAGTCAAGGAAGAAATTCTGTAGGTACAAATAAATGAAGTTTTTCTTTAGCTATACATGTGGTGTTAATTCTAAAGAATGTCTTTAATTTTCAGTCCTATAGTCAGGATGTCTGCTTTCCTGTTAGATTTGCAAACAGTTGTTTTGAATTCATTGTTGTTTTGACCCAGTCTGAAAGTTGTTTTTCCCAGTTCAAACATTCCAAAGGTTTGAAGAATAAGACATGCTAGGCAATTCCTCTGGGAAGGCAGCTCCAACTCCATTTTGAAGTAGCTCCATTTATACTATCTTTCACAAAATAAAAAAAAAAAATAGATTGGCATTAACTATAAGTATTAGTCTTTGGAAAAATCTATCTCAAATATGACCATATATGCCTGAATGTATTTGCTTTACAGGTAGCATAGATCCAACCACTGTTTCAGGAAGATTTATTATGAGATAGTTGACAAAACACTTTCTATCTGCAAAGCCTCAGCTTTTATAATGAGGTTTCTCAGTGCTTTTCATATTTGGAGGCATGTAGTGGTATAGAATCAATTTTCCAGTGAATAAATTGTACAATATTGCACAAAATGTTAATACTTCCTGGTAGATGCCTGAGGCATACTTACAACAGAATCAAAAAGATAAAGGGGCATTTTGATGAGGCTTTAAAAATGATTCATGGCTGACTTACTTTCTATTCTTTTTCTCAAAATAGCATCTTCGACTAATTCTTTGGTTTATCTTAATGCATACCTAGCCAGCATCTGGATCTCAGTTGCTCTGAGAATCTATTCTGTCATTAAGAATGTAAATGCTTGAGCAGTCATGTTCAGGGAATATCGGCTGTAAGTAATGGCAGCTAAGGGCAAGATGCCAGTCAGACCAGACAACCAAATGAATATTTCTTCATTTTCTTATATCAAACAGGTGGAGATAAACAGGTTCTACTGAATGTATGTGTAAAAATTCTCTTTACTGTTATTTAAATGTGCCTTTTTTAAATGATGAAAATTTTGGCAATAGTCTGTGTTTCAGTGAATAAACTAAAAGCTAAACATTTATAGAAAGGCATAGTTACATTTAAGCCATTGAAGCAATTTTACCAAAAATATGAGAACTGAATAGTTATCTAAAATTATCTATACCTAGGATAATAGTATAAACAATCATGTAACTCTAAATTACATTTATGTGTAATAAGTAGTGCGTGAAAACAATTAACCTCTCTGGGGATATTTGGGAGACATTAAGTCTCCAGGGCTTTGCAGCAATACTTCTTGTATTCTTCTCTTATAACCTTACTTTTTTTTTTTTTTTTTTTTTTTTTTTTTAGCATTCACTACCAGTTGCTATCCACATCTTGTCTTCTAAGAAATTCCCTCAGTTTTGTCTCCGGTCACAATGAGTCCAGTTAAATAATTGTCTCTCTCAGATACCCATAGAACCACAAGGACATGTTATCCACTTCTTGCCAAATGAACATTGGTTCTTGACAACAACGCCAAATAGATATACCAGCTATTTGCTCCTAGTTTAGTGAGAAAAAGAACCTTGTTTTGTTTAAGTTCTTAAAATCTATTTTCATTACTTGTAGCTGAACCTACTAAATGACAGCATAATATTCTGTAACTGTTAATATTTTTGCATTACATACTTGAAGGCAACAGCCTTATATTATTCATATTCAGATGCTCAGTACTCAGTATCTTGCATGCCACACTGTAAACATAAATTCTAAGCAACTGATTGTTGAGTGAGTAATCAAACAGACTTCTCTTACATATTGGAAGCTGAAATCACTTGATACATGGATATGCTTACCCTCATGGAAAATAAATCTACATTACCAAAGGCTCTGTCCTCACTCAACTAAAGAATTCAAGCAATAAGGACCATATCTACTTCAGCTAGGTCAACTCTCTATAAAACCATTAAAGGTGTTTTGAAATACTCTGATTGACAAGGAGGATTGGGAAACCCTTGTCCCATATTCAGGAGCAATTTTTGCTATCATAAAAAAGACAAAATAAACAATCCCATTGTGCTGTTATTGCTAAAATTTTAAATAATTTAACCTCATCGCTTCTTCCCTAGTCTAGGAAATTAATTTCTAGGTCTGAATTTGAGTCACTTTATCAGTAGATCTCTCTGTCTTTTTCTGACATATTGACTATTAAGGTGCACACTCAATTTTCTTTTATTTGTTTGCAGCAATGATAAAGTAAGTAATAATAAGTAAAACTGTATGCTGTAACCATATTCTGAAAATATTATCAATTGTGTCAGCACAAAATGGGAAGACAAACCCAGTCTTTCGAACACACAAGAAGAGTAACTCAATTATGATAGATCAATGTATTTAACATATTTAAAGAAACATGGATGCCAGAAAATGAAACACTCTTATGCATACAACACTTTCTAATGAAGAGGGTATCTGGTCTGGAGTGATACAAGCAATCCTGTTAGTCCTATAAGATCCTATCTGACACCTATTGATAGCAATATCTATCAGATTCCACACTACTTCAACTCTAAAATACCTTCGATTGTAAATGCACCATTATATTATATACAATTACAAAATAAAATTTTATTTTATACTCTGAAACAGTTTTTTAGATGTATTTAAACATAGATTTTTTATTATCTACCACTATTATGCTTATATAAAAAGGAAAATATAAATTATGTAAATTGATTTACAAATTCCCCAAATATATTCCCATTTAGAATCCAATTCTTCTTAATCACTTTCAATTCAGAGGCATTGGTTTTTATACATTTTTAAAATTCATCCAGAGTGTTCTACTATTATCTCTGGAGTATCATCTTGAGAATTTTAATCTGATATTTCTTACAAAACTGCTCTACCATTATTACTGGGATTGTTTTCAAATCTACTGACATCCATTCTACAAATTTTCTGTTGCTGCTTTTTTGATCATACTATAAGTTGTCAGATGAAAACTACATCCTGACTACCCCCTATCTAGCAACAATTAAAAGACAACAGAAATTGTAAGATACTTAAGTGAATAGGAATGTAGAGCAGAAGAAACTCAAAATTCAGAATAAAACAAACAAGATGGAAAATATTAAATATATGTGCAGAGATGTAGAAGATAAAATGAGATGATAATATATGTATAATCACAATGTAAAAAGACAAAAATAATATGTATAAAGAATTATGTTCTTTAGCTATGTTTTAAGATAATGTAAAAAAAGATATTCTTAATAAATACTGTAGATGCTGAAAAAGAAAATATCTACTGAGAAGGGCTTCTGGTGTCTAACTGGGCTCAAATATAAAAAAGCCTAACAGCTCATTTCTAAACAGGGTTCCCTCATGCAAACCATACTTTAGGGAGAAGCCTGCACCGAACTGCCTGCCTCCTGCACTGAACTGCCTGTTTGCACTATGTTCCTGACATCTGAGCCAGCTCTTATAAAGGAGTTCCTGGAATTGTATTCCAACCAATAGGACTGTTTGCAACAACGTGGATAGATCTTGAGATTATCATGCTAAGTGAAATATGTCAGATAGAAAAGTTGAGAACCATATGATTTCACTTGTATGTGGGATATAAAACTGAAAGCAACAAACAAATAGGACAGACTAACAAAGACTAATAGACACAGACAACAGTTTAGTGGTTACCAGAGGGAAGGGGGAGAAGGGGCTATAGATAAGGGCTAAAGTGGTCAAATATATGGTGACAGAAGGAAATTTAACTTTAGGGGATGAATACACAATCCAATGTATTATTGAACCCTATATAATTTTATTAAACAATATCACCCCAATAAATTTAATTAAAAATATACATTTCACACAATGCAATCATAAGATGGTAGAAACAGTCTAGATATAAAAATAGTAAAGATAAATATAAATCAACTAAACTTGCCATGTAAAAGAAATTTCCAATTGGCTTTTTAATACTAATCACCACCAGCAATAACAAAATATCCTGGGATAATATATAATGGCACCCCAGAGTAAATGGAAGAGGAGATTTACAACTACATATCACTGACCTCCTATCACTTGTGAGCTCTGAAGAGTTAATGGGGTCAAATTTCTCAGCCAAATGCTGACCCACCCCAACACACTGGGAAGCTTTGCTGTGCCAAATTGGTTGGAGATATCTGACAGTTAAGAGGAAAATAGCCATGCTTTTTATGTGATATCAGTGATTGATTTTTAACACTACTTTAAAAATATTTCAAAATACTTCAGAGAGCCTTACTTAGAGTTGGAAGTGCTCTTAGGTATCATCTATCCTTCTCATTTTATAGATGGAGACACCAATATCCTATGCCCAGGTATATAATTTTCTTTCCTGCATTCAATTAACAAATAAAAGGTATGGAGGTAATGAATCAAAAATCAACCTCATCCTTTTGTTAGACTCAAATCCAAGGAGAAATATGAAGGTGCTGAAAGTGTGTTTTTCCTAAAGTAATGCAAAAGAATGGTTCTATCTAATTTCGTGAAAAGTTGGGGAAGGAAGGAGAGAATATGCCTAGCTACCCAGAATAATGGAGTAATATTTGGATCATGCCTTGGAAAAGAAAGATGAGGAAGGAAATTAATGCATTCTTTTTTCGAGCTATTGTATTTACTAAGAAACAATATGCTAGTAATGTGATAGGTGCACTTAACACAGCAACCCAGTGTGGTAAGTACTGAAATTACTATTTTAGAGATGAGAAAACTGAGGCTGAGCTAGGTTACATTAATTGTCTATTATTTAGCCATTTGTACACTATTTAGATAATACATGCTAAAAATGTAATCCAAGTACATACTTCTCTGACTTCAAAGTTCATGCTGATATCCCAGATGGCACTCTCATCCAACTCTCCTTACTTTATAATTTTGCCTGGAGTTTACTTGACTCCAATTGTAACAAAATGTACATTACTCTACAATGCCTGTTAGTAGCTAAATTTGGACAGTCTTCATTTTGTGAGGTGAAGAGTCCTGACTGAGAAGAAATTTAGGGCATAATAGTATCAGATAAGGGCCTTTCAGAAAATAGATTATACACTCAAATGGGGTAACTAAATGTTAATAAAGGTTTTGATAGAATTAAGAAAAAAATTTAAAGGGATAAAGAAGCACCCCTGATGTAGCAAGAGGAGTCACCACCTCCATGACTGTAGGAGCTAGATGAAGGAGCTGTTATCCAAACCCCAAAGATAAGAGAGGATGCTATAAGAGAATGCCTACCGGGAGTTCTGGCTTTCAAGAAGGGAATATTGAAAGGAAAGGAGCTGGAGGAATTCATACCCTGACCTTATTCTTCTCCAGACTTCTGACCTTTTGCTAGTGCCTCAGTGGCTGAACCTAAAAGGAATCATAAAGCAAAAGAGAGACTATTGATGCAGCCCAAACTGTCAGCTTCCTGGGCAGAGATTAAGGTGGAAACACTAGATGCAATTAAATTCTAAGCAATAGATACAAGGCAGAAGGAATTTTAACTGTAATTATTAATTAGAACAGTTTACTTTATCAGTCTCATAGGTATGAGATCTGTCACTCCTTACTAATCTAATTGGGTTTAGAAGGGACTGAAGAGAAACTTTTGAGAATATTTCTGTTGAAAGAAGGTTTTTTAAAAAATGAGTTATAATTTTAGAACAAAATTCAAATTTATAAATTCATTCAACTCAGAAGGCAAACATTGACAATTTTATTTTACTTAATGAAATATCTTAAAAGTTTAAATGTTTATTGTTTATTTTTCTTTTCTGAGGAAAATAATTAAAAAGTTAGTTGAGTTCTGAGAAGGAGCTGGGAATCCAGTTCATTGAAGTATGAAAATGACTTTTCCTAATTAACATACTGAAACAAACATATTATACTTGAAAATAGAAATCATATTATACATTTTGTTCAGTGTTTTAGTTTCTATTATTCTGACTCTGATGATTCTTGATTTCCAAGATTATGATGAAATCACTTACCTTTTTAGTTTAGAAGAAGAAAATTCATCTTTGAGGACAGAATCAGGGTATGATTGAAGAGGCGGGGGTGAAGGGGTAAGGAAAAACAGAAACTGGACTCCAAAACTTCATATTCCTTTAGAATTCAAACTTAAGATTCTCAGACCAGGTTGAATTGTATTTGACCAGCCTGGTGGTTTTACAATGTTTGACTCTAAATCCCCTGAGATTTGCTATGCATTCTTCAGTTCGTCACAATCCTTGCTTCTCCTTATTGTTTTATACCTTGGTTCTAACATATTCCAAGTTTGTCCTATAACTTCTTATTCTATAATTTATACCTTGTCATATAACATATACAAAATGAGAAGCCTGCTTCTCATATTGAGTTCTCTGATGAAATTCAAAAAGTTGCAAAGAGCATTCATTCGTTCATTTATTCATTTGTTCATGCGTTTAATCCACACATATTTGTTGAACATCTAGAAAATGTCAGATATTGAATAGAAAATGGAGATAGAATGAAAAAAATGGCTTCCTTACTTATTAAAAAATTAGAATAATCTCACCATTTTTCTGGCATTCTCCCTATATGAAACTATCATCCTCACTTGTATTAGATTACTTCAGCAAAATTTGCAGCAAATAGACTTACTGAGAGGTTTTCAGCAACTATTAGCCAGCTCAGTGTATGCATATTAAATAAAATCCCAAATAGAATACCTAATATGGAGAAAAGGAAAAGCCAATATCTAGAGGCCATGAAAATGTGAATATGTTTATGATGCTGAAGGCCAGCAATACACTGAAAGAAAAATTCCACAAAATTCAAAAGGTTGACCCTATCTTTTGAAGAACAAACTGCAATTAGTGTTCTGGACAATAAAATCCATCACTCTAGATATTAAAATAGATTGGTAGCACTGATTTTAAATTCCATACCTTTAAAGTCACACCCTACATAACTTAAATGTTATTGTATACTTGTGGATACAAAAAACATTTACATTTATTTCAAGTAAAAATACTACGTTTTTAATTTTTCAAATACATTGAAATCAAAGTTATAGAGCAGAAAATACCTGGTAAAAGTTGAGGAATTATTACTAGCTCTATGAAACACAAAAAAGATGCGTTTTATTTTTCTGGGAGTTTTTAATCCAATGTTAGTCCTTGAACTGTGAAGAAGCAGGATTTGGGGGGATTAAAATCATGCATAGGACTGTTTGTAACTGCAAGCAACAGTACTAATGATATTAGTCTTTGACCTCCAGACATCTCAGTGCAGGAGTTAAGGCGAAGATGACTAGGAGACAATAGAGTATAGCCCTCTCTGTGTCCCTTGAAAGAAAGCTATTCAAGAGCACAATGACCCTGAATTCACTCACCATGAATTTTCATTCTGTTAATTTGTTGTAAGGAAAAGGCTTCTGAGTTAGATTAATGGAAAATTTTATATTAAGAATTTTGAACAGATGGCCATGCTGTGAAACTGCTTACACTCAGCCCCACAGACACAGGTTAAACTTGTTGAAACAACATGGCTTACGAAGGTGTGAGGAAAGTTATATATAATTCAACTCTTTGAAGACCAAAGAGCTTCAGTTCCAAAACAAAGTTGTCATTTCTCCTAGTGGTGTGTTTTATATAAAATATGTTTTGTAATGTGTTTGGTTATATAATATGTATTGTGGTGCATTAAATTGGATCATAAGAATACTTTTAGAAAACACTGATTTAAATTAAACAGATTGTGTAATTGCAGGATTTCTCAAAACACTGGCTATCATAATTAGCTCTGTGCCTCATAAGAAGCAGCATATCAGTCGTCTTTCTCAGCAGTCAGTAAGTTCAGAACCCTTTGATCCATTTAGCTGATCTGCCACAAGTAATCATTTCAAAAACATTGATTCAGATTAATAAAGAGAACAACTATTTTCCCCTCTGCATTAGATCAATTCTAGATAGCAATTAAATGTGAAATTAAGTGTGAGATCTAGACTGATCTAAATCACTACATTTCTTATTTTGAAGGAAAAACTATAGAGGGAATGAGAGGTAAGTTGACTTCCTAAATGTCACAACTGAGATAGTTTGTATGCTATTGATGGATCAATGGAAAAAGAAAATATAGTGCATATATATTACATATTATTATTCAGCCATAAAAAAGAGGTTATCCTGCCATTTGTGGCAACATGAATGGTGACATTAGGCTGAGTGAAACGAGCCAGACAGAGAAAGATTCTGTATGATCTCACTTATATATGGAAACAAACAAACAAACAAAAAACAGATTTACAGAAACAAAGAAGAGATTGGTGTTTGCCAGAGATGAGGGTGGGGTTTAGGGGAAATGAATGAAGGTGGTCAAAATGTACAAAGTTTCACTTATAAGATTAATAAATTCTGGGGATATAATGTACATACATGATGACTATAGTAATAATTTACTGTGATTTTGGAAATTGCTAAGAAAGTAGATCTTGAAAGTTCTCTACACAAGAAAAATAATTTGTAACTATATGAGGTGATAGATATTATTATAATAATCATTTCACATTATATATACATCAATCATTATGTTTTACACCTTATAGTAATGCAGTATTGTATGTTAATTATATCTCAGTAAAACTGGGGAAAAAATAATCACCTGGAGGGGGGAGGGCATTAAAATAATATACTTCTTACCACATTAAACTTTTATCTTTAGGGGAGATGCTTGGGCATTGGTAAATTTTTAAAAATTTTCCCAAGTGATCTTATTATTCTGCCAGGGTATCAAACCAATGATCTAGATCATCATTTGAAGCCAAGCCACATATGTTATATATATATCTGGCCATCCAGTAGTTTTGTCATGTTTAATCAGATATCCATCTGTGTTGGTGGGAGAGGAAGGAAAGAGAAAGCTGTGACATGTTAAAAAAAATAATAAATGGAGGAAAGGAGAGGTAAGTTGATTTACCAAATGTCAAAATTGACATAGTTGTATATATTTCTTCACAAGGTAGGTATTAACAAACAGAAACTTGAAAATAGCTGTAGTACCAATAATATGAGAAATAATGTTTTACTACTTTGAGTCAAATATGAATATGAGAATAAGTTATTTCCATCTATTACTTTAATAGACAATGTATACAGATAGCTTTGTTGTATGTTGAACTAAATTATATCACTTAATTTTATTAGAGTGTTTTTTTAAGTGCTAAGTCACCATTAAAAAAGGAAAAAATCATTTATTATATCTAACAGTATAAGCTTCCATTGAGTAAATAAGGATTTTTCTTTGTTAGCTATGTGTAACATCAATATATTAGGTAAAACCATCAATATCAAATAATGTATATAATTAATTCAATGAATATTAGCAATAATTGAATATGATATATGGGATGACTAGGGGAATTATTTTTATGGATTATACTTTTTTATAGAGTAAGTAATTTGTATCTCTCCATCATAATTGGAATTATTCTAAACATTTAAAAATATTTTAACATTTATTTTGTAAAATAAGAGATACTGTGTCAAAAAAATTAAATGCTAATGGTGGCCTGTGACTTTATTCCTTCATCAAATATTTATTGAGCATATATTGTGTGCCAGGTATATTCTAGACCTAGTCCTTGCCTTCATTATGCCAATAAGGTAAAAAATACTGATTCAATCAAACAACTACACAAATTAATTATCATGATAAAGCTGGAAGGAGAGTCCCTGATTCTGTGGGAAATGCTAATAGTGCATTTTAACCCAGTTATGGAGTTCAGAGACAATTCTCAGAAGAAGTGTAATATTAACTGAGATCTTTTGGAAGAGTAGAAGTTAGCCAAGTGAAGATGGGAGGAAAGAGTATTCCAGGCAGATAGAATAACATTGCAGAAGCATCATTCTAGGAAGTTATATAAAGACATCAAGAAATTAAGTACTATTGAAGTAGACCAGTTGCTAGGGAGAGATGGTATTGGAGGAAGTACAGAGGTGAGAGGAAGCCATACAATAAAGACTGTCATGTAAGCCATTGAGAAGGAAAGGTTAGTGTCAGTCTGCAACTCACTTCTGCTCTTCCTGGTGCTGTTTCAGAGGTTCAGATGAAAGATGATGGTAGTTCTGAATTTAAAAGTGGTGATGGAGATGGGGAGAAGTAAACAGATTCAAGAGACAAGAGGTAAAAGTGTCAAGACAGATTTGATGAATCTGACATGGAAGCAAGGATAGAATTAAATCACTTGATCATTCTATTTTTGAGGCTTGTGAAACTAGATTAATGGGTTTGCCATTTACTGAGATAGCAGAAGAGAGAAGATGATGAGGTTTTGAAAAAACAGTTGTGGGTCTTGAATGTGTTTTGAATGTGTGGAGTTGGAAGTGCCTTGGAGGTATCTAGGAGAAAATAATCTCTATGGGAGCTCAAATGTGATTTCTAAGCCAGAAATACATATTTAGGGCCATATGTACAGAGAAAATATTTGGATTTATGAGTGTGGATGAAAATGTTCAGGGAGAAAACTCTAGGACCTAGGACTTAACTTTGAGTAAGTTTAGAGTTTACAGCTGAGGAAAGGGAGATGAACCTGAAAAAAAAAAAAGAGAAAAATAAATAAAGAAAGAAAGAAAGAAAAAAAGAAGTAGAAGGAAAAAATCATGAGCATATCACCCCATAGAAGCTAAGGGGGAAAAAAAACTTTTTACAAATAAGTGCTTACTAGCATTGAATGATGATAAGAAATGATTTAGGATAAGGACTGACAAATTTATTGAAAAATTATATAACTGTCAAGCAAATTAGGGAATAAACTAGGGCTAGGAAGACTTCTTGACACAAAGCTGGTATAAACTCCTAAAATACCCTCTTTACTGTGAAAGAAATCTGGCTTTAAGTTAATATTGTCATGTAATAAATAGGTTTCTTCTTAAGTTCTGGTGATAAGATCATGGTAAAGGTAAAATCTAATATTTTCAAAATTATTATATTGTAGCAAAATATTTATTTTAAAATGAATTTCAACAATATTTTCTAATTTACTGTTCAATATCTCCTATATTAAGTTTTCTTTTTCATTTTTTTAAAGTACACAAATAAGAGCATTTCTACTCCTAATTGCTTTTATCAAACTTCAGGTTCAAAACACTACCTTATGTGGACAGTATATACTAATAGAAGGTTCTTTTCTTGAGTTTTGAATGTTGAATTACCAAATTGAGAAATCTAAGGTGGAGACGAATTTTTAACAGAAATAAAGGGTGATTAAACATGAATTAGATTTATTCTGTAGCCAGTAGTAAAGGAGAAAAACTAGCAGAACATCTTGGTTGTTAAGAAAGTTAAGGTAGCATAGAAGATCAGGTTTCTGAAGAGAAGTTGAAAGGCTCCTGAAATTTTTCTTTTTATATGTTTCTGACTCTCGAATCTTTTCTAAATTATATTGTAATGAAATATTTCCTTAGAGCATCAATTTTGGCCAGTGAGTTAGCCAACCCATAAAATGTACTTTTAAAAATTTTGAACTTTTATTATTTTTTTTTTTGCATAATTGAGGGAAATGACAAATGATTACTTGAGATTACGACTCAAGTAAACCTCACAATTAAAAAAAACTGATAGTCTGGAATAATCCTTTATCCCTTACTATGTGTCAATAACATCATTAAAAAATAAATTGTTTTTGACAATACATATAATAGAATATGTCCATAAACAATAGTAAAAAGGACCATTTTGTAGATAGCTTTAAAAATTCACAGAGAAATAAAAGAATCTTGAAGAGGACAGAAAAATAGTGTCTAAAATATAATTTTGGTTGGTCAGTGCTCATCATTTAATTTAGCAAGACTCATCCCTGATCCTAACTCTAATGTTCTACAAGCTTATCCAGTTTCTCTCTAAATAATAATCAAATATGTGAAGTTAGCACTTACTGAACCAAACCTAGAAAAATGAGCAATGACTGAAACAAACCCAGAAGGCAAGATGATAAGAAGTTGCTGTGTTCTTCATTGATTACGGGAAACAATAGCCAGGATGATAGAAAATGGCAGCTCTACAAAAATCATAAAGTCTTGGCTAACTTGTATTTAGACTTTAACAGAGCAGCAAAGATGAGGAGGGTCCCCTTGCACTGCCTCACTCAGTTTTGAGTTGATGGTTTGGCACTGTACCACCCTGGAGAGAATGGCCCCTTGAATCCTAATTCAGAACCAATCATAAATCTATGAGATTCTATCAGTGGAGGGTTTCTCCACATTAGCATTATTGATATTTTGGGCTGAAATTTTTTATCTTTTTGTAGTTGTTTACTGTACTGCTGAATATTTAGCAATAGTTCCAGTCTCTACATAAAGATGTTAATAGAAACCTTCTAAACTGTGACAACTAAAAATGTCTCCCAGAGGACATGTATAAATGTCTGGAAACATTTATAGTCTCTATTTGAGAACCACTGTACTAAATCATACACAGAACCTACATGAGGAGCAATATTTGAGGTATCTGGGATCACAGGCACCAGGAAAATGGTACTCCTCTGAAGAACTTACAGATTTAAACACACATATCTGCAGCCTATTCTTTATAAAAAAAAAAAACATTGAAAGCAAATATATAGAGAGAATCATTGTAAAGTTTGGCCTTTATTCTTCCTTTTCTTTGATTATTCAGCTTCCTTAGATGTATTTCTACCTTAACTTGTCTATGATACATTCAGAAAAATAGAGATGTTTCATGTTGAAGAAGACATTAAGAAGTGCTAGACAAACACATATAACTATATTACCAAAGATGAATATAACTTTATTAAGTCTTTCTAAGAGTACATCTGAATTGTATTAAGCTGCAAATCAAGTACAGTTTATTTTGTTTGTGTGTAGAGTAATTGGAACTAATTTAAATACTCCCAAGAACTTCCACTTGTATAAAACTTTACACATTAAAAGTGAACATGTTAAATACATTTTAATTTGTGACTTTCAATATTCTATTAAGTTGCAACTATTTTAAATGAAGGCTCAAAGAAGTTAAGTGACTTGTCCTGAGGGGTTGTGTGCTTGTGTGTGTGTGTGTGTAAATAATGAAAAAGCTGGGATGTGAACCCAGTTGTTTAGACCATTGGGTCCATGTTAAGAAGTGGCATCAAGCAGAAAATATTGAAAATCCTGATTTAATAAAAAAAAAAATGAGTGATCATAATTAGAATATCAATCTTTATATAAATGAAACATGTAAAGAACCAGAAACTATTTTCTTTTTAAGGGAACTAAACTAGCCTTTTATAGTCATGTTTGCATTGATAATTTGCTGTGTAACTGACCCCCTTTTTTATAGACTTTAAAAGCCAAAAAAATCAAGGCAACTTTATCTGCATTATTTCAGATTTAGTGGCAAAAAACTAGTAGAATTTTTCTTGTACACAGAGAAATAACATATTTTCTTTTCCCACCATGTTTAGAGCTGCAGAGAAAATAAAAAAAAAAAAAGAAAAAAAACTTTGCCCTTCATTTTACTCTTTTGGCAGAAACACAGCAGCAGAGCAGATGTCAAGAGTCATATTCAGCGTTTTAGGAAGAAAATTTGTTAGTCAGCTGCTAACTGTGGGGAGCAATAGCAAGACTTGAAATTTGGCAGAAGCAAGGTTTAAAAATCTGCAGTGGATTTTCCCCGACAGATTGAATCAAGAGGTAGGAGGCTTTTTACAGGGTCAAAAATGGTGGATCTCTCCCAAATGGTACCAGTCATGCTGTTTCATGACTTATTGGGTTAACATAACTGGCGTTTACCATGAAAGTAGTTCAAGGTCTGTTGTGAAGTGAGAAACACAGATCACAAAACATGATGTTCATTCTATGGATTTATTTTACTTAATTACATGTGTATACTTATGGGCACACTTTTTCCCAGAGAGAGAATAATGTATTTCCAGAGGGAAAGGTAAAGATGAAAAACTTAGAGATGACCAAGGAGTAGTAGAAGTATAGTGGATATTATTTTTACTTTTTTCTCTTTGCCTATTAGTTATTTCTGAGTTTCTTTACAACTAACATTTACTACATATGAGATATTTTATGTATTTTTATTAATGAGCCACATTATTTAAAGAAAGACATGCAGCCTTGCCTGAAATTTATGTTGTCAGAATCACAAAGAGAGAATGAGGCTGAAAATGTACTCAAAGAAATATTAGCTTAAAACTCCCCAAACTTGGCAAAACATATAAACCTAAAGATTCAGGAAACTGAGTGAAACTAAACAGAATAAATTCAAAGAAATTTATACCAAATTGCATTATTGTCAAACTTCTGACTAATGACAAAGAAAAAAAATCTCAAAATGAGAGAGAGAGAGAAATGATACCTTGCGTATATATGAGAGAAACAATTTGAATGACAACAGATTTCTCATCAGAAACCATGGAGTCCAGAAAAAGGCGACACAATATTTTCAACTGAAGAAAGAAAAGTCAGATTGGAATTTTACATTCAGTGAAAATAACCTTCTGGTATGAAGGAGACATGAAGATATTCTTAGAAGAAGGAAAGCTAAGAGAATTTGTTGTCAACAGACTAACTTTAAAAGAATTACTAGAGAAAGGAGAAGTTAAAAGAGAAAGGAAATTATAAACACAGGAAACTTGAAACATCAAAAATGAAGAAAATAATGGAAAGAATAAAAATATGGGTAAGTATAATACATTTTTCTTTACCTCTTGTGTTTTCTAAATTAGGTGTGATGATTGAAGCAAAAATTTTAACACTGTATGGTGTGGTCGTAAATATGTAGAGGAAATATTTAAGACAATTGTATTGCAATGATAATGGGGCATAAAGGAAAGTAGGTATCTAATTTCACTCAAATGATAAAAAGACAACAGCAGAACCACTTAAAAGTGAGTTCAGAAAGGACTATCTAGTTACAAGATAAACATAAAATATCAACTGCATTTTTATATATGAACAATAAATATGTGGAAACAAATTAAAAATATAATATCATTTAGTCACTCAAAAAATGAAATAGCTTAGTTATATTTTAAACATTTATTAAATATAATTCACATGTCAGATAATTCATTCATTAAAGTTTACACTTCAGTTATTGTTAGTATGTTCGCAGATATATGCAAGAATCACTACAATTTTAGAACATATCATCACCTTACAAAGAAACTCCATACCTTTCAGTTACCAACCTTCTTTTTCATACATCTCCCTCTCTCCCCAGCACTAAACAACCACTAATTTATAATTTGTCCCTATAGATTTCCCTATTCTGAATTTTCACATGCGTGGAATCATATAATATTTGATCTTTGGTGACTGTCTTCTTTAGTATGATATTTTCGAGGTTCGTACATGTTACAAGATATATTAGTGCTTCACTCATTTTTATCGCTAAATAATATTCCATTGTATGAATTTACCACATTTGTTTATCCTGTCACCAGTTGATGTGTATTCGGATTGTTCCACATTGTTATCAGTAGTGTTCCTATAAACATTCATGTACAAGTTTTTGTGGAAACATGTTTTCATTTCTCTTATATTTATACCTGAGTTAAGCCTACTGATGAGCTCCCTGAAATTACTCTTCATCTCTATTATGGTTTGTTTAGTTTTTTCATTTCTACTATTTTTTGTCAATTTTTTCTTCTAGTTTCCATCTCTCTAATGAAACTAAAATATTTTAATAGTTATTTTTATTTCTGGTTGTTTTACTTATCTGATTATTTATTTCATAGTTACTTTAAATTCTGTCTTATAATTCCAAATATCTGTCATATCTGAGTCTGGTTCCATTTTTTTCCTTTGTCATGTGGCACTATTTTTTTTTCTTGTGAATATACTACATTCACACACATTCTTTCTATCTGTCTATCTGTATATCTATCTATCTATCATCTATCTCATGCCTATAGAGGGTTGCTGAATAAAATACAAGACCATCCGTTAAATCTGAATTTTAGGTAAACAGTGAATAATGTTTTTAATATAAGTATGTTCCAAATATTACATGGCACACACTTATGCTTAAATCGTTGTTCTTCTGAAATTCAAATTTAACTAGATGTCCTGTAATATCATTTGCTAAATCTTATAACCTTATACCTAGAGCTTTCCTTATAATTTATGTTGCACCTTTAAAATATAGGTATAAACATATAGTACATCTTTAAGTTGTTAACCATAGCCCTTTTCCAATCACACTGACTTTTCTGTACACTCTACCTCCGTCACCCAAGTATTCATTTCAAAGAGAGGTCTAGACCACCTACCTACAAGGAATCACATGGAGAAGTGATTGTTAAAAAATTGTACTGCAGACTGTTGGAATTCTGAGAGTGAATCGATTCCAGCAATCTGTATTTCAAAAAGTACCAAAGATGATTTTTATGCACGAATGAAATTGAGACTGATTATGTTAAAGTGATGCAACAGATCTTTTGGAAGATAATACAATTTTAAGGACAGTATGGATAATTAGGAGCCTCAGGCCTAAGTGATGATACCTCTAAATTTGATAGTGGTAAGAGGAGGAGAAACAAAGCCAATGTAGCAGGTGCCTAGGGTGTCTGAGAGTTCACTTGTCACTTTGGCTGGAGCTACTCAAAGCAGAATTCTCTGCCCTGACATCTGGAAGATGGCTTTCAGCATTTCCAGCTGTGACTGCAAATGGACTGACTTTAGCTTGGCCAGCTGCCTTGGACAACCATTATGCTCCTAATCAATTCCATGACTCATAAAGCCATTTCGGCCCCTAAACAATCAGCCAGCTTTCCTGCCAGCAATGCATCCAACATTCTGCAATCATTTGAGGAGAGGATTCATCAGTCATTCAAGAAACACTGTGTCTTCTTGCTGAGAGCTAAATTGCTGGCTAGGATAGAATTGAAAAGCAATACTTCAGCATTCTTGATTGCTCACCTGGTAAAATTTATTTGATGCAATTTATTTCATGATCACAGCCCGAGAAACAGTTTCTGAAACCATGAAGAACCGATTTAGGTAAGTTAGGTTATAATAATAAAATTGAGATTGTCTAAGGATTCATTTCTAAGAAAGCATTAACCATAAATCTGAGAATTCCTGAGCATATATTAGGTCAGTGTTTCTGAATTTAAATTCACTATAGGCCAGAATTTCCTTACATTTGATAGTGTTTACACTACAGATAAAAGATGTCAGGTTGTGGGAAATACAGATTAAAGAGTCAGAGTTTCAACCAAAATCAGAGAACAGAGAACTGTTAGGTATGAAGCTATGATATGTTGTTTGCCAGCATGAAAAGCTTGGGTTGCAAAACTCTGCTCTAGAGAATTCTTTTAATTTTTATATCAGCTTTTCTTCTTGCTTAAAGCATGACTTCTTTTAATTTTAATTTTGTTTACTTCAGGTTTTGAGCCTTTGAGATTCAGTTAAGCATATTGTCATACAACCTTGATAATGTTTCTCTTGTGTCTCTAAGATTTTTATTTTCTTGTCTCACAAAATGAATAAGAACATTGGCTTCTTTTCCAGCTAACACAGATATAACATGAAATGTAATATAACTATAATCGATCTGTGAAAATGTTATGCATCTAATCTGTACCAGTTGAAGGAACATTAGTTAGAATGTTTTTGCCAGCAAATATCAAGTTACTGGCTTAAACAATAAGATAATTCATTTCCTCACTTGAGATTTGAAAGCAAGCAGCTTTAGAATTGATATAGTGACTTAATCAAATTATCAAAGATCCAGTCTATTCCTCTTTCTACTATGGCAATCTCAGCATCTAGTAAACTCTTTAAATATTTGATGAATGATTGGATGACTAATTAAATGAATTAGGGACTGCAATAAATTAAAACAATAAAATATGGTATATTTTAATGAAGTCTAGAGGTAATGTGGGAATAAAGGAACATATTTTTCTGAGGTTTCAAAAAAAATACTTGAAAACTGGATTAATTTGTAGCATAACCAAGCTCTTTAAGGTAAAAATAACTTACTTTCTCTATAAAGTACATTAGGTGTTGTGCCAATCTGCAGTCCACTGTAAACTCTTAATTCTGAAAACGAAATTTCAGTATTACATTTCAATTTATCCACTTGGATGTATTTTCCCAAACATTAGAAAAATACAGTTTGTGCAAATTCCCTTTAAACAAATTCCACTGAACAAAATAGACAAAACAGGAAGAAGGAGGAAGTGGGGAATCTGCACATATAGTTCCACATCCTGCGCTGGTAGTATTGAGGGCCAAAGCTATATGTCGATACTAGAAGCTGAATAGTTAGTGAACTTTCTGTACAATCCATTTAGAGAACCTCTCAGACTGGGTGGATATGCTGCCTGCTACTCTGACTTCAGAGCTACTTCAGGCTCTAAAAAAATAAAGCCTGGCATAGCTCAAAATGTCATAAGTAAGTGATACTCTATGAATTGCTGGCTTAAAATTGAGGAGGTTCTTTTCTCCATAGTCTTTATTTTTTTGCTTAGTTCTTTATATAAGATAGTAAATAAAAGCTTTGAAGTTCCAAGATACATATCAGTCATTTAGTTGTTGTTGTTTGTCTTTGTTGTTCAAAGACATTCCTTTTATTTTCGGCGTCAGTAATGTTAGGTAATGAATATGTATTATCTTCAATATTTTCTCAGCCAGACCTCTGCTAGGAGTTCCTCTCCTGTGTTTCTACTTTCCAGAAAACACACATTCTTCACTCTTAAGAAGGATGGATAAAGAGAAGTACAGCTCCATGGTCAGGTGTCAGAGCTCATGAAGGGCTGAGATGAGTTGAGTATCTCTTTCATAAAAAGATGATTGAACATAATGGTATCCAAGTATAGCTGTTGAGTTTTCACTTGGGACCCTGAGAGATGGGCATCTAATCCCTAATGGAAATAAGAAGAAGCAATAAGCAAGATTTCTCAGGACAGAGAACAAGATATAAAATGTTGCACAATATATTTAGTTTTTGCTCCCTTCTTTTATTGAAAGCTGCACTTATCTTTTTCGCATGCATTTGCCCAGGCCATGTGGGCCTATGTTCTAGGGACACTCTGCAGAAAAACTTCTCATCCTCATCTCCTTCTAGATGAAGTAAGAACTAGACCAGAGTCAATGGCTACATGTCTTATCCACAGAAGCAGAATTTTCTTAGGGCATTTTGACAATTTAAGGAAATAAGTTTCATCCTCTTGTTTGCAAGTAGGAGGTTTATTATTATGGCTAAGATCATAAGTACCTGGAGCCACCAGTCCCTGTATTTGAAAACTATATCTGACACAGAGTTGCTGTAAAGAAAAGTAAGTTAGTGTTAGTCGAAAGACTAACACATGAAAAATCACAATCAAATATTAAATATAATCTCAGTTACTGCTGTTATACATCATTTTTCTGATATTAAACTGAATGTTTAGTTTGATGTGTTATAGTAGTTTATTAATAATCCTGAGAAAAATCAGAAAAAAACCCAAAAGACTCAATTAAATGAGAAACTTAAATCATCCGTATCGGACAATTTATTTCCAAGCAGTCACAATATGCCCTTTGGTTCCATTTCATGTTCTAAAGCCCTACCTCGCCTCAAGAAGCAAATGCTCTTTTAGTGATGCATCTCATTTCCTAGTGAGGAAATGGATATACTGAGTATCCTGAGCCTCAAAGATGTAGAAAGAATCTGTATCTATGGTCTGCATTTCTCACAAAAAGAATGCTAAACAAATGATATTTTCAAAGTATATTTCAGGAAACAGTTCTCAGTCATCCATCATATCTTGCCAAATGATATTTCATTGCAGAAAAATGTAAAAGTTGTTTCTGTGTTGTGGAGAGTTGATTGAGAGTAAAAGTTGACATGGCTGTGTCCTGTAGGAATGGGTGGTACTCCTACAGTGAACTAGCACCCCTGTTGTATTGAGTCATCATCTGCAAGAATCATGAGAGAAGTGTGGCATGGCTGAACATTATGAAAGATCCAGAGAGACAGCAACTGGGACTATCAGTCTACTTTTGTCTGTCCAGGAGAAAATTTGAGTGGCAACTTTCATGGCTACTTCAGTCCACCTCTTGTACCACACAGATCTTTTCCATGCACATTCACAATGGATGAACTACAATCCTTGTTGCTACAGGTGGTCTTGCAGTCACACCTGGAACTCATCATCTGCCTCTCCTTTCCAATCTCAATTTCTCTTACCTACTCCTGTCATTTCGGCTGGTGCTAGTGGCTTCTAAGTAACGAAAAGACATTTCTGAGATGCCATATTTCTAGGTTTTGCAGGATGGGGTTGCTGCATTCTCAGCTATAATGGGACAAGAAAGTACCAATATGCACCCAAGTGGATTATCTGGGGCTGCTCCTCCTTCTAGACTCATGTATTTATTCTATTGAGAACACAAGACAATATATAGGTCTCCAATTTAATGCATATACTGGATTCTAAAGGATAGCATACCATTACCTCAGTGTTGCCTTGGAGCTGGAGCTTCAGTTGTGCCCTTCAAAACCATGAATTTATATAGTTTCAGTACCATAGGAGGCCAATGAAGTCTGAGTAATGCAGTATGTGATAATACTGGTGAATCCCATGATCATGGGCCCACTCCAAAATCCCTTTTGCTAGTCAGTGGATCATCTATTTCAATGCTTTTTTTTTTTGAGATTCTGTGCTGTTGATCAGGAATTTTGTAAGCCCTCAGGTAATGGTACTATTGATTTCTATGGGCAAGAAAGGCAAATGAATGCTCAGGATAGTATCTATCCTTGTGAGAATGAACCACTGACCCTTTTAGAACATATAAGGTCCAGTGTAATTTACTTGCTCTCCAAGTGGTTAGTCTTCATGAAGAAAGGTGCCAGATCAGGGGCTCACCATTGGTCTCTGTTGATGACAATTTCAACATGCAGATAGAGCAGCTGCTAGTTCAGCCTTGGTTAGCTAGTCCATACTTCTGGGCCCATACATATCTCTCATCTCTTCCTCTCTGTTCATGTGCATATTGTGTCAATTCCATGGTAGCCAATGGTGATGAATACTGGCCAATGTCAGCTGGTCAAGTCTTTTAAACTAATTGATTTTTCAGTTCCTCTAAAAAGTGCATACATGGGTATTAAAGTATGATACAAAAATTCTTCCACTTTGTACTCACATGTACACCCACATACCACTACACCAGACTATTTAACATCTGATCTTCTAGTCTTTTTCCTTCCAGGCACCTAATCAGAAAGTCAGGTCGTTTGTTACTCCCCAGGCGTATGCACCTATGTATGAATGTATGTATCCCTCTATCATCCATTTATCTTATCTATCTTTTCCCCTTAGGCTACTTCTTCCATAAAAGGTGAATGGTCAGGCATGCTACTTATAACTTTTCTCACTGGGAATATTTTATCTGTTACACTATCTTGCAAGACTATCCTTGAAAGTGGTTATAATATAGCCAATATCCACTTTCATCTTGCATCCCACATACTGAGCAAACCCATTGGTAAACTAAACTTGAGCTTTTCCCTCCACAGTCAGGACCCTCTTTCTCCTCCCTCCCAGTATGGCCATAGGTGAAATATGGGGGAGGTTTTCTGTTCTAGTCATGGGGAAATGGCCTGAGGGTTTGGCTACAATGTGATTACATCATGTTGATCATACAGAATGGGTATAAAGTGACTCATATACTTCAGGTAACCCATTCCAGAAAGTGGGAAATTAGCTCTAGAAATTGTGTCCTATTTTCTTTAGTATATTTAAGTAGTGTAAATTGATATAGTTTCTTTGGTGGAAGGACTGGGGGAATCATACTTGCCATTGTATTGCAGGGTTGTCCTCTTAGGGATCTGTCCACTTTAGTAGTTGACAAGTTCTATATCTGAAAATTGGTTCAGGGCTAGGAACTGAGCAAAGGATCATGGCTTTTCATTGGAGTGATAGCTCTCAGTCTCCTGCTCATCCATTTTTATCTTTTTTTCTGGTTATAGATATTAAGTTATAGCCCTGTTGGCTCTCTGTCCATTTTTTCTTTAGGGATGTCATGCATTATTAACCATCTCCATAACATCCTGTGGGCCAAGCCTTCTTGCTTGTCCCTCTGACCTTGATGGTTATGATTATTTCATCCTTCTGGTTTCTGGCAGTAAAATGCCACCACCTGGCCTTTATTAGTTCAGAGCTGCCTTATCTCCATGAATATTAAACAGCCCTGGACTGATCTCTCTTACCATCAGCTCTGACCTGCCAAGGTGAACTGCCACTGACCTTCTCTGTGACATTGATATACTTCTTGCAAGTTCATTTCTAATAGCCTTGGTAAATGATGTTTCCTATGGGCTCTCCATGGATTATATCTTATGGTGCCTTACAGCATACACACACACACACACACTCACACACACAGTATACACACACACACACACACACACACGTATATATACATATACGTATATATGTATACATACATATACAATTCAGCATCCCTACTTCTTTCTTCTTTCTAGTTCTCGATATAGTATCTTCCAGGAAAACTAAGGCATTTCCCTTTAACTCAAGATAGGAGATTGATTTCTTCACACTTCTTAGGGCCTCCTATTATTGAGTTTGCCTCATCCTCTGGGATCTTTGCCAGGTAGTTAAACCTATATCCCAATAACATACTCCAAGTCAGTGAACTCTTTTTTATTTTGTATTATGTTCCAGCTCTCTTTATCAATCACCCTTAAAATCCAATCCTAAGGATGGATATTCCTCTGTCTTCTACTGGAACATGCTAGCTAATTTGTGTAGTCCCTTGAGGATATAATCTTTTCTTCTTCCTTTTCAGGTCCAATGTATCCTCAGCCTGATTATGCTAACATTTAAACTTAGATATCTGCATGATAGCCAGGAGAGGTGGTGTACCTTCATAAGGGAATACTTGTTTCATTATGCGGAAGTGGCATCTTCAGTGCCTTCTATAAAAGGTGGTGATAGGGATATACACTAATTTTAACTAAGGAAAAATGAACTAATTTTGCAAGCTCTGAAGTTTCACAGATTATGCAGAGCTAACATCCTCAGGGCATCTATCCAGCTGTCCTCATTCCTTGTTTCAAGATCTAAGGGTTCTGGATGAACTCTGACTTTAGTATAACAGACTTGGGTGACCATTTAAACATCTCTAGAGATCTGCAAATCTATCAGGTCTTGAGTTTGCTCCTTATCTATGCATGTTCTCCTATAGCAGATAATAGCCTTCTTTAAGTTCCCCAAAAGGCCCACTTTCTCTCACACTGTGCTTTTAATTGCTTGTTAACATCTTCAGTTTCTCATTATTTCTCTGTAGGCTATCAATACAACTTTGCAACGACTAGAGAACTCCACTGACTTTGTAGGATTCTCCTTGATCTCTCTCTCTCTCTCTCTCTCTCTCTCTCTGTCTCTCTCTTTCTTACACACACACACACACACACACACACACACACACACACACACACACACTTTTAAATGATTGAATCATCAGAATGTGCCTAGTAAACTATCAGATTCTAATTACTGAGCCATCAGAATGAACATTAGTACCTCCACCTTGCTCATTCACTGGCCCAGAGCAGCCCAGTGAAAATGTGACCTGTGTATGAACATAGCAGTAGATTCTGAGATGTGGCACCTAGGAAGATAAGTCACTTATATGCCCTGTACACCAGGAGGTCTGAGCATGGTAGCTACAAAATGTTATTAAGTACAACTTCCCATTATTATAGATGAGAACACTTAGACCAAAGATTGAAGAATTTGCCTAAGGTCACAAATTCAAATAGTACCATATTGATCTTTCATGCTGTGAATTTCCTACAAATTTGCAGAACCATATGTCAATTATCCAATAGGCATCTCTACATAGAAATCAGGATAAATGTTCAAATCCTAACTGGGCACTGTTGCATCCTAAACTGCTACTTCTCTTGAAATTTGTGTTCAGGATTTCAGGTCTAGCTAGTAATCTAAGGGAGAACTTAGACCATTTCCTTTCTTAAAGGAGATACAAGAGTTTGTCAGGCAGAGAAAGCTAAGATAATTTTCCAGATAGAAGAAACCTGGGGAAAACCAAGGAGACATAAAAGTACATGAAAAATTTGAGGAATGGCCCAGAAATTCTTTTTGCCTAAAAAAATAAGAAAACAAGGAATAATAATGGGAAGTGATCACATTGATAATAGAAAAAATTGAATGATAAATAACCAATAGGAGTTTTTAAGCTGATAGCCAATATAATTACCAAAAAATTTTTAAATATATTTCCATACCAAAATATCAATAAATATGCTAAAACTAAAACAGAATTAAAAATTGATTAAATATTTACATTTACATTCTTTTAATATTGCATAAATTAAAATTAAGGCAGTGTACAACAAACTATTAGCACAGGTTTATCCTCTGACAAAAATAATTTGCTTTCTGTAGTACAAATCCAGCCTCCCTTATGACAAGAAAAACATTTAGAAAATATTCCTTAATCAAAAGTTTAACTATTGGCATAAATTTTACTATACTATGCATCAAAGTCTCCTTATCCCATCTCCTGCTACAGAAAAATAATGATGCAATTTTACTCTCCTTTAGATAATAAATCTTTTTGCTTAAGAATTAAAATGTGGTTGTTAAATGCAAGTTCAGTGTCAAAGGTACAGATTATAAAAGATATTTTTTTAAGACTCAGCTTATTATATAAATAAATATAAATATTTGCTTATCTAAAATATAAATAGTTGACTCATATATGGAAATGGTTAGCATCATTTCTTAACCTTGAAATATTTACATACATTATACCTGTATGAAATGAGTTTATCTATTTCATTAATGTTCCAAATTAGTTATTTTGATTATAGTTATGGCCTTTGGTGTTAGATTATGAACCTGTTCTGATTACTGACCAAATAACATTGAGAAAATTTGGATTCTTCATGTGTTTGATAGCAATAAGAATGTCTGCCTCAGTACTGTTGTGTAAATAAAGCCAGACATAAGTTAAGACAGCTCTGGAAGGTGAGAAGATGAAGGCCAACTGGTCTAGGACCCCAAAGCATGGAAGAACAACATATAGGTAACTCATGTTACAGCTCCCAACCAACAAAAAGTGACTTAGGTCAGGCGTTTCCTGACCACAATGTTGCTGAAGAAGTTATATATATATATGACGTCATAACAAGAACTAAAAAATTCACAACTTAATTGAGAAAATATAATCAAGTTATGGCAATACAAAGATGAATCAGATGATGGTATTATTTGACAAATGTTTTAAAGCAGCCAAAAAATAAATCAACAATCAATTATAAATTATAAATTATCTCAAAACAAATAAAAATAAAAAATCTCAGTAAAGAAATGAAAATTATAAAATAGAATCAAATAGAAATTATAGAACTGAAAACTACAATAACAGGAGAGAAAAAAACTTGCTGCTAGGCTTGATAGTAGATTGGCAATGATAGAAGACATAATCAGTAATTTTGAGAACAAGTCAATAGAAATTATTCAATCTGAACAACAGAGAGAAAATAAAATAAAATCACCACCACAGCCTCAGGGACCTGTAGAGAAATAATGAAAGATCTAGCATTCATATTATCAGAATATCAAAAGAAAAAATAAAACTGGAATTTAAAGAATATTTGAAGAAATATGTTTTGCAACTTTCCAAATTTGACAAAAGATAGAAGAAATGTGCAAATTCAAGAACTAAGCAAATCACAAGCAAAATAAACCCAAAGAAGTTCAAATTAAGACATTGTTATTTAATTTCTGAAAACTGAAGACAAACAAACAAAAAATCCTTTAAAGCAGCCATAGATAAGCAACCAATTACCTATAAGATAATATCAATTCGATTGACAATAGATATTTTATTTGAAAACATGGAGAACAGATAGATATAACATAGTATTTTTTAAGAGATGAATGAAAAGAACTGTCAACTGCAAAGTCTATATCCAATGAAACTATACTTCAGGAATAAGGAGAAGTAAAGATATTGCCAAATTAGAAAAAAAAACTAAAATAATTTGTTGCCAGCAGATCTACTCTTAAAGATTAGCTAAAAGAAGATTTCAAAAAGAAAGGAAATGAAATAAGAAATCTTGAAATATCATAAAGGAAAAAGAACAACAGAAAGAGAATAAATAGCCATATATATATATGTGTATATATATATATATATATAAAATAGAATTTTTCTCATGAACTTTATATGTCTTTATGATTAAAACAAAAATCATAATACTATTTAATACTCAAGACAATGATATTTAAAAGTAAAACAATAATAAAATGTTGATGTCATATATGTATACTGTAAAATCCAGAGGAACTACTGTGAAAAGTAATACAAGAATATACTCAAAAACACTAAATAAAAAGAAATCCTAAAAAATGTTCAAGTATACACAGGAAAGCAAGAAAAAAAAGATAAAAAAAGAATAAGAAACATGAGAAACAAACAGAACACAAATAATAAAATGACAGGTTTATAACATAACATATCAATAATTATTTTAAATGGAATTGGCCCAAATATTTCAAATAAAGGAAGAGATTGGCAGAGTGAGTAAAGACATGACCCAAATATATGCTGTTTAAAAGAAAATCACTTCAAATTCACTAATATAGTTTGGCTGAAAAGAAAAGAAAGAAAAAATATAAAGCTAGCGTTAATTGAAAAAGAACAAAATTGGCTATGTCAACATTACTTAAGTAGACTTAAGAGTAAAGAAAACTATTAGAGTCAAAAACAACATTACCTAATAATGGAATCTATCCACTAAGAAGATATAGCAATCTATCCTTCAGGTAGATGGGAAATAAAGCATGATAATAATATATGAAGCAAAAACTGATGTAGCTGAAAAGAGTAATAGTCAAATGCATAATTATAGTTTGGGATTTCAACATCCCTCATTTAATGATTGATAGCACAGCTGGAAAGAACACTCACAAGGCAATGAAGGCAAACAAAATGAATCAAAAGAATTAACTGACATATATGAAACACTACACACAAAAAATAGCAGAATACATAATTTTTTTTCAAGCATCTATAGACCATTCACCATCATATTCTGAGCCATAAAACAAAACTAAGTGAATTTAAAAGAATTAAAATAATACAGACTATTTCTCCAACTATACTGGAGTCAAACTAGAAATCAATAACATAAAGAAAGAAGAAAATCTTTAAATACTTGGAAATTAAAGACACACTTGCAAATAATCCATGACTTAATTAGAAAGTCTCAAAGAAAATAAAGACCCATACACTGTTAAATAAAAAATATAACATATCAAAATATTTAGGAAGCAGTACTGAGAAGGAAATTTATAGCCTCACATTCTTACTTTGGAAAAGAGAAAATGTCTCAATAATCTAAGTTTTTTCAAAAATCTAGAAAAATAAAAGCAAAGTAAACTCAAAATAAACAGAAGGAAGGAAATAAATATAAGAGCAGAAAGCAAGAAATCTGAAAACAAAGAACCCATAGAGAAAAATTATTAAATAAAAACCTGGTTCTTTGAAATAAAAAAATCAATAAAATTGATAAATTTTTAGCAAGTCTGACAAGAATAAAAATACAGAAGCCATAAATCTCCAATAACAAAAAAAAAAGAGCATCACAACAGATTCTGTAGTCATTAAAATGATATTACTAAGGGAATACTGTGAACAACTTTATATTAGTAATTTTGAAAACTTAGACTAATTTCTCGAAAACTGCAAACTACCCAAACTCAACCAAGATAAAAGATAAAATAGATTATTTGAATAATTTTATAATCATTAAAGAAATTAAACAAGTAATTAAAAGCTCCCCTAAAAAAATCTGAAGGTCAGAGAATAATACCAAATATTTATAGAATTAAAAGAAATTAAGAAAAAAATCCCTTCAGACAGTAAAAGAGGAAAACACACTTGCCAACTCATTTCATGAGACCTGTATTTGCACAACACCAAAAACAGACACAAATAGAACAAAAAAATAGACTATAATGGGCCATTAGCTATCATGAACTTAGACACAAAATCCTCAAGAATATATTACCAAATAGAATTCACAATATCTAAAAATAATTATTCAACATAACAAAATGAGATTTATTTTATGTATGCAAGGCTGGGTCAACATTTAAAAAAACTAAATACAATTCACCATATCAACAGACTAAAGAACAAAGCTATTTGAATATATCAACTGAGACAAAGGAAGGATTAGACAAATTCATCACTTATTCATGATAAGCATTGAGTAAGTTAAAAATTAAGGAGAATTATCTTAAGTTGAAACTTGATAAAGAGCCTGTATAGAAAAGCCATGGCTACCATCATATTCAATGCATAAAGACTGAATGCTTTCCCCTAAAGATCAGAAATAAGTGATAACGACATAAGGAGGAAAAATGAAGTTCATGCAGATTGGAAAGGAGGAAATAAGACTGTCCCTATTTGCAGATGGCATTATTGTTTACATAGCAAATCCTAAGGAATCTACAAAAATAGTTCTGGAACTAAATAATGAGTTCACCAAGTTTGCAGATACAAGATCAACACACAAAAATCAATCATATTTTTATATGTCAGCTACAAACAACTGCAAATAGTGAGGGCCAAAAGTAAAACACAATATCATTCACCAAAGCTCCAAAGAAAAGGAAATACTTAAACTCTTAAAAATAAACAGAATTAATATGCTGATAATTATAAAATGCTGATCAATAAATAAAAAAAAGACCTAAATATAAGAAGAGACATACTGTGGTCTCAGACTAAAAACAACATAGTAAAGATGTTAATTTTCTCAGTGATCTGTGGGTTAAATGCAATTCCAATGAAAATCTCAAATGGGTATTTTATAGATATAGAGAAGCTTATTCTAAAAAAGTGATATGGAAAGACACAAGACCTAGAATACTGTAAACTGAAAATAATCTGTAAACAGAAAAAAGTGAAGGAAGCACTCTATCCAATATTGAGGCTTACTTTATAGTTCAGTAACCAAGATAGTGTGGTATTGACAGAGGAATAGACCCATAGATCAATGGAACAGAATAGAGAACACAGATACAGACCCACACAAATCTGCATCATTTTTTGACAAAGATGCAAAAGCAATTTAACAGAGGAACAATGGTATTGGAGTAATTAGATCAAAAGGAAAAAAAATAAAAAAAAATCACAGACTTAAATGTAAACTCTAAAAATATTTAAAAAATAGGAGAAAATTTTTCTGTATTAGTGCCAAACTTCTTGACACCAAAAGGAAAAAAAGGAATCGAAGAAAAAAATGAATATATTAGATCTCATCAAAATTAAAAGGAAAGAAAACACCTTTGCACTATGAAAGACCATGTAGAATAAAAATACCAGCTATAGACTGGGAGAAAACATTTGCAAATTAAATATCCAACAAAGAACTAGGGTATATATATATATATATATATATATATATATATATATATACACACATACATATATATATATATATACACACATATATATATATACATACACATACATACATATATATATACACATATACATATATATATGTATATATATATATATCTCCAGAAATAAATAGTAAAAAACAATAAACAATCCAATTGGAAAATGGACAAAGACATGAAATTGACTTTTACTGAAGACAGATAGCAAATAAGCATTTTGAAAAATGTTTAACATCATCTAGTCATTATGTTAATGCAAATCATCCTCACAATGAAAGAGTCATTACATACCTATTAGACTGAATAAAATCAGCCGAAAAGATAACACCAAATACTGGTAGGGATGTGGAGAAACTGGATTGCTCATATGTTGCTGGTGGAATGTAAAATGACAGACTTACTCTGGAAAACAATTTGACAGTTTCTTAGAAAACTAAGCATGCAATTATCGTATGATCCAGCAACTGTACTCTTGTCATTTATTCCAGAGAAGTAAAAACTTATCTTCACACAACAACCTGTACCCAAATGTTCATAACAGCTTTATTCATAACATAAAATCTTTAAACAGCCCAGATGTCCTTCAGTGAGTGAATGGTTAAAGAAACTGTTACTCAGCAACACAAAAGAATGAGCTATTGTACATGGAACAACAGATGAATCTTTAGAAAATAATGTTGAATGAGTTATGCTAATAATAAATGGTTACATAACATTTGTTTCCATTTATGTAACATTTTTGAAATGTCAAAACTATAGAAATGGAGAATAGATTAGTGACTGTCAGCAGTTAAGAGTGGGAGGGGACAGATGTGTGCAGTGGGAAGTTCAGTGTGGTCATAAAAGGCCTACATGAAGGGTGCTTGTGGTCGACGGCATTATTCTGTATCTTTAGTGTGGTGGTAGATAAACAAACCCACACATGACAAAATTGTATAGTGCTAAACACAAACACACACGTGCACACACACACACACATACAATGAAACGGGATATTTGAATAAGATCGGTGAATTGTATCAGTGTCAATCCTTGTGTAATGTACTGTAGTTTTGCAAGATGTTACTATTGGGGGAAACTGGTTAAAGGATACATGAGATTTTTCTGTATAATTTCTTGCAACTTTATGCTAATCTTCAATTATCTTCAAATAAAAAGTTAAATTTAAAAATCAAATGAAGGTAGAAGTACAATGTCATTTTGAGGGAGGAAGACATGTTGGAATAAATTATAAAATAAGAAGGTAAGTCTTGGTCTTAAAAAATGCCAACAGTTCATATTTCTAGAATTCTTTTGTATGAAACTAGTAGATGTAAAAGTGTGTCTTAATGTTGGTTTTTGAAAAAGAAAGATATTCAGGGCAGAAAAAAAGATTATATGACAACTCGTTTTGAGAGCTGATGTCCTAAACATCACCTATTAGATTAGAGCAGGTAGGCACAAAGTCAGGTACAGAGTTTGTATCCATTTGGTAACTTTGCCAGTCCAATCACACAAGATGCTCTGGAAACCTAAATCTATTCCTCTGAACAGCATTTCCAGACATCGGAATAATCCCAGGACCTAACAAGTGCTGAAGAGCTTTTCAGACATTGTCAGTGTTCCACACGGAACAGAGAACAATCGCAGAAAGAAATTCAAAATAGTGTAAGGAGTTCCAAGAAGCAAATCTAGACAGTGCTTTGCCTAAACTGAAACAAGTGAAATAGGTGCTGGCTAACTGGCTACAGAGAAGTAAACAGGAATCTCTCAACTGCGAAATTAAGATTGCCTAATTCCAAATGTACTAGTATGTATATCTTCTGACTGTTTCCCAGTGCTTGCTAAAAGTGAATGAACTTAACGAAAACTAGTCTCTATCTATGTTTTTTTTTTAAATTCCAGTCCTGTTCTCATCTTGTTTGAATGGCTGAAGAATTTGAAATTAAAAAACACTATCGATTAAAATTTGTATAAAAAATGGGAGTTACTCCAAGTAACGTATCATAAAATATGAAAGTACTGGAAACACTTAACAGACACCATATTTTATATTATGGTCTTAAAAATCTAAAGTACTGGGTACAAATTTCTTTTAAGTAAAAAATAATCTGTGCATTCTTTTAGTAATTTCTTCACATCAAACAGCATTGTCATTTTTTGTCTTTAACTGTAGCGACAAAGGCTTATTTGTATCCCATTTATTTGAGAGGCAGCTTTCTTGTAGGCAGTAATTAGGTAGGCATTGCTGACTCATTCCCAGTGGGGACTTCTAGTGTTTAAGAGGGTTCTTCGAACTGAGATATCAAGAAAATGAGTGCTAGTCCTTATCAGTCGAGTGCCAAAAGGAACATCTGCTACCAAATAAGGAGATTCAGTATGTTTGGAACCAAAGCAGGCTTCATGGACTTGTGACCTATGTCATCCCCTTACTCAGAAGCGCCTAACACTTGGTTTAATGCTCTGCTCTCATTATTTTGAAATTCTTAGTAATTTTTGAACCAGGATCTTAGCATTTTTATTTTGAACCAGGTCCTGAAAATATGAATCTAGTACTGGTTGGACCCAAAATCAGAGGATAAGAGTAGCTGCCTCTCTGTGGAATGGGAAAAAAAACTTTCTTGACCTGATACCTGTGGAAACTCTGCTCCTAGCAGGTTTGGCATGGGAGGAATTTGACTCTGCTGACTTCTCTTTCTCTCAGTGCTGGAATTCAGTCCACCAGTCCATAATAGGCCTTTCACAGGATATTTGGGATGTTTTGTTTACCCAAGAGATAGTTTATTCAGAAAGGGAAAAAAACAGAGCTAGAGAGAGAGAAAGGGAATGTGGCAAATCAAACCTGAGTCCAATTCTGTCAGTTACTATAGTATAGAAAGCTGGGAAAAGCCACTTCCTCTCATGTTTCTGGCTCATTCTATCACTTATAAAATCATCATTAAGAATCTTGAAGGTCTGTCCACTTTTAAGGTGTTCTGCTGGTATGGTAATGCTTGCTATTCTGGGAAATGTCTTAAGCAACAGAGTTAATGTATGTAATAAACTTCTAAATCTTGAGTAGAAAGATATAAAAATAAAGTAGATATAAATCCATAGAACAAATACTCTTTACAAACACTCATTACTTGCATAATGTGTAATTATAAAATTGTTCACACATTGTACACTAAATACTTTTACTGTGATATATATGAATAAATGGATTTTGAATGCTAAAAAATATAAGTGTCCTTAGTTTTACTGTAACAGTGAGCTTTCTTTTTCTTTTTTTTTTAATAGCTTAACAAATGTATAACATATATCATAAGATTCAACCACTTTAATATAAAATTCAATGATATTTAGTATATTTTATAGATCTGGACAACCATTACAACAGTTCAGTTTTAGAATATTTTCATCACTCTTAAAATATTTCCCGTGCAATCAATCAATCCCTATTCTCTCCAGGAAAACCCTAATCTACTTTCTATTCATACAGATTTACCCTTTCTGGTTACTTTATATAAATGAAATCACAAAATATGTGTTTTTGTGTCTGGTTTTCTTTACTTAGAATGTTTTTGAAAATTATTCATTTCAACAATTTTTGTTGTTATTCTTTTTGATTATAGCCATTCTAATGGATATGAAGGAGTATTTCACATGGTTTTAATTTGCATTTTTCTAATGGCGAATGATATTAAGCTTCTTTTTATGTGTTTATTAGCCATTCAGAAAACATACATGTACACAAAAACATATACACCCATACAAACACAATGGTGAGACTCAATGTAAATATTTTGCCTGTTTTTAATTAAGTTGTTTGTCTTCTGACTTTCAAGTATTAGGAGTAAATTTAGGCTTTTGGCATTAATAAATTTTTTATAGATAATTTTTTTCAGGTTGAATAAACTCCTTTCTATTCTAATTTTAAAGAGTTTTTTGTTTTGTTTTGTTTTTAATTATGAATGGATTTGGGTTTGTCAAATGTTTTTTTTTTTTTTTTTTCAGTATCTGTTGAGATGACTATATGGTTTTTGTCTTTCGAATTGTACTTTTTCATGGTGTTTTTATATGTCATTGGAATTACTTGGCTAAAATTTTGTTGAGCACTTTGTGTCTGAATTTATAAGGGATATTGGCCTGTGGTTTTTGTTTCTTGTACCTTCATTTGGTGTTTTAATATTAGATAGTGTTGGCCTCATACAATAAATTTAGAATTGCTCTTGACTTTTTTAAAATTAGGAGACCTTGTAGTACTGGCATTATTTTTCCCATAAATGAATTACAGCATTTGATAGTGAAACCATCTAGGACTGTGCTTTTTATTTGGGAAAATTATGAACGAGTAATTTAATTTCTTGCTGTCTCTCTTTCAGAGTTCTATTCCTTCTTGAGTCAGTTTCAGTAATTACTGTTTTTCTAGGATTTTTTTCAATTAATCTAGGCTTTATGTATGTATGTGTGTTAATATTATTAATATTTTTCAAGAACCAATGTTCAGTTTCATTGGTTTCCTCTCTTGTTTTTCTGTTTTTGTATTTCGTTGATTTTCACCTTAATCTTTACTATTTTTTTTCCTCTGCTTGCTTTTGGTTTAGCTTGCTCTTTTTTGTTTGTTTGTTTTTGTTATTTTTTAAAATTTTTAACATGGAAGATCAAGTCATTGATTTTACATAGGTTTTTTTTTTTTTTTTTTTTTTTAATGCGGGCTTTTATTGTTATTTGAGAGTGGAGTTCCTCTCTTGATGCATTGTCCAGGTTCTTGATGTCTCAAACAAAGAACTGAGCAAGACACTGAAATACAGCAGAAAAGAATAGCTTTATCAGAAGCGATAGTACACCTCCAAATGTGGAAGCGTGCCTGAGCAAAAGAAGAGTGGCTCAAAGGTCTGATAACAAAGCCTTTGAGGTTTTTATCCCTATTTGTTGTGGGTGGTTTTCTTAGAGGAGTGGGCTTTCTTAACTGACAACTAAGATTGACAGTATACAGTGACTCATCATTTGCTTTCTGTGCATGTTCATTCCCAGAATTTAGTCGGTTATAATGATAATGAACTTCTGGGCATATAATGATGGTATAATGAAGCTCAGGGGAATTGAAGGTCATTGGGTCTTCATTACGCAGATGGGAATGACTGGCTGAAACTAGTACCCAATTATTTGCTTACTTGTTTCCTTGTATGAGTTATGTTTAGCCCAAAAATGCCTTTTGGTTTGCTTAATTGTGGGTGGACTAGGGCAGACCCTTTCTAGAACAGGATGATCTCAGCATCTTTGCCAGAGACCTAAAACCCCCTATGTAACTTTTCTGCTTAACCCTTTTCTAAGAGCCACGATTTCCCTTTTTATTAGTATGATGATGAGGGACGGAAGCTTTCTTCCTCTGTATCTGCTTCCTGCTAAAGAGGGTCGTAGTCCCTGCCTATTGAGGTTTCATGGAGCTCTTTCCTTTTCTGCCTTAGTCAAGATAAGGTCTTGGGTTTCCTGCCAAAGTGCCACCTCAGTCCCTAGACAAGGAAAAAGATACAAACTTATTACTTAAATCATATCTAGTTGCTTTTCTATTATTGATTTGCCTATCAAGTAGGTAAAGAAAATCAGGCTTGGTTAATATATTTCATAAAAGAAAGAAAAAACTTGGGTTAAAGGCCCTCCATTCTCCTGCTATAAGGGCCCTATTTTGGCCTAAAGCCATTCCTACCTTATAAATGGGCCAAGGAGAATGCTGAGTTTCAATGATCCTTTATCAATAGCCAGAAGACCTGAGTCACCAGTTTCAAGGTGATTATCTAAGTTTCAGGGAGAGGGTCTTTCTCCAAAGAAAGGAGGAAAGAAAAGATTTGACTAAATTTACTAAAAAGATTAAAAATTTTGCAAGTGATGGCCCAGATGGCCCGTATCTTTATGACTAAATTTCCCTAAACATTACTTTAGATTGTTATAAATTTTGATATATTGTAATTTATTTTTCATTATGTTAAAGTATTTAAAAATATACATCGTGATTTACTCTTTGACTAAAGGGCTATTTAGAAATGCATTATTTAGTCACCAAATATTAGTGGGGTTTTTTCAAGTTTTATTGTTTTTGATTTTAACATAATTCCATTTTCCTTAGGAAATACATTTTGTATGATCTCAGTTCTTATGAATGTATTGAAATTTTCCTATGAACTCGTCTACATTTTATACTGGTGAATGTTCCATGTGTACTTGTAATGGATTGTCCTCTGGTATTTCAGTGGAGTGTTCAATGATGTAAGTTAACTGAAAATCTTATTCGTGTCTTTTTTATCATTACTGATTTTTGTGTAGCTATTCAATCAATTATAAACAATGGGCTATTGACGTCTCCAGCAGGTTTTGTTATATTATCACCTCCCTTCAATTCTGTTAATTTTTGATTCTTGGGTTTTTTTGTGCTCTTTTTTTTTTCCCAGTGTGTATATGTTTGAAAATACTTTATCTTCCTCATGAATTGACTTGTTTTCATTATAAAATCTCTCTCTTTTTTTATTAATGTTTTTAAAAATTCAAGTAAATTCTGACTTATATTAGCAAAGTGACTTTAGGACTATGGGGGTTAACTCAGAACATAGCCCCTCTACATACTCAGAAGACTGATGGCTGCCTAGTGAGCAGCCAAAGAAGGCCATACACAAAGAGCTTTCAGCAGTGCCTGCTCCCATGGGTATTATCTGCTCCTGTAACCAACTAGCACATCTTGCTCCCATCTGCCTGAGAAGGCAGCTTCTCCCCCAATTACATAGCCCCTCTCTCTGATTGTGCACATAAAAACTGTGCTTGCTCTTGGCCAAGTGTGGTCTTCTGCAGCTCCAGGCCACCATTGGAGCGCCCCTGCCTCATGAGTAATAAATGGCATGTCCTATTCCTCTGCTCCTGGTGGTTTTTTTTTGGAATATTCAAAGCCCAGGTGCAAGTTCCAGCCTAGAGCTCCTGTGTTACAGACTACTGTGGTTAATATTGGATGATAGATTTTTTTTTTCATTCTTTTTCATTCAATGACTTTGTGTATTTTAATCTAAAATGTCCTATAACCATTAATGTTCAGTATATTAGTCAGAGTTCTCCAGAAAATCAGAACTGGTAGGATGTGAGTATACATGCAGAAAGAGATTTATCATAAGGAATTGGCTCACATGATTATGGAAACTGGCAAGTCCAAAATCTGCAAGCTGGAAACCCAGGACAGCTAGTGGTACAGATAAAGTCCCAAGGCAATCTACTGAAAAATTCCCTCTTGTTTGGGAAGGCTGGTCTTTTTTTATTCAGGCATTCAGTTGATTGGATGAGGCCTACCCACATAATGGAGGGCAGTCTGCTTACTCAAAGTTCACCAATTTAAGTGCTAATCTCATATAAAAGCTGACAAATAAAATTAACCACCACACTCAGTAATCCAAAATGCTGGCACTTTGGGACTTTAAGTCCCTGTCATGATGCAGAGGGTGAAGCAGACATGGAGTGATCACACAAATATACTTAGAAAGTCTTAAACTTATTATGTTGAAAAAAATACGAGGTGTTATGAAATCTTATGAAGGGAACTGATTCAATATGGGACATCAAGGAAGTCTATTTTAAGAAGTGTGTGACTTGAGAGATGACAGCTGAATAAGAGTTTAGTAGGAAAAGTAGATTTGAACAGAATAGGCAGATGAAAAAAAGCATAAATGCAAAAAGAGAGTCTGGCATTCTAAAAGTTGCAAGAACTTTTAGGGGTTGAAGCAGAAAATAGGTTGGGGAGATGAAGTGAGTTATAATAAGATCTTTATTTAAAAAATACCACTCTGTTTGCCATGTATGGAATGGAGTGAAAAGAAGCAGGAATCAAAGAGCTGAAAGCCTTTAGCTAACTATTAGAGTAGTCCAGGAGACAAAGGCAGATGAAACTGAGGATGGAGTTAAGATGAGAAGGCAGTTTTGAGAGATACTTAGGAGGTAATATCAGTAATAAATGAATAAGTATTGGCTATGATAGTGAGAAACCAGGACTGATCAGGGTCAAATGCTAGGTTTCTGACTTGCACAATTATACACATTATGGCTTCACTCATTATGATATGTAACCCTGGATAAGAAGCTGTTTTGGGGGCAAGATAATAATTTTAATTTTAACACACTGAGCTGAGTAGTCTTTGAAGTACCTCAGCTAAACAGGTTAGGAAAAGAGTAGTTGGAAAAAGTGTGTAGACTCCGAAGAAAGATATAAATTTGAAAAAAAAATTGCATACATATTGTACTTGAAAGACAATGGTGTGGATTAGAGCATAGAGTAAAAAGTTCAAGTAGAGGATTCTGAATCAGAAGCGAAAAAGGTTTGGAGAGATGTTTGAAGAACTTAAATGTAAAGGTCAGGTATAGGATAATGAACCAGCAAAGATGACTAAGAAAAGGCTATAAAAACACTGAAATCTTATTTATTTTTTCCTAAATTAGAGGTACTTAACTGTGCTGAATGAATTAGTGAGGTTTTGAAAGTTCTTCTCTTGGACTTTCTGGTTGAGATTCAATATTCCACTACCCAGCAGCCCAGGAACGTTATGCTTTCTCTATGGATAGATGGGCTATCCAGCCTCACATTCAGCATTATTAATGGATCTTTGGGAAAGTCTCCCTACACAAAAATAAAGATTGTCATTGACCTAAATTTCAAGCTAGAGCTTCAATTTTTTAGTTAAGAACTTAGTCACCATCTGTCAACACGTAAAACACATAGACACCATCTCTGTTTAACCAGCAACTATTTATTTACAACTTAGGTTGAATGTGTTTATTAGGTACTTTCTTGAAATTAGGTCAAAATCAGAGAAAGAAGAGAATAAAAAAAATGGCTTAGGAAAGGAAGTAAAGCAGCCTCAAACATGTGTGTGTGTGTGTGTGTGTGTGTGTGTGTGTGTGTGTGTGTGTACATATATAAATGCATTCATTTTCTTTATAATTTGAATGTCATCATTTTGGTTTTTAGCCAGCATTATGAATGATTGCATGATTTTGAACTTTGGATATTTAAAAAATCATGTCTGCTCTCCATGCTCAAGACAACCATAAATATAATAATTATCCGTTCTTTATTTTCATCTAAGTAATGGCACTGTTATTAAAAAGAACAAATCTAAACAGATTAAAAAGTAACCTATTAGCCACATTTAGTGATCATCATCTTTCTTATACATATCTGGGCTATTTGAATTTTTATAGGAAATGATATCTCTTAAATCAATGAAGTATAGTAAGTTCAAATGTGAAATTTTCTGTATTTAGTTACTTTGCAATATCTTATTTTGGGAAAGAGCATTCTACATTGATCCTGTGAAATATGACATATCAGTTCTGATCTATATCTTTATTCTTGTCTTTCTCTATTAATAACACAAAGTGTTTAATGAAAAGTGGTTTACAAATAGATTCTTCCTCCAGTGCTGAATCAATATCTTCATTTAATTTTTTTCCTGTTCTTGATATTCAATGATAGTTGGAATATAATTCTGTATGGATCAAGGACATTTCCTTACAAATCTATTGATATTACAAAGCTTACATCATATCACATGACTTTAGACTAAGAGAAAAAAAAATAGATACGATTTGCTATGTTTTTAAATACCACCTCTAAATCTCACCTTGACTGTATTTTTTGTTTCCTAAACTCTCTTAAGGTTGACAACTGCTTATGCAACTGTCCTCCTAGAGACTTTTGTAAATATCATTGAGATACTTTTTCAGACTGCAAAAAATGCCTTGGGTGGCTGCCTAGCCTGGTCTCATTAAAATGCGTCCACATCGCCCTCCTGTGATAGACAGCAGAGAAAATACAGAGACAGGAGGGTGGGGAATTAAATTATGTGAATTTTCTTCTGGTGACAAGGTGATGAATCAAATAACCACACTGGTCTCTGAATATCTATTTTTATTCCTCATTTCAGGAATTTCTCTAGCAGGTAAGGCAAACAACCAGAAAATGTAGAAAATTTATTCACATTGAGGTCAGTTGACAGTCTTTCAGAGTAGATATAATTTACCCTTGACTTCTGAATAAAAGAATATTTTAAAGAAGAAAAGTGCAAGTGTTTAAATACTTAAATGTTATTTTTTGTTCAATGTTGAAGAAAAATAAAAAGTTTTACTGGTTGGAAACTTTTACCCTTACCTTCATTCTACTCTTGTATATTTGCTCTCATTCTTGATGTTACTACTAATTCCTTTCTTAAATAAATACAATGTGAAACTACTGCTTTTATTATAACTTTAACTTATTTTTTAGATTTTTGGTTCTTAGGTTCTTTAGGGCTATTGAGTTTGGAAAGAAAGAAGAGAGTTATATGGCTGGATTTTCCAAGGTAAATGAAGAAGAAAGTCATGTCAGAAACAAGATGGTGTAAGGGCTAGAAAAAGAGACTATCTATTGTGGTTCTACAGAACATGCCCAGAGATCACTCTTAAATGATACTTGTTGCTCGAAGCAACTGATTGTAGGTTCATATCTGAGGAATGAGAAATGACAAGGCTGAGTCAAAGCTTAGAGATTAGAAGATTACCATTTAACCTCTTTGCCCACAGGAATCACAGAAAACTTTGTAGCTATACATCATTCATCTTTTTATCTATACCTCTATTCATTGTCTCCCTATCAATAAGCTCTCTGTCAACTATATACTGGAATCCATTATTCAAAAGAAGCTAAGTGACAAAGTGTAAAATAGATCAAAATAGAACTGCTCTCTTATCAAGATAGAGCCTCAGGATTCCTGTGTACTTTATACCTTGCTTTCCTGGTGTCCTCTCTTTAGAAAAACTATGAAGAAGTACATAGTGCTCAGCTTGAAGACTACTGCCTAGAGCTATTTTTGTAATGTGAAAATCCATTGTTGACTTTCCTGTGTTTTTAGCATTAGGCTTTGCAAAATTATAAAGAAGGCCTAGAGAATTCACTTTCTTTCTTTCTGGTACACCTCTTCTTTTCTGGTGACTTTTTTCTTTTCTGAATACTTAGAAATTCCCTACAGTTTATAGTTGATGAAATCTGCCCTTTTCTACTCCTAATATATATCCTGCTGAAATTTACCCATTCTTTTTCATGTACAAGCTTCATATGAATGAATATTGTCTTAACTTACCCAGAATTAACTGATGATCCCAGTTAGCTGTATGGAGGAAAAAATCTTATTGTATGAAATGAATAAAATATTATTACTAGCTTAATTTGTTTCCTCTTCTGAATCTTCCCTTATATAATTTATGTGAGATTGCAAATTATATTTTAGGGCACAGCAGTGTTTTATATATATTGAAACCTCACAACATTGGAGTTTGCCAACTCGGCTTACTAACAGGTGCAGCTCTGCTTCTACTTTACAATTTATGCTCAGAAAGCCTAGTATAGTGTTGGTACAGTGCATAAACTCAACAAATCCTTAAATTTTATCAGTTAACATATTTATTTATGTCTAATAGGAGAGGCATGAGATCTAGGATCCTATAACTCTATTACAAAACGAGGGCTCTTTTAGCATTTATAGGTGAGAAGGGACAGTCGGAATGTGTGAAATAAGACATTAAGAGAGTAAAGGGGTCAAAATCTGGAAATTTGTTCTTTTTAAATATTTGCTTTGGCTATATACAGTCTCTTTGAATTCCACATAAATTTCAAGATTATATTTTTAATTTTGGCAAAAAATACAAATAAAAAAGAAAGAAGCCATTGAAATTTTGATAAGCATTAATTAGATTATCTAAGGGTAGTATTACCATTTTAATATTATCTTTCAATCCATGAACATAGGATGTCTTTTCATTTACTTAGATCTTTTTTAATAACTTTAGCAATGTTTGGTACTTTTCAGTATACAAATTCTTCACCTTCTTGGTTAGATTTATTCTTAATTATTTTATACTTTTGAACACTAATGAAAATAGAATTGATACATTAATTTCCTTTTCAAATTGTATGGAAGTAAAACAGATTTTTGCATGTTGATCTTTTATTCTATGACTGCTGAATTCGCTAATTAGGTTTAGTAGTTTTTGGTGGATTGTCTAGAATTCTCTATATAAAATCATGGTATCTACAGATATTATTTCCTCTATTTTTTATTTTATTGTTTTATTCATTAACTCTGATTTAAATTTAACATTTATGGAGATCCAGTCAGTGCAAATGATAAAAAAATAATGGTAAAAAACTAAGGTCTTTTCTTTCTTAAAGCTTATTGTTATAATCCCAACACCTAGTTGCATGTTAGGCACATAAAAAGATTTAATAAACATTCAAGTTAATAAAAGAAGAAATGAACAGAGATAATATATATATATGACAATCTTCAGCTTTCAAGTGGGGATTATTTGAATAATAGAATGGTAATGAGAGAAAGGGCCATTTCAGTAGAAGCTTAGTGAGTAAATTACTTTTAGGTTTATTGTTGTTAATCCTTGGTTTCATATTAGAGTCAACCAGCATGTTTAAAAAATACCTTTGTTTTGGCTATATCTCCAAACTACATTCATTATAATATCTGGAGTGGGTTGAGAACTTGTAGTTTTAAAAATCTTCCAGATTATTCTGATGTGCAATGAGGGCTGAGAACAACTTCTTTAGAGCATTACTCCTCTTCATATCTGAATTCCTGGTTCTCCTACCAGTTAAATTGTGCTTTATTAAAAACCTGATTCTAATTACACACATTTCCTTCCAGCTGCAGCAAGACAGTGTGTTTGCTCTTGCATATAAAGTTTAGGAGAACAGGTCTCTTTCCTGGTGTCTGTATTATAAAGGACCTTCTTCTCTGCTATGACAGATAGGACTTGCATTTGAAAGGGTCACATCTAATTGGCACCTGCTGCCACAATGGATAAAACATGTTAGCTTAGTTAACTGGAAGGAATAGCTGCCTTGACACTAAGCAGATCACAAAATTTTTCTCTTATATTCTACACCCATGGTAGATCTCTATGAGCTAGTTCCATTGAAAATATAGGGACAGTTTCCAGCTCACGATGTAAGAAAGAAGTTAACATGTTTAATTTTATATACACAGCAGAGTGTCTCAGGAGTGTTCATAGGAGACATGCGTTCTAATAATTTATTTTTTGTTATAAGCAGTATGACTAGAAATAAGTTATTTCTACTACCTGGATATAATAACTTTCACTTTTAAAGTCAGGGTTTGGACTTTGCATTCTCTACGTTTCCTAATGGCTCTAATAATCTATGACTTTATGTGTAATAAAATACTTATCCACCATTTAACTGAGGACTAGAAAATGGAATTTCCAGTTTTTTTTCTAGTATGTAGAAAAAGGCTGAAACTAATCATAATCAGTTGTCTGACCACTGTTTTATGATAATGTTTGTGTAATACTATGTGCCAGCCCTGTATATTGTCATTTTATCTTTAAAGCAATCATGGAGGTAGATACTATTATTATCCCTATTTTACAGATGTGCAACAGGACAGAGAACCCTAGTGACACTCGTGTTGTCCTAGCTCACATGAAGCAGAAAGAGTCTTTGATCCCAAACAACACAGCTTTAGAGCTTGTGGTCTTGACCACTAATAACACTGTCTTGCATCTTATCTATGATGGGAACAGAGAAGCACTGACTCATATTGACATTACTACAGAAACTCAGCAAACAGATTTTGAGCAACCAGTAGTTATATACAGTTGACCCTTAAACAACACAGGTTTGAATTGCATGGTTGCACTTACAAGAGCTTTATTTTTCTTCAATTGGCTCGCTCAATTCAAAGGATCCATGTAATTCAAAGGGTCCACTGGTTGTTGGGTATCTAGGAAGTGGATTTTAGACTGCTCGAGCTACTGGCCGCGTGCCCCTAGGTACTCCCTCATCTCCTTCCCATGTGCGTGCTGTTCAAGAGTCAACTGTATTGTTTCATTTAAGTCTCTCATGCTTTATTTAATTAGATCTGAGCTGCATTCCTTCTTCACTGCTAGAGCGCTAAGTGAAGCCATGATCAGTGCTCACCATGATCGATTGTCCTCATGTCAGCACTCCCTCTCACAGAGGGGTCTTTTATTCTAGGCCTACTGCATCTCTCAGCTTATCCATGGATTTTGTATGGCTGACAGGGTGTTTTGCCCTATCACGTATTTTGTTTGGCTGGCAGAGTAGTTTAGTCACATATTTTTAATACTGTTGAATAAGTCATGCATGCTCCAGTTCAACAGGTTCCATAGCTACTTATTGCATCACAGAAACCCATTTCACTCATTTATATGATACACACATAATCACATTTGATTTTTTACCCCTGCCTGAGAAAATCTAAATAGATCATAATTAACGTGGTTATATTTTGTTTAATATTTGTTTTAACTAGCTAGGCAGCAGCTTTCGTTCAATAGTAGTTAACAAAGTTTGTGGTATGGAGACAAATAATTTAAGCACTAGATACACAAAGCCTGAATAACCATAATGACCTTAATCTTAAGGTTTTAAATATAAAGAAATAAATCTACTGTCTTTAATAATGGACTAAATCAGTAGCCAAAGAAAATATGTCTCCTCGACAATCAAATAAACACAATTTCTGGACAAAGATAGAAACAGTTGACCCTCTAACATGTTCAATAAATAAGCATTCTCTTGAATAAAAATGCAAAGAGAAAGGTAGGGAAAACTACAAAGAGGACTTGTTAGTGCAGAGAAAATGTAAAATTAGTCTTTGTGTTCCTAACATTATGTCCATGGTTTTTCAAATTTATAATCTTTTTAACTTAAACACTGGTGTTTTAGAACATACACAGTATCACCAATAGAGTTTCAACCCTCCAATATGAATGCTATCAGATAAAATTCTTCTAGCTGTATATTTACTATCACAGTCAAGAATGTAGTTGCTTAGGCTTAGAGAAAGATATCAATGCATTAAAAAGAAGGATATTTTCAAGAAGCAGTTAATCCTCTAGCCATTTTTTCTGAAGAAAATTTTCAAGTCACCATGTAATAGCGCATCAGGAAGCTTGATGCTTTTCTTGGTCTTCACTTTACAAAAGGTAAATTTTCTCCCTCAATATATTTTTGGCTTTACTTAAAAGATACACAGCCTTACCATTTGGAACATTTTGACAAGCAGTTCAAAACTTCGAATTTCCTGTAGGTCACTTTGCCCTTGTAACTCCTTTCTTTCATTCTAGTTATAGGAAATAGCTATCCAGTCTGGCCCCATAAACTATGATAATAGGACCCTGGGCATTGCCATGTATCATACAATTTACAGTTCAAGCAAGCCACTTACTACTTTTTATGGAATTAAGAAGAGAGAAAACACATTTCTGTTATCCCACAAAATTGCCCAAGCAACTTAATTTCTTTGACAAACCTAACCAAATACCGTTGGGATTGAGCAAGGAAGTATTAGTCAATAAAAAAATGAGCAACAGGAGATGGTTTTAAACTTATTGATATACTGCTACCTGTGGGAGACTCCCCATAGTACTGATTAGTGAACAAAAAATGTGTTGGGTTGTGGCCTAAGTGATAGATTAGATCCTAAACCCTATATTGCATCCTGTCTTGTTATAGAAAATTCCGTGAGGCTTCCATTTTATGAGCAGATATAAAAAGAATGGATAAAAATGTATACTCCATGGGAGAAATTTAGAAGTCTGAACCAATGTGCCTGATAGGTTAAATGCTGGGTTGGGCTTGTCGGTGAGGTGACAGCATTATGCATGAATGTAGAGTGGTTTTACACAACGTGCAATTTATACTGCATACTATCATTTAATTCTTACAACTTTTTAATCCTCATTTCATAATTGAGGAAATTGAAACTATTAGTGATTTGATGATATACTCCTACAATTAACTGGTGATGGGGCCACGGTTAGAACCATGTCTTGGTTGCACATGACCAGTATGAGTCATTGAGTTCATGTCAGTTAAATAAGTGTTCGTTGATCACCTACAACATAGAGAGCATTGTGCCAGGTGCTTTAGGGGTGAATGAAGACCTGTTCTCACTTAGTCTATAGTTATAGCACATGAAGGATCATGAATTAGTATTTCAGAAATCTAAGATCATATTCTAGCTCCTTGGACAAAAGGCTCAACACCTCTGAACCCAGTTTCCTCATCTAGGTGATGCTACACACATTTCAGAGGGCTTTTAAAGACTACAGACAATGTTTGTAAAAGGTACCACACAGTAAATGGCCCAAAGCAGCTCTTAAATAAATATTAACTTTTAACACAATTGGTGAAAAAAAAATAAGAAAACAAGTTAGAATAATGCCAGATAGAATAAAGTGAGTGCCTTTTGAAATGTGATATAGACTTTAAGGAAACAACCTTTATGATACCTGTGCTTTTATGGCTTATAATGAGAGAACCTCGAAGTCTGAAGGAAATAAATTTTCTAACCCTATTCCCAATAATTCAGTTTTCTGCCACCCATTTAAGAAAGAGTCTTTTTCTCTGCTCTCTCTTCTACCTATCCCTCACATTATTCCTCACTAATTAATTATAAAAAAAAAAAAAGCTTAAAATATTCATTATATATCAGGAAATCAAACAATGTTCCTGGTAAGGATTTATCAAATTACGTTGTATATACATCTGATTTTTGTGCAATCTGGCACCTAGTTCATTCATATTTTTATTCCTGTTCAGAAAAATTAAAAATTAAAAAGGCTACACTGTCAGTACTGCCACGTTTCCTCCCATGAGGTTTTAAATTTCATATTAGAACATATTGTGCAACATAAAGATGATATAAATCTTTATATAAAGTATCTTGCATACTTTAAAAAATTACACCCTTTCTTCCAAATGCTCATTTCACTGCTGCTGCTTTTCTGCCTATAAACAACATGGAAATCGCAGAGTAAAGAGGCATATAGTCAGTGTGAAGGAAGCGTGCATCCTCATCTCACAGCGCTCACTGACCTTTGTGTTATAGTATGTCTTGCCATCGTCAACTTGGCTTTAGTTACGGACATAAATTGATTCAAGGGCAGAGGTTAACAATTTTCCTTGTTTATTAAAACTTGGAATTACAGTAGTCCCTCCTTATCTGCAGTTTCATTTTCCATGGTTTCGGTTGCCAGCAGTCATTTTCATATTAAATGAAAAGTTCCAGAAATAAACAATTTATAACTTTTAAATTGTACACTTTTCTGAGTAGCATGGTGAAATCTCATAACATCCCTCATGAGAACTGACTCATCTTTTCCTTCCTCTGGCATCCCTACACTATGTACATGCTCTCCACCTAGTAGTCACTTGGTGGCCATCTCCATTATCAGATTGACGGTCCCAGCATCACAGTGCTTGTGTTTAAGTAAGTATTCCTTATTCTACTTAATAGTAGCCTCAAGCACAAGAGTAGTGATTCTGGCAACTTTGATATGCCAAAGAGAAGCCGTAAAGTACTGTTATGTATCATCAGAAATAGTAGCCTAATGCTAGGCATTTTATTATCTCACATCATCATCATCATAAGAAGGGTGAGTATAGTAAAATAAGATATTTTAAAAGAGAAAGAGCGCAAGGGTGAGAGGGAGCACACAATTTTTAATACACTACATTGCTATAATTTTTCTATTTTATTATTAGTTGTTGTTAATATCTTACCGTGCCTAATTTATAAATTAAACATCATTGCAGGTATGTATGTATGTATAGGAAAAAACATACACATACACACACATGCATACACATGCACACACACACACACACACACACACACACACACACACACAGTTTAGTGCTATTTGTTTCACAGTTTCAGGCCTCCCCTGAGGATAAAGGCAAACTACTTTAACATGTCTAGAAGATAGTTAACAAAGGGATAAGGGATATAGATTAGTGCACAAAAATGTGGTTTCTGTTTTTTAAACCAGACTCTACCTAATAAAGTGCAAAATACAGATTAGAGAGTAGAGTACTAAATCAAAAGGATGGACTGATATAATGACCATCCATCTTTGGCTCCAGAATATACATTCTTCTAACTAATAACTAGGATCAGGGCAAACTCTTGCCAAGAACACTTTCTCTATTTTCTCTTTTTTTTATTTCTACCCATGTAAACTTTCTTCTTGAATCCTTTCCTAGTTTTCTAAGTACTTCATGATTGCTTCCTCTTAAGAACTTCATTGTTTTCTTTTCACTTCACCACCAGCATATGCAGGACTTCATTTTCCCATATTTATATATCTTGTAAAAATTACCTTTAACCTAGGCATCTGTAGGAAGAATTACTTTCTTTCTTAGATTCATCTTAAAACTTTCTAAGCATAAAAAAATTTCTTCATTCCTGTTACATTGCAAGAAATATATATTTACTCTTTATCCTTAGCACATGACATAGAGCTCCTAAATCCCTTGTAATTTCCTGCATGACAGGAACATTTTTTGTTATTGTTGTTCTCACATGGAAACTCTTGGTGGGCCCTAGGCTGGTCACCATAAAGATCAAGCCTTGATTAGAAGCTTGAAACTTTAAGCCTCATCCTACCCCCAACCTTAAGGAAGGGAAGAGATGTTAGAGATTCAGTTAAAATTTCATCATGCCTGTGTGATGAGATCTCCATAAAAATCCCTAAACTGGAAGGTCCAGAGAACTTCCAGGATGGTGAATACATCCACCTGCAGAGAGTGTGGCACACCCCAACTCCATAGGTAGAAACTTCTGTGCTGGGTCTTTCTGAACATTGCCCTATCTCTTCTTCTGGCTGTTTGTTTGTATCCTTTATAATATCCGATAAGCATAAGTAAAGTGTGTTCCTGAGTTCTCTACATCATTGTAGCTAATTATTGAATCTTAGGATGTCTAGGAAACCCCTGATTTATAGCCAGTCAGTCAGAAGTACAGATGGCCCAGGACTTGCAACTAGAATCTTTAATGAGGGCAGTCTTGTGGTGCTGAGTTCTTTGACTTCTGGGATCTGACTCTAAGCCTGGGTAGATTGTGTCAAAATTGAACTGAGTTGCTAGATACCCAAGCTGATGTCCAGAGAATCAGAATTGGTTGTTGGCGCTGGAAAGCACCACAATTCCAGAGTTTGTAATTTATAATTTACTATATGATAGAAAATTTGCATTGTTAAAAATTTTAACATTTTTCTACTTAATCTTTTTGTAATAACTTGAGGGTTTTTTAAATGAAATTCTTTCCATTTATTTGTTTTATTTCAGTCATTATTTTATTATTGATTTGATGACAACCTATGTGTAATTTATACATTACTTATATATCTTATACACAATTTATATATCTTAAGTATGCTTTTTGATCAATTTTGACCAATGCATATTAAGATTAGAACATTTCCATCCCCCAAGAAATTTACTTATTTCTCATTTTCATTAACCTACTCTCACCCTAGGAGTAATTGCTGATGTTTATCTATCAGTACAGATTCATTTTCCTGACACTTCAATTTCTTATACATAGAATTTTTTGTCCCACTTTTTTCACTTAGTATTCAGTTTCTTGGGATTGATCCATATTGTACTCGTTTAGGTGTCAGTTTATTGCTATTAATTGTTGAGTGGTAGTCTATTTCGTGAAGATGATACAGTTTATCTTTTCCTGTTGATGGATTTCTGCATTGTTTCCAGTTTATTATTATTATTATTAGTATTATTATTATAGCTGTTATTTACCCATTTAAGAAACTGCCAACAGTTTGCCAAGGAGGTTGTAATATTTTACCTTCTCAGCAATGTATGAAAGCTCCAATCGTTCCACATCCTATTTTAAGTTTGATATTTTCAATCTTTTTAACTTTAGCCATTTAAAAGGACATATAATGATATCTTGTGGTGGTTTTAATTTGTATTGTCCTGCTGAACTGTTGATGTTGAGCATCTTTTTATGTAGTTATTGACCATTTGTATAAGTGCCTGTGTAAAGAGTTTGTTAAAATTTTTGCTTATATTATACTGGTTTATATGCTTATTTATCATTACATTCCAGGAATTATTTATGTATTTTTATACAAGTCCTTTTTCAGATATAGGCTTTGCTAATATTTTCTCCCAGTTTGTGGCTTTCTGTTTTTTTTCCCAATAGTGTTTTAGATAAGCAGAGGCTTTTGAATCTGATCATTAAATCAGATATACTGGAGTGAGTAAAATCAAGGTCACTGAAAATGAAAAACAGAAATTGACATTTTTTTTCTTTGGCATCAGAAATGATAAGAGTTTCCTCATGGATCTAGGGGTAACTCCATGTGTCAACCCATGCTTACAAAAATATATATATAATGCTACATTATTGAAGCTCCTAAAGGGACAGTGTATTAGTTCTCTAGGGCTGCTGTAATAAGGTACCACGAATTAGGTGGCTTAAAACAAAATAAATATATCATTTCACATTTCTGGAGGCCAAAAATCCAAAATTAAGTTTCTGACAGGGCCATGCTCTCTTGAAAGCTCTAGGGGAGAATTTGTTCCATGCCTTTCTTTTTGGTCCTGGTGTTGCTGTCAATTCTTAGCATCCCTGGACTTGCCAATCTCTGCCTCTGTCATCACAAGGAATTTTCCTTATGTCTCTGTATCTTCAGCTGGCCATTCTCTTATAAGGACACCAGTCATATTGAATAAGGGCCTACCTTCCTCCAGTATAGCCTCATATTAATTAACTATATCTGCAATAACCCGCATCAAATAAGATATGTTTTGAGAGTGACACAAGTGAACTCATAACATACAGGGAATTCTTTCTTCCATGTCCTATGTGTTAGTGTTTGAAGAAAAATTAATTTGTTATTGTGGTAGTATAGTTGTATGCTGGCCATGTTGTGCTGAGAATTAACACTGGAAAAGTATGTTTCCAGATCATGGAGAGACTAGCATGTTGTCATAAGAAATACAGCTTTTCTTTCATAGGCTTTGAGGAATGACTAAAGATTTGTAAACAAGAGGATAATAAAAAATTTAAAAGTGCTTTCACAGACAATTACAATGACCATCTAATAGACCTCTCTGTCTTTGAGCTCTGCCCAAAGTTACCCCCAGCCAACTTACATACTGTCACCACTGCTGATCAATTTTGTTTTCTCTAATCAGATGCTTCACCATACCCACCCAATTTAATGGGTCACTTTTAATATGTGAAGACTTCTGATTTTACCAAGTAGGATTTACTTCAAGCCTCTGTTATCTGTCATGGTTGTTTAAATTATTGTTTCTAATATAGATTTGTATTTACTAGTTTACAAATGTGTTCCCATTTTCCAGACCACCAACCAGCACAGTAAAGGCAGGAAACCCATCAGCCTTAACCTCAAAACTAGCATAGTGACAGGTGTAGAGCTTTTGCTCAACAAATCTTTGCTAAATGAAAATAATTATTGAGAGAGCAAGTTAAAGATACTTATAACTGACCAAAATATCGAGGTACTCATAGGTTAACTGACTTGGTTTAGGGCATATATCTAATTTTATTAAGGAAGAGGAGACTATTAGATAAAAGATCTCTTGATTCCTGTGAATCAGTTATTTCTTATTAAAACATGATATAAAAAAAGTTCAATATTTTTATCTTTAACAAGCATTCATCAATAGCTTTTACAGTTCTTAGAAATTCCTCTAAATTGATAGAATTCTATTGATTTAATAGAATGTTGTACTGCAAATATAGCATCTTTATTTCCATGTTGTTTTATGACATGTGTTATTTCTATAATATTATGTTTATAGAATTAATTTATTAGGTCAGAGAATCATGGTCTTAATGAATTGCAAGTTTACTTATTCAATATAATGCCTTAAATTTAATAATTTAGTAATTATTGGATGGAATGTTTAAAATTTGATAGTTACTTCAGTTTGAACTCTCAAATATTCCACATTGTGTAAATAATACCTACTGTTAATTCATTACTTTATAGTAAAATAACTAACTTACCTTTAGTAATTAACTTATATATTTAGAAATTATTAGTGGCCTTATAAATTTCTTAAGAAACTAAAGTATCTTCTTTTAACCAGCAGCTGAATTATATATTGTACAGGTGCACATTTGTTAATTGAAATATTTAGCACATTTTTTTTATTCAACTTCAATTTTTAATATAAATTGAATGACTGAGATCTAGCTCTGGTTTAAGTATTCCCTGATGATAATCATTCTCTTAACTCTTGCCATGGCAGCAAGTATAACACTATCACACCTCTGTGTCCTCATTATTACTCACTTAATGTAGGTGGATGCTACATTTTAGTCCAAAGCAGAAATTCCCAGAAAGGGAATGAAAGTTCAGAAGTCACCTATTCCATGTGAAGGACCTTAGAAAGACACATGCTATAATCAATTGTGGAAGATAACCTGTGCTCCCAAGGAGACAGAGTCTTGCTTTAATTCCTACCTTCGCAAACACTGTGTGACTACAGATCATAATCAATGCCTTTCCACTATCTGGAGAAGTAGAGTAATTTCATATCCAGAAAAAACTTTATATCAAAATTTTACTTATGACTTTGAAACCAGTTAATTTGTTCAAGTGTTCTGTTTTTATTCTTGTTCTCCTCAGTCACTCCTACAAATTGTAAGCTCCAAAATTTGTGTATTCTCTCTTACTCCTACTTATATCATTTATCTTTTTCCCATCTTCAGCTCATTCACCAGTACCAAACGTTATCTAGACATCCATACTGTCCCGTTTATCAAGGAACAACTCCTCTTTACTCTAACCTTTTTATAGAAATAATCTTCTACTTTCAATTTTACTTTACCGAAAATTTGCTTCCCACTCAAAAAACAACTCTTTTGGTAGTTATTCAACTAAAGGTTATTAAATCTTTTATACACTAATCATCAAGACCTGGAGTGGGCATATTCTTCTTCCTGATTTTCTACTATTGCTCCCATTCCATGTCACATTTCCCTTCCTACAAGAGCATCCTGCCACTCCAACTTTGAGGCCAATGCAAACATGACTCCCATTCCAATTATATTGTCATTTTCTCCAAGACTTTCAGTTATTTAGTTATTTGTTTATTTTGCTTCTTTCTCTTGTCTATATGTGAATTGCTTAAGCACAGCTTAGGAAATATCACAATATGGTTTCCTATGCTACTTCAGAACCCATGCCTAACTGCTTAATCTGCGTGTTTCCCAATACAAATTTCTAAAAGCCAGCCTCATATAAGATGAATACACTTTTTTTTCTCATATATAACAAATTAATGTCAACCTATGGATTAGCTGGCTTAGATGGGGGTGGGAGGTAGAGATATCACTTCCTCATCTTTTTAAAATTCTTTGTTAAACTTGACACCAAGACACAGATTCTCTGGTGCTAGGTGCATCTTTTGTGTGTTTGTTTTCCATTAAGAGCTGTATAAATTACTACGAGTATGACATTTACCTAACTGACATGCCTATTATGCAGACAATACTTGCCCTTCCCAAAAAAAAGATTTAATGCTCAGGACTCTTTTTTTACTTAAAACTCATTTCCTGAACAATTGTGTCTGCATTTATGTTTTCAACTGCCATCGAGGGCCAATAATTCCAAATTCTTTCCTTGTATGGCAGATATTCCTTAACATCTAGAACTGAACATCCACCTGCATGTTGTACATCTCCATCTGCATGCCCCACAAGCACATGCAATATGATGAAAACTAAATTAATACTTTTTTTATTAAAATGTGTGTTCCCTCCTTAATTCTTCTTTTGGGTAAATGACTATAAGATTTTAAGATATTTTTGTTGGTAGGGAACAACACACTGATACTCAGATACATGAAAAGCAGAACTTTTTTTCTGACTTACATCTCCAAATAAAAGTTGCCAGGTAGGACCACATAAGGGGCTGCACCTGGGGACAGAGTAACAGCAAGCTTGAACTGTAGGGGGCAGTTTATGTGGTCTAAGTGGGTAGGGGTTTTGCAGGGATCCCTGTAGGTTGGGTAATTTGAATATATGTTGCAGGATCCAGGGCATAGGGGCTGTCTAGTCTTGTCTGGTACCTTGCTCTGGGGCAATTAGGGCAGGTGGCCCCAGGGTGAGAAAGCCTGACAATGGAAGTAGTTAGGGTGTGGACTTAATTAGTAACTCAAAAAGGGAAAGTGACCAGCTTCTAACTAGGGCCTCAAAGCTGGGTCAAGACAGTATATATATACACATACATATATAGACAGTATATATGTATATATATGTACATATATATGTATATATACATGTATAGACAGTATATATGTGTATATACACACACATACATACATATACATACACATATATACATACATTTATATATGTATATATATATATACACATTTATATTTTTTTATACATTTATTTATGCATTTATTACAATGGCCAAGTAATCCAAGCAAGAATCAAATAAAACTTTTTCTTCTTCATGATTCTATTATTTTTATGTCCCAAATATTATTTTTGTTCATTATTTTTTATTAACTCTACTTATTTTAGGTTTGATCTTCCTGCTTAGCTTTTCAACTGCTTCTTCACATTGCTATCAAAGTAAATTTTCTAGTTAATAAATATGATCATATCATTCCTATGGTAAAAAGTATTTTCTGACTTAAAACTAAGAAATAAAATATCAGCCTCTTGTCATTATATGAGAAATCATGCCTACCACATCAGGTTTAACTTTGGCTCCTCTCTCACTCCACAATGTCTAGCTTAGTTTGAGAAATAGAGGAGAACAATAAATAGTTATGTGAATAAAAAAAAAGTACAACATGCCAATAACAAAATTTTTTAGACAAATTTTTTTCAAGCACCTGTCGTATTTTATTGACTTGCTAGTAAGAGAACAAGAAAAGGGACAGCAAAATTGTCATTTTGAATAAGGTACTGTCACCACGGCAGTGATGTGAAACCTGGAGTCGCCCTAGTGGTGTGAGGGAGGAGGAGAAGAAGATGACGGTGGATAGTGGATGGTGGCATTGTGTGTGTTGTTCCTCCATTCTTCCCAGCCTATGCAGTAAAGAATGACAGGTCAGCGAGACTGAGAGGAAGTAAGATTTATTGAAAATACATTTTAGAAGGAGATGGCCATGATAAGAGAGGCCGTAGCCCTGTGGAATTTAGGAGGTGAAGAGATAAGCACAATGCCCCAAAAGGGGGGCGGGGAGATTTTCTATCCATGAATGCTGTAACAAAGCAGAAGTAGGAAGATCTGTTTGTATTTGGGCCGTGATGAAAGGGCCTAGATGATCTATATGTGAGGTCACCTTGACTAACAGTTGGTTACTATATAACACTTTGTATACTGAGCATGTGCTCACCCAGAATTCAGTCTGTTATAATTAGATTTATGAACTTCTAGACATAGTCATGATATTATAATGATGGTATAATGAGGCTGAAGTTATAGGCAGTACTTTCCACGTGTGCATTTGTAGCTGCTTTAGCCAGCAGCTTTTATGGCCTTTGTGCTCTAGGATTTGGGATAATTTATACCCCTAAAAGGGAGGTGTTTCTGGGAGGTCCTTAAGAAAGGTCTTTCTGGGAAGTTTCTATGGTTACAGAGCTGGGCCTTGACTCCTGTTGCTCATGCCTGACTACCTAACAGTAGGTAAACAGAGGTGTTATATAGATGAGATCAAGGATTATTAACAATAACTTCTATACTTCTATAATAATTATTAAATTTTCATTTCGTATGGTCACATAATACATTGCTTAGTTGGACGAGTCTTATTCCATTTTTTGATGTTTGACTGCTGACAGCTTTTAAACTTAACCTTGCCTCTTTTCCTTGGCCCCCACAATTGGGCTAGCTGTTAAAGACTCCCTCCTTTGGTAACAAATGGGGATTCAAACCACACAAGCCCCCGACTGAATACAAGAACTCTTATCCCAGCCCCCATCTCCTAACCATAATAAGAATTCAGGCCAGTCTCCTCTTGCTATTTCGAGCCATTTTGGACATGCTTGAGAAGTTTGTCCTGCTCTCCTCAGAGATCTCAATTCTTTAAGTAAAAAAACCTTTTCACAGGCGTTTGGTATGTGTGTATGTGTGTGGCATCATATCTCAACATCTGAATTGAATTTGAGGTGGGGGTCCCTTCTCCTCTTTCAGCGTGACTATAACCATGTGAGATACCAAATGTGTCAACTGTGAGTCAGTATGTTTCATTGGTACCTTTCAGAAGCAAGTGACAAGGATTTATCTGTATCTAAGATTGGAATTACAGGTTTCACACGGTGATGATGGGACCAATTAACATGTGAGCACAAAAAATGTTGCAGAGTCAGAGACATAGCAACATGCAATAAGTTCTATTTTTAAAAAATTTGTTTTTGAGACATAGCTCACATAGAACATTGTGTAGGTTTAGTATTATACATTGCAATATGATTACCACTTAGTGTTAGCTCACACCTCTATCACTTCACATAATCATTTCTTTTTTGTAGTGGTAACAATTAAGATCTAATCTCTTAGCAGCTTTGAAGTTTACTATACAGTATTATTGTCTTTATTCATTATGCAGTGTATTAGATCCCCAGGACTTATTTATCCACTAGTTACAAGTTTGTATCCTTAAACAACATATTCTCAATTTTCCTACTGCCCATCCTCTGATAACTACCATTCTATATTTTGTTTTTGTCACTTTGGCTTTTTTTTAATTCTGCATATTAGTGATATTATATATTTGTCTTTCTCTGACTTACCTCACTTGGCACAATGCCCTGAAAGCCCATCCATATTGTTAAAAACAGTGAAATATCCTTTTCTCATAGCTGAATAATACTCCATTATATGTACAAACACCACATCTTATTCATTCAAGGTTTTTTCCTATCTTGGCTATTGTAAATCATACTGCTATATACATGGGAGTGCTATATCTCTTTGATATCTTGTTTTCATTTCCTTTGGTTATATAACCACAAGTAGAATTGCTGGATCATATTGTAGTTCTATTTGAAATTTTTAGAGGAAACTTCATACTGTTTTCCATGGTGACCGAGCCAATTTACATTTCAGAGAGGGAGTAATTGCCTGAGGCTGTTCTTCAGGGAAAAGACTGTGGAAACGGGCAGCTAAGGTCTTCTGGGATGACTTCTAGGGCAATCTATGCACTGCACAGAAAAACTGTAATGTGCAACGAAGTGGCCCATTGGGCTGCTGTAGACTTGGACCTTGGCAGACATGGGATTGGGGCCCCAGGAGCCCACACTAGAAGCCCAAGTTGCTGCACCTGGTCTTCAGCCTTCCAGGAGTCAATAGACTTGCAGCCCTGGCATGCGCACTTCACTCCCACCTTCTGGTCTCTGGAGGTCCTGCAACTGTGCAGCTATTTTGTGAGAACCAATTCGCAATAGCTGTCTTAGCTCTAGAGTGAGCTGCCTTTCACTGTGACTCTGACTGGTGGCCTGAGACATTGATGAGACTTGGGGTTTGCTTGATTGGTGGTGTGAGCCAGACTCCTTACTGATGAGGTTGGCATGAGGGCCACCTGTGTGGGGCATCCAGGTGTTTTTCATATCAGGACTCTCCTGATGACCTCCTGAGATTCTGTGAGATCTAGCTTCAGTCTGGGAAGAGGAGTTCTGGTAACAGCTTCTCAGGCCTGATAACACCATCTTGTGGGCTGCTCCTGATGGCGTGTGTAAGTTACTTAATTTCTTTTCTAGGTACTTTTACAAGTTTTTTTATCGTTCAGCTAAGAACTTTAGTATAATGTTTAGGTAAGACATAATAAGTCAGAATACTTGTCCTTTAACACATATTAGCTTCAAAGTAAAATATTTGGGCTACATGGGATAGTATTTTCTCTTTTTGATTTCTAAGAGTAGTTAAAACTGTTGGAAGATCCCTAGCCCACTCTTCACTTTGTGTTTCCCTGAAATCCTGCAATAACATTTCTTTTTATCCCTGGAAACACACAGACACGTTCACAGCTTAAATCCTTACATAGAATTTTAACCTTACCATGGCAGTCTAATAGTCAATTATAGGCTTCCACAGCCTTTTTTAATTGAAACTTTCTCACAGGTAAAGGGACATGTATTATTTACTGAGAGTCAATTTTCCTTTTTTAAAATTGTTTTCTAGTTTATAACCCTCAAATATCCAGTAGGATGTTGCATTTCTTACTACTGCTTCAATTTAGAAATAAACACTCATATTTCTTGCTTTTGTTCTATATTATTTCCTTCCATCAAAAAACAAACTCTGCATACTAAATAAAACAAAGCAGAAAGTTGAGTGCATTGCAGGGCTTATACTTGCAAACTGGGAAACTTAAAGCTTGGGAGCAATGAGTTCCTAGTTGCTCACAGACTAAGAATTTTTATGGAGTAAAATTTTATGCGGAAGTTGTATGGCTTTTTCAGAGGATTGGTTGCCTAGTGGTCTTATTCCCTAGTTGGTTCAGGGTAGCAGAGTGAGTGAAACAAGGATGTCCACAGATGATGTGAACAGACTTGGCATTTGGGGATTGGCTGGTGTCCTCTGCTGCTTTCTGAGAGGAGCTGTAAATTCTCATAAGGTTGGGTTATGTTTCCTTTATCTGCTTGCGTTGACCATCTCCATTTTGTTCTTGATACTAAGTGACTCCTTTTAACTTTTGGTTCTACACTTCCAGGACAAATTTTGCTTTAGAACTAGTTTTTTTTCTTTAAGAAATAACATTTTGTTATATGACCTCTAAGAAATTTAGCCTTGTTCTACCATTCCCTAATTTAATGTCGTATTTCCAATCATTTCTTTCTGAAAATACTATGTGCACGGTAGTCACATAGAATACTTTTCTTATTATAAAATCGATGTAAAAGCAGAATTTGTATAAACGAATTCAATCCTAAGGGGGAGGGGGACAGCAACAATAAAATAAAAATATTCTACAAACCAGTCAACCGGCCAGTGATGCTATGGCAGGAGGAAGTGTTCCTGGATTTAGAAAAAACATCAGCATGAGTCTAGAAATAATCACTTTTCATATTTTTAAAAAAATATTTTGATAACTTTGTTTCAGTATAATTGGTTTTCTTTGTAATCCTGGGTATATTTTATATATTTTATACATTTTTATTAAAATTATTGGGGTACTAGTTAATAAAATCAAATAGATTTCAAGTGTACAGCTTAATAATATATCATATGTATATTGCATTGTGTGTTCACCACCCGAAGCTAAATTTCTGTCACCATATAATTGACTCCCTTTACCCTTACCTATCTTCTCCCTCCCCCACTTCGTTCTGGTAGCTACTAATCTACTGTCCGTGCTCATGGATCTCTGTTTGTCAAGTTTGTTGCTTTCAGTTTTATATCCTGCACATGAGTGAAATCCTATGGTTCTCAACCTTTTCTGTCGGACTTCTTTTATTTAGTATGATAATCTCAAGATCTATCCATTTTGTAACAAATGGAAGTATTTCATCTTTTCTTATGGCTGAGTAATATTGCATTGTATATATGTACCACATCTTCTTTATCCGATCATTTATCAAAGGGTACTTCTGTTGTTTCCATGTCTTGACCACTGCAAATAATGATGCAATGAACATTGGGATGCCTGTATCTTTATGGATAAGTGTTTTCAAATTTTTGGTGTAAATACCTGGAAGAGGGGTCATGAGGTAATTTTATTAATTTATTGAGGAATCTTTATAATGTTTTTCATAGCGGCTGTACCGATTTACATTCCCAACAGCACTGTGTGAGGGTTTATTTTCCCCCACAGCCTCTCCAACACTTGTTATCACTTGCTCTGTTAAGGATAGCCATTCTAACAGATGTTTCTTCTTTACTTCTTGATAAGGAAGTAAATATACCAGCAAATAAATGAGCTATTGAGGAAACTAGAAGTGCATTTGTGAGTAATAATAGAATTAGAAGTAGAATTAATAAATAGAATTAGAAGATAAAGTGGTCTTGGATTAAAAAGACAGCTGGAACCAAGATAAACTTTCATTTTATAAAGCCATAGTACTTAGTAATTTTAAAAATTATTTGGGCAATATGTCAAGAAAAATGAAATGAAAATTTCGACCAACTCAAAGTTATTTAAAATTAGATATGTATTACATTCTTTTTCATTTGCTTTAGGACTTGATTTTCAAAGCCTTTATTTTAGGCACAGAAATATATATATATAAAATATATATAAAATATATAAATTTACAGTGTTATAATTAATCTTAGTGATGAATTACTTTCTAATAACTAAATTTTATTCAATGTGAGAAGGAAGCAGTCCTTGGTATCTGGAAACTGATCTGACATGTGGAGCTGGGGACTCAAATGTTAATTTCCCTTTCTAGGTGTTTGCCTATGGTTTTTCACATAAATTAGTGTAAATCAAGATAGTTTTCCCATCTCCAGAAATGAACTTTAAGAATGTTTTCTGAACTGAATTTAAATGAAACTGAACATTATGTCTACATGTAATTAAAAAAAAAAAAAAAAAAAAAGCTCAGTCTTAGTTGATAACCCAAATCTTTCACTTAAAAAAAATTAATTTAGGCTTTAAGGCTCACTCATGTAGAACCTAAAGTAACAACTCATCACATGTGCTGGCCTTCTTTTCAGTTTCTCATTTGTTGAGCTTTAATGCACACTTAGTAGTTTCTTCAAAGTCATTCATACTCTTATTTCATACTATTAAATATCATTTTCCCCCTGATGGCCTGTGAGTGGAAATGCAATGACTGAATTCTTACAAAATTCCAGGAATCTTTGAGAAACAGCATAACTCACAAACTAACATGGGGCCCAGTAACTTTGTTTAGGGTAAGAACAGAATGTTCCACTACGCCATCAGATTTTCCAAAGTAGGTGAAACTAGGAACTAAGGGTTACAGAACAAAATTCAAAATTGCTTTATAAACATTGGTAACTTTTAGCATTTAACATTAGTATAGTTTAAATTAATTAAAATTATTGTTTTATATAATATTAATTATTTTAGTTTGATTTACTATTTAACTGCAATTATTGCAGCATACATTTGCATAGCAATAGAGACACAATAACAAGGGAGCAAAACCTCCCTTGATCCCTTTTAATCTTTATCTATACGGATATTTAAAGGCCAAAAGTAGGTTTAGAGGAAAGGTATTACTTATGCCTCATTTTTCATAGAAGTTTTTACTTTTAACAATACTATTTTTTGACCATCTGCTATGTGTCAGCCAATGTAATGGATCATTTATATTTCTTATAACTGACACTAACAGCAATACTTCAAGATAAGTTTAATTATTCCTGTTTTATAAATGACAAAACTGAAGCTGTTTAAATGACTTGCTACATGTATGTCTTACTCCAAAGTCACTGCACTTTCTACTCTGTGACACTATTTAATCCTACTCAAATATGAGAAAGTTTTTATTCCATACTTGAGTTATATCCTTTAGCCAACTGGCAAAAATTATCTTCCCAAATGCCAATTAAATTGATCCATTTAACTTGTCAGCAGTTCACTTAGAATTGTTTTTCTAATTGGTTCATTATGAAGCAATTACATCTCTGGCAAGTGAAGGAGATAAATATGACTTTATTGACTCATAGGAATAGCTTTGCCAGAATACCCTCTGAGTTCTTGTGCATCTAATATTGAGACTATATTTTACCTAATAAAAGTTTAATACATAGCAGCATCAAAATATGTTGTGCTACTGTATTTTAGCCAAGAATAATTAAAATGTACTACCGTTTTTGCAAAAAGTAATGAAAATGTCACATTTCACAGTGATCAAATATGGGAAAATAAACTGATCCCACTGCAAAGCATTTGATTATTGTTTAAAGTCATTCCTTGTTAACACAGCTTGATAAACACCTTGCTGGTGTGAGAGTCCTGGGACAAGCTCCCATTAGGGTAAATCTCTTTCTTTTGTTTCCAGTATTCAAGCTCTGCTTGATGAGAAAATTTTGCTTTAAATTTGGACTGAATTTTTCTAACAAATGGATTCTTACTCACATACAAAAATTGCTCATTAAATAGCAACATTACAAGAATGCTGTTCTTCTTGGAAAATTGCAACAAAACTGAACAAAACAGTAAAGAGGAGTGAAAAGTGGGAAGCCCTGATGTCAGGGTGATTCATGGGAGGGACAGTCTGGCAGAGTCTGGCAGAAAATAAAAATCTCTGTTATCAGAATATATAACAAAAGAAGGAAGTGACCTGGCACAAGGAAAGAAGAACAGGAGGAAGATCCTATTTCAGAAAAAACTCTGCCAGAGCACTGCAATGTGCTCCTGAGAGTTTCACCTCCTGAGAGCTATGTAGCATTTTAAATTTATTTTTTAATTACAGTTGGCATACAATATTATATTAGTTTCCTGTATACAGTGTAGTGATTAGACATATTACTTACAGAATGATCACCCTGATAAAGTAGTACCCATCTAACACCATACATAGTTATTATATTATTGACTATATTCCTTATGCTATACTTTACATCCTTATAACTATTTTGCAACTACGAATTTGTACTTCTTAATTCCTTCCCCTTTTGTGCCCAACTCCCCAACCCCCTTGCCATCTGGAAACCATCGGAATGTTCTGAGTTTGTTTCTGTTTTGTTTGTTCATTAATTTTGTTTAGAGTCCACGTGTCAGTGAAAACATATGGCATTTGTCTTTCTCTATCTCACTCAGCACAATGCTCTCTAGGGTCTATCTATGTTGTTGCAGATAGCAAGATGTCATTTTTTTAATGGTTGAGTAATAATTCATTGTATATATGTTTCATCTCTTTATCCATTGATAGACAACCGGGTTGCCTCTATGTCTTGACTGTTGTAATAATGGTGCACTGAACATATGGAGTCACACATCTCTTTGAAGTAGTGTTTTGGGTTTCTTCAGATAAATACCCAGAAGTGGGATAACTAGGTTTTTGTCTCTTGTTATAGCCTTTGTTTTAAAGTATGCTTTGTCTGGTATAAATATTGCTAGACTGGTTTTTTCCATTTTGTTCCATGAAACATCTTTTTCTGTCCCTTTACTTTCAGTCTGTGTGTGCCTTTCGATTTGAAGTGAGCCTCTTGTAGGCAGCATATGTAAGGGTCTTGTTTTCTTATCCATTTAGATTTTGATTGGAGCATTGAATTCATTTAGATTTAAAGTAATTGTTAATAGATATGTCATTATTACCATTTTCATATTTTTAATCTCTTTTTCTTGAAGTCCCTCCAACATTTCCTGTAATACTTGCTTGGTGGTGATGAACTCCTTTAGCTCTTTCTTGTCTGGGAAGCTCTTTATCTGTCTTTCGATTCTACTGATAATTTTGCTGGGTAGTATAGTATTGGTACTAGATCCTTGTTTTTCATCACTTTGAGTATTTTGTGCTAAGCCCTTCTGGCCTGCAAAGTTTCTGTTGAGAAATCAGCTGATGGTCTCTTGGGAACTCCCTTGTAAATCACAAATTGCTTTTCTCTTGCTTCTATTAAGATTCTCTCTTTGTACTTAACCTTTGGCATTTTAATTATAATATGTCTTAGTGTGGGACTCTTTGGGTTCGTCTTATTTGGGATTTTCTGCACTTCATGGGCTTGTGTGTCTATTTCCTTCACCAGTTAGAGAAGTTCTTGTTTCTTCAAATAGGTTTTCAATTCTTTGCACTTTCTCTTCTGGTGTCTGTATGATGCAAATGTTGTTACACTGGATGTTGATCCTGAATCCTCTTAAACTATTCTCTTTTTGGTTTTTTTTTTTTTTAATGTTCTGATTAGGTGTTTTCTGCTACTTTATCTTCTGATTTGATCTTCTACTTCATCTAATCTATTAATTCCTTCAAAGGTATTTTTCATGTCATATATTTCATTGACTGGTTCTTTTTTATGTTTTCTGCTTCTTTTTTAATGTTCACACTAAGTTCATCTACTCTTCCCCCAGTTCATTGAGCATTCTTATGACCAGTGTTGGGAACTCTGCATCTGGTAGATTTTTTGGTCTCCATTTAGTTTAGTTTTTTTTTAAATTTTTATTTATTTATTTATGTTTGTTTGTTTGTTTTGGAGCTTTGTTCTTTTATTTGGGACATGTTTGGACACCTCTCTGTGTTTGTTTTTATCTATTAGGTAGAGCTATTATATCTCCTGGTCTTAGTAGAATAGCCTTTTGTAGAAGGTATCCTTTGGGGCCCAATGGTGTAGTCTCCCTGGTCACCTGATCTGGGTGCTCCAGGTGTGTTCCTCGTATGAGTTGTGTGAGCCCTCCTGCTGTAGTTGGGCCTTGGTTGCTGTTTGCACAACAATGGGATGGCTTGCCCCTTAGGCTAATTGGTTGTGAGGACTCCCTGATGGCTACAGTGGAGGAGCTGTTGTGTAGGATTTGATCCTATGGAGCAGAATTTGTTTAGCAGTGCTCTGGTACTTGCCCGGTCTTCTCTTTGGCTGTGTCAACTTTGGATGTGGCCCCTGGTGGTGTTCAGGCTCAGACTGAAGCTGATATCCAGGCATGCAGGCCTGGAGATCCTGGAAGAGGCCTCACCACAGGCTAAGTTCAGCCAAAGCCTGTGCCCTGCCCAGGGCTACCCGGCATGAATCACCAAGCAATCCACTGGTGGCCACTACCTGTGCTGGGCTTGGAGGTGCCTGGATATGTCGAGCCCCAAACTGAAGCCAGCTGAAGCTAGTGCTGGGGTTGAGGCTGTTCAGAAAAAGGTACAGGGCATGCAAAGGCCAGGTACTGCTGGTCTGGGTTTTGTGAATCTTTGAGAGATTTTAGGAAAGTCCACAGCATGAGCCAAGAAAGGTTGTTGATATGGAAAATCCACTGTAAGCAACTTGCAGGTGCCCACTAGTTGAGTGGGGTAGGGCCTCAGGGAGGGGTGACCAGTTTTAGCCAGGTTAATGGAGACTCAGATATGACACCTGCCTGTGTCTGTACACTGGGAGTGGGGAGGGATCAACAAAGGAACAATAGCCTCTGCCAGAACTTCTGCCTAGGAGAAAGCTGTTGCTCTAGCCCTCACCCTGAAGCCAGACAACTCAGGTCCTCCCTGTATGTCCCTGGCAACTTTTGAGCTGTTGGCCCAGAATTGGAGCTCTGAGTGAGTGAGTCTATCAGTGAGTAAATCCATGCTCAGTCCCCTTAACAGGAGCCTCTGCTATTCCCAAAGACCTCCACCTCACTTAGCCACAACCTCCTCTGGTTGTCACAGTCATATGTTGTGGGGACTTCTCTTTCTGGCACTGGTACTATGGGCTGGGGAGCCAAGTGTGGGATCAAGACCATTTGCTCCCTTGGGGGTCCTCTGCAGCTCCAATATCCCTCCTTATTATCAATAGCCACATGAAGGACTGGGACCACCCCTTCTGCATCTCTGCTATCAGTCTTGAGGTGGCCTCTTCTGTGTGTACTCAGTTGTAGGACTTCTGTACCACTAGATCTCAGGTGATTCTCAATGATTGTTCTGTAGTTTAGTTGTAATTAGAGGAGACAAGCACAGCATTTACCTACTCTGCCATCTTGACTGGAACTATGTAATATTTGTAAATAGCCCTAAAGCAACTTATACTTGAAAAGATATAACCTTAAGAAACTAGTTCCAAGTATATAAAAAAAAAAAAAGAAACTAACAGCCTTAATGAGTGAGGAGGAAGAGAGAGAAGATATATTGGTAGAAATGGCAAAGCTATCAAAACCTTTTTTTGGTGTCCCTTTGATACTGCTTAATTCTTTGTTAAATGATTTACAGACAAGGTGGTTATTTGCAGTCCTGATTGTTTAATTTTTCTTTTGTTGCTTGTGCTTTTGGTGTCATATCCAAAAAATTGTTTCCATGACGTGTTATAGAGATTTTTCCTATATGTTTCTGCTAGGAGTTTTATAATTGTAGACATTACATTTAAGTCATGAATACACTCATGTTTTGTGAGTGGTATAAGATAGGTGTCCAATTTTATTCTTTTATCCAGTTTTTCCAACACCATTATTGAAAAGACTATCTTCTCCTATTGAGTATTGTTGGCTCTTCTGTTAATATTAGTTGACCGTATATGAATGGATTAATGTCTCAATTCTCTGTTGTTTTTCATTGGTCTATTTGTCTGATTTTATGCCAGTACCATACCGTTTTGATTACTATAGCATTGTAGTATAGGTTGAAATGAAGTGTTATGGCTCCCACTTTGTTCTTTTTCATAATTGCTTTGGCTATTCAGTACTACTTGTGATTCCATATAAATTTTAGAATTATTTTTTCTATTTCTGTGAAAAATACTATTGGAATTTTGATAGCCATTGCATTGAATCTATGGATAGTATTGATAGTGTGTACATTTAACAATATTAATTCTTCTAATTTATCCATGAACATGTATGTATATATTTCCATTTATTTGTGTCATATTCAATTTCTTTCATCAATATCTTCTAGTTTTCAGTGTACAAAATAAATTTACCTCATTGGGTAAATTTATTAAGTATTTTCTGATATTATAAGTAGGATTGTTTTACTTCTTTTTCAGATATTTCAATGTAAGTATATAGAAAAATAACAAATTTTTATATATGATTTTCTGTTCTGCAACTTTACTAAATTTATTATGTCTAACAATTTTTGGGTGAAATTTTTAGGGTTTTCTGTATATAAGATTTTATAATCTGCAAACAGAGACAATTTTACTTTTCTGGTTTATATAACTTTCCTTTTTCTTGTCTAATTTTTCTTGCTAGAATTTCCAGTAACACATGTTAAGTAGAAGTGATAAAACTGGGTGCCTTTGTCTGGTTCCTAATTTTTAGAGGAAAAGCTTTCAGCATTTTACCATTGAATATGATGTTAGTTGTCGGTTTGTCATATATAGTTTTCATTATTATGCTGAAATATGTTACTTCAATACCCAATTTTTGATAGTGTTTACATGAAACGATTTTATATTTTATCAGATGCTTATTCTGCATCTATTAAGAGGATCATGTAATTTGTATTCTTTATATTAATGTTGTATATCATATTTGTTGATTTGTATATGTTGAACCATACTAATATTCTAGGCATAAGTCCCACTTGACCATGGTATACAGTCTTTTTAATGTCCTTTTGAATTCAGTTTGTTAGTATTGTGTTGAGAATTTTTGCATGTATATTCATCAGAGATACTGGCCTGTTGTTTTCTTCTCTTGTAATGTTATCATCTGGCTTTGTTATCAGGATAATGCTGGCTTCATGAAAGGAGTTTGGGAGAGTTTCCTCCTCTTCAGTTATTTGGAAGTGTTTGAGAAGGAGCAGTATCAAATGTTTAGTAGAATCCACCAGTGAAACTATCTGATGCTGAGTTTTTCTGTGTTGAGGTTTTTGATTAGTAATTCTATCTCCTTACTCATTATGGTCTGTTCAGCTTTTCAGTTTCTTTATAATTCAGTCTTACTAGGTTGTATATTTCTAGGAATTTATTCATTTCTTTTAGGTCATCCAATTTGTTGGTGTATAATTTTTCTTAGTGGCTTACCATCCTTTGTATTTCTGTGGTGTCAGAAATATAAATTTGAATCCTCCTCCTCTTATTAATATAGCTAAAGGTTTGTCAAAAAACCAATTCAATCTCATTGATTTTTCTGTGTTTATAGTCTCTATTACTCCTGCTCTTTCTTATTTCTTTAGCTAACTTTGGGCTTAATTTGTTCTTTTTTCTTTTTTTTTTTTTTTTTACTTCATTGTGGTATAAAATTAGGTTGTTTATTTGAGATTTTTCTTTTTTCTTAATGTAAGCATTTATTACTGTAAACATCCCTCTTAGAACTACCTTTGCTGCATTCCATATGTTTTAGTATGTTGTGTTTTTATTTTCATTTGTCTGAAGATAATTTCTGATTTCTCTTTTGATGTCTTTGACTCATTGGTTGTTTAGGAATGTGTTATGCAATTTCCAAGTATTTGTAAATTTTCCATTTTCCTCATGTTATTGATTTATAGTTTTATACCATTGTGTTCAGAAAGATACCAGATATGATTTTAATCTTCTTAAATTTGTTAAGACTTACTTTATGGCCCAATATATGACCTATCTTGGAGAATGTCCTATGTGCACTTGAGAATTTGTATTCCGTTGCTGTTGAAATGTTATGGTATTTTTATTAAGTCTACTTATTCCACAGTGTTATTCAAATTCACCATTTATTTTCCGTTTGGGTGACTTATCCATTGTTGTAAGTACAATATTGACGTTTCCTACTATTGATACCTATTTCTCCCATCAGCATTGTTAATATTTACTCTTATAATTTTGTATTTAGAAGCTCCCATTTAGAGAGCATATATATTTACAATTGTTATATCTTCTTGATAAATTAAGTCCTTTATCACTGTATCCTTACCATTTTTTGTCTCTTGTGACAGATTTTGATTGAAAGTCTATTTTATATAAGTATAGCCATTCTTGCTCTCTTTTGGTTACTACTTCCATGGAATATCTTTTTCTATCACTTCACTTTCCATCTATATGTGTCTTTAAAGCTAATGTGAATCTCTTGTATGGGATATATTGTTGAATTTTGTTTTTTATCCATTCAGCCACTTAATTTTATCTATTAAGCAAAATAGCTTGTGTTCCTCATATATACTTAGAAGTTCTTGTTGCCCTTTAGAATTCAATTTTCTTGGTTTTGTGATTTTTAACTCTCAGGTCTCGAGGACACTTATGAGTTTATATGTTATTTTGCTTTTTCTTGTTGTTAGGTTGGAAATTTGTTTTCATTTCACCATTATTAAATGATCTCTCTGTACTGCCTCTCTCATTGTCTTATCCATGACAGAACTTAAAATATTTTCTGTTGTCCTTCTCACACAGACGATGTTATTGAGTCATTTAAACAACTTTTGGTAATGTGAAAATTGGCCAATTCACAATTCTTTCCAGATATCAAAATATTCAAATTCAGTTAGGCATTATTTTTGTTTTTTTTCCCATTTTCAGAAGACAATTTAGTCAATGCTAATATTGTAGATTTACAACAGCATGACATGAATGTATTGATAAACTGTTATCTTCTCTTGATGTTAGAAATTTTAGAAATGCAGTTTAATGTAGTATGATGCAGTTCAGTGATTTTTTTTTCATAAAGATGGATTATCCCTGCCATCTGGGATGGATTACCTAACTCATAATGGAGTTGTTTCCATTAGGCTGGTAATTTCCTATCAGTGAGATCCCATTTTTCCTGTCTAAGAATAAATTGATATTCTGCCATCAGAACACTGAGCAGGACTCAGGAGTACAGAATTTACCTCAGAATTTTAAATATCTGAACTCAAAATATAAGATAAAATAAAAATTCTATCGAATGAAGTATAGATTAGTACATTTAATTTTAAGTTACAATTAGAATCTAATTAATGGTACAAAACAGAGTTAGGGAAAGAGAAAAAATTGGCATGACAAACCATTTACTGATTGGGCTATGAGAGAGAAGTTCTACTTGACAAAAGTCTGTGTGGAGAGTGGACCTAGGAGGGAGAAGTGAATACTCAGGGGCCCATTTCTCACCTGCAGCAATGTGTATCTTCTTGTCATAGCTGAGCAACTATTTGCCCCATATGACCTTACCATCTCTTAATAGCTGCCTGTGCCTACCCCAGGGCAGTCAGGGTGAGCTGAGATCTACACAGAACAATGTAGAGAGAGAAAAGTCACTGCTGGAGTGTTTTCTTGCTCTGTTTTCATCAGCTATAGATCACACATATACTCTGCTAGCCACACATTCTCTGTAAATTAGTAAATTCTTCAATCCATCAGAGTTGAGTTTAAGCGGACATCCAGTTTCTTATGTTCATCATCTTTTCTGGGAACCATCAATACTTATTATCACAGTCCCAGAGCCTATAAGAGTACTCGTTACATTTTCATATTGCCAACCCAATATAAAGCAGAAAATAAACAGCTAAGATAATGATAGAATTAAAAAGATATAAAGAAAATATTGTTATGGGTGAGGAATATAAACAGCAGGTTCATGGTCTGTTCAGCTGAGATATTTGTGGACATGCGGTATACTTTTCTGGTTTCTAGAAAGTTGGTGGGTTTATATTTTAAATGAAGTTCAGACTTTGGAATTTAAACTTTCTATAATTTAGTCCTTTATACAACTGGCAGTCTATTCACCTGTCTCTTTAAAGAACCTATAGTCTAAGTGTTTAATATTTGAATTCACTATGGGCCAGATGTTACATTTATGATATTATAGTACAGCCATTTTGAAACTTACATCTTTTTCAAGGAATTCTGACCAGAAATTTTCAGAGAAATTGCTTTTCTGAATGTTATCAGCAGAGATCACTGTTCAACAAAGAATTATTTTCATTTAACATGTTATTCCATTAATGAAACACCTAATACTCTAAAATCAAAGGGTTTTATTTTAGTTCCATGAGACAGAAAGAGTTCTAGATAGGAATTTTTGTTGATGTTATTTCCTATTATGGGAGAATGTAAAGAATCTACTCACATTGAATTTTCATGGGGAAAAATTGGAAATACAAATTTTTTAATAGATTGTATATCTATGAGTTTGTGACAGTTTTGTTGAATTAAACAAGCATAATAGTTTACCAATATGTCATTATCATTCCTTAAGACATGTTCATGCCTCTATATTTCTTGAGACATTATACAGAGGAATGGATACAGAATTTAAAAACAGATTATGTGTTTAAATCTTAGTCACTGCTGTGTAACACCTATTTTTTGGCAAAACACTTGATTAAACTTCAATTTTTTATTTATACAAACAGTTAAATTATTAATCATTGCCTTGTTTTAAACTTCCAAAGCAGTTATAAAGTTAACCATGTTCGTTGATACAGATCTTCTGTTATTTCTGCAATTCTATTAGATATAAGAAAGAATTAAAAGTCCTGTAAATATATTCAATGGGATATAAACAAACACCCCAAGCTAAAGAAGAGATGACAATATTTCCTAAAGGACTTTGTCCTTCAGTAAAATCTCTGGTCTTGTTCATATTATTAGCTCCATTAACAAGATAAAGTCCCCCACCCTCACCCAGCTTATTCCTTTCCAGAAGCACAGGTCTTTTCCCTGGGTGGAACTGGGGTCCTGACACCCTAATAATGAGGTTATATCCTCATGCAGAAGTTTGCATAAATATTTCCTTTCTTTGCTTTACACAATAATTCAATGATATATTTTGCAAAGCAGCTTCAGTGGTTTATGCACTATTCATGTCTGAGTAATTGGGAATACTAAGAACATTCTTGAATCATTCAGAGGTTCAGTCAAGGAGAACATCATATTTTTCTCATGAGGGTCCAAATGACCATATTTTTCATAGAAACTATTCAGTTACAGCCAATGAGTAACCAAAATCACCTTCTCTCTCAGGATGGCAAACTTAATTCATCTAGGGAGTTCCTCTTTGAAATATGAGATGGTACATTGGGAGATAAAGTGATAAAAAGATGAAAACAGGCTTCCCTCTGACAGCTTTGTGTGGATCGTTGAGGGGATGCTGTAATCAACGTTCTGTTACCACAGTGAAGAAGATTTTTGCTGCTTTTTGTCCTGAGCATCCTTTTTGCCGTCCACAGAAGAGCAATCAGGTGGCTGTTAGTAGCTTAGGCTAGTTTCTTTTTAGCTACTTATCTTTCAATCCACGATTGTTTAGAATTTTACTCAGAGCTGAAGTCCATTCTTACATGTCATGTCTGTTTAGGATGTTTGCAGTAAATATGTATTTACCCTATGCTGGTCTGTTATGATCTTGGTTCAGTGAAGTAGAAATAATATTTCCGTCTGTTATGATCTGGGAATAGTGAAGTAAAAATAACTATGTGCCACAGCATCAGATCACGAGCCATGCTCCTTCTGCTCCCTTGCCCCAGCTCTGCTTATGTCAGATTTATATCTAACCATAAACCTTATGTAAAGAATTTTACAACCCCTTCTGATCAAGGGATTTCCTAACACAGTACCCTCAGCATCAATGGAATACTGTGAGACTAAAATTTTCTTTAAATTCAATTTATCATCCCAATCTTTTTTGATTGCCCTGAAGTGGTTTTTACCACTTATAATGCTACTAAAACCTTAAGAGTAGAAGCATGGCTGTAGAAATATAAACAAATCACAGACCCACCTCCCTCTCAGTGGTTTTTGGGATCCCTAGATGTAGTGTCTCTCCAAAATCTATATATACTTGGAAATTCAAAATGTGATCTTACTTACTACACTGATCCTCACATAAGTAATTAAATGAGGAAATCCTAGATTTAGCTTGGCCCTAAATCCAATAACTGATGTCTTTGTTAGAGAAAGGAGAGGAATATTTGGAAACTTTCATAGGTAAGAAGGCCATGTGAAGACAGATGCAGAGATTAGGGTGGTACAGCTACAAACCAAGGAACATCAAATGTTCCCTGGAGCCGCCAGAAACAAGGATGAAGCAAGGAAGGATTTCTCCCAGAGTCTTCATAGGAACATGGCCCTGCTGACACCTTAATTTCAGATTTCTAACCTTCAAAACTGTGAGGATAAGTTTGTTTTTTTTAAGCAGACGAGTTTGTTGTAATTTATTATAGCAGCCCTAGATGATAAATACACCAGGGAAGAGGGAGGAGCTCTCTGCAGCACCTCCACTTAGAATGTTGGTACCACCTTATCATCCTACAAAATTAAAACAAGCTGCTTTTTATGCTTTAGCATGGCTGTAATTTCTGCAATCTCAAATGATAGTCCCAAAATGAATATAAATTTGTCATTTAGTACATCATTTTTATTAGTCTGTTAACTTCTTACCCATATCAGCCACTGGAAGAAAATGGTCCTACTATTTGTATTCAATATTCATTTAGTCACAGATTATTTGCATCTTAAAAGTTACAGTATACTTAACCATCTTCTATAGAATGATTGCCAATTTGTTTAAACTATTTATGTTCAAGAGAAAGTTCTTGTTGAGGTGGCTTGTTCTGGTGTTGCAAAGTTCTTTAATAAATTTCTTAATGTGGAGTTAAAATATTACTAACTATAAGATATTCACTTCCATCCTCATTCTAGACCACAGGACAGCCAGATGAGTTCTACATTTTTTTTTCCTATAAGAACATCCTTAAAATATTAAAGTTTGCTATCTTGTTCTCTGATCCATATATTTCCATAAGTGTTTTGTTGCCCTCTCTAAGGTAAACATGTTCACTCCGCAAACAGTGCTCAGAAAATGAAGTCTTAATTCTGTGTGCCATTAACATCTTTGAATATTTCTGAAATTGGCTTTGTCTCTTCTAGAGCACAGGAGCCAAACTTAAACCTGCTGCCTTTTTTTTTGTATCTTTTGCAACACACTGCTTAAAAAATACAGATTGATCAAGAACATTAGATCTTCAATTCAAGGGATTTGGAGAATCTCTGTACTGAAGATTTCACATAGAAATATTTTATATAGAAAATTTCACCAACTTCATATAGCAAATAATTTGATATTTATAAATCACATATTTTAAAAGTGTTTCTGCTTCCTTTAAGAAAAGTCTACATATTGCTTAAATATTAAGTCTATGAGCTTAATATTTCACTTTGTAGACATCCTTTCTGTTTTGTTTTGAGTTCTAACACTTAAATATAAATAATACAACTTTCCCAGTAGTTGTTTAGTATGATGAACTTCTAAAATCAGTTATGCTGCAGAACTAGGCAGGGATAAAAATGCAAGTACAAACACCTTTACTTGTCCCATATTTTTTTATAACTCTGCACACTTTTAGATTACCCAGCACATTTAGCAATTCAAAAACTCTCGCAAACAAGATATACCACTCTGTATTCCAAATCTAGTTTGTTGTTTGTAGCTCATTTTCATATCATGTTAGATCTTGACCAAAAAAAAAAAGAGAGAGACATTTTGTTGGCCATTTTTACACTGTATTGGAAAAGAGGAGCCCACAAAGGAAATAAAATATTATTTGGAAAAGTGCCTGAATTTTAGAGAAATTAAAGTGAAAAATCAGTAACTGAGGGGAAAAGAGCAGGAATACCCCAAATACATAACAGAAGAGTGAGGAAGTCATACTGAATAATCCTTACTAGAATCCATTTTTGCTCAGAAGATATCTGTCAATAAAGGCACAGCAAGCTCTTTAGTCTGAAAACCTGACATAATTAGGCATGTCAGTATGTAAGGACATGAGAAATTTTCCCAAAATCTACCCAAATCCATTATGAAGTAAGAGTAGCTTTTTTTTTTCTTGAATAAAATCTTTTTGATACTTATAAGGGGCGGAGGGAAGACTCCTGGGTTAAAAACACTAATGGGAAAGCAGCTTTAAATGAATAGGTGGAAGTGGCTCAATGCAATGAAAATCAATGAGGTTAAACTAGAAAATATATGAAAAATGTATTACAAATGAAAAAGAGCCTTAATAATGTGAGATATTTTAGTTTTATAATTATGAAATACTATCTTGAGCTTATGTTGAATGATTTGGCACTGTAGACTATTCATAAGACATTTTATCAAAAAGAGCACTTTTTTTAGTTCAAACTTAGAAAAAGCTCTCATTTAAATGATACTAAATTCTCAAATTGCAAGTGTGACTGGATTTTTTGGTTGCTTTTACAGCAGTTTGTATTGATCCAGGAGAATCTGTATCCAAACAGATTGTTTGTCTCACAGGCCAATTAGAGACTGTCTCTCTTTAGGTACCAAAACTGCCTATAGAGAGTAGCTCATAGAATAGGTTTCTAGCAGAGTTTGCTCCTTAATGGAGATGTTTCTCTGATATCATGCTCATACTATGGCTCTTAATTCTTATTCCTAGTTAGTTGAATCTCTTTACTCCTAGTCATAAAACCAGAATGACTCAATATTATATCTGAGGAATATATTCATGATAGTATAGTAGTTCAATTCATTTATAGCAAAAGCAAGTTTTTGACACTGAACCTTTTCTTAGTACATGAGAACCTTTGTTTTAAACTCAGTCATGCAGATCAGAAATATTGCTTAATGAAATAGAAAGCAATATTTGTAGAACTGTAGAGTTGGATCTCAAAAATTCTTTTTAAAAAAAATCTAGTAAAATATAAATTTATTTTCCAGCAGTATAATTTCTGGGGAAGGATTAAAATTCAGAGAGAATTTTATGATAGCCAACTGGAAAATTTCCTCTGAAAAGAGATTTAACTAGAATTAATGGAAGAGAAAAGGAAACACATTTACAGAGTGTCTACTCAGATTCTGTGAGCATTTCACATATATTATCACAATTAAACTTTGAACAGTTCTATTGGTTACATAGTATCCTTTCATTTATTTTCCAGTTAAGGAACACGAGACTCTAAGAGTTAAATAATTTAAGTGAATTTAGTTTATGAAACAGTGTTAGAATTTTGTTTCCAGTGCTTATTGTCAGTTGTATGTAGATTCAAAGTTAAATATTTAGGATAAAACTATTAAATGCTAAAACCTGTGTATCTCTCAGGATAGACTATGTTATGCTGTAATAATAAATGCAAAAATCTATGAGGATGAAAATGCTGAAGGTCAACTTCTTGCTTTAGGAATAGGGGAATGGCAAATCATACAATGTTTCTTAAAGTCTTCTAACCAGAAAAAACAAAACTTATGCTCGCATGTCTTTGGTCAATGCCAAATACCTGGATTGCTGAATTAAATGGCATAAAGAGGTATGGCTGGAAGAACTGGAAATTGCAGTGTGCAATACTAATGCCTACCCAGCCAGGGTTTGAGCCTATGTCAAACAATTCCACAGTTTATGTTTTTTGAAATATTATAAAGTTGCCTCCCTGTTTTTTTAAAAACCCTCTACCTACTTCACATCCTCAGTTCTTTCTATTTAGTCCTGCAAAAGTTTTCCTAAAAGTGAATTTGTCTTTATCCTCTTTCTTAAAAACTACATAAATTCATATATTTAAAAAATGACTTCCATACTACCTATTATATTGTGATAGATTCTTTAGAATGTTACCCCAACTGGTCTCTCTATTCTGATATTCTATTATCTATAACATTATCGAGTCACACACACACACAACCCTTTTAATTTGAGTTGCGGTATTGTAGGCTGGTTGACAACATGGACTAGGGAACTGGACTACTGGGTTCAAAATCCTGCTGTTACTTGTGACTTTAGATGTTACCTTAACTCTTTGTACTTCAAATTTCTAATTTTTAAATTGGAATTATTATAATACTATTTTACAGAGTGTTGTTGGGGATTATGTGAGTCAGTATAAGCACACAGAACAGTAGCTGGTACAGAGTAGTCACTTAATATTATATGCTATGGCATTTCATGTCTCCAAACCATTTTACCTATTTATTTACTCTTCCCTAGCAACCTGGAAAACTGCTACCTTTAAAGAGCTGCTCAAATATTTCTTTTTGTTTTAACATAATTTTATAACAGTTAAATGCTTTCTGTGGAGAACTTTGTTATGATTTCGATATTTAATAATTCTCATATGCTTCAATCAACAAATGTTATTAGATATCTTTTCTATTATCAGCAATGCATATGGCATCATGGGAACTTAAAAGAAAAGGAAAAAAAATATATAACTACTCTATTTTTGTTTCTATAATTTAGTTGGGGGATGATACCAACAAAATAATTAGAACATTCCAAGTGCTAAACTTTGCAGTACCAGCTTCAAGTAACAGAATTCGGAAAAAAAGAAAGCATTATGATCTAGACTGGAGAGGTTAGAGAGAAAGACATATCCTTCTTAATAGGTCGAGTGTCCTAAAGGCATGTATCATGATTGTCTTATGATGTCTCACCATATCTTATACCATAGTTCCTACTACCTATATGGTATGTCCAATAACTAATTCTTGAGTGAATGAGTGAATTCTCAGCTCATGGCAAAGTAGAATATGGGTTGGCAATAAAGATTAGTATTTGGATATGACATTTATCTACCATGGCATGTGAATAATTCAGAACTCTTTATTCTCTTATTCATCAGGATGAAGAGTATGGGTTAATACTAAAAGCAGACAAACATTAATTTCTTTCTGTACATTCTTCCAAAAGACTGTATATGGAAAAGGGTCAAAGATATTTATTAAAATTATATTTGAAGAGTATCTCAAAATTAAGTTTCTCAAATTTTGTGTTTACAGAATTAGAAGAGGACTATTTTTTTTTTTCTCTTTAAAAAATCCATTACCTATCTTCATAGCAAGGCATCAATTCAACAAATGCTTGGGAGAATTAGCTGAAAGGCATAAAATCTCTATAGCTGTAGAGCTATAAGATGCCATCTGGGCAAACTGTGTGCAGAGGAGAGTATGAGGACAGCTCTTGAGTGTTTATTCTTGTTTGGAAACATCTCAGTTCTGAGTAGTTTTTTCTACTGATCTGTATCCATTCACCCTCTTTTCCAAATTGCTCTTTCTGAGTAGCTGAGAAATCTTTCTATCTCATTTGTACTCTTATTCTACTCTTAATCTGGGTTATTGTATTTTTTTCTATCCTTTTTTTTTTTTTTTTTTTATCATGGAAGGGCTGTGCTTATTTTACTCTGATTTTTTACATTATGTCCTCTTGCCAGAAATGAATTCTAGGATCAATTCACTGTAGAACTTTCTCAGAGAAAGGTAGAATTTTCACAGAGATATGTTCCTCTTTGATCTTTTTCTGGAGGCTTCTACAATCTCTCGTCCCAAAGCGTGCTTTCTTTGTATCCTCTCCCACAACACACTTCTGAGCCTCCTGTGGACTAGAAACAGCAAGCTAGAGTTCGAGTCTTATCTCTACTACCCACTAGCTTTGAGATCCTAGGAAGGTCTCTTAACCATTCTAGGTCTCATTTCTTCTCATCTGTAAAGTGAGAATAATATCTATTTCATATGCTGTTTTGAAGATTAAAAAATAGAAGTGACTCTTCAAAGGAGCACAACTACTTCAGAAATCATATCACATTTTGAATAATTGAGGTGTAGGTAAATATTGATTTGTATTTTTTAATACATTCAGGGTAGCTACAATAGGGACACCTCTTTTCTACTCTTTATGTAAGGGCTTCTTGATTAAATGAAGTTGAAAATATATATACTTGAGCAATTAGAATCTTAGAATCACTTTTTATCAATATTTTCTCAGAAAATTTTTCCTGTGGTTTTTAAATATTTTTTGTTTTATTTTATACGTGGGAAATAAACTGTTAAGTTTTTATAGAATTAAATTATTCTAGTCTGAGGCCAGTGATCTTATCATCAATGGATGGAAATTCATGCCTCCAGATAATCAGCTTGGCTTAGCACTCCTAGTTGCCTCCTTTATTGGCTTTCCTTCACTAAATTTCCTCTTCCCAGAACTTTTATTTGTTTATGTGAGTTTTAGTTTTACTCTACTGATTCGATAACGACACAATGTTTTTTTCAAGATTTATCATGGCCTCACATTAAGACAGACATTTTGTTTTAACAATGTAATTGCTCAAAGATTGGCTCCCTGAGTTTAGAGTTTATATCCAAACCCAGTCTTCACAGATTAATAAGTAGGACACTCTGGGAGCACTACCGAAGACAGTTTGAGTGTTTTAAGGACAGGTGATCAAAGAACTTTTTTTTTTTTGAGAGACAGACAGATGATAAATCTGTTAATATGAAATTAAAAATATTAAAATAAATGTTAAAATATAAAAGAGAAGCATAGAGAAAGAGTGGGGTTCTAAGAAGTAACTTCCACTTTCTTTCTCAGTTATCCTGTTAATATAGATCCATAATGTGAGTGGGGGGGTCAATTAATACATATGTGCATAAGTAACATTGGACACATGAACAACCTACTGTTAAAAAATAATTTTAGGCAATTTAGTTTACTGAACATCTCAAAGTTTTATTGCAGACTATTGCTGTACAATAGAATAACAATTTCCTTCTTGGTTAAGGACATTTTCTGGGACAAGAATTTGGCAAGATATATATTGTTAGAGTAGTTACTGAAAGAAAAGATATTTACTAAAGGTTTGTAGACTTGACTGAAAGAAGGATGAGTGGGATGATTTGTTTCCCTGAACAAATTTTAATCTTAGTAAAGTCTGTTACATAATTTCTTAAAAATTTCACCTGCCAAAAAAGATGTTGGTAATTACATTAAGCAGTGAGTTTTTGCCCTGGATCAAGTTTGGAACATTTTTGTTTTTTATCATAATTTAAAAATAAATCATTAGAAATTAAAATTTTTAATCTTGTCATAAATATTTCAGAAGTAGAAAGAGTTACTTTTATTTAAAAGTAGGGTTTCAAGAATAGACAAAGGAAAAAGTGAATGCTAATGTTTTAACTTTAAAATTATTAATATAAAGATATATTGAAGAAGCATAGATTAAAGAAAATGCTCTAACTGGATCTCTTGTTTTGGAGAAACAACTTTCTTGGCTTTTTGCAGAAATTGAGTGTTTGTGAGCTGTAGCAACCAAAGCTTAGTCATCAATCTTAGTAAAAATGATTTTTACTTCTAAAGAGACTTCTCATTTTGAAATCACAAAACATATTATTCAGCAGTCAGTGAAATAGACTCCAAGGAAAAAGGAGGCATATCCGTTGCATTTACCTAATGGACTATATCATTGTTTTTCAGTTTTCTGTTCCTAAATCTACTTTCCTTTCTTATCTAAAATTCAAGTAACACTTGTTTTTCTAGGCCACCACGTCCTGGGGGAATATAATTGAGAAAATACAGGTGTAAATAAGGGCAGTTTGGTGTTCTAAGTCCTCACCAGGGAAACTGACATAACCTGAGCCTCCCCGCACTCTGCCGGTGTTCCCTAACTTCAGTCCGGAATGGACATCAGCATCTTCACTGAGGTTCTGCATGCTGATCTCTTTACCTTGCCACTTTGTGGCTTTAGCTTAAGAAATGCTATCAACTGTTACTGCCTCTTTTCATTCAAAAACTCCCTGAAGATTCCACATCATAGCCACTTTATGTCACATGTGCTTTCTTTTGATATTCTCAACTCTCTTATCTTTACCGTGCGAAGGAAGTTCTGGGTTGCAGGTTAAATCTAAGAAACTGCATCTTCCACAGCTCTTGGCTACACTGGGCCAGAAAGCATTTCTGCTTGTGCCCAAAGTCTCAATTTTGCACAACTTGTCCCCCACATATCCACATGCACACACATACCCCATTCTCTAATTTTCTTTTGAATCATTGGAGAAAGAAAAATCTTGTCTCCCTTCCTTTATAAAATCTTTGTGCACTCAGATAGGAATACAAACAGATCTTTCATGTATGTATAACATGAAGAAAACTTTTCTATACCAGTACCATCTGGGCCCTAGTGCAACCAGCCTAAACTTTTACTGCTCAACATTCATGTGTGTAGAGTATAAGAAATCCTTTCCTTTACTGTTTTGGGGAAAAAACATGTAGTAGACGGATATAAAAATGCTAATATTTTTATGCCCTAGAACACCTTTTTATACACATACATCCTCTGACCACCTAGGTATGGGAGAATTCTTGGGAAAGGCAGCAAGGGATCAAGTTCTTCAAAGAGCTTTCTAGTTTATAGGAGAATCTTCCTAAGTTCCAGCTTCTACAGTTGTTGGTCACTGCAAACAAATCACCAAGTTCACACTGCCTGACTATGAAGTATTTAAAGGAAGGAAGCAGCTATATGTAGAGGAATGAACTTGGCCTTAGCAGCAGGAATTTAAAATGCAGTGGATATACCCATCTATGTAGGATTGCCAGATGGGCTTTAGAAAAATTACATTTGATAAAAAATTGTCTGACGAATGAAATAAGAAAGTGCATATATCTGTCAGGATTTCATCATCATCATCATCATCATCCTCATCCTCATCCTCATCCCTATCCCCATCCCCATCCCCATCCCCTGTGGTATTTTGTGGAGAAGTGGGTCCTAATAAATGGACTATCCTGCTTGGATAGCTGTAAAAGAGATATGGATGTGCAAGTTTGCTGAATTCTGCATAATAAAGGAAGCAATTGCAGTTCAGGAAATGAGAAGAAAGGAGATAGAGACTGAAAATGTTGAAGGGAGTTGTGGCATGGGTAAAACTGAAGATTAATCCTATTGACAGTCTTCTAGAAACTATAGGATTTGGGGGCTACACACCCCTATTTCAAAAAGTTTGACGTTTGTGATGTAAACATCTTACAAACTTACTGTGATTTTTTTAAATGGAATTTACATAGGTTACTAATAGTTCATTTGAATGCATTTCTGGATAATTTGTTCATTTCTGTGTTAAACAATGCAATTTGTTCATTTCTGTGTTAAACAGTGCAAAGGGGGGGTGGCGGGGAACATGCTCATCTAGAGATATGTAGAAAATAAGTTGACAGAAATTTACGTTGCATCTTTTATTTTTTGTACAATATACATTTGAACATATTTTCTAAACCACATTTTTTTTCTTTTAATGAAATGAAAACCAAAACATTAATTTGTAAAGAACTGTGCACCACTACATTCACAGCAGTGCTATTCACAGTAGCTAAGATATGGAAGCAGCCTGAATGCCCATCAATAGATTATTGGATAAAGAAGTTATGATACATTAAATTAAACTGTGGTACGCTAGAAAAAAATACAGACTTATAGATACAGAGAACAAACTGGTGATTGCCAGAGGGGAAGGAGTTTGAGGACTGGGAGAAAAAGGTAAAAGGATAAGTACAAATTAGTAGTAACAAAACAGTCACAGGGATGTAAAGGATAGCATAGGAAATATAGTTAATAGTATTGTAATGGCCATTTGTAGAGCCAGATGGGTGCTAGAGTAATTGGTGGTGGGAGTCACTTTATAAATTATGTAAATATCTAACCAACGTACTTTATATCTGAAACTAATATAAAATAAAAATTTTTTTAAAGTATTAATTAGTAGTTACAAAATACTCATGGAGATGTAGAGTATAGCATGGGTAATATAGTAGTAGTGTAGTAACTGTGGTGTCAGATAGGTACTGAATTTATTGTGGCTATCATTTTATAAGTTATGTAAATGTCTAATCACTGTATTGTACACCAAAAACTAATATAATGTCTGTCAACTAATTAAAAAATATTTTTAAAAAGTTGAAAGGAGTTATAGTACATATATACAATGGAATATTACTCAGATGTAAAAAATGAAATCTTACCATTTACGATTAGATGGATGGACCTAGACGGTATTATGCTGAGTGAAATAAGTTAGACAGAGAAAGATAAATACTTTTGCCTATTTTGTAAGAGGATATTATTGAAGTAATGTGACATAATGGAAAGATTAAAAGTCCTGATGTTAAAAATAACTTGATTTTTTGGGAGGAGGGGCAGAAGATTATTTTGTTATTTTGTTATTATTTTGTTATTTTACCTTAAGTTATTTCTTCTTTGAATTTTCATTTCTTCCTCTATTAAATGACATCACGTGACCCATAGGCTATTGCTTGCAATCTCTGCTTCCATATAATAAAAGTACTTGATGATTGCCAGAAGAGGTTGGGGGAGGTGGGTGAAAAAGTTGAAGAGGTTTAAGAGGTGAAAATTTCCAATTATAAAATAAGTCACAGGGATGTAATGTGTACACAGCATAGGGAATATAATTAATAATATCGTAATAACTTTGTATGGTGACAGATGGTTACTAAACGTATCATGGTGATCACATTGTAAGAAATATAAATGTTAAATCATTATGCCATATACTTGAAGCTAATATAATATAGTATGTCAACTATAATTTTTAAAAAGTACTAATATTGCCAAACAGTATGTGTTTAATCAGTTCCACAAATTCTCTTAAGACTCAAACTGCCAGGGAATGGGTACTTTACTCAGGCTGTTGTATCAAGGGAAATCTCAAAAGGAATGTCTCATTGAACAAGATGAGAAAAAGGGTGTCATAGGGGAAAGAAACAGAAGCAGCCGACTGCCAGCTTTACACAAAGATTGGGACTAGTAGAAGGAGAGAGCCATTTGAAAGTGGTGTGTCTTCTGGACTTGGAGACTGGAAGACGCATGGCCCCGCATCACTGAACTTGTGCGTGTACACAAACGTACACACAAAATAATAACTAAAACCCTACCCATTATACAACATTTTTTGTCTCCTATCCCCCGGCCTCTGGCAACTACCATCCTACTTTCTGTCTCTGTGAACTTGACTACCTTAGTACCTCTGGTGCCTCATATAAGTAAAATCATACAGTACTTGTCCTTTTGCACCTAGCTCATTTCACTTAGCATAGCTTCACAGTCCATCCATTATAGCTTGTGTTAGAATTTCTTTTTAAATCTGAATAACGTTCCATTGTACATAATTTATCAATTCATTTATCAGTAGTTACTTGGGTAGGTTTCACCTTTTGGCTATTGTTGATAATGGTGCTCTGGACAAAGATGTGCAAACATATCTGAGTTTCTGCTTTCAGTTCTTTTGGGTACATGTCAATATATTTTTTTTAAAAGCTCTAAGAAATTTTATAGCAAATCAGGCTACTTGTTTCAATGTACATTCTTAGTATGGAGTTAGATTTGTTTTTTAGTATGTATTAATATTCATATTATTGATATGAAGATTATTTTATTCTTAAATGCAAATTACCTCTCTTGATTTGGTCATCAATAAACCTAGTCTAAAGTAAATCGACTAGATAATCTTTCATCAGACAAAGTAAAGACTTGAACTACTACAAAATAACATCCAACTTACCTTCGATTTAGGTATTAAATATTATCACAGACAACTTTTATTTAAAGAAGATTTTTAAAAAATAAATAGCTATAAATAGACAATGTAGTCAATGGGTGAACATATGCCTGAAATACTAAGGTAGTTATTTCCACGGAGCAAAATTCTGGGTAATGAAAACAACTTAAGAAAATGATATGGATAGTAGAGAGACAAGAACAGGAAAAGATAACAAATTAAGAAACTATTGATGTAGTCTTGGTGAAAAATCAAAGGAGTTTGGACTAAGAAAAGAATAGTGGAAATTGAAATTCTTGAACATATGTATATTAAGAAGGAAAGTTCTGTTTGAAACCTGAAATTTTTGAAAGGCCAACTAGATATCAAATCAGCAATAGGAGTTTATATGTTTTGAGTCTGCAATTTAATGGAGAGGTCAAAGATAAAATTTCTAATTTTTGAGTTGTTGCTTTAAGGATAACACTTAAAGCCATCGAAGAGAATAAAATCAGCAGGGAAAGTGTGTACTTGAGAAGAGATGAGGATCAGAACAGAGCATTGAGTTGCTGCAATGTGTAGATACCAAAGAGTAGATGAGCACAAAAGAGGAAGAGAAGGCTAGGCAGGAAGGAAAATCAGAAGAGGAAGTGGCACAGTTACTAATAGTGCTAAGCTTTTCAAGGAGGAAGAAGTGATCAACAATAATTTTAACACATACTCAGATGAAGATCATTAAGGTGATCTTAAGGAACATGAAATTTGTCAATCCAAATAAGAATATTTTTTATAAAATGTTAATAAAAATTACCTGCCTGGACTGGGTTGAGAAAGAAATGGTATGTGGGCACTTGATAATAGAGACTTCAAAAGATATTATTAAGGGGCTTTCCTACAAATAGTTACTTTAAATGAAATGGTAGCTGAAGTAGAGATAGGTGAGTAAGAATGTGTTTCTGCTCGTTTTCAACTTTGTTGATTTATAAACTTTAAAAACATTTGATAAAACATTTTTATTTGGTGATGAGAAACATCTGAAAGACAGTGAAAAAATGATGACTTGGGCAATAGTTGACCCTGACTGAAGGAACTCCTGAAAAGACCAAAAGACGTTGGATTCAGACCAAGAGGGGTTTGGACCTTTAATAGAAGCAGGGATTTTAAGTACAGATGCAGGAAGATTAATAAATTTGGTAGTAAGAGAACTCATAATCAATTGCTTATATTTTTTCAATGAAGTTGGAGGCAAGATCATATACATCGAGAATTGTTAAACTAGGAAAAAATAGTTGAAAAGATAGGAGTCATGGTCAGAAAATAGAATGCTTGAAATTGAGATTTCAATGATAGTGTAATTTTGGGAGATAGCAAGATCAAAAGAATGGCTATGGCTGACCAGTATGAGAGGAAGACAAGACATGTATTAGAAAGTGAAGAAGTTAAAGCCACACTGTGGGATGTATAATCCAGAGTTAATCCCACTCACAAATTCTGAGAATAAAGACAACAGGGTAGATGACTCCCTGGAAACTAAACCTTATCTATTTTCCTTTACTCATAGTTAGTATTTGCAACCAGCCTCACATAGCCTATCTACTAAATGTTCTGTCTCAATATAAATTTCATTATACTAAGAAATTATATGAAAACAAATCTATTTTCCTATTTTCAGACATTAATATCAGTTAGAAAGGGGCTCTTTCTCAGTTTATGAAAGAAAATCTATACTTAAAAGAAGATAAACCCAGGCTCAATTTGCTTGGTTTTATTTTAATTGGAAGAAAAAGAATGACAAATCTTTTAATCCAGCTGAACTGTCTCCAGGACAGAGAAACAAGTAGAATACTACAGTAAGTGTCTATAGGCAGGTACAGGAAAGCATAAAGAAACTAGAGTTGGAGCAATATGAACTGGTAAAATAATCTAGAAGTTAAGGGAAAGGATAATGTAAATTTCATCAACTTCTTTATTTTTCATTCATCTTATTTTGCTAGGAGTCTGTAATATCAAAGCACTTCTAAAAGAATAGATTTCAGTAAATGGCTGGTTTGTCCCTATTGATTATTCCTTTTTCCCTGAAGTGTTTAAAACATTTTTTTATAAATCCAGTGCATTTCATTTTTTTTTTTTATCATGTGAATACTCTTCTACCAAATAATACATGTATGCAATCTAGAAGACTGATGGAGAGGTTGTGGGTTTACTTCTTTATTGTAGACTTTGGTTAGTTTCCATTTTCTGTAAAATACTGTCTCTCTGTTTTGGATCAGGTTTGATAAAATAGTACACTCTGCAAAAAGATAGTCATTAAAGTTGTAGATCATAAGAATATACTCATTGTCAGACTAGCTTTCAACTTCCTTAGCTCTAATCAAGAATGTCTGAAGCAACAACAGTATGACAACTAATGATGAGATAACCTTTTATTTGGAATATATGTTCTCTTTTGTAAACTGAAAGCTGTCCTGGATTTGCTTTTTATGGTCCGTGGAAAAATCAAACCCCAAGAATATTTCTGAGGAGGTGCATAACAGAGAAAAATATTTAGTCATTTACACTTAATGTACTTAAATTTTTAATTATTATATTCTGCAGTGTAATCTCTGATGTTACTTCCAGTTAGCTTTTGAAAAAAAAATGTAGATCTGTCTACACATCCCCTTAGCCAATTTTTAAGTTATCACTTTCAAATACAATAAATTATAAACTACTAGAAATCTATAAAATATCTACTTGGATTTCCAAATTTTCATTTATTCTTACCCTACTAAGGTTTTCTCTCTCTTCAAGTTATCTACCAGATATTTCTAGTTTTCTGCATTAATCTACACAGAAAGTTTTAAGTATAAACTATACTTCAGAGTAATTTAAGAACCAAACCAAGTGGGTAAGAAAATTGTACCATTGTCCTTTACATACTTTCCCTCTGGTTGTATCAAAACAACGACTTCAGTTACCATCTGTACACAAGTGATTTTATATGAATTCAGGTGCTTTAAACCTTGCCTATAACATGTTTAAACTTTGAAGCAAAGATGTCAAAATGTAAATTTAAATGATGGCTGTTTCCTAGTAGTTATGTTACAATTGTTTCTTACTTTTAAATTCAACTTTAAGAGCATACTTTTCATAAAATTAATCCATTTCAGATGTAGAGTTTGATAAACTTGGACAAACATATATACCTTTTTTAATTTAATCAACTCGTAAATTAAATATTTTTATCTCTCCTGAAAGATCTCCACTGTTCCCTTGCTGTCAATCTATTCCAAAACCAACTCAAGGTATCTTCTCTCTGAGATTATAGATTGGTTTGGTCTGTCCTATAATTTTATATAATATATATAAATATTCTTTTGGGTTTGGTGTTATTAGTTTAACATAGTATTCAAATTCACTCATCTTGTTGTATATATCAGTAGTTTGCTCTTTTTTATTTCTAAGTAGTATTGACTTTATGGATCTACCACATTTTCCAGTTTTGGAGTATTATGAATAAAGCGGCAGTGAATATATAGGTATACATCTTTTGTGGATATGTTTTATTTCTCTTGGCTAAAATCTAAGAGTAAAATATCTATGTTGTATGATAAGTATATGTTAAATTTAATAGGGAACCATTAAACAATATTCAAAAGAGGTTGTGACATTTTACACTCCCACCAGCAGTGTATGCTTTGTGATTGTTCTACATTCTTATGACATACTTGGCATTTTTTTAGTCATATCAGTTTGTTGTAGTGGAATCTCATTGTGCTTTTTATTTACATTTTTCTGAAGACTACCTACCATTGTTGAATAACTTTAAAAAAATGTGTTTATTGACCATTTATATATCTTTTTCTTGAGGCATCTATTCAAATGTGTTGTCTATTATAGCACATTCCAAAAAATCCCTTCTCATTGCATGTACTCTGTCAAACACCTATTGTTAAATTCTGTAACTGTGTGGGAATATAAAATGTGTGAAACTAAAAGCTGACGTCAAATAAGGAAATCTTTCAAGAAGTTTGAATTTAAAAAAAGGAATAAATACAAAACGTGTTGAGAAAAAAATAAAATGGCCAGAGAAATTTAAAGGCCACTGAACACCGAACAAATAAAAAATAACTCTCCAAAAAACTAAAGGTCTAATATGTAGCTACTGAAACAATTTAAAAGAAAAAGCTTATGATAACACAATCTCAATATTAAGAAAAAAGAAATATTGCCTTGATTACTTCAAGTACCTTTCTTTTCAGTGATTATAGACCTTGAGTGTATGCTGTTGATTGATTGATGGTCTAAAGTTTAGTTTTAGAAACTGGGGCTTGAGTGAAATGACAACAAACAAAACATGGACCAGGAGAATCCTGCTTTGGCTCTGCTTTTTGCTTACAAATTTAATTTCTAAAACAAGTGAGAATTCTTGTTCAGAAAGCCAATAAAAATTTTTGTTATAAGGATTCCTATTTTAAAGCATGGTACTGAGAACAGCATTTTTTTGGTACTCAATAATTGGGAATATTTTTTTTTCAATATTATATAGCATTATTGCTATAGGTAGTGTAACTGACCAAATATGAATTTTATTGCAAATAGGCCTTGGTTTTAATGTAATTGATGCAAAAACAACTTTTAATAAATGAATAAAACAAAAGGGATTGATTTTGCATTTCTGTGTTTTATAGGGACAGCTGTAGTGATTTCATGCTTCTCATATAAATTCAACTATGTGCTATAATTAAGTTTTTACTTTAAATTTACACAATATAGGGAAATTTGCCATTTGTGTTATCATAGTAATCTTTCTTTTCTGAGAAATTTACTCATTTCTTAGCCCTTGGAGTATATAAAAATTAGATATGTGAATGATACCTTAGTGAGAGGAATTAGAATGAAATTGCATAATTTTGGAAATGAAACATTCAGCAATGAATAGGAAAAAACTGTGAAATCATCTTGGGATGTATAATTGGAATAAAAAATGAAGGAGAAATAGTAGGCATAAATGTCAAAGATAAGTGAAACCTGAAAATAAATTAATATGCTTTTTTCACTTGAGAGAAAAGAGATAAAAAAAAATTAACAGGGAATAGATATTTGAATTTTTCACTCAGATTAAAGCTAACTATTTTATGTTTTAAAAAATTATTTTTTCCCTTTAATCTTAGATTTTTCTCAGCATCAGTAAACAGAGAGAAATCATATTTCTGATAAAAAATGTCTGGCAATACATTCTTTGTGTTTGCTGTAAAGATGGAAACACCATTCAAAGTTGGGCTAAGTACCTGATTTCAAATCTTAAAGCTACAAAAAAATTTTTAAAAAGGGTGATATTGGAGAAGGAATGGATATGTAAATCAATGGAACAATAGAGCTCAGAGATAGACATACATATATATGATTAATTGATTTTCAGCAAAGGTGCAAAGGCTATTCAATGGAAGAAAAAATAGCCTTTCCAGCAAATGGTTTTGAGGCAAACATCTATATGCATAAAAAAAATATCTCATACCTAACACTATATACAAAAAAATGCAATGTGTTTCATGTTTCAAATAGTATGTTTTTATCTCTAATAGTTCTATTTGAATTTATATCTTTTATTTCTCTACCAATCATTCCCATGTTTTCATCTATATTTTTAGAATATAGTTTATACTAATAATACATTTTTATATATGGCTATTAAATGCATCATTGGTCATTTATGTGTTTTTTCTGTTTTAGTCCATCTTTTCCTGTTTCTTTGCATGCCTAGTACCTTTTTCTTTTCTTTTTTCTTTTTTTTTTTTTTTAATTGGTGGCTATGCACTGAGAATTTTACTTTTTTGGGTCCTAGGAACACAGTCACTGAATCAATTTGAATCTTCATGGCTTGCTTTTCAGATTTGCTAGGACAGGTTCAGAGTAGCATTTAGTTTATGGCTAATTTAGTTCCACTATAATATAATACTTCTTTGGAGACTCTACTTAATTTTCCATATATTAAGAAGCCTTTCTACTCTGATGGGTGCAAACACACATTCTTCCCATCCCTGTAGAAACCCAGGAAAGTGGTTCACTGCTTACTATAAATCAGTACTCAGTATGACACTCAAGGAGAACCTTCTAAACAGCTCTGGAGAGCTTCTCTTTGCAGTTTCCTTCTCTCAGAGGTTCTGAGAGAAGTCCAGGTAACTTGGACTCTCGGAACTCTAACCTCTATCTCCTTAATTCAGCAAGACTTGCTGACTGTTTTCCTTCTCTTCACAGTGGTCTGAAAAGTGCTTTCGGAAAGCAAGGCAATTATAAGACTACCTCAGTTCTCTTTTCTCAGAGGTCATAGTTGAATACTTTCTATTGTTCACCATTTGAGAAACATGTTTTCTGTATATTTTACCTAATTTCTAATGTTTTAATTTGGGAAAGTAAGTTTGGTCCCATTTTTTTTCTTCATTACTGCAATCAGAAGTCTGAAACAACTTTTAATATACAGAATTTGTGATTATTACTGACATGAATGAAATGAATAAATGAATTATTGGGCCAAATAAAAACAATTCCAATATACACTCTGTCCTTTGTTGTGTGCTACTGCAGTATATATGTGTCCCAGGGCCTTGGTGATGTTTTCAATTTACTTAGGGATATGAAACTATCATATGGTTTAATAACATGGTAGCTATATGCGAATCAGTTTTATATCTTTAAAAATTTATTAGTGGTACAGGTAATGTAATGATTACTATAGATTGGAGAAACCAAATTAGCATAAACAAAGTAGAAGTTTAAATTAGACCTTGAATTACAAATGATACATGCATGCAAAAAGGGAAATGAGCCATCCAAGTGGAAGAAATATAATAACTGTACAGTATTGGGATGGGTGTTGGGGAGGTGAATGTAGCAGACACCCTGAGAAGAGCAGCCTGATAAGCAGAAGCATTGCTGTCTAATAAAAAAAGCAGGCATTAAAAAAGAAAATTAGGGCTTTAAAACTTCCAGTGTCACCCTTGAGATACAGCCATAGACAATTATTTAACCTCTTTGACCATTTAAGTCTTTCTGTAGTTTCTCTCTTTTCTTCCAAAGACTGGTGTTTCTAGTAGGCAATATTAAATAAACAACCCTGTAGTTATAGTTAGATATTTTAAATGTAATCATTTTATGTCCATTTTCAGGGACAGTATGGATTTGAGACTAAGAATGATCATCTAACCTTTTATGTCTAAATTTAATTCTTTAAATGCATGACACTGATATTCCATATTTATGTCTCAGACATAAAGTCTGAAAGTTCTGCTTGCTTATGTAGTGTCGATCCCTTACTTTAATATTTTTAAATAAAAATTGCATGTATTGAAGATGTATAATGCTTTGATATACATAAACATAGTAAAATGATTCTTACAAGATAATTAATATAGTTTTTCTTCACAGTTACATTTTTTGTTGTTTGATGAGAGCACCTGAAAACTCATTTCTTAGCAAATTTACAGTATTAAGTGTAGTATTACTAACTACCATCATCATTTTGTGCATTAGATTGCTAGACTTACTCATCCTGCAAAACTGCAAATTTGTTTCCTTTGACCAACATCTCATTTTTCCTGCCTCTGTGCCTCTCGTAACCACCATTCTACTCTCTGCTGTGTGACTTTTTTAGGTTCCACATATCAGTGTTATCCAGGTTTATCCCATGTTGTTGCAAATGGGAAGATGTCCTTTTTTATAAATGATATAATATTCCAGTGTGTGTGTGTAGATGAAAGAAGTGTGAAAGAAAGATGTGTGTGTATTTATATATATGTGATTCATATGTGTGTGTATACATATACATATATATATGTATATATATGTATACACACACACATATAAAATCACACATCTTTATATCTTTATCCATAAATATGGATATTCATCCATCAGTGTACACTTAGGTTGCTTTCATGTCTTTGGTATGAGTAATGCTGTAGTAAATATGGGAAGCACAGATATTACTTCAAGGTACTGATTTGGCCTTGGCAGTGATTTTTGGCTATGACATCAAAAGCTCTGCCGACAAAAGCGAAAATAAACAAGTGGGACTACATCAAACTAAAAAGTTTCTGCACAACAAAAGAAACCAACAAAATAAAAAGACAACCTATGAAGTGGGAAAAAGTTTTTGCAAACCATATATCTGATAAGGGATTAATATCCAAAATACATAGGAACTCATATATTTTGGATATAAACAACTCAGTAGTATAAAAACAACCTGATTAAAAAAATGGGCAAAGGATATGAATAGACATTTTTCCAAAGAAGACATAAAAAAGGTGCTCAGCATCACTAATCATCTAGGAAATGCAGTTGAAAACACGATGAGATATCTCTTCACACCTGTTAGGATGGCTGTTGTCACAAAAAAAAAAAAAAAAAAATAGCAGCAAGTGTTGGCATGGATGTGGAGAAAGGAAATCCTTGTATGCTGTTGGGAATGTAAATTGGTGCAGCCATTATGGAAAATAGTATGGAGGTTCTTCAAGAACTACCATATGATCCAATCCTTTTGGGTTTATACTTAATGGAAGAGACTGATATCTGTTTAAGTTTTTCCTTTAAAGAGATGTAACTTCCGGTTATTTGAAACATGAGAAAAACAAGGGTTAAACAATTTGCCTTTTTCCTGTTTCAGTTGTTTATTTGTGCCCAGCATACTATAAAATTCAAACATAACTATATAAAAAGGTCAATAACAAACTGGCATTTGATACCTACAGATATTTTGTACAAGATTAGAAGGGCAAAAAACCAATCGTTTTCTCAGGTAAAGGCTACCATAACTAATATGGGTACATTCTGAATTACTGCTACTATCATTATTTCTGTCATTTTCAGATGTAGAAACCTAATATAAATTGTTTTTAGTTGTTGCAATTTTTTTCATACATGTATCAAAGTTGAGAAAGTATTATTTTCCTAGTCATTTTAGCACTTTGTTATTGAAATATGACTTTCAGATTTGTCTCCAGGGATCTTCCAGTGCCAAGCACATTATATTAAACAGTCCTCCCCTCAAATTTATAAGTGTAATGGAAATATAGATGAGACTTTATTTTTCGTATTTATTGCCTGGGTCTATAGCTTATAACAATGACCCACACATTTTTAATCTTTATTTTACAAAACTTCAGAGAAGTGTTAGCATAATTTTAAATATCCACAATGATAGCAAAACTCTTTTTTGGGGGAGTGGTAGAATTGATGTTTAGAAATAGTTAAATTTATTAGATATAAGACTAGTGAGTAAAGAATACATGCATGGTCAATAAATCATGAAAATCAACAAATCTCAATGAGAAAGTTTTTATGTGACACCTTAACTTTAGTAGTTAATTCAAAAGTTCCAGGTGAAACCTGATCAAAATAGAGTAATTTAGGTAGCTGCTAATAATGACACTGCTATGAAATATAACTCATGATTAAACATGTAAATCATAATGTGATTTTTATAATGCCTCATAATTTTGTAGTTACGTTTTGACCTGATGTGCATTAAGTACGTGTTTTTAATTGTTTCCTAGCTTTACATTCAAACTATATCACATGGTATTTACCATGAATTTTCTTGTAAAGATAATTAGAAGTAATTTTAATAGAGAATACCACACTTATTTACTAATAATATAGAATATATTAAAAAAATTTAATGAGTTCCCAGTTTTTCAGATGCATTATTTCCTTTGAGCCTTTTAGATTTCTACTTATGAAATGTTTTTGCATATTATCATACTTATATATCTTCCCAGCCTAATATGGAATAAGTGTTTAAAATATACTGCATAGTATGAATTGACCAAATAAATTCTTTACCTTTTTTCCCCCCCTATAACACTCATATTTGTATACTGTTATTTCTCCCTGAAGTTTCCCCCGCTCTCAACTGTTAGAAAACATATGAAGCTGAAAAAGATTCAGTTAAGTTTAGGGAATAAAGACTGATATTGGCTTGCTCCAGAGGGAACATGAAATTTTTCAGAAATGTAGAATGTTTTATGCAGAATCAGAACCAGCACAGTGGTAAAACATGTTACCAAAAGAATGGGGAAAATATAGTAGAAAACTAGTTACCATGTGTTTATAAAATTTGCTTATGAATCGAAGGGATAGGAAGTTCCTCCACCACAAACACTTTTCCCAACTATCTCATTACCAATATCAATATCGTCCTTTCATCTGATTATACTGAAGGTGTCTTTAAATGCAGCTTTATCTGACACTTTGAACTCTTCATAGTTATTAACTTATCGTAGTTGAATTTTACTTTGTTTTCCTTCTTAGCTTCATAGAAGAGACTAGAACCCTTTGAAATCTCTTGGGAGCCCCATCTGTGTCTCCTGTCTCACATAGAGAGCACTTCTACACATACTGTTGGCTCAGATAAATATAGTATTAATATTAATGTGATGCTCTGTCTAACATGTATATGTGTGTATATATCATCTCCCTCCACACCCCACCATGTGACTAGACATTAAACTCCATAGGTGTTCTGTATCTTATGGCATCATTATGCAGGGTCTAATTCTGAGGACTGCGTATTTAAAAACTTGATTGTTATCTTCTACCACGTGTTGATTTATAATGATTAAACTAAAAAAGACTGATTTATGCATTAGTGAATCCATTTATTATTCACAATGGGAGATAGAGTTAAATCTTATGAAGACATCCCTCTTCCATATCTTGGCACTTGGAAAGCTTTATCACTAAATTAAGAGCTGCTTGCTGAGCAAAGTATTTTGGATTAGTAGTAGCTGGATGTCCTTAAAGACTATTCATCAAACTATTATTGTTTAGCGAATCACATTTCCCTACCACAGAATTCAACCTACTGCAATGTTATATATAACACATACACACACACGGTATGTGGGTAAATTACTTAATACTGCATCACTATTTATAGATACCATGAAGATCACCATCATTTTTATTGCATCTGTTACCTATTATTTGTTTCTTGTATGACCATAATATTCTACTCAATTCAGAAAATACAAACCTTAGAACCATAACTTTTAGCTCCCAAAGGGTATTGAGTACTCATGATACCACCACTTCAGTCTGTGAGAATACTTCTGATTTCTTCCACTGCTGCTGTTAATAGTTTTCTCTGATGACCTGGGATCTTACTCAACTCCAGTCTAAGCCCAGGAGCAGCTGAGAAGTGTGGGAGAGTCATCTCCTTCAGGAATAATCCTCACTCAATAATGAATGGTAGCCAATATGACTGTCTTTGTACAGTCTTGTCTTGGAGACATTTAAAAATTATTCAGAGATCCTGTGGGGTTGAAAAATAGCAACCTTACTTATCTATTTCTTATTAGACTTTTTTCTTCTGGTCTCACTCTTCCTACTCCTCACTCCTGCTGCTTTGAATTAATCCTGTCAAACTACCTGCACCTAAGCCCTTGTTTCAAGTTCTACTATTAATGGAATTCAAATTAAAAAAGAGACAACATTAGAAATCATCTAATGCAATTCTTTTAATTTGTAGTGGAGGAAGTAAAGAGAAAGATAATTTAACTTGGCTCAAGACACAAAATGGAATAGTAATAAAACTAATACTGAAGTAAATATAGCTTTAATTTTATGAGTCATTATCACATGTGTCTCTGAAATAGGGCCAAAAGATGAGCCTAGTTCTTGCTATGTATGTAAGTATATTATTTATAGAGATATCAATCCTGATATTTCTCAACCATCATATCATTACCTATACCCAACTGACACACTACTTTAGTAAAAATTATTATAAACTAATTCAAAACAAAAGTTTGTATCAATTACATCCTTAAAGGAACACAATGATTACTATATGTTCCCTCGATTGGAGTAAATATTCAATATATAAATGCTTTGCTCTCTGTCTTAGAAATGCTCATTTTTTTCCACCCAGGATCTTATGATTGATTATATGTGACACTCCATGATCTCTTTAAATAGGCCTTAACAGTGTAATATGAGAAGAATTTTTATGAATTAGAAAAAAACACTTGAATTTAGAAATTTGAGCAGGAAAGAACTCTAATGCAAATCTGCTCCAACAATAACTCAAATCAGTTCAACTTATTTTAACAAAAATTTATTTTAACAAAATATATTTTAACAAAAATATTTATTTTATTTTAACAAAAATATTTCTGTGATAGCTACAGCAGAAAACTACTGAGCCATATGGAAAGGCAAGAGCTTTTCAGGTATATAAAGTGTGTTCATGAGGGGAAAAATAAAATTTTTAAATACCTTATGAAGCAAAGGGACTCAATTTTTCTAACAAGATAGTATTTTTCCCTATATTTATATCTGATGTTTCAGTTTTTATTTTTCCTTGTAGAATTTAGTTTGTTATGAAGACCAAGTTTTGTAAATACAAGGATCTATTACTATTTTTTATTTTTTTCACACACAAGATGGTCTCTATCTTCACAGTGGATATTATAATTTTCTTTGTAAAACTACTTACATTATAACTTTCAAAAATACAGTGGCTGTTCTAATAGTAGTGATCATCTTTGAAAAAAATTGATAATCATTTTTATTAATATTAATATTTGGATAAAAGTACTTTTTAATTTTAATATTTTATTATATAATAACTATATGTTTAATGAGTAGTAAAATTTTATCCCAGTTTTGCGAGTGGTCACTCCCTGCTAAATGTTTGGTTTTTGAGTAAGTAACAGTATTTAGTAAGTGGGCATAAAGTTGGACCAATGAATGACCTGAATCTCCATGACCAGTATGGGCATTATTTTGCCTTTTCTCTTGCCTCTGGGACATTCTGTACAGTATAGATTCTCACTAAAAGTCTAATGAATTTCATTGGTTGCTGTAACATTATCTCTCCACCAATCTACTAGAAAGTGTAGTGCTTTCTGTTTTCTTCAGTGCTGTCTCCAGTACCTAGGATAATACCTGGCACATAGAAAACACTCAATAATTTTTTGCAAAAAGACTGCATGAGTATTCTTTTTAATCCAATTTTGTTTCAATTTTTAAATATTAAGAATTCATTTATATACAAAGCATTAACCCTTTTTAATGTACAGTTCTGAATTTTGACACATGTATACAGTCATAAATTTACTGCTCAATTAAAATACAGAGCAGGTGCTACGTCTTCAGATTTTCCCAGCAACCCACTCCCACTGCCTTACAATCACTGATCTGCTTTTCATTCCTATAGTTTCCCCTTTACAAGAATGTTATGTAAACAGAAACATACAAAATGAATTTTATTATTTTTTTAGTCCACTTTTACTTAGCACACCCAATTTAAGATTCATCCACATTATGGCATGGAAATTATCTCTTAAGGGTAAAGTCCTCATGAACTTTTAAGAATAAATGCCTCTGCTGAGCCAGGGAATTAGCATTACATAATTATATAGAAGTCATCTCTAAAGAAAAAACTTTTTAACTTTAAGAGTATCTTCTAAAGTGTACCATTTGTGATTGCTAAAGTCCATTAAAGAAACAGAATTGAGTCACGATTACCACTTTTAAGAAAAAAAGACTAACAAAATTTTAAATCTAAGCAAATTATTTATTTTGGATATTTTCTTGTGCAGTGTCACTTGTTTTCAGGTTGAGATCCTGAAATGGAGAGCAAATTTAATATAAAGATGAGAAGGGAGTGTGGGTGATGAGTAAGAACTGAAAAAGCATAATAAGGGAAAGAGGATGAGAAAGGGCAGGAGTCCACTAAGAGATAGTTATTTAGAAAAGAGGCAAAATGTTAATCAGAGATCTGAACATTTATTTACTAGTAAGAAAGACAACTATTTCCATGATTTTTTATAATAAATGTTTTTCATCTTTAATTAAAATATCGGATAACTGGAAGAATCTTCCTGAGCTGGGAAATGTACATCAGTTGTATGAATTCCTGTGGGGTAGAAATACATTAGATCTTAATGGATTAATTACACAGATCCTAAGAAGTCCTTTCAATGCAATAACTAGTCCTTTCTTCAGTTCCATACAGGATGGAGGCAAAATTCTTGGAAACAAAGAATAGTAATTTTGAATGGAAACTAGAGCACAGGAAAAGATCACAAAAGAAATATATTTGAATCAGAACCATTGTCTGTCCAGCCCAATTCATTATGAATACTTTTTTATTCAAGTATTTTTTGTAATACATATTTTTAACTCTGAGCCATGCATGACTAATAAGAAAATAAGATAGGATAAGATTTCTGTCCTTGAGAATCTTGTACTCTAGCAGGGAATATAGACAGAGAAGCAATTAGAATAGAGTTAGGGAAGGAATGGAAAATATGATCTTATAACAAAGAGAACAGGATGATTATAGGTGTAAGGAAGGAGGGAGAAGTCTTTATGAGTGCAGACATGAAAGTTGAGTGCTAGGTCAGGAGAGTTGGAAAATAGAGAATACAAATTAATTGAATTAAGTCTCAAACAGTGGAAAGGGACTGTGAAGAAAAGGTTTAACTCAGCAGTCTTAGGCTGCTCAAACTCTGCATTTTCCCAGAGTCTTCAGCCCTTTCCCTGACTCAGTTCTTAGGAGATGACTCTGGACCCTTAGATTATCTTGCATGAGGCTTTGGGCCATGTCAGATACTTTATGATAATGATGTGGTTTATGGTGAATACCTGGGTTTGTATGCCTCAGGCTTTGGGCCACACTATCTGGTTGACATCCAGGGGCTGGAGTCTGAGTAGCTAAAATCAGCTATGCAGGTGCCTACAGGCTCATGTATTGACCCCCCAGGATAAACTCTGGATACCAAGGCCCAGATGATCTCTTCTGGTTGGCAACAGGTATCATCACACATTGTTGCTGGGAGAATTAAGTGCCTTTTGTGCTAGTCCATAAGGATCAGACAACTGGAAACTTGCATATAATTCTTCCTGCACTTTGGCCTATTCATCTTTTCCCTTTGCTGAATCTAATTCGTACTATTTTGCTATCATAAACCATAACTGTGATCGTAACAGATTTTTCCTAAGTTCTTTAAGTTGCTCTCATGAGTCACCAATGTTGTAGTTGGGCTTGGGAAACCAGAGCTATATTCAGAGTATCACTGACATGGGAAGAAAAAAATATTGTGGGAGTAGGGAAGTTTATAGACTGGGCAAGTGGGAAAGGAAAAGAGCTGCAGTCTATTGGCTTGCATTTTTTTTCCCTGGAGGTATTGTATTTTGCTGAAATGGAATCAGAGGACAGTGTTGGGGTTAGAGTCTCATGTTTTGAGGGGAATTTACAGAATGTGAAAATTATGTTGAAAGCAGAGGGCAGATTTGGGAAGGCCTGTGGCATTTGGAGAATACTGAGAATTTATTTGAGTTTGTAGATCCTGAATTTATAGTAACCTTCACCTACCATTTTACACTTCTCTCTTCAATTAATACTCTGTGATTCATGCGGTGTTTCTACCAAGAAGTTAGGATAGGCATTCCGGAGAATAGGCTGATAATTCAAAATTGGTTCATTTCATCTAAACTGGACAGGGATTACAAGAGGAAGCTGAAAATGGAGGAGAGATCAGAGTCAATGGACCATGGATCTCACTGAGATAAATAAACAAAACGAGAAAAAACTAAATTAGTGTACTAGATACACTTGAGACACTGAGTGGAACAAAGAGAGTTATGATACAAGAAGGGAATAATGAAAAAACTGAATTCAGTATTTTACCTAAATACTTGTTTTTAGCTGTGGCAATATGAGATGTTTCAAGGAAATAAGTGATGTCTCACACTTTGCCAAAGACATGGGAAGAAGGTTAAATGTTTATTGAAATGAATCAGTGAATATTAATATTCATGCTTTCTTATTGTTAGGTGCTTATATGGAAGACAAAACAATTGAAAATGCTTACATATATAGTATATGAATTTCAAATTTCAATAGATGAGAATCCTATTTTCCCCAAACCATCATTGGTCAATCTTAGAAGTCAAATAATTTCTTTTAAAAATAAATATAATGAATAAAAATTAATATCTTTAAAAAACCAAAATTTTTCAAATTTTAGTCAATTAAAGTGTATAGTTGTTTGGTGTTTTCTATTTATATTTTCTCATGTTTGTCTTTCAGCTATTTTTCATTCACTTTTGTTATAAGTTGTTTGATTCTGATGTATACATATTTATATTTTCCATCCATCAGGACTTGTGAGTTCTGTGTCTTACTCATAAGGATTTCCCATCACAACTTTCCTAAAAATGTATTTTGTATTTATTACAACACTTTTATTGTGTTGCTTTTTATGTTTAAATTATTAGTCAATCTAGAATTTATTTTTATTAAGATACAAGTTGAGGATATAACTTATTTTCTAAAATTATAATCAATTTCTCAATTCCTTTTATTAAATGGTCCAGCTTTACCCATAGCTTTTAAATCCAATCTTTATCATACTGTAAATTCACATATAATATATTCATATGTGTTCCACTGATGTACTTATCTATTCTAGGTGGTATTACTATATCTTTATAATATTTTCTGACATCCATCTGATATGTTCTCTTTATCAGAATTATTTGTCCTCCTCTTCCATATTGCATTTCAAAATCAACATATAGAATTCCTTAAAACTGTTATTAGGCATGCATGGAAATTCATTGACTTCATTAAATGCATGGAAACACATTGAATTAATTTACTTAATTGAGAACTGATTTCTTTCATATTTTATCTTATTCAGTGATCTGGTCGATTCATTCAATTAATGTGTACTTCAATATATTCATACATATATTTTCTCAACAAAAAGATTACACTTGGGTAAGTTTTGGTTGACTTTTTCCCCTTCAGAAAAGTCTTCATATTTATTGTTAATTTCTAGATAAGCTTTTTGTTGCTGTATTTCCTAATTAAAACATTATTTTTTGTGTTTTTCTCTAATGTTCAACTATATCAACTTAATTATTTGATGTAATAGTTTATCAAGTAAATATTTTGGATTATATACATAGATGTACATTTTAAAATTATGGTTTTGCTTTTTTCTAATTTCAATACCAATTTTATAGATTTTCTTTCTTTGGTCTTTGAGCATTGACTAGAAATTTAAGCTTAAAATGATGAATAATATTCAATTAAAATGCTATAATTTTCTTCTGTGTATTTCTTAGAGTGTGTACCCTATGAAACATTATTTTTTGTTTTCTAGCTTAGCTTTATTCATTTAAAACTGTTTCAGGGGATTTAATGCCAGAAAGGCAAGTTCCAGAGTATGTTTAATTCATCATCTTGAAAAAGAAATCAAAAGTTCATGTTAAGTTTTTAATTAAATAATGCACACTAAGTATAGAGGTTTAGTGCCACCAAGGCTACCAAATAAACACTTTCTGGGCATTAAAAAAAAACAACAACAACAGTCAAAAACAAAAAGACACCTTTCTAAATGAGAACTGAAATGCTGGTAATTTTCTAAGCTGTCATTGGCATTATCCTTAAAAATTTAGACTCTTGGAAATATAAATTATAAGACAGTTAAATAGTCCAGTCAGCAATATATGTGTTAAAATATCCTCCTTGCTTCATTTGACTCTTAGATTTTTATGCTTTATAAACATATACATTTTCAGGATTTTGTGTACATACATATTAACACAATTTGATATTCAGGCTTCTAGGTGTCATCAGCAATCCAAAATTTATCTTCAGGTTCATAAAGCTAAGTTAACAATATCTGTTTAGAAAATTCAGACCATACAACAGGTCTGAATAGGTGACTTAACATTGTCAAGGTAAATGTTTTTTAGACATTTGTTTTTTTATTTCCAATTTTTCTCTCAAAGTCTTTTTGCAATTAAAATAGTTTTGTGAGATTCAATTATACTTTTTTTTTTTTTAAGATTTAAACACTGTTTTTTATTTCATTTTTTTAGTTTTCAATCACAGTATTGTTTTATATTAGTTTAAGGTGTACAGCATAGTGGTTAGATATTTATATATGAAATGATCCCCTCAATTAGTCTAGTATCTACTTGGCACTAGTTAAAATATTTCCTATGCTGTATTTTACATTCCCATGATTATTTTGTGACTACCAATTTGTATTTCTTAATCCTCCAACCCCCCTCCCATCTGGTAACCACCAGGTTATCCCCTGTATCTATGAGTATGTTTCTATTTTCTATTTTTTATTTTTTTGTTTATTTGGTTCTTTAGATTCCACATATAAGTGAGATCGTACGATATTTGTCTTTCTCTGTCTTATTTCATTTACCAAAATCTCCATAAGGTCCATCTATGTTGTCACTCATCATCCTTCTGCACTGGAGCACCTGTTTTTTGAATCTAATGATATATTTAAGAAGAACCTTGTTTTCCTATAGCTTCCACAAAAAAAAAGATCCTTACGAGGCAAATCATTTGCATCTTTTTATTTGAGAAATATCTTTTATCTATTGAACATTTGTTTGATGGTATGCTTAGGATACAGAAATATAGATTGGAAATTATTTCCACTCAGCATATTGAGTGCATTTTCTTTGGTAACTTCTAGCATCCAAGTTTGTCTAAGATAATTCTCCAGTAAAAATTTTTCCTTGCAGACCACAAAAATCTATGAGTATATTATGCCATGGAAACAAGAGTTGTAGGAATAATTGTTAGTGTCGACTCAGAGGGTACTGACCAATGTGACTATGGGAGGTTTAAAGCAAGGTTTTTTGAAGAACATTAAAAACCACTGGTGAAGAGCATCTTGACTGGCAAATATTAGCAATCAATACATAGATGTAAACTTCATGTTCTTAAATTTCTTGTAAAAGAGTATATGTAGTTAACCAAATTAGGATTTTATAACTGTAAACTTTTTATTTAAATAAGCTTAAACATGGTTCAGAACTCCAGTATGATAGTTTCCAATTGAAAATTTTGTTTTACATTTCTTTTTTATTAAAGCAGAATTCATTTGGCCATATATTATATGTTTATACATGACATTCAAAATAGAATAATAAAATATCGAAAAATAATGTTTTAATATGGCAAAGCTTCAAAATATATGGAATAACAATTCCAAGAACTATAAAGAGAAACAGACAAATCTATCAATAATCAGAAATTTTAGTACCTTTCTCTTCATAATTGATTGAATGAGTATACAGAAAATTAATATGGGTATAAAAGAGTTGAAGAACACTATTAACTAATTTTAGATGATTGATATTTAAAGACTACTTCATCAACAATAGCAGAAGAAAGTCTGTTAAAGTATGCATGAGATATTTACAAAAATAACCTGTATTCTGGGCCATAAAATGAGTCTTAATGAATTTAAAGGGATTTATATTATACCTACTATATTTGCCTCATCTACTGAAAATTAAATAACATACTTCTAAATAACCTATGAGTTAAAGGAAAAAACAAAAATATTAGAAAATATTTTAAAATCAATGAAAATGAAAATGCAACAAAACAAAATTTATGGGCTGCCATGAGCAGTACTTAGAGGAAAATATCATTCAATGGATATATTAAAAATAAAACTTTCAATAACCTTAGTTTCTATTTTAAGAAACTGCAAAAATAATACCAAAAGAAATAAATAATGAAACAAAAAAATTTAAAAGATTAGAGCAAAAAAAATATTGGAATGGAAAACAGAGAAAATCAATGTAAATGAAAGTTCATTAGGAATATCTATAAATGTAATAAAATTCTAGAGAGACTGATCAGAACTAAAAGATAAAACTCACAAATTAATAATATGCGGAATGAGGGAGATGGCATCACTACAGATCAAGAAATAATAGAAAAATGAAATATAAAAACTTAATAAACTTGATAACAGAAAAAAATGGATAAATTCCTTGAAATATACAAATTACTAGCCTTCCTTCAAAATAACCATAAATTTAAAAAATGTAAACATTTATAGCAAATCAAATCCAACTTTATATTAAAAAGTTAAGATATGTTTAAATAAGTGCAAAACTATTTTAATATTTGAAAATTCACACTTACAAAATAAAAAAAAATGTAAGCTCACTTCAGTAGACAGAAAAACAAAACAAACAAAAACCACACAGAAAAGCTTGACAAGTTTAACACCTTGGTGTGGTAAAACACTCAACACATAGAAATAGAACTTTCACAGCCCAATAAAGGGCATCTATGAAATCTTACAGCTCACATATATAATGGTAAAAGACTAAATAGGTTCTCTTAAATATCAGAAACTAGTCAAGAATATACATTCTTACCACTTCCTTTTTTTTAAATTAAAATTATTGTGATTTTGGTTAATAAAATCATATAGATTTTAAGTGTACAATTCAATAATACATGGTATGTATATTGCATTGTTTGTTCACCACCTAAAGCTAAATTTCCTTTCATCATCATATAATTGACCCCCTTTTACCCCAAAATACTTTCCCCCTCCCCACCTTCCTTCTAGTAACCACTAATCCACTGCCTGTGTTATGAGTCTCTCATTGTCATGTTTGTTTGTTGCTTTCAGTCTTATATCCTACATGTGAGTGAAATCCTACGGTTCTCAATTTTTTCTGTCTGACTGCTTTCACTTAACATGATAATCTCAAGATCTATCCATATTGTTGCAAATGGCAGTATTTCATCTTTTTTTAGGGCTACATAATATTCTATTTTATATATGTACCACAGCTTCTTTATGCAATCATCTATCAAAGGACACCAGTTGTTTCTATGTCTTTACCACCATGAATAAGGCTACTATGAACACTGGGGTGCATATATCTTTGTAAATAAATGTTTTTAAGTTTTTTGGGGGTAAATACCCTGAAGAGGGATTGCTTGGTCATGTGGTAATTCCATTTTTAATTTTTTAAGGAATCTTTATACTGTTTTCCAAAGCAGTTGTACTATTTTACATTCTCACCAGAACTGTGTGAAGATTCCTTTTCCTCATGACCTCTTCAACACTTGTTATTACTTATCCTGTTGATGATACCATTCTAAGAGGTGTGAGGTGGTACCTCACTGTGGTTTTGATTTGCATTTCCCTAATAGCTAATGAAATCAAGCATCTTTTCATATATCTGTTGACCATTTGTCTTCTTGGGAGAAGTATCTGTTTAGATCCTCTGCCCATTTTTTATTGGATTGTTTTCTTTTTCATTGTTAAGTTGTATGAGTTCTTAGTGTATTTTGGATATTTGCCCTTTTTTTTTTGGAGACATTGTCTGCAAATATCTTCTCCCATTCAGTTGGTTGCCTCTTTGTCTTGTTGATGGTTTCTTTTGTTGTGCAGCTTTTTTGTTTGATATAGTCCCATTCATTTATCTTTGCTTTTACTTTCTTTGCATTTGATGTCAAATTCCTAAAATCCTCTCTAAATCCAAGGTCCATGAATTCAGCACCTTTTTTTTCTTCTATGCAATTTATTGTTTTGGGTCTTATATTCAGATTTTTTGATCCATTTCGAGTTAATTTTGGTGTACAGTGACAGATAGAAATCTAGTTTCATTCTTTTGCATGTGGCTTTCCAATTTTTCCAGCATCATTTATCGAAGAGGCTTTCTTTTCTCCATTATGTGTTTTTGACTCCTTTGTCAAAAATGATTTGCCCATAGTACGGGAGTTTATTTTTAGACTCTTGATTCTGTTTCATTGGTCTGTGTGTCTGTTTTTCTACTTAGTACCATGCTGTTTTGATTATTGGCACTTTGTAGTATAGTTTGAAGTCAGGTAGAGTGATACCTCCAGCCTTGTTCTTTTTTCTAAGAATTGCTTTGTCTATTCAAGGTCTTTTGTGCTTCCATACAGATCTAATGATTTTTTCTTCTGTTTCTTTAAAAAATGCTGATGAGGTTTTGTTGGGGATTACATTAAATCTGTATAATGCTTTAGGTAATAAGGTCATTTTACCTATGCTGATTTTTCTAATCCATGAACACAGAATAGCTTTCCATTTCTTTGTGCCTTCTTCAGTTTCTTTTAATAATGTCTTATAGTTTTCATTGTATAGATACTTCATATGCTTTGCTAGGTTTATTGCTAGGTATTTTATTTATTTTTTATTTTTTTGCAATTGCAAAAGAAATTGTATTTTCATTTCTTTTTATGAAAATTCATTGTTAGAATATAGAAATGCTATAGATTTGTGAACATTGATTTTGTATTCTGAAACTTTGTTTATTGTTTCTAATAGTTTTTTAGTAGAGTCTTTAGGGTTTTCTATGTAGAGAATTATGTCATCTGCAAAAACTGATGATTTTGACTTCATTTTCTATTTGGATGTGTTCTATTTCTTTCTCTTGCCTGATTGCTCTAAGACTTCCAACAGTATATTGAATAATAGTGGTAATAGCAGACAGTCTTGTCCCTGATCTTAGAGGGAAGGTTTTGAGTTTTTCATCATTAAGTATGATGTTAGCTGAGGGTTTGTTGTATATGGCCTTTATTATGTTGAGGTACTTTACTTCTACACCCATTTTATAAAGTGCTTTAATCAAAAATGGATGCTGTATCTTGTCAAATGCTTTTTCTGCATCTATTGATATGAATATATGATTTTTATCCTTTATTTTTTTCATGTGGTATATCACATTAATCAATTTGCATACGTTTAGCCATTCCTGTGCCCCTGAGAAATCCACTTGATCATGGTGTATATAATCTTTTTAATGTCTTTGATTTGCTAATATTTTGTTCCACTTTCTTTCAACAATGTACAGAAAGTGTTAGCCAATTAAATAAGGGAAAAGAAAAAAATAAAAAACTAAAAAGGATGAAAAACATGTAGATTGAAAAGGAAGAAGTATCAATATGCTTCACAGATATATGATTATCTATGTAAAAATTTAAATCATAAAAATATTCTAGAAATTAAAAATGAGTTGACAGAGTTGCCAGGTACAATGTGAACATACCAAATTCAATTGTATTTGTACATACTGTCAAGAACCAATCAGAAATTAAAATACATAGACAATAAAAATTATAGCATCAAAAATATGAAATACTTATGTATTAATCTTACAAAAATGTGAAATACCTGTGCACTGAAAACTACAAAATAGATGAAGAAAATTTTTGAAAGAGCTAATGGGAGAGTTATACTTTGTCCATGAGTAAAATATATCAGTACTGTAAAACTATTAGTTTTCTCTAAACTGATCTATAGATTCAATGCAATATCAGTCACAATTGTAGCTGGCATTTTTGTACAAATTAAGAAGTCAATCCTAAAATTCATATAAAAGTTTAAGGAAACTAGAGTAGCTGTAATGCCTCTGCCAAAGAAGAGCAAATTCAAAGGGTAAACAATGTAATTATTAAGACAGTATTATATAGACATAAAGATACACAAACAGATCAATGGTACAGAATACAGATTTTCAAAGTTGACCTGTACATGTGTGCATAATCTTCAACAATAGTGGATATATAATTTATTTAACAAAGGATTGTCTTTTTCATAAATTTTGCTGGAATATTTCGATGTTCATATAATTTTTTAATAATAAAACTTGGATCCATACTTCAGATATTCAAACATTATTTAAAATGTATTATAGACCTAAATTGTAAAGTTTAAAACTTTAAATTTCTGGAAGAAAATATAGGATAAAATCTTTGTCACCCTGGCTGAGGTAAAATTTTTTCAATATCATACCAAAATCATGCTATATAAAGAAACAATTTGATAAATTGAACTTAATCAAAATTTTTAGAATTTAGTTCTCCAGGTATATTGAAGACATGAAAAGATAAAGACTGGAAAAAGAATTTATAAATTATCTGTATGATATACCACTTTACATATATATACACATATATATATGCATTTATATATGTATATGTATATTAATGTACATATATACACATGTATATAAAATTAATAAGAAAATAATTTTAAAAATGCACAAAATACTTGAATTTTGTCCAAAAAAATGACAATGGCAAATATCCAAATTAAATATACTCAGCAACATTAGTAATAAGGGAAGCACCAATCAAAACCACAAAGAGATGCCACTACACAACTATTAAAATGATTAAAATTGAAAAGATTCAGTGTACCAAGTGTTGGCAAACACACAGAAGAAAGAGAATTCTCATATCTTGCTGGTGAAATTTTTAAGTAGCACAACTACTTTTGAATTTTGGTAACTTCTTTGAAAATTAAGTATATGCTACCATCTGATCTAACTATTCTAATTCTAACCATATACCCAGGAGAAAGGAAGGCATTTGTCCATGCAAAGACATGTACGCAAATGTATAAAGCACCCTTTTTGTAACAACGAAAAAACTAGAAGCAGCACAAAAGCCCCTCAACATGTGAATGTATTAAAAAATGGATTTTTTTAGTTTTAAAAAGGGATTAACTATTGATCCATGCTGTAACTGTCATGGATATGTTCTTTTGATCATGGTGATAATTTCACATGTGCTCAAACTAATCCAAATGCACACTTTAAATATGGGAGGTTTATTGTATGTAAATTATACCTTAATAAAACTCTTAAAAACTAAACCAAGTTCATTGTGACCAGTAGGTATATAATAATAAATGTATACATGTTAACTTCATGTTCCTAATATATTTCATGAAAGAGAATATGTTGCAGCATATTTGTATTTTTTCTTATTTTAGCAAGCTTAAGAACAGACTTAAGGATTAAGGATTCAAAACCTTAATATGATAGTTTCAAGTAAGATATTTTTCTGGTTTGTCATTCTTTTTTTTTTTTTTTGAGCAGAAATAATTTGATCATAAATTTGGTACATATATTTTACTTGCCATTTAGATACTTAACACAATTTGCAAAAAGAATGCTATATGTGTGAATAGTGTAGGATAAAAGGAGAATAAATTCATTCTTGACCAGTAATTCATCTCTCATCTACTGTTTCAAAATTTAATAAATATAAGTATATCATACAGCATAACAAATGTGCAGTCCTTAAATTACTGAGGGCAAGAGATAAAAAGGGAGAGAGATACTTTTGACATTGAAGCCATTGAAAACGCACAATGCACGTATTATGTAAATTAATTATTGTGTTTATGAAATCATCCTGGAAGTAAACTTATTCCTCAGTGTTAGAGTTAAAATAGCATACTAAATTGTTTTATGCCTCTGTTCCTACTTTTTGTATAGCCTAAAATTTCTTTTTCTGACTATGTCATTCATAAATATCATTTATGATTCATGATGATCATCTCCTTTCATGAAACTTCACTTATCTTCCAGGGTAAGATTAATGCATCTCCCATAAGTTTTTCATATTTCCCAGCACTTCTGTAGCATTAACACACAGTGTTTTAAGATGATTTTTTACACTGTATGTGCTAAATCACTTATATACCATGTGAAGAAAATACTTGTGATTACTGTTAATTATTACAGTTTCAAAGTAAAAACCACAACATAAGTAATGTCATTATTTTAACTTTTCCAAAGCGTATTTTAAGAAACATAAGTAAAAAGGCATTAACTGAATGGATATATTTAACAAAAGCTTTAATATGAATCACAGCAAAAACATTAGCACTTTAATGTTTTCCCTCTTAAAATATAGATTTCCCAAAATAGCTTAGGGCGGATACTGAAACATGGGAAAAACATTTCCAGGGAGTCTGAATCTCGGGGAAACTGGATCTGTCTCTTTGTAGAATTTAATGGAAATTTATTTTTGACCTGCTTAAAGGTGTGCTATTTTCAAAAATATCCTTTGCTAAACACTTTATAATTTGTTTTTCTTTTTCCTCCCCTACAATGGGAGCTGTGTAGAATGCACATTTGCAGAATGGCTGAGGACAGCCAAGCAGCTCTGTCAGATAAACAGCTTGGTGGATACAGCTGCCCCTCATTAGAACAGGACTTGCTCTTTGGGAAGCTGGCTTCCTAACTTAAGGTCAGAAAATATCAGTCAGGCAAATAACAGTTCTGTGTAAATTGGTAAACTACACAACAAGTTGTGGAAAGAAGACCATTCTCTATAAAGTGAAGGAAAGAACAGTGGTTGAGTTGACATGTATGGGAGAGATTTGGATTCTCCAATGGCATAACAGGTGAGAGAGAAATAGAGCATGTCTTTCCAGTTTTGGACATCTTTAAACCAGTGAAAGTGTGGTTACTCTTAATTGGCTTTCTTCAGAAATAACTAACAGTAAAATAACAAAGTCATTTCTCAGAGCTTTACTTTCCTGACCTCTGTAATGTTTGGCATCTTCAAATAAGAGGACCATGAGACTGAAAAAGAGGACCCAATAAGAAGACTATATTTAAAGGGAACAAAGCTTATAGAATTTACTTATATGATTTGAAGTTAGCAGTATCTCAAGAATTTTATATATTATATCCCACTGTCAAAGAATCTGTGTCCCTATCACGATTGGAAAAAAAAGTGACCTTTTTTCTAACAGTTGTTTATGTTTATGATACTGTGTTAAAAGTTTAAAGAATAAAATTTTCATTTAACATGTTGGAAATTCATTTTGTTGCTATCAATTACTCATTTGTATGAAGTTTTACATTCTAATTAGACCAAGGTTTTTTAACCTCGACACTGTTGACATCTTGGGCTGGATGATTCTTTGTTACGGAATGTCTGTCCTGTGCATTGAAGGGTATTTAGCAGTATCCCAGGCTTTACACACAAGATAGATTCTAGTAGCATCCCACAATCATGACAATAAAAGATATCTCCAGAAATTGTTAAATGTTTTGTGGGGGTAAAATCCACTTTTGTTTGAAATGACAATGATGTTTCCCAAGGGTAGTACATACACAGCTGTTTGAGATCGTGAAAAGAGCTTGGACTTTTCACTGAAACAAACAAAACTGAGTTTGAATCCCAGGTTTATTATTTAGTACCTCTGTGAATTTGATGAATTTATGTAATTTCTAAGAACTTCATTTTCTTTCCTGAAATTTAGAAATAAATACTAAGTTACATGATTAATGCATAGCAAATAAACATTAACTTAAAGATCCCATTGGTTTTATATTTAGCATTATATATCCTAGTTAGTATGCATGCTAACTTTAAAATACTTTAGTGATTTTGAGATTCAGAAAACAGTTTGATCGTAAACATTATTCTGCATGTGTGACCCAGTTGAAATTCTGAAGAAATAAAAAGGAATATTCCTACAGCAAAAACGCAATTGAAAGAGGTAAATAGCAGACAAGGAATTTTAATATCTGAGAGATGAGAAGTGAATGGGGGAGTGAAGACTAATGCAAATTAAATGAATTTTTTTGTGCAGGAAACCATCAAAATTTGTTAGTTAACAAAACTCATCCATACAATTATTTCTTACAATTATCTTTATCGCTTTGTCTTTAAACATACATCGATATGTAGCTTATCGATATTTAGAAATGTCTGTAGAGGAAAAAATAAAAGGAAATTAAACACATTTTAAAATGATCATAACATAAATTTAGGTGCATAAAACAATTTCTAAAAAATTGATATATATGCAGTGATTCTATTCTACCTCAAACATAAAGCATGAAAATAATATAAGGGAACAACCAGTTAAAAAATCTTTTCAAATTAAAAATTGATTTCTGAAAATTAAAAAGAAAATCTGCACAAGGGTAGGAAGACAAAGTAGACTAAGTCTCTGAGAAAACAACAAAAAGAAAGAGATCGAAAAATAGGGAAAAGAAGAATAGAGAAGAAGGAGTAATACAAATTTTCACTATCTGATTAAAGAAAAAACAATGAATAGAAAGCTGGGAAGAGTTCATCATGAGAAGAATGCTCTGGAGCTAAAATACTGAGACTTTAAATTGCATAGATCCAATTATTAAGTAAATGGGATGGGGGCAAAGCATAAGGAAATATATTCCTGTGAAAAAAAATGAAGAAAATGAGAACATTTGGAATATAAAACTTCAAAGAGAAAAGGAAAAAAGAAAAAACACCTACAGAAGAACAAGAAATACATTGACAGTACTTCAAGAGTAAGAATCAAAGAGACAATGAAATAAGTGTTTTTAATTTATGGGGGCAAATTATTTTAACTTAAAGTTCTACAGTTAGATATGGTTTCATACATGAATGAGGGCTGAAAACACATATTTTGGATATGTAAAGACTGAATAAATGCATTCTCTACAAGTCTTTTCTTAGGTTGTCTGGAGGGTGAATTTTAGAGGGGAGCTGAGGGAAAATTTGGAACTTAAGTATCTGGGCGTTACAAAATTATGAATAAAAATATAAATGTTACAGTGGTAACCAATGACCTAAAAGTAGAAAATATGACCATTTGGAAGAAAAAATGGAAGGAAGGTGGGGATGCTGAGTGACCTAACCTTGAAGACAATACATGACTAAAATCAAAAAATCTAAAGTGATATAAATATTATTGAGAAATATGGAAGTAGACATAGAAATATTTTAAAATAATAAGTGTTTAGGAGACTAAAACTGGAGGAAGAGTATGGTGAGAAAATATTGTTTTTCATTGTAAGTCATTTTGTCTCATTTTAATATTACGTATAGATTTCATATTTTTAAAATAAGTTTACTGTATCATGTTCTCAAAATCCTCATATAAAGACATGAAATAATCTAGAAAAATAGTTTACTTGTGATCATTTTCTAAAATCAAATGTGAATATGGTTTAGGGGATTCGTAGTCCTCAGATACAGGAGCAAAAGCAACCTCAGAACAAGTCTACCTTAGCAAGAGGTGCACACATAGCTTTTATTTATTTTTGTTAGTCTGTCTTTACTATCTTCTCTTCTTTCAAACTCTTTTTTCCTTCTTTACCTGCTCTTTACTCCTCTCTTTATTTTGTTTACTTCTGATGCAACATGAAAGCCTTAGGAGGCTAATGCCTCTTCTATACTCATTGCAAAGGAAAATGAAAACTCATGTGACTTCCATTATTGTAGGAAAGAGAAAATGTCAGATACAGAGTGGGAGTGTCAAAGGAGTTAGGCAGTGGTGACAATACCAAGTAAATAAAGAGCACTTTATATCTAAAATTTTGTAAACTCAGGGAAAGTGCTCAAGGATTGCTAGCTTTGTTTTACAGGTAAATACACTAAGATTGTGGATGTTAAGATAATTTATTCCTATTAAATGGTGGAACTTGGATGTGACCCCAGTCCTGTTTGAAATTAAAGATCATAGCCTTTCCTCACCACCAAACTGTTTTTTAAAAGTTATATTTCTTTTGCTGATCAGAAGCTCTTTCGTTTGATATAGTCCCATTCATTTATTTTTGTTTTTACTTCCTTTGCCTTTGAGGTCAAATTCATAAAATCCTCTTTAAGTCTAAGGTCCTTGAGTTTAGTTCCTATGTTTTCTTCTATGCATTTTATTGTTTCAGATCTTATAATCAGGTCCTTACACATTTTGAGTTAATTTTGGTGTGTGGTGATAGAAAATAGTCTAGTTTCATTCTTTTGCAGGTGGCTTTCTGGTTTTCCCAGCACCATTTAAGAAGCTTTCCTTTCTCCACTGTATGTTTTTGGTTTTTTGTCAAAAATTACTTGCCCATATGAATATGAGTTTACTTCTGGACTCTTGATTCTGTTTCACTGGTCCATGTGTCTGTTTTTCTGCCAACACAATGCCATTTTGATTACTGTTGCTCAGCACAAGAAATTGTCAACAAAGTAAAGAGAGAACCATCTAAATGGGAAAATATAATTGCAAGCAACACCTCCAATAAGGGTCTAATAACCAAAATATACAAAGAACTCATACGACTCAATAACAACAACAACAACAAAAAAAAACAAACGATCCAATCAAAAAATGGGCAGAGGACCTGCACAGACACTTCTTCCTAGAGGACATACAAATGGCCAACAAATATTTGAAAAGATGCTTAACATCGCTAGTTATTATGGAAATGCAAATCAAAACCACAATGAGATACCATCTCACACCTGTTAGAATGGTTATAATCAACAGGACAAGTAATAACATGAAGGAGAGGATGTAGAGGAAAAGGAACCCCCATACACTGCTGGTGGGACTGCAAATTGGTACAGCCACTATGGAAAACAGTATGAAGGTTCCTCAAAAAACTAAGGATTGAGCTACCATATGATCCAGCAATCCCTCTACTGGGTGTTTACCCCAAAGACTTGAAAACTCATATCCAAAAAGGTATTTGCACACCAATATTCATAGCAGCATCATTCATAGTGTCCAGGACAGGGAAGAAACTGAAGTATGCTATGATAGATGATTTGCTAAAGAAGCTGTGGTACATATATACAATGTGATATTACTCAGCCATAAGAAGAGATGAAATACTGCCATTTGTGACAACATGGATGGACCTCGAGATAATCATGCTAAGTGAAATAAGTCAAACAGAAAAAGTTGAAAATCACATGATATCACTTATATGTGGGATATAAACCTAAAAGCAACAAATGAACAGGACAAACAAATATGGTTACTCGGTGGGGGGAATAAAAAAATGTTAAAAAAATTAATTTAAAAAGTTATATTTCTGGTTCATCATAAGGGTTTTATTTGCCTTAAAATTTAAGTAGGTACCTTATTAAGAAGCAAAATATAACAAGGAAAAACTAAGTGGGTCTTGAGTCGTTGAAGTCAGTACAGTCTTTAGATGCTGACCTCAGTTTAAATTCACTGTGCCCTCCAAGTAGATGCTGCTTCTTTTTTTCAGTCAAGATCTAGTCATGTCCACCTTGCTTCCCTAAGTTCATTTGTTTAGACTGGTAACATAAAGATTACTCAAGGATGAACATCAGTGCACAGTGCTGAGAAAGCAAAAGTGACATGCAGAGTAAATATCAGCAGAAATAATAAGATTAAGAAAAGTCAATAAGAGATGCTGAGATAGGCCGTATTTAGAGATTAGATGCCCCTGTGGAAGCAATGCAGGCAGACATGAATATGGATGTGGCTGATAAGCCCTGGCAGGTCAAGGTAGAGTAAATCAGTGTGATAGTGCTCTTCTACCTCCTACTCCAGGACATAGATAGTACTAAGTTGACTCTAAATTTCTAAGGTTTTTTTTTTTCTTTCTATTTTTAGCCATAACAGCTTCTTTTTTCAAAGAATAAAAAGAAAAACATGTAATAAAAGCTAATAAAAAGTCAACATACTAACAAGGCTTAGTATGTGTCGGTGACAAATAATAGATAATACCAAGCTCCATATCAACTTGAGTAAAATGTGAAATCACAGTTATATACTTTCTTTATATATAAAAGTTATCGAAAAGTTTTATGAGATTGTTGTTGGACCACTTCAGATCAGGCCACGGTAACATGGTGGAGTTATGGTAGTATGTAGTTCTAAATTTCAGGTTTTGCAATATGCTACAAATTGTTCAGATATTGAAGCACCAAATAGTGCCATTCATAGACACACATGTGTGCATGCACACACAGGATTTATTTGAAATTTTGGGTGGCAATTAAATAACGAAGAGATTTTATTTTATTACACTTTTCTTCTGTATAGTATACTTGTTGATTTTCATATTTGCTCTGCAAATGCACACCATTCATTGACCAAATCTCATCTCTGAAGGAAGGAAACAAATATATGAAAATGCTTTAAGCTTAGAAGTGTGACATGTATCACATATGTAGAAAAAAATCAGCTTAAAAAATTCAGCTCAATGATATATCAGAAAATAAGAGACACAAAGTCTAAAAAAAAAATACATCACAGAATCTCGGAATCTTTTAATATACTCTCTTCTACTTACTACCCTCCCAAAATGTTTACCACTAATCTTACTTCTTTATTTTTATATAATTAAATTCTAGAAAATACTAATTAGCAGGTCTTCATTGTTTTACCTTCTAAGCTTTTAACCCTAAATAATGTAGTATAATTTTAAATATTTCAATTTTATACAAATACAGTATATTGTATGTGGTTCTTGCTTTAGTCAACATTAGGTGCATTAGGTTCTTTTTTAAATTGTTAGGGGTATCTATAGATCATTTTTATTGTTGAATATCCCACTTTGAATATGCCATTCTAAGTGTGATGGATATTTGAGTTGTTTTGAGTTTTTTGTTATAATGTGGCTCTGTTGCTTTAATATGTTCTTGTACATGTCTTTTAGTGAACATGCACAGTCATTTTAAGTGGATATATGCCTAGGAGTACAATCGATAGGTTATAGGTATGCATGTCTTAAAATTTAGTTTTTAATGCCAGTTTTATTATCACAAATTGAGTCATTATTTAATAAATCAAATGTTTTTTTTCATGAATATTAGTCAAAACACTGAACATCTCTTAAAATCTCCATTCCCCACTCAATTTGGACTGTGTCCATACGATGCCTTTGCTTAGTGGCCGTTTCTTTCTAATTTGCCAGATATTTCTAATCAGTAGACATGCGAGTTGACTTGGTCACTATGCTTCTTCTCCCAGGAGGAATTCGACATTTAATTTTACTCTGAATTTGGAATTAAGCATCCTATGAAAGAAAGTTCAGGTATTACTTCTAGGAAACACTTCAAGCAAAAACTTGGAACATTTCTCCACTTTGGAGGTCTACTGTGTAAAGCCTTTTCATATGTCCAGCATCAGCAGGATATATGTTTGAATAATTTTTCTGATAAATGTGAAAGTTTTCATTGTGCTACTCCCAGTCATAGAAAATGTTTGGCTGTGGTTACATTTGCAGTCTGTGTCTTCGAAGCACAGATATTTTATTTTCTAGGTTCTATGTGGGGAATGGCATGACATGAACTTCATTAACACTACACTGCAAAGAACTAATTTAAATAGGATGGCATAGCAGCTTTACGGCATGTAGATTAGAAAGGCATGAAATGGAAAATGCAATGTTAGGTAAACGTTAATGAAATATGTTTTAAAGTGAATTAAAGAATATAAACTAAATTGGAAAATGGATAAGCATATCAGATAACTAGCCCATTGGACTTTAAATCACACAATTCTGACAATTCATTTTAAACAGAAAAGTAGATGGCCTGAAGTCAAACAGAATCATCAAACTTAGAGAATTGAAGCCGGATCTCTGTATAAGGTTATTTTATTCAGTTAATGTCAGTGGAGTTACAGTGAGATATTCTAAATCCACAATAATGAACATATACATGCTGAATTTTGTACTATCCATCAATTAAATTTAAAGTGATCAGGGAGAGAAGTGACAAATATCTATGTTACAATAGTCAATGAAGTAATTAAGGACAGATAACAGAAAATAGATTGTGTAAATAACATGTATGGAACCCCAGTTTCTGAAAAATATGGGGAATCCTCATTAATAGGATAATCTTCTCAACCATAAAAAAATGACACCAACTTATGACAGTATTGAAACTATGTTATAAATTTCCATATTATCTGAGAAAAGAATTGATTAGTGTCAGAACCGGTCCTCCGAACTCTCTGTCCTTCTCAAACCACACATCAGTGTGCTTTGATGAATGACTTTTACCCATTTTCTCAGAGATGACTTGTAGAAGAGCCTGAAGATATTAAAACACAAAGATTACATAATCAAAGGAGAGACAGAGGGCTTATCAAAGTTCACAGAAACAGGTAGGACTGTTTTAACAAACTGGGACTGAAAGTTTCCCTGCATGATATCAGTTTTCTTATAGAAGGTAAATGTAATGTCCTATGGTATTGATAGAAAAATGTTAGAAAGGTTATGTTTAGTATAGAAATTAATATTTATAAACATATTCCTTTGCACCAACTGCTTTACTTTTATTATCTAACCTGTTTCCCCAAACAACCCTTTATGAATTTGGCATTGTTTCAGATAAAAAGGTAAATTGGTTTACAATAAAAAGTCAGGAATAAAAAATAAAATGCCTAAGGTAATGCAAGCTGGAGGGGAATAGGATTTAAATTTAGAATTTTCTAGCTCCTAAATTAATAATCTTTCTTCTAAAAAATACCACTTCTGCATAAAAATGACAGTTGTATTTTCATAGTAAAATTTTTCTCTGCAAGGTAAAGATTATTACAACAAAACGTTTAGGAACTTTAAATTTGGGGGAGAGTAAAAGTATATTTCTTTTTTATACTATAAGTGAGGCAAAGTATTTCATCATCTTTGTAATCAGGAAGAATTGCATATGTTGAAATATATAAGAAATCAACAAAGAAGCTGGTTAGAACAAGGCAAGGATTGTGAAGAATAGTCTTTTACTTGTCTTTTCCTTGATTGCCTTATATACTCCCCAAAGCTTATTTTGCTGCTTTGTACAGAATTGGAGAAAGGGCACCAGGGCCAGTCAAGGTGCTCTATAGCACTAATATGGACAATTGCCATCACCTGTGGAGTACTCGAATGGAACATACAGGGGCTAACAGGCAGAGGGATTTAGATTCTCATCCAGTAGCTCACTGCTAGGTAATACATTGAACTTGAATTAGCTCACCTATTTACCAACTCTCTCAACTGCTCTCTTTTGTAAATAAATATATGTGCCCATACCCTCTGGACTATCAAGTCCTCCATTTGACTCCACATTGGCACAATCTTGCAAAAATCAGATAAGGCAGGCAAGCTCAAAATTTTTTCACATTTGCTTAAGTGAATGGTTTTATATCTGACTTGATTATCACTGCAGTTAAATTGATTTTGCTTGTAGAGCTAACCTTAGAAATGACATAAGGATCAATGAGACTGAAAAATGCTTTGGAGAACTTTGAGAAAGTCAATTGAAGACTTACTAAATGCTATTTATCTAGTCTCCTTTAATAAGCCAGTAAATATTATTATTACAAAGGAAAATATGTAATCAATATATTCTCTAATGTTGAAAAGAAGAATATCTATAATAATCCACTTATATATTTAAATACCCGGCATATGCTCAACATGAAACAAAATTATAAGGTGCACACTTAAGAAATGATACACAAAAAAATAAAGCATTGTACATGGCAGTATATTATAGGAATACAATAAGTGTTTTACTTAGAAAAATACAACCAGAATACCAGGAAGAGATAGATTATGTGAGCTGAATTGGTCCAAGAGAATCTTAAAAAGAAGATATAACTTTTTCAAATTCTGAAAGGTAGGTATTGAGATCAAAGAAGAATGTCATATCTGGGAGAATTAAATAGGTAAGAGTATAGTGGTAGCAATTTACGTATTGAGAACAATGAGAAGAACAGCACAACTCACTGTGGTTTCTCACCAGAAGTTATTTTTTTCAAATCCTAGGCTTCTCCTTACTGTTTCCACAAAATGCCTCTTCTCATTTCTGTGTCTTTTATCCTGTTTTTTTTTTTTTTTTTTTTTAGTTATTTGAATATTTTTCAAATAACTTGTGTAAATTCTGTATATTCTCCAATACTCAGATTAAAATTTCTGCCTTTCACAAATATTTTAGCCTACACATCTTTTTTCTTAAAAACCAAAGAATTTTACACTCTAAAATTTAGTGTTACATTGTTCACTAATGTCCTCTACTAATTTCACAAGTCAGTTTTCTGTTTTACTTTTTTCCTTACTAGATGTTAAATTATCCAAAAATCATTTTATACACATGCATACATACACGCACATGCACACACATGTGTGTATACTTTTTCCAGTACCAATTTGGCTCAGTGCTTAGTATAACAAGGGTACTGAAGAACTATTTGTTTATTGATTAGTTTATGTTCCATCTCCTTGACAGGATATTTACTCATCATTGACATCCTTAGAGTACCTAGGCAGTGTGGTAAATAGATGTTATTTATTAGGTATTTTTTAAATTAAAGTGAATGTGCCTGTGCATATTTTTATGCAGTAAGAAGGCTAGTATAAAAAGTTACTTTTTATATAATGTTAATAAAGTAAGATAATATAAGTCACCAGCTCAGATATGTTTATATTTAATTTCTAAGGCATTAGATCTCATTTTAGTAAAACCATTATATTCTATTTATTTTTATACTTTTTTTGCTTCAATTATGTTAACTGTTATATTAATCTTCTTATTATTCTAGTTAATAAAATGGAATGTATTCCATAGTAAAGGGATAGTCTTTTCTCATTTGTTTTATAATTACAAACAAACAGACCTTTGGCTTCTGCTGACTCAGAGAAAAGAAGAGTCCAAACAGATCCATTAGCAAATAGTCTTATCCCATTGTCACTGTAAGATCATTCACTAACACAATTTCTAACGTGGTTAGGAAACAGTATTCTGGGAAATGTTTCAGGTCTGCTTTTTCTTGTTGATTCACAGTTTAAAATTAAATTTAATAAAAAACATTAACCTAGCCATCCCTTTAATAATGATTTTCAGCATCTAAGAAAGGCTGCTTACTGTTTGGGGCAGGAGAGGACATACATGATGTGTAAAAAAAAAAAAAAATGATTAAACAAAATTCTAGACAGTTGCAAAAATCCCTCCCATCCTCCCTCCTGCATCCAAGAAAACATAATCAAAGCCAGGGTGGTTCTTAAGATACCTTGAATGGCATTAAGGTATGAAGAAGAGAGCTTTTCTTAAAGCTCAGGGAACAACATCTGAACACAGACTACTTTGGAGGACAAAATGGAGAGGCAAAGTGCTTATGTCGAGAGTTGGTAAGATGGTTCTGCTCTAAGAAACTTGGCTGCTGAGTGCACCTTCCTATTGTTTACATTAGCCCTTTTTGATTGTAAGAAGTAGAGTCAGATCAATGCACTTTGTATTCCCCATGACTGGTGGTTCCCAGAAAATTATAAAGAATTCAAAATCATGTATACCTTGTAGTCTTTAATATCAGTGGCTTCTCACAATCTCAGTGCTCCTTCACAAGAATTAAGACCATTGTTCAGGTATTGTGTGTTTATCTCAGGTAAAAATTACAAAGAGGCAGCATACTTGAGTAGTCTCCTTTGAAAACTAAAAAAAGTAACGTTTTTGAAATGTGTAGTATTTGAAGAAGAGTGGATAGAGCATAAATGCACATTTAAAATCCACTCTGATAATCCCATCCAGAGAAGGAACTAAAACATTGCCTGCACTGTAGAAATCATTGTAAAATCATTCTTTGACATTTCTTCAGAGTTTAAAATCTATATATCATTAAGCTATATATTAGTTATTTTGTCTGTTTTCATATGTTTGATACATAAGGAGTACTCTGTTATTTCATGACATATTACATTTCTTTTGGCAATATCTATTTATGTTGTTTTGTTGCTATATGGTATTCTAATATAGAAGTATACCACAATTTATTTGACTAGACTAGTCTTATTGGACATTTGAATTGATTCTAGTTATACCTGTTTTAAAATTGCTCATATGAACAGCCTAGTGTCTGCTATTATAGATATGAAATGATCATTTAGGGTATATACAACTATAGGATAAATTGATTGTTCACATTCAGCATTGCTTTCAAAGGGAATTACATAAATTTACAGGGTCACTTTGAGAGCTTCCTTGCTATGTGCTCAACAACACTTGGAGTTTTCAGATATTTTAACATTTTAGAATCTAGTGGGTATGTAATTATTTTCCAATAAGATTTTAATATACACTTTCTAAATTACTAATGGAGTTGAACATATTTTTGTATGTTTAGTAGCCTTTGAAGTTTTCTGCTTTGTGAAATTTCTATTAAACTTTTCCTTTTAATATTATTTCTTTTATTATTGATTTGCAGGAGTTCCTTTAGTATATTCTAAATGCTGGTCTTTTGTCATTTGTATGTGTAGAGAAAAAAGACTGTAGCTTATTTTCTCTTTCTCTTTATGGTATCTTTTTGGAGGGAATTTTTACCTTAATGTGCTATTTAGGAAATCTTTCCCCACACTAAAATAATGAAGATATTCTCTTACATGATATTCTAATATTGTTAGAAATTTACTTTTCATTTTTAGTCCAATCCACTGAAGGACACATTTTTTTTTTCTTGTTAATGATAATCTGTTATCCAGTACCATATTTACTTTCCCTAGCATCTCCAATGTCATTTATCAGATGGTCATATATTCACGGGTAAATTTCTAGATTTTTTGTTATATCTACTACTTATGATAGTACTATGCTATTTACTCTAGATTTATAATTTTTCCTGATATTGAGTAGCATGATTTGATATTTGATATCCTGTTTTTTTTCTAATAAAGACAGCAGAGAAAATAGATGAACATCTCCTATGAGTGCTTGTAAAATACAATATTGCTGCATGTTACTATCATACACTGATATCTGGTTCTCTTCCCCTTTCAGGCACGTGAGAGACTGCACTTCTCAGATCACTTGCAGTTGAGAATGTCATGCGATTATCAGCCTATATCTATCATAAAATGTGAGTATGAATGATCTTTACCATAGCTCAGCTGATATCTGAAAATACATGATTCTCTATTCTCTTCTTTCCTCTTACATAGTGACCAAAAATGTTGTAGTTTCAGCTAAAGAATGCTGATGTCTTTATCACCCTAGGTTCTTGAGTGAAAGTTCATAGCAAAATTCTATAGCATTGTTTGTAGGACATGTGACATGATCAGATATTAATTTTTGTTGTGTTAAGCAACTGAGTTGAGTGGGAAGAGAAATCAGTTTTCTAGGCAAACTGTTCTCTTATACAATTTAATCCAAATATGATGAAACACTTCCCCAATTTTACTCTTAAATTCTGGATATTGGGTATGTGTGTATAGGTTTATGTATAAGTCATACATGACATTTTGGCACCTTCCTGTGTGTTATTTTTATGTAACATGTTGAGATATTAACAATGACCTCAAAGGAAGTATTTGCTATTTGAGGGCTTTTGTTTAGGGGAATAGACAATTACTGCCACCATTCCATTTTTGAATATTTTGAGTTTATAGGGTTGTGTAATGTCCAAGGTGAGATTCTTGACAGGCATTTAGAGATATTTTAATCTAGACTACTCAGGAGGACTCTATATTAAAGGTATAGATTTGAGAGCTATCAGACTATAGGTAATAGTTATTACAATATAAATACATATTTCAGAGAACTTATAGAATAAGATTATTGTGAGAGTTAAGGGATCAACAGGAGAAAAAACAATAGAAGGAAGAATGATCTCTTTTTTCTTTTAGATATTTGAGAAATAAGAGTGATAGCGTAGCAACTAGAATGATACTTAGGAAAAATTGGAGGTTTCTTCCCCTCTTTTTCTTTCTGCTACGTGAGTGTCTTGGCTTGCATAAGGATGTAGACAGTGCACAGACAATATAGCGAACATCATGGTGCACACTCATGTGCCAAGAGTTTGCTCCTATGTAGCTCAGAACTGAGTCTCTCTCTAGGGTTGGTTGTTGGCTGAAGGAAGCTTTCTTGCTAAGATTATAGCCATTCCCATGGGGTAGCCCACATTCCATGACTGGCGGATGAAGGAGTTTAAAGTTCAACCCTTTCCTCACTTGAAACAACTTTGAAAGGCCATCCAACTCCAGAGCTCCTATAGGATGTGCTGAGACTTTCTTGCCACTGCATTGTAGTGTAACTGATTACACTGTTTAATCCTGCTTGTTTCACCCCTCATAGGTGTTAATCCCCTAATATTCCTTAATAAGACTTCTCAATACATATCTCAGAGTCTCAGAGTCTCATGTCTGGAAACTCAAACTGTGACAGAGACAAAGAAGAAAAGATCAAGAATAACAGTTGGTACAGTGTTCTAAAATTGGCACAAGAGAACAAAGTTAGAGGCACAGAGGATTGATTTTATCAAGCTATCTTATACTTCTTTTGAAATGAAAATAAAAAGGTATGAGTGTGTGGATGTAGATAAATGATGAAATGGAAAATTGAGGATGTTTATGCCTCAGAACCTTAATTTGTTTTTTTCTACGTAGTTGACAGCCTGTTCTGGAGTGATGGAGGAGATCTTTTAGATTTGAGGAAAATTATTAATATTTAACCTAGTAGGTATGGGGAATGGAGAAGGGAGGTGACCAGGACAGGTAGAATGGTTGTTTAGAGCAATGCTGAGGGCAAAACTGAAGTTAGAAAGAACATGGAATTGGAAAGAGCAAAGGTTTTAAATTTTGGCTGAGTTATTTTACATAAATTGATAATCTGAGTTTCCATCATTCATCTGAACATGCAGAATAGTGATACCTGACTTTGTTACTTCATAGAATTGTTGTGATGATTGATAAAATATTGTATGTTAAAATGAATTTTACTAAATTATAATAGCCAAATGTATGTTAACAATTGTTTTAGTGAAAAATAAATACTACACTTGGCAAAGAAAATTGAACAATGTGAAGAGAATATAATGTGAAAATTCCTAAGCATGTTAATGTAAAAACTTAGTGCCTGAGCTCTGAATGTCACTCACTGCCCACTTACATAAAACCTCCACCCAGTAATTGGAATTTGAAGTTGATAACGAGCTTTGTGAGAATGATTTATAACTGGCTACCTTTGAAAGAGAGGCACCCCAGGAGAGATCAATGTTCTCTAATAGAACCACTTATCACTGCACTAAATGCCATGATTATTCTTGTTATTTGATTCCATTCTTCCTCTGATCATGGCATTGAGGTTGTCTCTGAATGGTGTGTCTTGGTCTGAAGCACAGCTCTTCAAGTCATTGGAGTTTGAATTTTTCTCTCCACTTGTTTTGGTCATGTTATTAAAATTGATTCCATTAGCTTGGTGTTCGCGTTGGCTCTCTGAAAACCTCCCAGGGTGCAGGGCACAGTCAGCATATTTGTGACCCTGCTGTGTGAAGAAGTCTGAATACAATGCATCTTCAAAAGAAAAGTAGGGAGGGTGGGAGGTAGGCAGGCAGGCATACATAAAAAAGACAAATTACAAGAAAGAGTTGTAGTTTTTTAAAAAATGTAATGACTAGGGTACCACAAATCCGTATTGGACGAATTTTTTTTTTTAATTTAGTTTGGGAGGCTTCCAAAGATGACTTTTTTATTGAATTTATTAGGGTGACATTGGTTAAATGCTATGCATATCTCTCTATCCACAAACACACTCACACTCTCTCCTTTGTTCATTGCATAGTGGAAAAATGCAAAATAAATAATATTTGATTTTTAATGCCAACCCCTCAAAGCTAAGTCAATTTTGACAACTCATTTCTTCCTCTCTCTTTTCTCCAGGATGCCAGGCCTCACCTCAATTAAGCCTGTGCCAAACAAACAATAACAAAACAAAACAAAACAATAAAGGTTAAAGCCCTCCCAAATGGTATAGCGAGAGAAAGAACTATACAGGTGATCAGGAAATAGTCTTTCCTGGAGGAAACTTACTGTCTAATAAGGCCTTAGTTACAATTTCTGGCAAGTAAATGAGGAAGGTTTGGGACTGCGAGGTGAATTAGAAAGAAAATTTCATTTATTCATCTGTGAGGGAATAATTCTTTTCTAATTGAAGAAAAACGAGGGATAATAAGGAACTAATTTATATTGCCATATTATTTGCCATGGATTACCTTGTTAATTTTATGTATGTCAACTTGTTTAATTCTCACAATGGACTCATTTGATGATGATCGTCATCTACCTCTTTATATTCCTATTGCTAAACTGGTAACCTAAGTAACATAACTCAGCATATAGAAACTCTGATGCTAAATGTTTTCCATAGGAACCCTGAAGTCAGTCATCAACCATTACCCCATTGCACGGATAAAGGATGAAACTTAACCACGAACTCTTAGCAAGTGGGAGTCAAAGGCACTCTCATTTGATGAAAATCCTTAGAGCATTTTTATTACATATTTCATTGTATCCACTAAGAGAGATTTACATTTTTAATTTTATGAAAGTTTTCCCTCTGTGAGAGTCAGTGAAGGAGAATGAGGGAACCTCAGATATTGACTGCTCTTAGAGTTCCAACCACATTTGTATTTGATACATTAGGGATGTAGAAAATGTTTTTATTTTTCAAAATATACTATAAATCAGCATTCATTGATTTAGAATTACCTAGAAAATACAACGTATTTTCCCTGTTTTCCTTTCTTCTAATGACTCAGGAGTTTTGCAGATCAGATTTTTTTTTCTTTTAATTTAGTGACTGACTTAACACTGGACCTGAATGTCCATCTTTGCACTGATTATAGGCGAGAGGTTTGTGAAGTGGTGGGGGTGGAGGAGGAAGCTCAAAACAGTCTCTTCATCCCTCTTCAAAAAAATTCTAGATTTGTACTGATTAAATAAAACATGAAGTAATTTAACTGTTTATACCTCTTAAGAGATCAACATTAGAGGGATTTTGTGCTTTTACATTGCCATGTAATAGCAGGCAGAGAAGGACAAAGGGTTAGTAATCTCAAAGATTTATTAAAGGAAAATTAAACCTATTTAGATTCTAGCTAAAATAAATGAATTAGCAAATGTGTGTGTATATATGTGTGTGTGTGTGTGTGTGTGTGTGTGTGTGTGTGTGTGTGTCCTGAACGTCATTTACTTATTACTTAATAGAGCAAAAATAAAATATCTCACCTCAGAATTTTTAGGGTTTTAGCAATGTTTAATCAAAACCGGCAGTTGTTCATGAAACCATAAGTAGTAAATCTGGAAGTATTTCTTTAGGAAGGAGAGTTACTGTTGCTATGTGACTATAAAAGAGTGTGAGTATTAGGCTTGTACTCCAATTATTTAATAATGCTTTGAGTTCAGAAACGCTAGGTGAACTGCATTTTGTTATAAAACTAAGAGAATACACATTCTTCTGTGTGTTGCCAAATAGTTCTTAGTACTGATGTGTTTATACTCTGCAGTGGTTAGAAAGTATGGGACGGACTGTCACACTGTCAGACAATGGCAAAAATAGAAGGAAATGGAAGTTGCTGTTGGTGGAGGAGAGGAAAGCATAAAATGAACAGCAAGGAAATTCATGGGGTCATGATCTCCCTTGAAAGTGGCAGAGGATCAGAGCACTGCTCACACAGGATCAAATATCTGTGTATTTTAAGTGGCTCTCTTGTGTCAGAATCAATTACTGATGTCTCCATCAAAATAATTTCTCCTTCATTTATCCTTCTACTGAACTCCTTACACAATTTAGTTCCTGTTTTATTTGGCTCTGTATGTATTTACTTCCATACATGACTCTCATCAATTACAGAAAGACAGCATAGCACAGCAAGGAGCATGGGATATGAAATCTGTGTGCCTGGGTTCATATCCTGGCTCAGATGCTCATAAGCTCTGTGTTTTGAGCAAGTTGATTAATCATTCTGTCCCTCAGTTTCCTCTGTAAAATGTGTCTATTAATAGTGCCTACCACTTGGGGTTGTTTGAATAATTAAATATATGTTTATGTGAATTAAATATAATGGTATATATCAATAGTATGTATTTATTATTATAATAACTATATTGAATTTTTAAATTTTCTGCTTCTCCCAACCAGATATACTGGGTATGTTATTTGGTTATTCAGGGAAAACTAGCAAAGCTTTATAAAATAAATGGAGTCAATAATTAATAATATACTCTATAATATTTGAACTCCAGTCTATATCTAGTAGAGTATCTCACAAAAGGTACAGAAATTGCTTTGAGAGTACCTTTTTCAGCCCACCTTCTAAATAAGAGATACAGAATTCTGACAAATCAAACATCTTCAGTATTCAACTGGTATTTCACCTGATACTGCAGAAGCTAGAGTATATCTTCAAATATTCCCACATAACACAAAACAAAAGAATTCATCCAAAAAAATCTCAGCAATAGCACTAAAATTTATGAGCTGTAACTTATTTAGTGTCTCCTGTGTGTCAAGTACTTTGATACATGCTAGACACACAAAAGTAAATTTAATTTTGTCTTTCAAATTTGATAGAAGGGAAACCATAGTGGTTTGGCATCTAATTACAGAAATAGAATATGGGAGAAGTCTGAACAAAAATAATTAAAGAAGGTTGGAATGACATAGAGTTCTAAAATAGTAAGCATCAGACTGAAAGAATCAGAGGAAGGAATGCTGGATGATTTCTCAGAAAGGATGTCTGTTTTGACTGAGTTTTGGGGGTTGGGCTTTGAATAATTGAAAGGATTTCATCACATGATCCAGTGAGTGGTATTCAGGATACAGCTACAGGATACAGTATGAACAAAGATTCAGGGAAATAAAAAGTGCTCTAAAAGGAGCTAATGGAGAAGGAGGTGTTGTTGAAAAAATTAAGGAATTTGGAGGAAAAAAAGCTAAAAAGATCAGACACAGCATCCTCTGAAAGCCTTCCCAAGACCTTATTCCACTGGCAGTGGGGACCTATATAAAATATTCAAAAGAATGAGTTGAAGAATCCAGAGAGGATTGCAAAAACATAATTCTGATAGCAGGGTGAGGAGAGGATGAGAAAAATATATACACTGGTTTAGGAAAATGCAGCTGAAAGTCCATACCATTAGCACTGTCAAGAAGTATAAGAGCCTACAGAGGATAATAGTGCAAAAGGACCAAAAGATGCATTTAAGGACACATTTATTATAAAACTAGCATAATTGAAATATAAATTGGAGTTTTGAATAAAGAAGAGAGAGATTCATGTCTCTAATCTTCCTTGTTTCATAAGAAAATAACATTCATTGAGATGGGGGTTAGTGGAGGAAGAAAACTTTCAAGGAGGTGGAAATAGTAATTTCAGTTTGGGAAAGGTGGATTTTGATTTTTCCAAGGGAAGATAATGAGAAAATAACCAAAAGACTGTTGGCTTTGTGAGTCTTGGCTCAGTGAAGAGGGTAGGGCAGGGGAAAGAGGTGACCCTTGTGCTCCTAAGAGGGTGTTGCATTAAACCATAGACATAAACAGCACTGCTAAGAGCCAGGGGGTCAGAGGAAAGGACATTTCTTTGTTATCCACTATATGAAAGACACTGTCCTAGACTCTTTATCTATATTATTTAATTAAAGTCAAGGTCACATATGTAGCCACAGGAAAAAACAGCACTTACTGTATGAATAAAGAGACAAGAGTTAACCAGGAAAGCAGGGACACTGTCAACATGGGTGTGGAGTAGCACAAGATGAGCTCCCCTGAAGACCAAAGGCGGGCAGATTTTCCAGAGGGGCAATGGTCAAATGCACAGATATTGAGTAGAGTGAAGACCTGGCACATTGGAATTGACAAGATAATTATTCTGATTTCATTGTTGTTGATTGCAGTTTCTGGATACATAGTTAATAGTTGCAAAAACATCAATTATTTAGTTTTACATTATTCTTCTTTCTCTGGTCAGTGTGATTCTGGGAAATAGTCTGAAGAACTAAAAAGCCCAGCCAGCTTTGAAAAGGTACCATTTAACTGATGTCTGAATTCTGATTATCTTTCATACAGAGTTGGATTCTTGGGACGCCAGCTAATCATAGTATCTGTCAGCTGTTGTTGCAGAGTTTGCTACAAGCACCAGCTGAGCAAACCAGGAATAAAAGAAGGAAATTGGGTCTCATATTTAGCCAAGTCTTTTAGTTTGCTTCTTTTTTTAAAGTAAAAAAAAAATCAGTTACATTTTATATTCAATATTATATTAGTTTTAGGTGTTCAGCATAGTGGTTACACATTTCTATAATTTAAGAAATGATTACCCCAATAAGTCTTGCAGCCACCTGATACCATATATAGTTCTTAAAATTTATTGACCATATTCCCTAAACTGTATTTTACATCTCTGTGACTATTTTTTAACTACTAATTTGTACTTCTTAATCCCTTCACCTTTTCAACTTAACCCCCAAACTTCCTCTTATCTGGCCATCATCAGTTCTCTGTATCTATCAGTTTGATTCTGTTTTGTTTGTTTATTTTGTTTTTTAGATTCCACGTATAAGGGAAATCATGACATTTGTCTTTCTCTAATTTATTTCACTTAGAATAATACCCTCTAGGTACATCCATGTTTTTGCAAATGATAATATTTCATTCTTTTTATGGCTGAGTAAATTTCCATTGTGTATATGTACCACATCTTTATCCATTCATCTTTTGATTGGAACATTTAGTCCATTTGCATTAAAAATAATTATTGATAGGTATGTAGTTATTGCCATATTACTAATTGTTTTCTGATTGTTTTTGTAGTTCTTCTATTTCTTTTTTATTCTCTTGCTTTCATCTCTTATATGTTGATGACTTTAGTGTTTGGATTTCTTTCTCTTCATTTCTCATGCATCTCTCGAAGATTTTTATTTTGTGGTTTCCATGTGCTTTCTATAAACCAAGCTAAGTTTATAGCAGTCTACTTTAAATCAATGGTCACTTAAGTTTGAATGCATTCTAAAATCACTACCATTTTTACTCCTTCTATGGTTATGTTTTTGTCATTATTTTTTTACTTCATTTGTGAGTGCGTGTTTGTGAGTGTCCCTTAATTTACTGTTATATTTACACATGGTTTTTCTACCTTTGCTCTTTAACCTTTGTTCTAGCAGTAGTGTTAGCGGATCCACTGCTTTTACTATGTTTTTGTCTTTGTCAATGAAAATTTTTTTCTTGGCAATATTATCTTATTCATATTTTTTATTTTCTATTCATATAGATGTCCCTTTAATATTTCTTGTAATACTGGTTTGGTGGTGATGAAATTCTTCATCTTTTTCTTATCAAAGAAGCTCTTTATCTCTCCTTCAATTCTAAATGATAGCTTTGCTGGAGAGAGTAATCTTGGTTGTAGGTCTTCACTTTTTGTCACTTTGAATATTTTGTAGCAATTCCTTCTGATCTGCAAGTTTCTGTTGATAAATCAATTGACAGTCTTATGGGGGTTTCCTTGTAGATAACTAACTACTTTTCTCTTGCTGGTTTTAAAATTCTATCTTTGTCTCTAACCTTTGGCATTTTAATTATGATGTGTCTTGGTCTGGGGCTCTTTAGGTTTATCTTGTTTGGAACTCTCCTTGCTTTCTGGGCTCGTATGTCTATTTCCTTCATCAGGTTAGGGAAGTTTTCATTCTTTCTTCAAATAGGTTTTTAATCCCTTGCTTGCTTTCGAATGATGCGAATGTTGGTGTGCTAGATATTGTTTCGGAGGTCCCTTATCCTCATTTTTTTATTTTTTAAATTTTTTTCTTGTTGCTGATCTGACTGGGTGTATTTCATTACCTGTCTTCTAAATCATTGATTCGATCCTTTGCTTTATCTAATCTACTGTTGATTCCCTCCAGTGTTTTTTTTTTTTTTTTTTTTTTTCATTTCAGTTTTTGTAGTCTTCATTTCTGACTGGTTCTTTTTTATGTTTTCTGTATCATTTTTTATGTTTTCTATCTCTTATCAAAGTTCTCACTGAGACCATCTATTATTCTAAGTTTTCTGAGCATCCTTATAATCAGTGTTTTGACCTCTGAATCTGATAGATTGCTTGCTTTGGCTTTGTTTAATTTTGTTTTTCCTGAAGTTTTGTCCTATTCTTTCATTTGGGACATATTTCTTTGTTTCTTCAATTTGGCTGCCTCCTTGTACTTTTTTCATGTATTAAGTAGTACTGCTACATCTCCCTTTCTTGGTAGAATGGCCTTATGTCATAGGTATCCTGAAGAGCCTAGTGGATGTCTCCCTTGTCTTCTGAACTGGATGCTCCAGGTGTGTCCCTTGTGTGGGTTGTGTGTGCTCTCCTGTTGTAGTTCAGCCTTAATTGCTGATGGCACATCAGTGGGAGGGATTGATTCTCAGGCTAAGTGGCTATGAGGACTGACCATGACTACAGCAGACAAGCTATTGGATTTGCTTTAGCAGAGTTCTGGTGCCTACCGAGTCCACCCATTGGGTATGTCAAATGTGGTGCTCATTGGGTGGTACTCTAATGTGATCTGAAGCCTGCTTCCTGTGTGTTCATTCTGGGGCCTCTTTGAAGGAGCTCCAGTGCAGGCCAGGATCATCTCTTGCCTATATCTAACCTGAGCCACTGGTAGGAGCTACAAATTTATCTGTGATTGGTAGCTGCCCGTGCCATGCTTAGAGATGCCTGGGAGAGGCTATGCTGTGAACAGAGGCTGGCTGCCACTAGTGCCAGGCTTGAGGCCACTAAGCAAGAGGTACAAGGCATGCTGAGGCAAGCTGCTGCTTTTTTGAGGTTTGTGGACCTTTCAGAGTTTTTAGGAAAATTCACAGAATGGGCTGAGGCTTAGCCACTGTGTGGATTAACCTCTGAAAGAGCTTCTGGCCAGTGCTTGAGTTGGGTGCAGCAGGATCTCAGGGAATCACCAAGGTTATTCCAGTGTTAGCCAGTTTGATAGTGATGCAGATTTGGTGCCTAGATGTGCCTGCAGGCTGGGTTGACGAGAGTGCTCAACAAAGACACAGTGGCACTTGCTAGCACTTCTGCCTGAGCCTGCTGGCTGTATGGTGGGAGATATCAACAAAAGGATAGTGGTGCCTACTGGCATTATAGCCCCAGAGAGAGCTGCACCTCTAGTCCTGACCCTGAATACAGACAATTCAGTTTCTCTTTTTGGTTTTGGCTCTTTTTGAGCTGCCGTCCCTTTGCTGAATCTTAGGACAAGTATTTGTGAGTGAATGAGTCTGTACTCAGGCCCATTGAGAGGACAATTGAATATACAGCAGCCTTCTATCACACTCAGACAGAATCCCTGCTTATTTTCATAGGCAGATATTGTGGTGACTCCTCTTCTCGTCACTGGTTCTCCGGGCTTGGGAGCCTGGCACGGGGCAGGGACCCCTCGTTTTTAGGTGGGACATCCATAGCTGAGATATCCCTTCAGAATTTTAACCACCACATGTGGGTGTGGGACCAGCCCGCTTTAAGTCTCCATTCATCCTACCAGTCTTGATGTGGCTTCTTTTTTATATCCTTAATTATAGGAGTTCTGATCAGCTAGGCTTCAGGTGGTTCTCAAAGGTAGTTGGTTCTCAAAGGTAGTTGTTCTATAATTTAGTTGTAATTTTAATGGTCATGGGAGGAGGTGAACACAGCTTTTTCCTACTCCATCATTTTGATCAGAAGACTTGTTTCATTTGGGTCCATAGAGAGCATTAAAGTGACTGTATAATCAAAAAGGATTTCATGTTCTTTTATAAAATTTTATCTCTTCTTATTGCTTATGTCAATTTGAAAAAGATTGATGGTGACTAAAGTGTCTTCCTGTGCATGGCTACCAGTTATTCTGTTTTGTCTATATATTTGGTAAATGTTAGTGTTGTTGGTTCATCTGTTGTTGGAAGGGTCTTCTCTATTGTGGTGGGATGGGTAAAAAAATGAATAAATATTTACTGAGTCTCTCTGTCTTCATCAAGAAATGAATATATAACAGGAGAAAATGAATAAGTTTCTTCTTTGCTTCCCCCAGGAACAACCAAAATTTAAAGAACAGCAAGTAAAGGAGAAAAAATTAAACATATAAAGGCCCCAGAGGCAATAGTGTATTGTAAAATAGGCTCACCAGAAAAAAAATTTTTTGTTTTGTAGCATATGACAATTTCTGCATTATATAACACATATAATGAACATGATCACTTTCAATCAAGAGTTTAACAACCAGTTTGTAAAATGTCTGAACATTTAACAATCAGGTGTAGTGAACCATACAAGCTAGCTTCAGCACACCATTGCCTCTGTGTGTGTGTGTGTGTGTGTGTGTGTGTGTGTGTGTGTGTGTGTGTGTGTGTGTGTGTGTGTATGTGTGTGTGTTCAGAGAACCGGGTACATTTTTTGCAGATTATTTAGTATTTTAAAGAATTGTCTCTGTGTTTTTAATCTGACATCATTGAACTTATCTATGTACTAGGAATAACTACCAATTGTTTTTTCTTTATTCTTAGAAATATGGTAGTTCTTTGCTCCCAACATAAAGGAAAAGGATGAACCTTGAAGGACAAATTTTATTTTTCTTCAAACACATGTAAATAGATCCCCTGAATTCACTTTTTTTCTAATAGGGTAAAGTAGACCTTTATTTATCTTCTGTTTTTAGGTTTAATCAAAGCATATGTCATTATTGGTTAGATATTTCACTTCACTTTAAATTCAGAAAGGGAAAACAACTAAAAACTTTTAGACAAAAATCAAAGCGGAAATATATATTTGGATTTTTTTTAAATGTCAGCCTAGGAATAAATAAAGATTATAACCTTTAAATTATAGTAAAAAAAATCCATTGTCAAATGTAAGTATATATAGGAATCATCATAAAAATTTAAAAGTTTATCATAAACTATAATCAAAATGAGGAGCTGTTACTTTCAAGCTGTGATTTTTCCTTAATTGGCATTTTATAAAAAGTAGTGTAAAGAGATATCAAATTAAATTTTCTTATTGCCATTCATATCACAGATTCTATTATTAATTTATTTTATTAGTGCTAAAAGTTCACTTGCTTTCTAAGACTGGTAGAAAAATGATTTTATATAATTATTAGTTACTACAACATCTGATCTTTCAGCAGTGATTCCCTTTCAAGTTTTGCTGAGCTATAGAAAAATGTATATAAGTAAGGTGTTTGTGGTTATTCTTATTCAAAGCTCCACTTAGCTTAATTAAGATATTGCTAGTATTAATTGATATTCTATAATATGCTTTTACAATTTTGCCTAGCTTCATTTTCTACTGTTCTATATATCACATATAATTATATACATAGAGGTAACATGTTTGGAGGACAAAGTTTCTTAGGAATATAGTACTGTCATATTTTAACAACTGATGTTTAAGAACTCATTCCTTTTGTATCTTTTGCTAGTAATCACCAGTATCTGATGTAATGGGGTGAAGGGAATAAAAAAACAAACACAGGGTATTTTCCCATGTCTCACTTTAAAACTTTGAGACACAAACTAACAGTTTTCATGGGAAGGTTGGGACTTGTGAAGACAATGAGAAAGAGAAATTGTAACTTCCCTTATCTTCACAAAGCCAGATCTTTGGAGCACTTGAAGAGCCATGGTTAAGTAAATCTTAGCTAAACTCTAACCAAAACATATGCAAAAACTTTTCTCTGCCATGTACTAATCCTTATCCAAAATAATGGCAAAAAATAGCTCTTAACATGTTTTAATAAATGAAACCATGTCACATTATGACAAAAATATGTTAATCAATTTATTTAAAGGCTTATTTGCTTAAAGTAAATACTTAAAAAGTTAAAATATATCTCTTTTCTACTAGTTCATTTTGTGTGTGCATGTGCACATGTGTGCATACACCTTTGAGTTAACTATGATCACTTGCCCTTTTCCAAATAATTCGAATGCTATGAACTTCTCTCTGGTTTGGTAGATATAAATGTAATCTGATACATTCTGAAATTCTCATTCTTCACCTCTTCTAAGTATCTTGAGCTTTATGTCAGAAAAGCTAAGGAATTAAGATTCTTGTCTTTCATAAATGTTCTCAGGTGTGGTAAAATATGACAAGTGATAGGTTTGTTATTAAGACATTCAGGCCATTGATAAAACCCCTCTTTTCAAATAGTGAGATATTACTCCAGCTGCTTGGAAATTTACTAAACTCATTACTGAGCAACTGAAAATAGCTTGATACATATATTAAATATTTCACAAAGACAAGGCAAATAAGGTAGACATTACCTAGCAGAAAAACAGAATACTCTCAAGCAGCCAGAGGTTCTCACCAATATCTACTTTGAATAATTTATTTTCCTGCCATCATCCAGAATATAAAAATATATTTAAAGTCTCCAAAAAAATTTATTCTTAATAAAAGCAGAACAAAAATCACAGTGCTTTACTAGTGCTTACTTTGGTTTAACAAGTCACTGCATAAATTTAGAATATCCTTACTTTCAATTTTTCCAACACACTTCGATAAGGTAAAATATCTTCTGTAGCACAACACATTTAGAATCTTGTTCAGTACACATTTATTTTTATTCTAGGATAAGATTGTTTCAGGTATATAGCGTTCATATTTCAGGTACACGTTGTTTATATCATACAATCTCTTCTTAAATAACTTGGCACAGGTTTAAAAGATAAAGACTCTTAAGGCATCTTTATTTTTTTCTTTGGAAGTTTCTTTTTTGTTGTTATAATACCTCATTTCTATCTCTGCCTCTTGTTGATTTTCTCTCTGTCTCTCTCTCTCACATACACATAATTCTTCAATCCCTGGAGAAACTGGATCCTTTCTAATGTAAGTTTTAGGTTTATTATCAGTTAACTTGCTCCTCTAACTACACTATTAAATTGTTTGTTTCCTGAGCTGTTGTCCAATATACTTTGCAATTGTCCCTGATTCTGGTCACTCTTAATCTCTTTCTTAGTTGTCCTACTATGAACATACCATTTCTGAAAACACCTTATACACCATTTAATGGCTGAAAATAGTAATTCTTCAACAAATGTTATCAATGCTATTGCTGTTATTACTGTTTTATCTTCCCATCCAACTGATGTTGTACTCTTTTTTTTTTTCCTTTGTTTACCATTCTAACTGAGGCAGGATAGATAGTATAGGGATGTTTCTCCTCACCTCCTGGATGAAGCTTTGGAATCCTTCCTTTGTCCCTTACTCAGCCCTCTCCCTGTTTTGACTCTGAGAGTGAGACTTCTGTGTGAGAAAGAAGCTAAGGCCAAATACAGGATAGATGGCTTTGGGCAGCCCTCTTTCTTCCAGGTGGAAAGAGACTGTCCCAAATCGGGAAGCAAGATGGATAGCCTTGGGACGTGCCCTCCCCTCCAGGATTAGGCTCCAGAGTCTTTTCCTTGTTCTTTGTTCAGCTTTGGCTAATCATTATGTCATAATATAATCTTCATGGCAAGTATCATGTCTCCAGGCCCTGCCCCTGCAAGGAAAATAAAAGCTCATAATCTAGACAGCTCAGGGTGACTCATTCCTTGAGTTCACCTCAACTTCTTTCTTAAGTGTATACTTATGCTTTAATAAACCTAGCACTTTTCTGCTTGCTGTTTGTCATGTCCCTGAATTCTTTCTCATGGCATAAGACAAGAACCTGGTCACTGGATCTCTGAGTTGTGATCCCCCTTTGAATTCCCATGCCATAGAGCTCTCTGACATATCTATTCCTAATTCCTCATTTTGTGGATTGTGCCCAGATATTTCAAAGGAATTCTAAAATCTTCCCAACACACACGCGTGTACACACATAATCATAAATACATATGTACATACACGCATCTATTTCATAATACTCTATCTTCTTAATATGCTCAAGTCAGTTTGAGACTTCCCTGCACAAAATATATTAATATTATACCACATCAAATTAATCACATGATTATAGTTTAGTATACAACAATAGCATAAAAGTAAATGTGTTTTTTTATCTCATCACTGGAAGCTCTCTTCATCTAGCTACTATTCTTCATCTATCATCCAATAATAACCACATTTAGTTAATGGATTATGTAAAACAATTTACTATCTATCTGTCTATCATCTATCAGCCACAGTATGTGATTTTATCTACTTGTGAAATTCAGTCTCATAATTTTTATTACATCTTGATTGGTGGCATTTTAGAATAAGATAGGTTGATTTCTGACCGTGTCCTGGGCATGTGATTAGGGTTCTTAACCATCCAGAGGGCTTTTCACTTGTGGAGAACAAACCCTACTATTTATACTTTCTTTAATGCTCAACCTATTAATTTTTTTTATTTAACATTGCCACTCATAAACAAATCCAATCTAGAATACATTTTATAAACAAAATACTATACAACATTTAAAAATTTATTGCAAGCACAAATGATCAAATCCCTCTAAAAGGATTATCACTGATTGCACAGTATGTATGTGTGTGTGTACACACACACAGAACAGCTCAGACTGTGTCTGTGTGTGTGCATATACCATTTGAAAAGCTCAAACATTCAGAATACACAATTTAAGCTTCAGAGATATCTACTGTAGCAGCCCCTAGTCATATATGACTATTAAAATTTAAATTAAAATTGAATAAAACTAAAAGTTTGTCAATCACACTAGCCAAATTTCAGTGTTCAATAGCTAAATGTGTATATATATATATACCAACACCTCAGTTTCAATTCTGGAGATTCTGATTTAATTTGTTTAAGTGTTAGTATTTTTACATCTTTCCCAAGTGATTGCAATATGCACTTAAAACTGAGAATGACTGATGAATGTTTTAATAAAGTTAGAGTTTTACGTGAGTTAAAAGAGGTTTCAAACATCTAAAACAGAAAACAAAGGCATTATTTTTTTGATGAAAACCTCACTATTCTTATATTTCAAATAATGTCAAATCATTTTATTAATACATTTAACAAATGTCATTATATTCTACTTATTTCATATACTTGTTATATATTTGATTAGAGTAATCTTTATAGTTCTTAAGAGAAAAAATATCATCTCAAGGCAGTTTACATTATACTTTCTGGATTAATGATTCTTGATTGTAACACAAAACAGATTAAAACCTCAAGGCTATTCACATCTATGGAGACCTGTATTGTGCTGGGCCCCTTCCTGAATATGAAGTAATATCAATGGGACTATTCTAACCCATCTCTCTACTCCCATGTTATTTCATCTCTTCCCAGTGTGCTTTCTGTGCATTTACATTAATTCCTGTATGCTTTTGTTGCACCTCATTATAATTAGTAGGGTCATCTGATGCTTATATTCCAGGGGTCAAATAGTTGCGTCTACATAGCCAGTTGTTCTACAGGACATTTATGAAGGCATCATTTAATAACACACTGCTGGAACCATTTTTTTGGTGTGGATTTTTTTCTCCCAGCACTGCTTTTCATCAGTACCACTATTTTGGTCATAGTTTCTCTGTTTTAATTTTTTTAAGGTTTATTTCATTTGTTTTTTAATTTTATCATAATTACCTGTATATGTACAGTTATAGAAATAGAGGAAAATGTGTATCTACCCATAATAAAACTACCTATTAGAGGATCCATGTATATAACTACTCCGAACTTATTAAATTGATAGAAATTAATCACAGACTGCTATTTAAATCTTCCCTTTTTATCATTATCAATTGAAATAGTGCTAATAACTGTTTTTTCATTTGTCCTTTTGCTTTAGGTTTTTCAAGGACTATTTGTACTGGAGATATTCTTTGACCATTTGGTCATAAGAAAAGGGACATAATTTAACATGGAATAAGGTTAATAGGAGACATGTTAGAAATTAGTTCTGGGCCATAACAAATTAAGTAATCAGGCCACAAAAATTCTTGATAACTAAACGAATTTTTTATGTTACTATATTTCCACATACAGAAAAACCATTTCTTAATCCTTTTGAACCTGGCAGGATACTCATGCTCACAATGAGTTCAGCATCATTTTCAAGAGGTGCCATGCCTCAATCACAGTAACACTGATAAATTTAAACTTGGTAAAAAATAATAGTTTAACAGTGAGACTGTAAGGAAGCCTTATCATGAGAAGATGAAGTAATAAAAGCAATGTACAATTGCCTTCTAATGGACCATGGGTAGAATTTAGCTAATGGTCTCACAGAGTCATTAAATGGTAATACAAGCAGGTTTCAAGCCAATTAAAATCAGGCTAAATGCAGAAGAAAAAAAAGTAACAAGTAAATCCATTTAACTTTAAAATATTGACCCACTGCATCTTCTTACCTTCTACTTTATTCTGGATTCATAAAAAAAAAAAATCTTTTTAATGTAATGTTGAAAGAGTTGGCAGTTTAATTGAAATTTGGGGGCAAAATTCTTAATAGGACTTACAACGAATTAAATGTTTGGCAACACTAAAAGAATTTTATGCAGGTTGCCAGAAAAAGCCATGTTATATAAGCCAATTTTTTATTTTAAGGAGGCTATTGAAAATTTATTTAATGTGTATATTCTTTCAAATCTTAAAATAGTAAATCTAGGTCAAAAAAGAAAACTTACTATTGTCTAACTTTACTGTATTATCAGATAATTTATGCTGTCTGTCTAAATCAATTTTGCCCAATAGAACTTTCTGAGATGACGAAAATGTTCCTACTCTTCACTGTCTAATATAGTTGCCACTTGTCACATTTAACTATTGCACGTTAAAATGTGTCTAGTATAAATGACAAACTAAACTTTTAATTTTTTCAGTTTTAATTAAATTTTAATAGTCGTATGTGACTAGGGGCTACTATAGTAGATATCCCTGAAGCTTAAATTGTATATTCTGATATTGTGAGCTTTTCAAAACAAACTGATTCTGCTTGCTATTATGAAGTAATATAAGCTGGAAGACAATGAAATATATTCAGTGAATCTGAGAAATTAATCTAGAAGTACATTAACCTGATATAACAACACTGGAATATTTTTAAATGCAAGGCAGGCATGGTCTCACTAGGAGAGAAAGTGGCATTCAGTGGAGGAGCAAATTGTTAAACAAATGTAATACAGTATGTATATCTTCACTCTCTCGCACTATCTGTACAATCTGGAGCTACACTATCTAGTATAGTGACCTATAGAGCATTTGGCATGTAGCTAGTCAGGACTGAATTGCGCTGTAAGGGTAAAATAGATACCAGATTTCAAAGACCTAATATGAAATAAAGAAAATAAAATATGTCAAAAATTTATACATGTTGAAATAACATTTTGGCTGATTCAAGTAAATATATTTTCGTATGTAGTTTCATGTGTTTATTTTTACTTTTTCTATGGAGCTACTAGAAAACTTTAAATTGCTTACGTGTCTCACATTGTTTATTTTGGGCAGTCATGGCCTAGAGGGTTATCTGCCTCTCCTCAGACTTATTTAGGGTCTGCTCTCTATGCAGTGCCTCTGAAAACAAAAGTGCCACTGTCACTCCCTTCCTCATCCAAGGCAAAAATACTGTTTCATTAGTTATAAGAGATCTGCTTCTGATTATGTGTATACAGTGCATATTTCCCAGAGTTCTTGTACATACATTATTATATTCTCACAATAATCTTAAGATATAGGCACACTCTTTTTCAAGAATCCACAGGAGGGAGTGATGAATTGCCTGGTTGCCTGGGGTGTTGAAAAAAGCTTTATTTGATAAATAAAGTTATGAAAAATAAGTAGCAATCTAATAGGCTAAAGAAGAAAAGACATTGAAATACAGGATTATCCCATATTTGGGAATTTGAAAGATATTTTTTAGGGCATGTGAAAAGAGACCACTGAATATTTTTCAGCTGATGAAGGGAATAGCCAAAATTGTCTTCTGATAAGTTAGAATGGAAGTTGATTTAGGATGGAGGCCTGAAGATTAGATAGTATGGTATAATAGGAATTCATGAAAGGAGTATTTCAACAGGGCCTCCAATGTCCCTGGCCCACTCCAGTTGCTAATCCAAGGCTCCCCCTCAAACACTTCTCAAATCATGTAACATGACAGTGTCAAAGATGTCTGGCCCCTTATGTAAAAACCCAGTATGTTATTGAGTTATCTCCAACTGTTTTCTGTTATTTCTTACAGAACATATTTTCTTTTTATCCCTAAGAGCTTACCCCATTTCTTTAGTAATCATTGCTTTAATATTACTTCACAGTGAAAGGAAGCATTTTGTTATTGATTTTGGTAAAGATTTCTAGGCAAGTAAAGTTAAGTAAACACTATGATATTTGAAATTTACTATGAACTCCACTTCTGCATGATATTTTCTTGTCCCATTGTTAGGGTAGTATCATATAGTGTTATGAATTATGCCTCTACTATGTGTTAAGTATGTGACTTAATTTATAAGTTATATAATATATATATTGAGACATATATACATATATAGAGATAGATACATATATATGTATATATCTCTGTTTTTTAATTTTGTTAAATGAAGTTAATAGCATCTACCTGATAGAGTTTTTTTAAGGATTGTGTATACATTACCTAGTATGTTCTTTTTAAATTATTGTAATACTGGAAATAGAAGTTCCCTCCTATAGAAGTAGAAATAGAGAACAGACATTTAATAAACAGAAAGGGATTTGTGTTTAATCAAGCATCTCACATATTATGCAACAAAACTTCCAAGCCATCAAAGTATGACTATAAAATATAGGGTCATTACCTAGTTATACAGTCCACTAGTTGTCCTCTATGTTCTAAAATGTGTTACTATTATTTGCTTAATTTGGGATCACAGACCTAATCCTGAAGTCTAATAATGCTCAACTGTGGTTTGTTCATGCCACAAGGCACTGGGTGACAGTATATACTTGTTTAGTTAAAATACTTCATGCTTTTAAAATCTTTGTCATAATATTTTCATTATTGAATATTCAAAAAGCCACACAGCCTTCTTTCCTATCTTTTTTTCAACCATCATTTTCCTTGACCCTTTGAAGCAAGATATCCTCTCTGGTTCTTGTTCTATTTTTTGCTTCCTTTGTTATCACCACTCCCATGGCAGTTTCCAACCATCTTACCTTCTCTTTGCACCCTCCTTCTGTTGGAGATTTCATTCATAATTATAGTTTTGACTATTGTTTGTTACAGAAACAATTTTCAAATATGTACTCTTGTTTATTCCCTCTGTTTTCGGAATTTAAATTATTTCCACCTACTGTTCATTTTGAGTTTTATTGCTACCAGACAACCCCTTACCAAACTCAACCTTTCATTTACAAAAGCACTTTGTGTATAAAAGTTGCTCTTCCATTTAACTTCACAAATGGTAACATCATTTTCTAAATCATGTGGATTCAAAACTGTAGTTGAAATTATAGTGTAATGTTTAAGAGCTGTCTTTGAAATTAGATGGATCACAAATTTTTCTGACACTACCACCTTGACAACTTTGCAACATTTGGTAACTCCCTAGTCTTTAGGCATCAGTATTCTCATATATAAATGGAGAATAAAGATACCTGCGTGTTTAGTGTCTCAATGAAGATCAAATCATATATTATTTATACAGTGATTTAACACAATGCCTGTTATGTAGTAAGAGTTAGGTTAAGTGACAATTGCTTTACTACGCTGTCCTTGGAGTCAGCCACATCATTGATATTCAATGGATATGTGTATGTTTACTTTCTTAATAATTAAAAACATTTTTTTCAGTTGCAGTTGACAGACAATGTTATATTAGTTTCAGGTATGCAACATGGTGATTAGACATTTATAAAACTTGCACAATGATCACTCCGATAAATCTAACACACATCTGATACAATGCATAGTTATTACAATATTACTGACTACATTCCCTATATGACACTACATCCCCATGACTATTTTGCAACGATCAATTTGTACTCTCTAATCCCTACCCCTTTTTTACCAGTTCCCTTAACTACCTTCCCATTCAGCAACCATCAAAATGTTCTGTGTGTCTATTCTGTTTATTTTTGTTTTGTTTATTAATCTTGTGTTTTAGGTTCCACATATAAGCAAAATCACTAGGTATTTGTCTTTATTTGTCTGACTTATATTACTTTGCATACCCTCTAGGTCCATCCATGTTGTTGGTAAGATTTCATTGTTTTTATGGCTGAGTAATGGTCCATTACACACACACACACACACACACACACACACACACACACACACTACTTCCATTCATCTGTTGATGGTCACTTAGGTTGCTTCCATATAATGGCTATTGTAAAATAATGCTGCAATGAAAATAGATGCATGTCTTTTTGAATTTCTGTTTTGGATTTCTTCAGATAAATACCACGAAGTATAATTTCTACACCCTTTGTCTCTTGTTATAGCCTTTGTTTCCAAGTCTATTTTGTGTGGTTTAAGTATTGCTACCCAGCTTTTGTTTGTTTCTATTTTTATGAGATATCTTATTCCATCCATTTACTTTCAATCTGTGTGTGTTTTTCAATCTAAAGTGAGTCTCTTGTGTGCACCATATGTAAGGGTCTTGTTTTCTTATCCATTCAGCCACCTAATATCTTCTGATTGTAATATTTACTTCACTTACATTTGAAGTAATTTTTGATAGATATATAGTTATTGCCACTTTATTATTTATATTTTTTATCTTTTTTTTCTTCTTAAAGAAGTCTCTTTAATGTTTCTTGTAATGCTGGTTTGGTATTAATAAACTCATTTAGCTTTTTTCTTGCTTCGAAAGCTCTTCATCTCTTGTTTGATTCTAAATGATAACTTCACTGGGTAGAGTAATCTTGGTTGTAGGTCCTTGCTTTTCATCATTTTGAATATTTTGTGCCAATCCCTTCTGGCCTGCAAAGTGTCTGTTGAGAAATAATCTGACAATCTTATGGAAATTTTGTTATAGGTCACTAAATGCTTTTGCTGTTTTGGAGATTCTTTCTTTGTTTTTAACCGTTGGCATTTTAATTATGATGTGTCTTGGTGTGGCCCTCTTTGGGTTCTTCTTGTTTGGGACTCTGTGCTTTCCGGGTTTGTATGTCTATTTCTTTCACCAGGTTAGGGAAGTTTTCCATTATTATTTCTTCAATAGCTTTTCAATCCCTTGCTCTCTTTATCTTCTGGTAACCCTATGATGCAAATGTTATTATGATATTGTTCCAGAGTTCCCCTAAACTATCTTCATTTTTTTGTGATTGTTTTCTTGTTATTGTTCTGATTATTTTCCACTATCTGGTCTTTCAAATCGTTGATTCAATCCTCTGCTTTACCTACTCTACTGCTGATTCCCTCTAACATTTTTCATTTCAGTTATTGTATTCTTTATTTCTGACTGGTTCTTTTTCAAGTTTTCTGTCTTCTTTGTTATGTTTCTTGATTTTTTTTTTGAAGTTCTCACTGAGATCATCTGTGCTTTCCCTAAGTTAATTGGACATCCTTATAACCTCTGCATCTAATAGATTGCTTGACTCAGCTTTGTTTAGCTCTTTTTCTGGAGTTTTATCCTGTTTTTGTTTTTGTTTCATTTGGAACGCATTTCTTTATCTCCTCATTTTGGTTGCCTTCTGTGTTTATTTCTGTGTATTAGATAGTGCTGCTTTGTCTCTCTTGAGAGTGGCCTTATGTAGTAGGTGTCCTGTGGGACCCAGTGGCACAGTCTACTTAGTAACCTGAGTTGGGTGCTCCTGGTGTATCCCTTGTGTAGTTTGTTTATGCTCTCCATTGTAATTGAGCCTTGATTGCTGTTGGTATGTCTATGGGAGGGATTGACCCTCTGGCCAATTAGTTTTGAGAATTTACCATGACTACAGCAGAGGAACTGTTGTGCAAGGGATGACCCTATAGAATAGGATTCACCTTCGCAGGGCTCTGATGCCTGCCGAATCTGCCCTTTGAGTATGTCATTTGTAGAGGTGGTGCTCTTTTGGTCTCAAACTGGCCACCAGGTATATTCATTCTGGAACCTCTTGAGAGGTGATCTAGTGTAAGCCAAGCTCAGTTGCTGCCTGTGTCCTGCCCAGGGCCACCTAGGATAACTACAAAATGATCTGCAGAAAGTCACCACTTATACTGAGCTTAGGGGTGTCTCAGAGAGGCAAAGCTGGAAACTGTGCCCAGCTGCCATCAGTGCCATGTTTAAGGCTGCTTGGCAAAAGGTACGGTACATGCCTTGGTTCGATGATGTTTGTCATGATTTGTGAACCTCTGAGTGATTCTAGGAAGGTCCACAGCATAAGTCAAGACAGGCTGCTTATATGGAAAACCCAGTGGAAGTGGCTTGGGTGGGCCCAATAGTTGGGTTTCGGAATCAGCACTGTATAATGAATAGTCTTAGCCAGGTCAATGGCGACTCAGACATGGTGCCTGCCTGTGCATGCATGCTAGGTGGAGGGGGAGAGAGAGAGCTCAATGATGGTACACTGGCTTCTGCAAGCACCTCTGTCTGGGAGAAAGCTACCCCTCCAGCCCCTGCCATGAGGCCAGACAATCCAGTTCCTCCTTGTGTATCACTGGCACCTTTTGAGCTGCTGCTCCATTGCTGGAACTCAGAGTCCATTAGTGAATAAATCTGTGTGCTGACCCTTTAAGAGGTATGTCTGGGACTCCAGCAGCCCATTGTCTCTCTCAGCTACTATCTCCACTGTTTTTCACAGCCAGAAGTTTCAGAGACTTCTCTCCCTAGTATTACAACCCTTTGCTGGGGAGCCGACTGTTGGGCTGGGACTCCTTGCTTCTCAGGGGGAATCTCTGCAGCTGAGGTATCCCTCCTGATTTTTAACTGGTGCCCATGATTGTTGGATCAGCCCTGTCTGCATCTCTGCCCCTCCTACTAGTCTCCATATGGCTTCTTCTGTGTATCCTTAGTTACAGGATTTCTGTTCAGCTACACTTTAGGTGGTTCTTGGTGATGGTTGTTCTTTAGTTTAGTTAAAATTTTGATGCAGTTGTGGAAGTAGGTGAACATGGTGTTTGCCTACTCCACCATCTTGTTGGTAAACTGTATATGTATGTGTTTAGTTAATAATTTCATTCATTCTCCATCTCCTATAGGATTCTGTCATTGAGTCAATTTGTAAACCACATCAGTTCTGGAGTACTTCTTATTCCTGCCTTTATGTCTTCAGCTCACTACAAGTATATTTACTAAGAGGACTTACATGCAGAGTGTGCCTCACTCTAGTTCCTTAGCTGAAGATGATCATAGGGCTTGGAAGAACACTCACTACCACAGTTGTACCTTTTCTGAACTTGCTGTACTGTTAGAACTGTATAGTTCAAACAACCTGAATGACCTTTTCAGGATGATGAAGATGTCTATAAGTTCAAGCAGTCATAAACTTAGTACTGCACACTAAGTTTAAATCTGATCTACATTACTTTTGAAGGAACCAGTGGCTTCATAAAGCTCCAGCATTTTTCTTGGTAATCATGCCCTCAATTTTCTCAACCTCACCTTTTTCAGTCCATACTTCTTTCCTAATGCCCACTTTAGAATTCCATGTGCCCAAATGAACTTCTAAATAAGACTTCTCATACTTGCTTGCTACTTTCTATTTACACTTTCCTGACAAGTTTATGTACAAATTTTCTTACTTCTGGATTATCGTTACAGCCTGTGACTTCCTGCTCTCATTTCTCCCTCCAAAGAGATCTGTTATGTATTACAATGGAAAAATTTCTAATGCCTCACCATTATTTATAGGCAAAATCAATTTTGTTTCATTTTGTTTTCTAACTCCTCTGAGTTACCTCTGACCTGCACACCTCAAATTTCTGCCCTACTGTTTTTAAAAATTACCCTCTGCTTCAGAAACCTGTTTTCTAAATAGACCACTACTGATTAGAACATGCCTCCTCTTCTTACTTATTTATATTTTACCCATTCTGCAAAGCCTGTTACCCCATAATAACTTCAGTAAACATCGTAACCCATATAGATTTCTCCCATTTCTAGACTCATTTGCCACTTACTAATGTTTGCATTTCAGTTGAATTATTCTTTTATCTCTGAGGATAAGGACTATGTATAACACTTCTTTTATCACTTACATTTTCCAGCATGTAGTAAATACTTGATAATTACATGTTGCCTTGGCAGGTTATATTATTATTATTGTTCTTATTACTATTACTGAAAACAGAATCAAGGAGAGGAGTAAAGCATATTTAATTACATGCACAATTAAAATGGAATTCAAGGCATGTTTTTATTTAGAGGGCATCTTCCTGCTCCAAACCATAACAGTGTAATAAGATTGTGCTTCTTTATTCAAATTTAATCAGTCATTTAAAATCTTGGTTCTAACATTTGTAGATTTAGGATAGTTGTGAGAACAAGTTAGATAATAAACAGTAAGCACAGTCTTGGAATATAGCGATGCTCAATAGAGTTAGTTATGATTACAGAGATGATGAAGAAGGTAATTATGATGTTGACACAAAGGAATTTGAAGGAAAAAAACAAATCTTTAATTTTCTTTGGAACCTATACTATTCAAGGACAGATAAAATTAGTATTGTATATTGTGTTTAGATCAGTGATTTACAACACTTGCCAAGAAACTGGTAACTTCACAAAGCTCTAATATCCATCTTAGAATTTACCCTCTCTGGAATGTTGTTTCCATGTTATCATCTCAGAAATGTCAAGTAAATATGTTTTTTAATTCTTCAAAAAGTTGTACGCTATATATCAGTCCTCTATTGATTCTTTTAATTTACTGAGTTGTAATGTGTGCAGAAAGAAATAACCCTTGCAGTTTTGAGCATTTAGAATCCTACAAGCCCTCAAGCAGTCTGCTCATTTCAGAGAATGTATAAATAAATCATGTACCCCACATCCATGTCTATGAAAACTGACTTTTAAGCTTCCAAATCTAATTGAATGTCACTACCCTTCCCCTCTTTTCTTTATGTGAGGTCAAGAGATCATTCTCTACACATGTTGGCATAGTAGGAGATCACTGAGATCTTCTAAAATCTCCTTACCAGATTGTTTTAGTCATTGAACAAATACATATCAAACACTTACTAAAAAGGCACAAATGTTGAGGTACTGAAGATGGATAACAAAATAGAAACAAAATAAATAAAACAAGATGCCCATGAAGCTATGTTGTACTAGGGATTTTGTGAAAGGAATAAATGAAATAAGTAAGCTATAAGCATTTTAAAAGTTTATAACTATTGTGAGAATAAACAAATCAGGGAAAGAAGGAAGGAACGGGGGAGGTTCATGAGGAAAGGCCTCAAACACAAGACTTAAGTGAGTTGAGCACATTTTTGGAGAAAGAGCAATCTAGTAAGAAAGAATGACAAGAACAGATGCTCAGTTTTTTTGTTGCTAAGTTTAACAATCACAGGAACCTCTATACTTATGTAAAATTTGGATAGAGAGAAATATACAACTAAGTATAAGTTAGTATTGTGTATTAGATATATTTTTTGTGATATGATAGCTATTATACAGTGTTTACCTTTAAATAATTCTTATACAAAGTACCTATAAAGAAGCTAAGACTTTCTACAGTAGAAGGAATTAAGATACAAGGCTGTGTAACCCACTTAAAGATTGTTTTAGTCAGTGTTCTCCAGAAAAACAAAACCGATAGGAGAGTGAGTGATTGATTGATTGATTGATTATAAGCAATTGGCTTACATGATTGTGGATGCTGGCAAGTGCCAAGATTTTCAGGGTGTGTTGGCAAGCTTGACAACCAGGGGAGCCAGTGGTTTATTTCTGGCCTGAATCTGAAGGTCTGAGAACAAGGAGAGTTGACAGTGTGGTTTAAGTCAGGCCCAAGGCCCAGGGCCCAAGGCCCAGGAAATGTTGATGTTTCAGTTCAAATTTGAAGGCAGGAATAAGCAGCTGTCCCAGTTCAAAGGCTATCAAGTGTGAAGTATTCTCTCTGGGGGAAGGGTCAGCCATTTTGTCCTATTCAGGCCTTCAACTGATTGGATGAGGCCCACTCACATTATGGAGGACAATCCGCTTTACGCAGTCTAATTTACATATTACTCTCATCCAAATACAATGAGACACCCAGAATAACATTTAACAAACTATCTAGGCATCATGTGGCCCAGTTAATTGACACATAAAATTAACCATCACAGGACTACATAAGACTTGATTGAAGCCTGTGCAATTGAACATACTTTATTATCAATTTCAACCTAGACTATATAGTAGAATTATTTGGGGAACTTTAAAAAAACAGCTGACCTTCATCAAAAGTACTTATGAGAAACTGACACTTTTAGCTCTAGTGGACAACCTTATAGTAGGCCAACCCCCAAACAACAACAACAAAAAAACCCCGACACATTTGGATATTTTTAAAAACGTTTAAAGGAATCAGAGAGCTATTGAGGCAAGATAGAGGACCTTAGGGGATAGAGGATTCTTAAAGAAGGAAAAGTCTAAGATGAGCTCAATATTCTGGGAAGTTTTGCATTATATTTGCCAATCACTAACCCTAACAGTCTAGATGTTGGCAGGGAGCAAGAAAGAAGAGGCTGAAGAGATAAATAGATTTATCTATTCCAAAGAGCTTAGGGCATAAACTTAGATTTATGTCAAGCAGCAGGGAACTTGAAAGCATGTAAGGTAGTTGACTGGTGCCTGGAAGGATTGCACTCAGCAGCAAGAAGTAACCAGGAATAGCATAGTCTTCACAAAAACTGATGTCTAGCTTTGACTATACTCCATTGCAAGTTGAAATAAGGTTATGGCCTCCCTCCTAACTGTCTATCAGAATGAAATAACATTTAATTTATGGAAAAGGATAACACCACTTAGAATCTCAAATTTACTCTGTAATTTTTTTTACATATTATCTAGAATTCAAAATTATGTGGCAAGCCAAAAAAAACTCCCCACAAAATACATACTTTGGAGTTATCAAATGGGCTTTTGTGAAAGGTGTGATCAATATAGTCAAGAAAATAATAGATTTTTGCCAAAGTGTATTATTTATATGTACACACACATATACACATTTGATCCTTGAACAACATGGATTTGAACTGTGTGGGTCAAGTTATATGCATATTTTTTTCAATAAATAGCTATTTTTGATTCATGGTTGAGGGTCTACAGATATGAAGGGCCAAGCATATACCTTAATCTACACCATTTTTTGTAGGGGACTTGAACATCTGTAGATTTTGGTATATATCCCTGGGAATCCTGCAACCAATCTCCTGGAGATATCAGGAGGACTTAAGTTTTTGAGGAGTCAACAGTTGATTTTTGACTTTATAGGGGATTAGTGTCCCTAACTCCCACATTGTTCAATGGTCAGCTGTATATGTATTTAAATGGATCTGATAGAACTGAAGAAAATCTTTGAAATTAAAAGCATAATAAATGGATTATAAACAGATTAGATATAGCCAACTAGAGTACTAGTATACTAGAATATCTTTTTATCTATATCTATTCATTAAGAGAGAATGTACAATAAAATATTTTACAAAGAATGTAAAAGATATATGGAACAGAGTGGAAAGGTGTTACATGCTTGTATCAGAATTCAAGAAGGAAAAGAGAAAAATAATGGTTTATTTAAAAAGCTGTAAAAAGACATCAAGCCATAGCTCTCAAGAAGGAAAAATACAAACTTAACCACATCATAAGGAAACTACTCAAAACAAAGCAAAGAGAAAATGTTAAAAACTAGCCAAAGAAAATATACTATTTTCTAAAGGGTAATAATAATATCGAAAACTTATTTCTCAAAAATGACTAAAACTGTGAAAAATGTAAATAGATTTTTAAATGTTAAAATAAAAAGTATTAAGCTATACTTCTCTATACATGAAAACATATGCTTAAAATATGAAGGAAAATATTTCTTTTTTGTTTATGATAGTGAAAAATTGAAACAAAAAAAATGTCACAAGGGTTTTTCTCAAGTGCATATAGAACATTCTCCAGGATAGAACATATACTAGTCCATGAAAACAGCCCCAATATATTTTTAAAAAGTTGAAATCATACAAAGAATGTTCTCAGGTAACAATGAGCTATGTTCTCAGATAAAAATGGAATGACACTGAAAAATAACAAAGAAAATTGGAAAATTCACAGATATCTTAAACATACAATTAATAATCAGTGTGTTAGAGAAGAAATCTCAAGGCGTATTAGAAAACACTTTGACGTGGATGAAAATGAAAACACAACAAGCCAAAACTTATGGGATACAGAGAAAGAGTACTTAGAGAAAATTTATACCTGTAAATACCAATACTAAGAATATCTCAAATAAAAAACTTAATCTTCTACCTTAAGACATCTAAAGTTTTCAAAATAAAATATATATTTATAATAACCTATGAGACAAAGAAGTGTCAATAAAAATTAGAAAATTTTTTAACTGAATGATAATGAAAATGACATAAAACATAGTGGATATCGCTCAAGTCATACTCAAAGTAAACTGTATTTCTTTAAATGCATGTATTGGCTAGGAAGAAAGGGTGACAGTTAGTAATCTAATTAGCTATACCAAGGAGTTAGGGAAAAAAAATAAAACACTTTAAGAAAATAGAAGAAAGGAAATAATGTATATTTCAGCAAATTAATGAAATAGTAAAAAAAAAAACAATATAATAAATCAATAAAACTAGTTTCTTATCTGAAAACACTAGTATAGCAAATCTCAATGTTTTTGGTCTCAGGACACCTTTAGTTGCTTAAAAAATATAAGGACTTCAAAGACTTTTATTTATGTGTAATATATCTATGAATATTTACTATGTTAGAAATTTAAAAATATTTAGTAAATTGCTTAAAAGTAACAACAAATATTAAAAAGTACTTAAATAGAAGTACATGATTTATGTTAATATGTAATTAGTCTTAACTTCAGAGCATATAGGAGCTTCTAATTTGGTAAAGGGTGTTGTGTAAAAAAGTTATTACCTGAGTTTGAGACTTAGACAACAATGCCAGCTACTCTGCATTATGTAGGGATACCATCTAATTTAATTAACCAAGGAAAAGAAATAAAAGGTATGAAAACTGAAAAATAAAAGATAAAATTGTCATTATTCACATGTAAATGCATATGAAGAAAGTCAAAACTATAGTTAAGTAGAATTCATAGCCAATTTAAAAAGACCACTGGATTCAGTATCAGACAAAAATTAATTATTTTGTGCATTAGCATAAATAATTAAAAATGAATCTTAATAAAGATATTCATAATTATCAAAAAACTTGAGTAGAAATCTAATGATTAGTATAAATAACATCTACATCTAAAACTACAAAATACTATTAGGAGAAGTTAATGGTTATTTAGGTTGAAGAATGTGTAATGTTTATAGTTCGGAAGACTCCATACTGTGATAATGATAAATTATTTCAAAAGTAATTTAGTAACTTGGTTATATTCTGAAAGCTGTGCTATGGTATTATAAATCAAAAAGGAGTAAATAAAATTTTTTAAATGAATGACATTTGATCTATAAGTTGATACTGATTTAATTATACCAATCACTCATATTCACATAATATACATTAAAGAGATTTAGACCTCATTTTTCCTTTTATGTACATTATGGCTTGTTTTTAGAGAATGTTCCATTGCACAGTGTACTTACTTGTATTCGTTTAGCAATACATCAATATTTTGCCCAAATGCAGACTTTATTATACTATATGAGACTTTCATTGTTTCAGTGATATTCTACAACTGAGTTAACATAAGAAAAATATTTTTCAAAATCTAGTTTGGTAAGAATTTTTCTTTTTAATTATTGCTTAGATTACCCTAGTCTTTTTGCTTACTTCTCCTAAATTGCTAATAAAAGAAGAAATATGAGCCTTTTGGAATCCCCATGGAGACTTGCACAGCACTCTGCACGATTTGTATACATATTTGCATAAATATTTCTATAAGATTTGGGGGAATAACTCAGTGACTAGTAAGTAAATAACAAGTTTCTCCAATCTGTTTTCAGCATAATGTCAAAAGTTATCTTAAAATATTTTGGAGTTATGTCGTCCCTTTGCTTATGATCATCCAATGGCTATTTATTACCCATAAAAAAACAAAAAACAAAAACAAAAACAAAAACCTCACCATTTAGCTTACCATGGTTAAATATTTTGCATGAATTGGTACCTGCCTAATCTTACCCTCTACTTGGACTACTCAAATTCTCAATAAATATAACAAAATGCAGCTATATAATGACTGGTTACCCTTTAGCTCCCCACTTGGTTTTTTTTCTGCATCAAGGATCTGGGCAGTACTATACTGTTCCTCTTAAAACACACTTGCTTATTTTCTTGTCAAATGTCAAATGCCACCATCTTATGGAAGACTTTCCCAACTGCTATATGTAAATTAGGACTTTTCTATGGTCCTCTTAGTTTCATATCTGTTTTCTTCATACTATTTATCATTCTTTAAAATAAATTTGTTGACTCGTTCTTTAGTATTTCTTACCAAATAGAATGTAAGCTCTCTGAGGGTAGGAACTATTGTTTGGTATTCTACCTCCAAAACCCAGCACAAAATGCTGGCCCTAAAAATGTCAAATAAGTGAGTTAACAAAATTTTTCTTTTCATTACATTTATAAGGAATAATTTTTCAATTTTGAAAGACTGTATTTACCATAGAATATGGAGTTTCATAGTTAATTCTCATTTTTACTTTAAAAACTAAAATAATCTAAATAAACTAAAGTAAATATTCTCATTGTCCAGCACTTTATAAAAAACTATTCTGACACATAGTGGCTTAAAGCAACAATCATTTTATTATCTATCATGATAATAAATGTGTGGGTCAGGAATTTAGGAAACACTCCACTGAATGATTCTTCTGTTGTATGATTGGTTGGGGTTACTTAGTGGTATTCTGCTGATGGCCAGGCTCATTCAAGATTCGAAGACAGGTATATTTATCTTGCCTGCCAACTTCATGGAGATGTCTGGAAGACTGGGCTTGGTTGGATTACTCTCTATTTTCATATTGTCTTAGCACCTCTCTCCATGGCTTTTCCTGAAGTGTAATTGGACATCTAATACAGAATCTCAGGATTACAAGAGACCAAGATGGAAGTTTCCAGTGCAGAAACTCACATAGAATCATGATGCTGTACTCTGTTGGTAAAGCATCAGAGGCAAGCCCAGACACAAGGGGAAGGAGAACAAATGCCACTACCTGATGGAGGTATATCACAGAATTTGGGCCATTGAGAATTTAACACATATATTAACAAGGATAGTGCTTTTTTCTTGTAGAGAAACCAGACCCAAAAGGAATTAGATTCCACATGTGAAAAAAAGCACATCTGTCCATCCATATGTTGTCATTTCTAATATGTAGCAGGAACAATCCTGTATGGTTTCTTTGCTTATTTGAAAATGTGTTTTTCCATATATAGAATATATCTTGTTAACTGCAAATTAAAAAGCTATTTGGGATTAAGAAATCACAGATAGGCCTAAAATTTTCATTTATTACAGCTTCTGAGTTATACAGTATGCAAGTGTTATTATAGCCTGGTTTTAATTTTTTTAATTAAATAGTAAGCAAAGAAAAAAAAAGCAAAATGGCTAAGAAGAATTTCTTTTCTAAACTAAAGTTTTTCTCACATCAGTAGTGAACAAAATTTACCATTTTCCCCCCATATCCTTCCCTAAAATTAGTAATGTCTGACTTGTAGTTTTGGTTGAAGTGAAAGGAGTGGAAAAGTATATCAGTGTGGCCTTAATATGCATTTTCTTGATCACTTATAAAGTAGATCATCTTTTAATATGTTTATTAGCCATTCATGTTTTCTACGAAGTGCATAGAAATCTTTTTCTCATTTTAGAAAAATGTTTATTTTGTTTCCTAATGATTTATAAAAATTTCAATTTTGTTCTGGTACAAATGCCTTGACAGCTATATAATGTTCAAATGTCTTTCAGTTTGTAGCATAGAATTTATTTTAATATAGTCAAATTTATGAATTCATTTTAATAGCTTAAGGTTTTCTCACTTTGTGAAAAAACATATTTTCCTAATTTACTTTTATAAGTATTTTATATTTTTTCATAAAGCTTACAAGTTTGTCTTTTTTTTTTTTTTTTTTTTTTTGAGTATTCCCTGTGAAAGACGTATTTTTCCAGAACATTCAAACTGGCCGAAGTTATTTTGTAGTATTTTCTTTAAGATTATATCAAAGGAGAAATATTATCTGGGTTCTTATATATTCAAAAACCTTTGCTTTCATATCAAGAACAAAGTTTACTTGTATATCATTTGGAGAAATTCCCAATTCATACTATGTGACTCACACTTTTTTAATGGTGGGTAGTAGTTTTAGGTGAAATTTTCCTATGGAAGAATATTGTCAGCCTTGTTAGTGACTTAGATTTTTACATATGTTCAAAGAATTTTATCTATACCTTTAAAGACTAATGATTTTATTATAATTTTTTTAAATAGTTTTCATATTTTTTTTAGGGGCTTAAACACCTAATATATTATCTCACAGTTTCTCTGGGTCAGGAGTCTGAACATGACTTCACTGGGTTGTTTTCTCAGCGTCTCACAGCTGCGCCTATTGCTGCAATCTCAACAAAGGTTTGGTGTTCTTTTCCTAACTTGTGTGGTTGTTTTTGGTTCTTGTGAATTACTTATCATTTCCAACAGTGTGCGCACAAAACATTCATTGTATATTATTTCATCCAGGATTATCAGAAGCTTTCAGGAGTATGATCTTTCATGGGGTCTAATACATTATTATACCAAAAATGGATATCTAAAATACCCAAGTATTAAATAATTCTTCCCTTTTTTTTCACCCATTCAGCTCCTTCATCTTTCATACTGTGAGTCTCTTTTTCTAAAAAAGATATTCTGATTGCAATGAACTAGCAAAAAAAAGTTTAAGAGGTTCAACCAAATTAGTATATAAAAATGGTGTTTTATTTCACAATGGTATGCCTGTTTTAATAACATAATCTGAGTTGTAGGACACAAGTTTATTTCTCATCTTGGGAAACTGACCCTAAAACTATTATGTATGAAGTGACTCATATGTGAACTACAGTTTGCCTTAAGACAGTCCCTGAAGTTAAATCTAAGTTCTTTTATTAATAGAGCCATAAACAGCAGTGTTTTTTGTTTTGTTTTGGTAGAGTTAATAGTGCCTGGTTGTGTTATTAAGGCCTGTAAAATCCACTGAAATTTATCTGAATTCTGTTTTTTTCTAGTAAGCCTTTCTCTCTAAGAGTTTAGATTCATGGCTTATTTTATATTGGTAATGACCATTTTATTCTCAGATCTTTATATTACCTTAATAAAATAAGGTATGTTAAGGACTGTATTTAACTTTGATAACAGTAGAGACTTTGAAGCTGAAAAATTTAGTCAAACTTTATTTTTCTCTTTGGAAACATGAGATATGTAGACAGGCCTGCTCTGTGACTGAACTGATCCTCATGGTTCTTAGCTTCCTATGTGTAAGAATCATGAACAGCGCTACAGGTTAAGTGGTGACGATGCCAGCTTGAAGTATTTCATGTCTACAACACCCAAACTTTATTCTTAGAAGATATTAAGCATTTAAATGAAGAGGATTTTTGAATCTGAGGAAGTTTGTCCATTACATTTGACTTTTAACTTATGCACATGCTTCCCTCCCTTCCATTATGCTGTGAATATTATTTCACGATGTGTTGAGTTTTACATTTTCAAAGTGAAAAAAAAAGATATGATTGTATTAGCTAAAATAAACACATTTTATCAAAATGGTTCACTGAGAAGCTATTGAGATCCTATATAAAGTTGCATACTCTAGAAGTAGATATCAAGGTAGTTTGCTGTGAAAGATATTTTCTAAGGCTTAATCTTAGGAAGAGAAAAATGCAGAAAGCAAGATTTGACAAAGCAGAAAATTGATCAGTGAAGCAGCACCACCCCCCCAAACCTTAGGCAACCAGGTGAGGAGCTATGGAACTGGGCTTTGTACAGGACTCTGGGTGAATCAGCTCTTGCATCTAGGGCAGGTACTGAAGGATCTGGCAGCTGAAGGCAGTGTTTTCACTTCAGTCCTTGTGTTGGGCTCCAAGTCCTTTGTTAAAGGGGAACCCAGAGGTGTATTGTGTATCTATCAGGGTCTACTCTTCACACCATACAGATCCAAATCTCCAGCACATTTGGGGCCAGCTCCTTTGGTAGTCCTAAAAAGAACTTTTTTCCTAAAAGGGACTCTTTTCTTAAAAAAAAAAACCTTAGAAGGGAGAAGTAAATGGAACAAATAATAGCCTCTACTGCAGTTGATCTCAAGGCCATAATCGGTAATCATTGTTTCTCTTTATCTTATCCCTTATAGGTTCTCCTCACTCTTAGCTACCATTTTGCTGGCATCTGGGCCTTTCCTGGTACATTATTCAAACCTTCAAGCTTCTGTAACCCAATCCCCTGGTGATCATATTTATTTCAGACTGGGTTTGCTGTATTTGTCCATTTATAGGCATAATTGGGCAGGTAAGAATAAAGAAGAAACCAGTTGATTTCACATGCATTTCTTCTTGCTCTCTTTTTATCCAAGGACCCCTATTTCCTCCAGGTGATCAATGTCAATTGTTCATTGAAAATGATATCTTTTCTGCTGGCCCTTACATACAGAGCCAAAATTATCCAGATAAATCGAAATTTATAATTCAATGGCAAAAATATGCCTCTTTTGAGGTCTCTTCTAATTCTGCAGAGCCCAGACACTTGCTGGGAAAGGAAGCAGAAAATCCTCAAGTGTGTCCCTGTGATTGATAGTAATTGGGGCCAGTTTACTTGCATCTCTTGATCCTGGATCAGAGTATTCTTATAGGAAATGTATAGGTATTTTTTATTCAGTTAATTTATTTCATTCTTAGAGGTAGCATATCTGTATTTGCAGAGTATAGTTTCCCAGCTATTGCCTTGATAAGCCCTTCAAATGATCTTGTAGGTCAGTGGCTTTTGGATTATGTAATATGATCAGTGGATTCTGTTGTCATGAGCCACCCTGCACTTCCTTTTCTGTAAAGTGGTTTCCATAGTTTTATGTGATATTATATGGAATTTCAATCTAGTAGATTACACCCTACTGAAGACTGTAGATAGTTATGTTGGATGAAGCCCAGAAGATAGTAAAGACAATCCCATACCTGGAATGTATATGTATATATTTCTTTGAGAATGAACTGCAGGTCTTTCTCAGATGGAAAGGGCCCAGTGTAGTCACTTTGCCACTAAGTGGCTTGTTGGTCTTCTGAGGAATGGTGCCATGTTAGGGACATAGGATCAGTCTCTATTGCTGGCATATTTGGTATTTGGATGTGGCAGTAACTAGATCATCTTTGATAATTGGAAGTCCATGCTGCTAGGTCCACAAATAGCCTCCTCTGACACTGTGGTCACTTCATTCATGTGAGCTGATATCAATGGCTGTGTCATTTTTTCTACCTAGTTTAGTGCCTGTACCAGAGTAGATGCTCTCTGATGCCATTAATGTGTGAAACAAAAATTCTCACACTTCTAGCTTATTACTACCCTCATGAATTACTCTGGACTTCTTCATTCTCATTCTTTAAGTACTATTATGTCTATGTACGGCTAGCCGGGAGCTTCTCTGCTGCTCATGATTTTGCATATATACAAAATTGAGTTATTTCTCTTTCATTACAAGGTAGATGATCAGATGTTGTACTACCAAAATATCTTCCCATTTGGCCCTGAATGGCCACCTTTTCTTTTTAGCTTGCAGTCACATACTGAGCCAGTTTTTTCTATATACCAAACTTGGGATTTTAAATTCTTCTTTAGGTGGTTATATAAGATCTCATACATAACTAACTATATGCATAAAATGAGAGAGGACTGCTTGTACAACAATGGAGGAGAGGTTTGGACTACTACTTAAGCAGTTTGCTCATGTCTTTTAGTCCATTTGTGCTCAAGCCTGAATGTATCTCTTTCATCTTAAAATAGATTGTTACTGAGCCTGCCTGACTTTATGACTCAATGATCTTGATGAGACATTTCGTGGTGAGTATTTCCAGCCACGTGGTTACTTACATCTCACGGTCAAGAGTCTCACATCTACCAGGGACCAGTAACATGCCAAGATGAGTTCTTCAATAGGGAGATTTTTATCCACTGCTGATGATGTGGTCTTACTCACACACTCCTATATTAAAATGTTTTTAGATTGGGGGGAAAATACATAATTAATTTCAAACACTTGCTGCAAACTCAGTATCTGACAGGTTATAGACTCATGCAAATATTCGTTAGTATATTTAAAAAGGATTGGAATGAAAATAGTATTTTGGTAAGTGTGTGATAAGAACTTTTTGCTAGGAAGATTCATGGTAAGGCCAGGCAACAGGAAACATCCCCATATGATTAGTTTATAGTATGTGGACGTATAGTAAGAATTCATATAAAAAAGTTCTTAAGTCTAACAGCAAACATATTATGTCTCCTTGCTTACCTCAAGGGTATCTCACACTCAGTTTGTCTATCTTAACACTCAGGATTTTTTCTTACATATCTGATTGAATTTTCTTTCTCAGAACAAAGCTTCCTTATTCCTCTAGTTGTACTAGCCAGATACCTAAGAGTCGTTTTAAATTTTTCCTTCTCTTTCACCTTCTATATCCAATCTATTACCAAGTTCTGCAAATTTTATTTTTATATCCTGCAGACCTTTTATTTCCTACTGAATGCGTATTCTATTAAATTCATCTATTTTTTTATGTTTACTACCAGAAACCAAGACATTGGTCCTAGCTTCTTATCTGCAATTGTTTCCTAATGGATACTCCACCATCTGCCCCTTAATCTGAACCAAACATTCTTAATATGGTCTCCAAGGCACCACAAGTCAGTTCCTTGCCTACCACTCTAGCCTCCACCATGTCCCACCAGCCTTGCTCTCTCCATTCCAAGTGAGTTGAACATCTCTTGTCCTTAAGTACCTTGTGCCATGGGGCTTTGGCTCCCTTTTTCCTCTGCCTAGAGTGCATATAGTCTTCTTTGTCAATTTAACTTTTATCGATTGTTCCCACTTGAGCTTTGGTATCATTTTGCTAGGAAAGGCTTCCTTGATGAGCCTGGATATATAATCTCTCTTATAGATAATCTCAGAGCATTACATACCAGTTCTTTCCAGCATGTGAAATTATGACTTCTTTCTCTAAAAATAACATCCATAGAGTGAGCCTCAAGTCTCTCTGTGTTTACCATTATGTCCTCAGCCCTGATACATAGTGGTGCTCAAAGATACTTGCTAAATAAATTAACTAAATTTTGGGATTAGACTAGGAGAAAAAATACTAAAAGAATTCAAGTAGTCACCTAATTGTGCATGTATGTGTGTGTCTGTGTGAACTGTAAATATTTTAAATGTTTTAGAGCTATAACTGTCTTGATTGGGTAAAACATAATGGGAGTGGTGAGGTTTTGCTCTCAATTATAGGTTAATATATTATTTTTTAAAAAGACCATAGGAATTTGAAGTAAAACTACTAAAGTAGTAGTAAAAAAGATGGAAATTAGTGCAAGAGGAATTGTTATATAGACACAACAGAATTTTTTGACTAATTGAATGTAGGAAAAAAAAAAAAACAAAGAGCACTGAAAAATGTCTCCAAACAGACTTAGTGTATTTTATTAATACGATGATTATAAATGACTGTATGTATGTTCCCAGGCTGTTATCCATGTTCTATGTTTTATTTACCTTTCTTATGCATTGTTGTGTTGCAGAAAGACTGACAATTAGGTAAGGCCAATGCCTGGTCTTTTGCTAAAGTTTACAAACAGTAAAAAATCATTTCTATAATTTGGGGTAGAAAATTGCTTAAATGTGTAATTTAATGAAGACTTAAAATACCTGAGTTATATTTCCAAAATTAAGAGCAGGAAGCAACAATTAAAGATCTTGCCTTAAGGTAATATAATTAAGCATAAAATGTATCAACTAGCATTTTCAAAAGAGAATTTAAAATTCACCATTTCTAGGAATAAATGTATAATTCTTCAGTGTAGAAAGTGTTATTAGATACAACAAAAATGGAATTAAACATTACTTCTAAAAAGCATAATTCCTACTGTGGTCTCACTGGTCCTACCTCTTTTCCCTCAAAACTTCCTAACATATTTCCTTGCTCTGATTTCATATGGGGACTTTTAAGTGGTGGTTAAGAGGAAGGAGGAATAGTCAAGTGTGAGTTCTAAGAGACTGATTTCAATGTTGTTGTTGTTGTTGTTGTTGTGTGTGTGTGTGTGTGTGTGTGTGTGTGTTTTATCTGTGTTGTCTAGTAGTGATTATTAAATGTTAATTATAGGAAGGAAGGGAATGAAGACAATTATTTAATTTTCATTAATTAGGACATCAAAAAAAGAACTATAAAGATGTAGCTAGTAACGTGGAAAGGAAAGTAGAAGGAAAAAGAGATGAAGAAAGAATGCTACTAAAATATAAAGCTGGATTATTAAGGGTGATTGGATGATGGTAGCAAGAAAAGAAAATTGAGGAATTCAAAGGGACCAATTAGAAGAAAGATGGGAGAGAGAGGAAGAGAGAGATAGGGAGGGAGAAGAAGGGAGAGAATAATTGAGAGATTGGCAGAATGAATAAAGAAGGAAAGAACCACTTCAGCTTTAGCTTTTGTACTTTTTTGAGTGTGGATCAGTTAATCAAACCTACTGGGCTCATGCATGACCAAGAGTCATCCCTAGAGATAGTAAACACTTATTAGCAGATCTTGTACAAATAAAGATTGATTTATGCCACACTTAAAAAGTAATAAATAAGCCTCTAGTTATTGGTGGTTACTGGTACTAATTATGTTGTAAAATAATTTTTAATTATTAGAGAAGTAACACTATTTTAGAAGAGATATGGGATTATATACCTCAAATAAGACAATGGAGGTGAAAAAATATTTTACTTTTTGTGACCAATGAATATCTATTGTCCTTCCAGGTGGGATGTAGGATGTCTTTTTGGAGACTCAGGTGCCCTGTATCTTTTTTGGAATGGAGTCCAAAGCCTGCTTACCTGAGCCTGGGAGATGGGAGCATAAACTACTCTCTCATTAAGTGAAATGTTATCTGGTTGGTGTATTTTCCAAAGCCAGCTAGTTGATGTTATTCTTTTAGAGCAGCCTGAATGTACATAGATAGTTTGTCAACACCATTTTTTTCCCCACAGTATTCATGGCTCAGTTGTAGATTATAATTTAGACAGTTGAAGTTAGGATTATTAACAAAGGAGCTTGGATTCTGATTCTGTGTTTTCTATGTTTAGAGCACAGAGGGAGCACCTCTATAAAATGAGAGTGACCATTGTTTTGTTAAAATTTTTTTTTAAATGAAAGGTATTTTGGCTTTCAATAAGCATATTTTTAAAATATGATTCTTTTCCTTTTTGTCAAGATGTTTAATCCCTGCTATACACTACCATAGTAAGGTAGCTAGAGACTGGTTTAGCACATTTTCTGTTGAGTTTTAGTATTTGTTTTACCATTGAATCTAATGATAATTAATGGAATTAAATGACATCAAAAGGATGGTCAAATATTTATAAAGTAGTTTATAATTTTCCACTCCCATTGCTATCCATCAGGAAAGCACATGTAGAATTACTGTAGACCACACAAAGTGAAGGGGAAATTACATAGTCTATCAGTTGGTTAAAGCATTTTTTGTAGAACAGAAATTGGCTTTGTTCCCATCATTTCAATTTCTGGCCTACTTAGCTAAAGTAGCTGAAGAAAAAAATCCATCATCAGTAGCTCTGCTTCAGACAAACACAATAAAGGCTAACAGCCTTTGATAGAAAGCCCTGTGCAAGGCATTTTGAGAAAAGAAAACATTACTTTAAACTCACACCTGAGCAACCAGTGTTACCCTAATCCTAACATGAAGGTTAGATTTTCCCACCTCCACCATGAGATTTGGATTTAATTGTCCAGTTATAACTGGGAATGGAAGAAAAGAGGGAATGATAACCTGAAAGTTATTTATGACTCTTTTTGTCCAGAACAATTTATATGAAGATATAATGACATTAGAATTGTATTAGATAAAGAGACTAATAGAATTTAAAATTTAGGTGCATCTTCAGTGGTTAACATTGTTTGCAAATGTTTTCTGTAAAGGGTCAGACAGTAAATATTTTATATTTTGTGGCATATATGGTCTCTGTCACTGCTCATCTCAGATGTTGCAACATAAAGTACGCATAGACAATATTTAAATGAATGGGCGTGGCTATGTTCCCATAAAAATGTATTTATTATTTATAAAAATAGATGGTAGGCTGGTTTTGCACTATAGCCCAGGTCATATTTTGCCAAATCTTTACCTACATTAGTGGAAATCTTTTTTTTTTTTTTAATTATTTTTTAGTCCAGTGGTAAATGCTTAAATAGCAGAAAAGTATATTGAGGATGTTATTTATGATCTTTCGGGGCCAGTCCAACTAGGGTGAGACTGGTGAGACTAGTGAGGAACTAATGTCAGGGACAAAATTTAAGGGACGCCAAAGACTCAGTAATCAAGATAAATAATATTTACGCAATATATTAGAAAAACAATTGACAAACTATAGCCCAGGTTTCCACTGTCTACTTTTATAAAAAAAAGTTTTATTGGAACCAGGGCTAGGATTAGGTTGAAGTGAATGAGGTAATGGTATGCAAGAAAAAAGTAGGATCTCGACTTTATTTAAACTTCGATGTTTGTTTACCATGATTTTTTTACATTAATTTTGATTTAAAAAATATTGCAGTAAATATTATTTTTCTTGATTACTGAGTTTAGAGATTTCAAATTTTATACCCGAGGCAAATATCTCACTTTCATCACTCTAGTTCCAACCTGCTTTTGGTTGACATACTTTAATATCACTAACATAACTTCTTAAAGTATTTCTGAAAATACCTAAATGCATCTTCTTCTGATAATTTCAAAGTACATTTTATGGGGCATAACTATTATGCCTTCTTGTTCTGCATACTCTATGACAGTTCTAGACTATTTCAAATATTTTCCTTTTTCACAGGTCTTGAGTGAGAGATTCTCAATGTGCTAAAAATGAGTTATAGGTCCACCCTAGAAAAGGTTAAATATTATCTGGCATACAAATATTATAATGTCTATATACTTGCCACAAAACACAGTAGAAAATGCAGTATACATGACTTATTTGGAACTTCCATTAGCCACTTGCTAGCTTTATAAGTGTGAGGATTTTTTTTTTTTATTAATTTATTTGTATTCTACTTTCAATTGATTCATCACATGTTCATCAATGTTCAAAAATCTGTACCTACATGTTTTTAGGTATACAAAGAAGGAAAAGGTTTTTATTTTCATTCTCAGGTCTTATACTGTGCTTGCTATGTACATGTACAGAGTATGCATTCAATAAATACCTGCTTAGTCAACTAACATTTATTCTGTACTTACTATTGATTGGATAAGACACCATGCTAGGTGATCTCTAAGAGGCAGCAAAACTGTTTCTTGAAACTTTTTTAATAGTACAGTAGTCATGGTAACGATTCTATTAAAGAGGGGAATGTATATGAGTAGGTGAATACCATAGAAAAAGAGCATGTTATTATGCTTGATTTTAGGAGTGAGGCAGGAATGGGTTGTAGTTGGTGACAGTTCAGGTCACCAGCTACAGTCAGGAAAGGTAAAGAAGCTAAAGTTTCTAGTACCAATTACAATGTTTGTGTGTGTAGGGCTTCCCCCATATGTCCAATAACCTGACACCAGATGGGTATCCTATATAGTCAACTCAGTTCTGACACTATCTACCCCAAGACAGCATCAGATTCCAGAGGTTAATAGTTCAGTATCACAACACACACCCACCCACCACCTATCAACCTCAGACACCAGTTCCAAGCCCAGGTTGTCATCTGTGCTTCTGACAGATCAGCTATGGATTAGAGGTTCCAATGACCACCTCCTTGGGTTCAAGAAATTTGGTAGAGTGGCTCACAGAACTCAAACACTCTACTTACTAGATTACTGGTTTATTATAAATAATAGGAAGAGATACAGAAGGCAAAGTATGGGGGAATAGGTGCAGAGCTTCCATGCCCTGTCCAGGTGCACCTCTCCCCCCAAATTTCCATATGTTCATCAATCCATAAGCTCTTTTTTTAATAAAAATAAATTTGTATTAAAAGCACTAGAGTCTGAACAGGAGAGAGTACAAACAGTATAAACAAGTAAACATCACTACATTCAGCTCAGCCTGATTGAATGCTGAGAGACAACTCTAAATGTTCTCTGTGCACTTACTAGCAAGATACATGAATTCTATTGTACACTGAAAACACATTAATTTTGATTAGGCAAAAGTATTTTACCAAAGTCAGCCCCAGTGCCAAATACAGGCATCATTAACAAACAGCTGTAAGAGTATGACTGTCCCTGCTAAAACTGGTTTGTCAAATAGCACCATATTCATGATGAGACAATGTTCTACATATGGCTTTATGAAGATCTTCTAAATTCCAAACATAAAGTATGCCAAGCTGATTGCCCAGTGCAAGCATCTTTTGCCAGAAATGCATAGAAAACCTTGTGTACCAAATTTCACACTGGCTGTAATCAAATAGCCCAAGAATAGTTAGATTAAACTCACTTGGCCTAATTTTATCTATATCATTCTCCATTTTGCCAGGTTTCCAGCACACAGTGTTTTTTTGTTTGTTTGTTTGTTTTTAAGACAAATGCTGGCAAAGATTCTGACTCAATCTTTCTTACATTTCTGTGGGGGATGTAAAATGAAAAGTATTAAATCACCTAACCATCACACACAATTGACAGAATTCCTATGTCTATCCCTGGTAGAAAATCAAGAAAGTGAATTTTCTGAGAAATAAATGGTCTGTTTTATTTGGGTTATACTCATAAATGTCCTTAATTGCTTTAATTAATCATTCTCTTTGAATTGATCTTCCAGAGTTTTAGAGAGTGATTCATACCACATGACTTTTTTTTTTTTTTTAATCCAGAAGATTATAATCAGCACTTAGAATTTCATCTCTGTGCTCTTCTATCCCTCTGTATATTGCCACAAGAGTGTTCGTTTAGATATTCTGTAATCATAAAGTATGACCTTGTCTGACTGATGGGAGAAGATTTGAATCTCTTGGGTTGTATTTCAGCTCATCAGTAGCAATTTCATGGCCAACATAGTGCTTTAAGCATTGCATTGTTATGGAATTACTTATACAAAATTTGCCTCTAGATCTAGCCACAGCCAGCAGAGGACGGTTTATACTGCTATCATATGTCCATGCACAAGTATAAAAGTTTTCATCAGCAGTGGGATAGGATTGCAAGATAGGATTGCAACAGCCAGATTTCTCCTTGTAAATGATATTCATGTAAGGTAACTCCTAAGGTTGCGAACACTAGTAGATCTCTTTCTTTATTGTTCCAGTTAAATTGAACCCCAAACAATGGTTGATTATTATCTTCCTGGACACTGTTTACACATTTAAAAGAATATTTGCATTTCTTTGACTTCCATTTTCCCTTCTCCCAACTTTTCTTCCCAGTCTCATTTGGTGTTTTTATAGATATATCAGAGTGCTCAGTCAATATATCACCTGTCCTCATCTAGAAAATCAACTATACCTAAACCTAATTTAAAATTTTTAGATTTATGATAGCAAAAAGGAGGTTTCATTAAGATAAATCTCTCTCACTTTTGTGGACAAGGCTACACACTTAAGGTAACTCTTTTGCTTGGGTCTGGTGTTATTTGGAGTATCTTTCGGCTTTCATCCTTTAATGATACTGGAGTATTTGGAATGAGCCTTGACCTGTACCCTCTGCTGCTTTTCTATCTCTGTTTCAGTTACAGTCCATAATTAGGTCCTAATTCCTGAACTTTGCTGCCTTGGTTCCAGGTCAGAATACTCTGAAAAGCACTTCACTGGACTATGAATTATTAAAAAATTAGGATTTTCTTTTTCATTTTTGAATCTCTAATTATATATCCACTCATTAATTTATTCAATAGAAAACATGAGGGTAATAAGTTACTAGATATAAAAGATAGAGTGTTAAACAAGTCAGACATTATTTTCTTATCCCTAGAACAATACCTAGCAAATAGAAATTAATCAAAAAAGTTTCATTTATCTGAACACTTCTCTCCCTTAAATGGCAGTTGTCACAAAACAAATAAGTGTTAACAAATGCCCAACCAATTATTGAACAAACACTAAACAAGACACTGATCTAAGGCTATAATTGCATTATCTTAACTGAAAAAGCTTACAAGGCGAAAAATACTGTCATCACTACTGTATAGATAAGGAACCGAGACTCATAGTTGCTGAGACAGTTGCTCAGTATCACACACATAATCAAGGGTGGCAGAACCAGGATTCAAATGTAGGCATTCTGACAACAAAGTCTGCAGTCCTAATTACCATGCTGATATCCTGCGTAGCATAAAATTCAAATATGTTTTATTATAATAAGTACAAACGTAATATTTCTACAACTATTTATATATCACTTTAGTAAGTATCTTCTTTTCAGAGCAAAGAAACACCCAAAGGATATCAGTTGTCAGCCATGATCTTATATATAAGGGCTATGTGATAAAACAAATTGCCACTGATTCCAAAACTTTGTCCCCCAAGAAGCTTACAAAAGTTCAAATTATGAGACCAAACATATATGTTGAAATCATACTGTTAATATGTCACTTGAATACAAAATGTGCTCATGCCGTCTCAAGGATCATTATTTGGGGAAATCACAACACTGCTGATCACAGAGTGAAGTTATACAGTTATGAATGAAATGTTATACAAATGTATCTTTCATGAATCCAATCACAATTTCTCATGTAAAATTTAACTGTCATCTCATAATTCTTCAAACACTTCGTCAAGTAAATGATTTACATTTTACAAATTCATTTATTCAGTGATTTCCAGCATTTGTTAATTTACCCATTTCTACTGTTATTTACATAATTCATCTCTACTACTAGGACATAAAAAGGCTTAAAGGGTAAGATTATATTTGCATTATCAATGTCCAGGCACAGTGCCTGGCATAAAGTGGTTAGGAAGTATTTTTAAATCAGTATCTGGTATTTTCTTTGTACATCATAGGCAGTGTTGATTAGGAGATAGAGTGGAAGGAACATTTCAGGTAGAGGAAAGAGTAAGTGAAAAGCCTGGATGGAGGACTTAGCTTGAAGTATTCAAAAACATCAAGAAATTCAGAGCATAGTGTGTGAGAAGGTAATATTTGGGATTGGAGTCCAAGGTTTAGCCAAGGTCACTATTGTGTAGGCCTATGCAGATATTAGCAAGAACATTGTAGTTTAGAGTCTAGGAAAACATGGTATGACATATATGATAATTTATCTGGTTTAGGAAGAATAGAGAAAAACAGCAACATAGAAATAGCAGGGCCAAATATGAGCTTTGCATTACTTCAAGAGATAATTGGTAATGATGTAGACTAAGATGTTAGCAGTAGAAGAGGTGAGAAATACTCATTTTCTAGTTATGTTTCTGAGGTAAAACGTCTAGATGAATTGAGTTGTCATATCATGAAATAGAAAAAAAATTGAGTTTATTTTAAACATGGTACCGAATTGGTAAAGGAACTTTTATGTTGGAGGAATTAACTACTGGAGTAAACTCTACCAGTTTCCTAATAAGACTACCATTTATTTTTAAAAATCTAGTATAATTTCTCCATTGACATGACTTTTTTTTTTGGTCAGTTCTTTAGAATACTTCTGACTTGGAATGTAAATTATACAATGGAATATTGTGGAATATTTTCATAACTACTCATTTACAGTTTTAGTTCATGAGCAATGTTTATTAAGCACTTACTTTAAGACCCTTTACTAGGGTTTTCTCAGATAGTTTGTCATGCTCTGTGATTAATAATCAAGAAAATTATAGTTTTTTGTCAGACATTTCCATGTACCAGTTATCAGTTCTGAGGAAGTAGGGCATGGTGCACTTGTTGTCAGTCCCAAGAGAGGACTCCAACTGTGTGGAGGACAGCAACAATCATCCTAATACCAGTCACCAGGAACAGAAGTCCAAACACTTCTGCTCACTTCTTGGTATTAGAGTTGCTAAGAAGAACACAACACAGTTAAGTACTGAGTGGAACAATGCTACAATCACCTAGAGAAGAGACAGAGTAAAATCAGTTTAAATAGTGAGCATTGGTCTCTGATGGCCAGTGGGCCCCTCTCAGTGACTGACACAAGGTATTTTGCCTGTGTGCATCATTCTCATGCCATAGTGGGAAGACCCTGTCCCCCATAAATGACAGATAAATACAGGTGTTTGCCAGATGTTATATGATGCGCATACTTTAAGTAGAGACACAAGAGCATTCACTGAGCCTGAAAAAGGGAAAGATATTCCCATACAAGATGATAAGCCCAATACAAGCTATATGGACTCTCTCTCTTTGTACAGAAGTGTTCTAAGCCAGAGCTCATTCTTATGTAGTCAAATAAGGGCCAAAAGAATGTAGGCATGAGACTGACTTTCTCAACAGCCATCTAGGAATTTGGGTATGAGATAGATTCAGTCAGATAAGAGATACAATGGGGAACTAGGAAGGCTAAGTGGAACTGGATTCTGATGAGATTAAGGGAAAAAAGAATGAAGTGAAAAGTCATAACAGGAGATGAATTATAACATAGAAAATATTTAGGGCATGTATAGTGTATAGTGGCTAAAGAGAAAACAAAAGATAAGGCGAGACTGACATTTTGAATGGCAGAATAAGAAAGTTCATCTTTTTTTTTGTTTTTTTGTACCTCTAACTTATTTTGAACAAGAGAAAACTAGAAAGTAGTTATATTTTTCAAATGCCCAGTATAAGAAGGCTTTCAGACACTAGTCAGTAAACAGAATAACAGAAATCCCCTGAGACTCCCTAGAAGATTTTGTACTAAAAAGTACTTATAGTCATGATCCATTGAATTAGTTACTTTAAATTCTTTCCATAATTCTTCTCATAACAACTAAGGACATAGAAAGATTTACTGAATTAAATTACTTTAGCTTCATATTTCTGCTAAGAATAAGGGAAATTGTGAAGAAACTAGCAAACACAAGAAATAAAATGAAAAATATGTTTGAAGAAATAACCAGTGTTTTTGTTTTTCTTTTTTCCTTACTGAGATATTCCACTCTTTGTAAACATCAAGTACTTGTTAGGAGACTTTAAAATGTAATTTTCAAAACAGAGTAAAATCGTGACTCTCATACAAATCTAAAATAAATGCATGACCAGTGTATTACTTAACTTGATTAAATGAAGAAACCAGGTAGATGTTACAACTGGTTCAGTGGAGAATCCAAAGAATAGATGCATTTATTGATGAGGAATATTGAAATGAACTTGCAAATGAATACACAAGTGGTTTTTTACCAAGGAGGGTAAAGATTGCTTTGCCAGTGAACAGAATCTATTTACATTGCCATCAGTTTTGTAGGACTTAGTTTTAACCTCTATAGAGTTTAAAATAGCCTAAAGAAGACAATCCTGAATTTTCTATAGTATCAGATAGTCTTCAGAGGTTTTAACATTCCACTGAAAGGATATCCAGTAATCTTCTTTGCTTATTGCAAAGTCTTAAATTTCCCCTTACATATATGAAAGGCTTCAGTTAGAAATAATTTTACTCACATCTCTGGGTGTTAGTCTTCTATGCAGGGCCAGCAAAGAGACTAGCCAGGGAAATTACAGTGGATATCTCTAAGAAGATTTCTATGGAAAGATTTTAAATCCAGAGGTAGAATGTAGAATGAGATATTATGGAAGTAAATGTGTTTAAAAGTTATATTTTCATAAGATGTTTCCTCAGTTGTTAAAACTACCTACTACGTGTAAGAGCTTGTGATATACAGAGAAGCACTAGAGAATAGCCTTGCTTTAAGGCAATTATATTTTAATTTTGATTGCGTATATACTTGAAAACTAACATAAGGTCTTAATATAATCAAAGCCAAATTATAGATTAAGGCAAAATGTGTTTTAAAAGTTAAGGGATAGGAACAATGAAATGGTTTTGGGTGGTCTGAAAGGGCTCCTCTGAGGAGATAGAACTGAAGTTGAATATATAATAAGGATCAATGTTTATAAATATTAAGGACTCAAAGTCAGGGCTAGGCTTTCAATGTTAATTAGAAGAAAATGTTTTTCAGTTTGACAGTGTTCTTCTTAAAACTTGGTTCCCTGAATCTAAAATCATCTTATTCTGGACATGTAATATGTTCAAGTTTTTTCTAAAGAGATTGTTAATCCATATAGATAGTAAACATTTCCCATAAGAATAAATAAATCCAATAGAAAGAATGGGAAGAACTAATAATAGTCATCGAGGATTCAGTGTGTACTTATTTGAAAAATTAAAAATACAGGTAAACATTCACATATTTTATGTTTTTTTAAAACTAGAAAATCTAAAAATTCTAATATATAGGTGTTGGTGAAATAAATTTTGTCAACAAAAGCCCCATGCATATCAATATAGAAGAGAGAAAATGATTTAATATTAAGTATTATCAGATCTACATACCTGTAAGATATCATGAAAGTAACTACAGCATCTGGACAGAAGTTCACATAAATTTACATAGGCAAAGTAAAAGAAACAACAATTAAATTTCTCTTAACTTTCATGAGGTAAATAGATCTATCTTGTGATTGTCTTCTGTACAACTTGTGAAAGAATCAATTTCAGAGGTACATGTTTGCAATCCCAAGTGTCAGAAGGCCTTACTGTAAAAGTGAAAAGTTTTTTTTTTTTTTTAACTGGGATTGTTAAGTTTTCAAATTACACCATAAGAGGGTGGAGAGGCAGTTGCCTTAATCATTAAAATTTTGTTATGTTAATTTTACATAAAATGTCTCACATATCTTAGCTCTCTCTATAGCACCTTACTTGCCTTACTTTTTCTTTCATGTATATTCATGCTTCTATTTTTCTTTTTTAATTTGCTCTGTTATTTCTCCACTGACCAGAAGAAAATAGCATAAGGTGAGGTAGTTTTATAATCCACAGGAAGCTAAATCATCAGACAACAGTGTAGCTCAAGGGTCTCTGCTGTCATTCCAAAAATGGAGGTTAAATCAGGAAGATGGAACATAGAAGCAGGCCATCCCGGCACCCATCTGTGCCTAAAAATTTAGTAAATACCAGCACCAAGGGATAGAATCTCAACTTCTGGGACTAAGATTTTTTAAAAAATGGCTTTAGAGCAGTGCTCCAGCACTAGAGAAGAGCTTAATTATCTGTTGAAGTTATAGCACAGGGAAGTGTGTGGGGAGGAAGGCAGAAAATAAATCTGATAGAGAAGTAGAAAGATATTTGAGTAAGAAGGAAAAGGAAGTACCCCAAAGCCAACCCAGAAAGAAGCAGATCTTAAAACAGTCTAGAAACGAGAATGGTAGGGAACTTAGTGACCAAATCTAAGTCACGAGCTCAGCTATTAGTACTTTGGTTAATTCTAACCTGAGGACAGTGAAACAACCACTGCCTGCCTGTCAGGCTTTCAGGAACCACTCCGGTAGTGAGTCTGAAGCTGGGAAGAGCATATCTCTACAACTGTGAGGAGTCAGAGCAGAAGGGTGCAAAGTTAGTAAGGACAACACATCAGTGTAGAAGGGATGATGAAAAGCCCAATTAAATAGTAATTGAAAAATTTTTCTATTTATTTGCACTAATTCCTAATCAGTCCCCCAAATTTGTCCTGTTCAAATGTTGTTTCCTCTGAAAGTATAAGTAACATTTTTCTGATCAAATGAGCTTTCCTTGTTCCTTTACATAACAAATTGCTGCCAATCAGTTTCTATTTGTAGACATCGGACATGTTGTTAACCGAGTCTCTTACCCCCCAAAATTAAGGCTTGTGATCCACTACATATTTTATTATCCACTCTCAGTAATACTCTCAGTTGTACTTACAAAACAATTAATTTCAACAGCTATTTATTTCCTAAAAATAAGCAATATGGGATATTTTTAGTTTGGCACAAGAATCATAGCATTTGGGGAAGCTTTGTGTTTCATGCTATATAACTTGCCTATTGACATTTTTAATTGCTAGAAAAATTCTAAATTTTTTAAAAAGAAAATCAAAATGTGTTCTTACATTAAATAGTGTTATTTAGAGAGGAGTGACAATTGTATTTTTAAATAGACTTCTTCCTTACCATATTATTATGTCCTAGAACGAAGTGTTCCTGCCAGAGAGTAGTTTTATATTAAAGGATCATTTTTGCCCATTCTGCTATTATACTTCACGTAGAGACCTGATAAAGAAAGAAAATATGAATAAGAACTAGAGAAGGATTAATCATGAATATTAAAATTATAGCAAAGAAACTCTCTTTACCCCAATTTGTTATCCATAAGCAATATAGACATTTTTGTTTTTGAGTAGAAGTAGCAAAGATCAAATTCTGATGTTCCAGTCACTGAAATGCTTGCATATCAACAATTGAATAGAAATTTAAATTAATCAAAGAAGACAGTCTAGGAAATATTAGGGAATCATAGTAGTAGCAAACAAAAACAATAATGTAAATATATAAACATGCCAAAAAACTTACATGGGGTATATCTAAATATATTAAAAACAAAACAAAACAAAACAAAAACCTCTTCTTATCTGCCCTACAGGAAAAAAGCATTTTTTCACTTCAGTGTAAGTTTTGGAATCTTATACAGTGAGAAGAAAAATTTACCTTCTGTTAATTGTTAAGTGACTAACAGATAACAATCAGTAAAGAGTTGTAGAGCACTCTAGCGCCCCTAACTCCCTGACAGGTGTTACAGGGATATAGTCCTCAGTTTCAAATAATTTTTACATTGCAAGGCAAACTGACAGACATAATACTACAAAAAACTTAGGTAAATCATTATATAATGATTTGCTAAACTGAGTTCAATTGCTTTAACTTAGAAAAAAATAATTATTATGAGGGGTAGAGGAGGAAAGAGGCTTTGGTGTTAGTTGGACTTTGAAGAAAAGATATGTTTTATGTAATTAATGGGTAAGAGGGTTCAGGCAATTGCAAAGCTAAGGGAGTAGCAAAAGCAAAGACATAGCAGTGGAAATAGAAATGGGTTGTACGTGTGTGTAAAGGAAACTAGGATGACTATAGGGAAGATTGTGTTGGCAGTTGGAGTGGATAAAACTCTAGAAGTGATTAAGGGCAGTAGCCAGTCAAAAGTATTTAGGCTTCCAAGGGCAGATAATAAATAGATTTTTTGAGTCCTTGATTAGGATCCTAACCAGATGGAACAGTCAAAAGAAAACCTAGGTCTCCTGACTACCAAGGTGTTTCTTTAAATCACATACACACACAAACATACCTCATTTAAAAAAAATGCAGGTTAAGGGGTCATCTAGAAGCTGACCAAGGTTAAAATGTGGAAATGAGTATGAATAAAACGTATTACCTTTAAGGAATGTGCTGCTTCTCAGCTTAAGAGCTCTGAGGAAAATAGCTATCGCTTCCTGGACTGCCTAAATTATCTGATATGTTCTCAAGGTCATTTCAGAATAAGGGTAAGATTGAAGGAATGAATAAAAACTCACCACAGTTCAGAGATATTTTAGGGTGCTTTCCCTCTGCAAAAAGTATTACTGACCTCAGAGTTGAGGTAATTCTCCCTATTTGCCTCAACAACCCCACCACTTCCTTACATAGCAGGGCTATTGATTAAAGGTACTGCCAGATTCTCCTTTAATAACCAGAAACACAGATGAATTGATAGTCACATTAGTGGCAACTCCCTGAGAGGAAAAAAGTTGAAACAGAAGCTATAGGCTATTGCAGCCAAGCAGAAATAGCTTATACTGTCAACATTATTTTTTTCTTTGCTCAGTAGCCTAGTTACCAGAAGTGGGAAAAAAATTACATGAGTCTATTGAACAAAGTTTTACATTGAACATTAGCTTCCTAATAAATGTATGACACAGGAATTCAAAAAATAGAGAAGATAACAAAATTAGCTGCAGAATCCTTTTCTATTAGGAGTAAACATTATTCATTTACATTACCATTTATAATTACTTAATGCCTTTAACTAAAGGCATTAAACTAAAATAATTTTAAATAGTTTAACAGGTATTTTAAAATATTCTCTTAAAAAATAAAACCACAGGAACAGTCATTCAGATGATCAGTAATGGATATTAATTTGAGGGCTGATATCTCACTTGTAATAATTCTCTGTACTAGATATATTTCTCAACTCCATGGAGAGGGTGCTCAAGAAAGAAAGTCAATCTTACTGTAATTAAATTGCATTCTAATTGAAGTGCTGATGTGATGATAGAAAAGGTAACTATCACAACATGTTTTTAAATCATTATGAAGCCTAGATATGTGTGTAGTTACTTTCAATGATATAGCAAATTTCATTTCATTACAATGAACTTTAAAAAACAGAAAGGAGGGGGAAAATTTTTTTTTAAAAACTTTCCACTGTATTTCAGTTAGGTTTTCTATTACAAATTTCATCAGGTAAATACAAGCACAAATAAATTTTAACAAATCTAATTAAATGTGTTTCAAAAGAAAAAATGTTATATTTAATATGTTCTTTCACTATACTCTTCAGCTAGCTCTGTGCTCCAAAAAAGTAGGCTAAGGTTCTAAGCTTAGAAAGACTATCCAGAAACTTTCTGTACATTAGTTTTCCATTACAATCATTAGTTTTGTGACCAGTTTTATATAGATTTGGCAATTCACAATTTATCTAAAACATTTTATAGTTCCTCTGGTGTTTATAGATGCCTTCAATCAGGCATATTTAATTAAGCTTTTGGTGACAAGAGAAACATTATGAGATGTTCTAAGTTAAATTATAGCAGACAGGAGGAAGAGACAAGAGAGTTCATCAGTTACCAGTCTTGGGCCTAAACCAACAAAAGTCTGACTGCATTCCTGAATGTATGTTGAAACTGAATCAACTTCCAGGTGGCTATTTCCATGATTATCTAGAGGGAATAGTCTCTCACCAGATGCCACTGAATCCTGCTGATGTATAACCTTTCCAGATTGTTGCCCGCAAGCAATTTAGAAGACTATGTACCTATTTCAGAAATTTTCCCACTTTACCGTCCCCAACCCCCTTTAGCTATAGCTAATGTAAGTTCTTTCAAAACAGCTTACATCTTTCTTCAAACTCATTGTATAAAAAAGCTCCGTCAATCTCAGGACAGTGGACATGTTGTCTTCTCCATCTAGCCCTGCTGCTGATGTTTCTTACTACATGTTCCAGGACCTGATCCTTTTTCTGGCTAGCATATGGCTCAATAAACCCTTTCAGAAAAATGTTCAGCCTTGAAGAATTTTGTTTAACATTGGTCAACCTGAGTTATTGAAGCAAGTATTTTAATATGCTCTTTAAAAAGTAATGAAATACAGAACAAGAAAAGATGTAGAATTATACTTCCTCAGTTCAGTTTGAGAAAGTTTTCTATGTTACTTCAATAATAGGCTCTTAAAACTCGTGGTAGATTGTTTGCAAAGATGGCTGCCCACAATTCCTGTCATGCTTGTGTGAACATGCTGCTCTTCCCATCAAAAGGATGAGTCTTTTACTCTTCCCTTTAATTCCAAACTGGTCCTGTGACTTATTTTGACTCATAGAATATAGTAAAAGTGACAATGTAAAATTTTCAGTTCTGGATTCTAAGACACCTTATAGCTTCTGGTTTTTGGAAAACAGTTACCTAATCAAGAACACTTACTTGCTGGAGAGAGGTTCCATGAAAAGAAAGCAGCCTTGGAGAATGAAAGAATGCAAAGAGACATGAAGTAACACAGCTAGCAATCCAAGCTGAGGTCCCAGACATATAAGGGAGCCATCTTGAATTCTCTAGCTTTTAATGAGCTTTCAGCCAATAAGCCATGGAGCAAAGATGAATATTCCTTGCTAGTTTTGCACAAATTGCAAATCATAAGTAAATAGTTATTTTATTTAGTCATTGCATATTAAAAGAAGTTTGTTATTCAGCAATCAAAGTTGAAACAAAACAAATTTTCACCTGAAGACCATTATTCTTCCTGCTGTTGCTTTCCTTTTTTTTTCCCCTTCCTCCGTTCTGCCCTCTCACCTTCCCTCCCTCCCTCCCTCCCTCCCTCCCTCCCTCCCTCCCTCCTTCCTTCCTTCCTTCCTTCCTTCCTTCCTTCC
>CM053502.1:96807394-96838095 GCA_028627145.1 Eidolon dupreanum | reverse complement strand
AATAACAAAAAAAATAAATTATATAGCAAGGGCCTTAGATAGTGTTCTGAACATAGAGTCCTTCCTTTGTTTCACCCACATTTCTCTGGCAAGGGGATGTGGTGAGAAAATAGGGCGAATGTATTGTATCATGACTAAAGCATGGATACCAGTTAATAATAATAATAAAACTTGTATTATTATTGTTAATATTTATTGAGGTAATGTTCTTAACATTCAATGTAAAATTAGTTGATTATATTTGTTTTTCCGTCAGAAACAATAGAAATAATAAGTATAATGAACTGAATATTTTTCTTAAAATTACCTAAGACAATGAAAATAATGCATTATATATATCTTGTTCTATTTTTTGATACATATACATATATACACACACATATATATTTGAATATATATTCAAAATACTTTAAACGGTGTTCATATTTACCTAGCATGACAAATTGTTATTTTATTATCTTCTGCCCTCCAGTAAGGACACACTTGTGAAAGAATTACCACAAGAGTGGTTTCAGCAAGAAGGAGGAAAGTTAACTTTTAAATGGGTATATATTTGCCATATACAATATCTATTTCTGTGCAGATGGGACTGGAGAGAACCATTTTTTTTAGGGTGCAAAGTAATTTCAAGTTAAGATAGATATCATGAGTAGAGAGACAACTGTTAAATTACTTAGAAGATATATTAGCAGATGGATGGAATGTGGGAAACAGTAATATCCTTGGGTTGAGGGGTCCCCTTTATTGCAAATCTTTTTCAACATTTTTGACTTCTTAGATTCCTTTTTATAGACCCATAAATATTTCTTAGTTTTTTTTTTTTTTGAAAAATTAAGTACAGAGGAACACTAAAATAGCTTGCGATTGGAAAGAAAAAAAAATAAAATGAAAACAATAATTCTGAAAACTTTTTCTATTTCTTATGGTATATATAAGTGTTTGAAGAGTTTGAACAATTCCTCTGCAGAAAACACTTAAAGAAACTGGGCAAAGTATTAAAAACAAATATTTCAAGGCAGTGAAAATGGACCAAAGTTAAACAAAATAATTAGAAGTTATAATTGAAAGATTGCTATTGTGTCACTAAGAACTCTATTTTATTGTTTTCTTTCATGAAGGATTCAGCAGCCACCACCACCACTACCCCACATTCCTTATAGAAAACTGAATTACAGGGAAGGTGATAGGATTTAGAGCAGCAGGACAGCTGGAAATTTAAAGGGAAGGATTTTGAAAATGAGGAAGCTGTGGAAGAGATGATACTTAAAAGATAAGTATTATCGCTAGCCAAATCCCCATCCTATGCATGCATTCCATTTCAATCCTGACTGGGTATATTGCAGTTCACTTCTGGTGCTACCTGTGTGGAGTTAGTACAGACCCCACAAGTTAAAGCGTGTGGTCCCCAAGAGGCAGCTCTTGTTTCAATGCTAGCCACACATCAGGGATCTCAGGCCATCTACATTTCTGACTGACTAGCTGTAAATCTAGGGGTTTCTCTGACCCTCAGAGGTTTGATAATTTACTAGAATGACTCAAAAAAACTTAGGAAATTGCTATACTTAAAATGACAGTTTATCATAAAGAGTACATATCTGGAGAACCAGCCAAATGAAGAAATGCATAGGGTGAGCTCTGGGAGGGAATGCAGAGCTTCTGTGCTTGTAGAATATGAATTCTTGTAGAATATGAATTCCTAGTTCCCTCATCAGTCTCAAAAATCTCAACCTTCTAATCACAGGATTGGTCTTTGTAGGAACCAGCCCCCATCCTAAAGCTATTTATGGACCCATCATTACTCACCTCACTAGTGTAAAGACACTTCTATCACCTAAAAAATTCTGAGAGTTTTCGAAGTTCCCTTTATGGAACCCTGAACAAAGACCAGACAAATTATTTATTATGTAAGAGCGTGGAAGACCCAAGTAAGCCCAGCAAAGAAACATGCGAAAACTGTAGAGAAGACAAAATTTGAAAGACCTAACTGTGTGTCGTGTGATTTGTGAGTTGCTGTGCCTTTGACGATGCATCATCTGGAAACCACATATAGTGTAGACAGTAGAAATAGAAAATAAGAAAGGTCTAAATCAATGACCTAAGTATCCACCACAGGAAGCTAGAAATATGAGAGAAATTAAACCCAATGTAAGTAGAAAGAAGGAAATAAGATATTCAAAAAAATCAGTAGTAAACAAATAATAGAGAAAATAAATGAAGTCAAAAGATAGTTCTTGAATAAAATGAATAAAATTAATAAGCATATAGTTGGGCTGATTAGGAAATGAAAATCGTAGGAGACACAATCTGACACCCTACAGTCACTAAGAACAATCTGGAATATTCTGAAATACTTCATGGCAACAAATTTGACACTTCAATAATAAAGTGTATAAAACATTTGAGAATATAATCGACCCTACACTAATTGCTATATTAACATAACAAAGCCATTTGAAGACATCGACACACATGAATATAGACTAATACCCCTTATAAACATAGACACAAAAATCCTTAAAATATGTTATCAAATAGAATCTAGCAATATTTAGAAAGAATAGTGCATCAATGCCAAGTGAATTTTATCCCAGGAATGCAAGTTTTGTTAACATTTGAAAATTAGTAATTATTTCTCAGTTAATTGAATCAAGGGAAATAAAACTTAAAATCATATCACAATATATAGAAAAAGCATTTGAAAAATACAAGTAGCCATGAGCTGGGAGTCAGGCTACAAAAATCTCCCAAAATATTATAATTAAAACTCATTTTCTTGATTTAGTATCATTATTTGCTTTGATGATCTCAGCACCATAAATGATTTTAGATACTCATCTTCTTGGGACTATTTATTTACTTCTAGCCTTCTCAAAAGATAATGGTTACTCCTGAGAAAACTTTTATAATATGACTGTTTTATTTGTTTTCCTTCAAGTTTTGGAACTACTTGCACATATAGGATATTTAATTTTTATGCATATATTAAAATATAAAATATACTATGAAATAGTATATATAGCACTCTTGTTTATAATACAAGCTACATTATGTTATGTACATATACCATATATGCTATAATATGTTTAAAATATAAGCTAAAATATTAAATTTAATTTCTAAATTGTAGAATATATTTTTGAGATTAACAAGGTTTTAGTGTATTAGTTGAAAAATGCATCTAATTTTAATTGATTCTTTAGAGGAAAATATATACAATATTAATTATTTCAAAGCATGTTATACTGTGCTCAGTTTTAAGTCTTTTGTTTTACCAGTAGATAACAACTCCTTTGACATTGAATATTTTGATTTACTGGAAAACCTCCAAGCGTTCAATATGTTCTTAAAAGGAAGTAAAGAACAAGATAAAATAACTTTAAATGTCATTGGATTAATCAAATATAACTCTTATAAGAGTCTTGAGCTTAATTGGATTGCTGGCATTGCTGAACTCTGATTAAATGTATGTAGATCAATGTTAATTGGCTTAACTGTGGAGTACACATCATGGAATTACTTGTGGTTGGATAAATTATACTCCTAGCTTTTTCTAGAGTGATCTCTTCCCCTTATATCATTGTGTGATACTTAAAATCAGTTATTGCTTAAATGACAAGATTCCAAATCCAAAAAGTGGTATAACTATAAGTCATCATAGCCATTCATTGATATATGATAAATGACTGTGTAGTCAAGACATAATTTATAGATTCTTCATTGTTATTGTGGGGGTTCAGAATGAGCCACCCCAGGATGTACCTCAGTGGAATGTAGATTGCTTTGAGCTAAAGGCAATTCTAGTCTCAGGCTCAAGAGAAACTTCTGCCCTTCTCCTTAACTGCCTGGAAGAACTTGAATTAGGGCTCTTTCCCATGGTAAGCTATTATCACAGATAACTTTTTTTGACCTATCTATAGGGCAAGGCAAACTTCTGTTTGCTAAATGTCTGTTCTTCTTATCCTGCAATGACTCTTTGAAGCCCCCAAGATGCATTACCTCATCCTTAGATCAAATCAGCCTTTCTCTAAACCTCTAGTATATATGGGGTCTATGATTCTTTCTTGAATGTGGGGTTCCCATACATATGCATGTATTAATTTGGCTATCTTCTTTTGCTAATCTATGTCATGTCTATTTAATTAGTAGACCAAACAGAAGAACCTTGAGGGCAGAAGAAAGTTTGTTCCTCCCCCACATACTGTTTATGCTTATTGTACTGGTTTTCTTTTATTCTTTTTGTATATACTTGTGAAATAACTATTGATGCAAACACTCTTTAGCATACTATGCTATGTCTCCTTTCAGGAAGAAAGAATGCCAGAACCATCAAGTTGTCAGACCTGTGTTGAGATATATTTAAACTTACTCTCTCTTAGAAGATGAAGTTAGCTCAGAAATGCATTAATTTTGTTGTTGTTGTTCATTTAAAAAAATGATAGTGACAAAAACAAAGTTGCTGCAATAAAGTCTATGGAAATTTTGACGTGAACTTACCATCTTTTTGATGTTGTTTTATTGTCTTCATATATTTTAATACACTATTTATTTTATACCAAAATTTGCTGTCAAAGCAATTTATATTGGGAATTTTTTGCCATAATATCATTTAATCCATATTATTACTTTCTTCTAAAATAAGCATCACTCTCATTTTAGAACTGGGATTAAATGATCTTCCCATGGTTACACAACTAATAAGAGATAGCCTGTGATTATCCACCATGATGTATATCATTCTCAAAGCCCAGGCATATTTTCTTTCGTACTAGTCTTAGATCACAGAGTGACATGAAATAAGCACTGAATAGTTTTTCAATTTTACCAAATTTATGTTTTATAAATAATATCGTAATATATAAAATGTTTATTCTTTTATAGACCACAGTAGGTATAAGTGTTCCAAATACCCTATTCTTGATATTTATGTGTGTGTGAGAGAATTCTGTGTTAAGTTATATATTTACAGTCACCAGTAAATGTGGATTTAATAAAATAGTTTTCCAGAGCAGGAATTATATTTTCCTACCCACAATTTTAACAGCAAGACACTTAAAGGAAAGGGACATAAGCTATATCTCATAACACCTAAGTAACATGCACTCTGACACCCATGGTCTTCCCATCATTACTGGAGGGCATAGGTTGTGCCATATTTTTGGCATCCATATCAAATTTGTCACATAGTAGGGCCACAGTAAACTTCTAGTGAATAAGCGAGAACACTTTGTAAAAGCTAAAAGTTCTTTAAAGTAAAAATTAATGATTCAGACGCTGTTTCAGATAAAAATATTGTTTTTATATTTATTTTCTATTTTCTATCACACATACTATTTCTCACTACACTTGCAGGCCTTCAGGACTCAATATCTATGACCTAAACGTAGCCTGTACCTCCTTTGGACTTTGAAAGTACAGTGCCTGGATTTTCCCTCAGGCACTGAACAAGACAAGCAGCTGTCTTAATTTATTCATTACAATAAATTGTCCTAATACTTACCCTTTGATTCCTAAATAAGGAAGACAATTACAAGTCAATTGTTAATCAGAGACTTCTGCAGCTGGGAGGAAATTAGCCATTACCCCAGTTAAATCAGTTTATATTCATTCTTTCTTAGTATAATACTCCAAAGCACCATTTTCCTCTTAAGCACTAACTTGGCAATGATCAAGCTAGTCTTTAACCTACAGCTAGCAGAAAACAACCAAAAGGTGGTTTGTTGTCAGTTGTATCTCGTTTCTTGCCAGAGGCAACTGATTACTGCACTCATTACAGGTTCAAGAGTGGTTGAGGACCATAAAGCATCAATATCAACAAGAAACAACATGCTGTGTGTGTTCTCTTATTCAGCTTTTCTTTTTCTGCAAGCACAATAAAAATTCCCTTGGTGAAGACTGCATCTCAGTCACCCTATTATATATCCAGCACTAAGCAGAGAGCCTAGCATACGTAAAGAATAGTAAATAATTATTTATTAAATGTTGTCCTGTGACCTTCTTTGAGAGAAGCAGTGATACAGAAATTCAAAAAATGGTCCAAATCTTGTTTGGGTTCAATTTTCATGGAGAAGTTACTCTTTTTCTGTTGTTTTTAAATGAGTGGTCAACACATTCTAGAGAAGAAACGAGAAATCATTGTTATCTAATTATCTTAGATGCAAAAGAAAACCCACAACAATAATAATAAGGCAAAAAAACATTAAAAAATTAATTAGGGTAAATTTCCTTTAAACCAAAACCCAAATGTTTAGAATATGTGTAATTAAAATAAATTTATCACCTTGCTGCTGATTTGTACGAGCCTGTGTTTTAGAAAACAACCCCAGTGAAAGATAGCTTGCTAAATTCAAGGACAGGTCCTAGGGCTAACTTCTGAGGACACTTGTAACTATCAGCATCCCTGAGATTGCATTTCTTCAACTCTTAGTTTCCTGATCTGCTGTAGAATGTTCCTATTAGTATGAAAGAATATAAGAAATGTGAAATTTATTTTATAAACTATAAGGTAGAGTGTTAGCTATACTTTGTGTTGTACAACAGAACTGCTAGTGACCTCTGAGTTAGAATGTCTGGATTCTAGCCATTGGAATCTGGGAAAAATGACTTAATGACTCTGAACCATTCATTTGCCATCTCTTAAATGAGAGTATGCATTTAGCAATTCTTTTTAGTCACAGAACTCTCTGATTCTAGTTGGAACTAGCATTTTGAAATTTAAAACCAAATAGCTCTAAGCCTAGTCTAGTTCATGGAACTGTCTGGAATAATTTTGAGCACAAATTTTAGTTTCTCTCCCACAAAGGCTTTTCCTGAGAGAGCAATAATTTTGAAATTTTTATCTGATTTAGTAGCCATTTTTGGGAGGGGAAAATCTGCTGATGAGAAAGCCTTGTTTAGTGGCCTGTTTATTCTTTATTCTTTACCTTTAATTCATCTGAATATTCTCTGTACGGCATGGGTTATTTATCAGGACTGAACACATTATGCTCAGGAATAGTCTCTTAGAATAAAAGTCAAAGTAATTCTTAAGAGTAAAAACCAGAATAAATGAGATTTATTTTTCATGAGAAACATAAAGTGAGAGGAAAATTGACAATCTTGTAAAGTCAAATATAATTAGAAAAAAAATCTTTTACAGCAAGGAAAGAATTTTGTTTATAGTAAAAATACTTTTCAGAGAAGAGAAAGTTTAGTAGAAGACTGGTCTCTGGTTGCTGCTAATGTATTCCAGCTTTGTAACATTTAAGATGATTATAATTAGGAATCTGATGTTTGACAGATATTATAAGGCCCTTTCCCTAGTGTACTTTATTTAACAGATTAAATAAGTATTGGATCACTAGTTATACATTTAAGCTCAAAAACTAAAATTTTAAATATCCAATATATAGCAAGCATTTTTTTGTCATTTAAGTATTTGTTTATTTAGATCTATCCTATTCCTTTGTTTTCTCTAAATTTATACAGCATTAATCAAAGTTTGACACACAGTTAACCAAATTATCAATTCTTTTCATAAAAATTGCTTTATTAAATTGTAATTTACATACCATATGATTAATCCATTTTAATTGTGTAATTTACTGTTTGTTTATTTTTTTTTGTATATTCACAGAATTGTGCAGCCATTAAGACAATCAAATATAGAACACTTTCATTACCTCATAATGAAACCCCATATTTTTCAGCAGTCATTCTCCATTTCCTACCAATCCATCAGGTCTTAGACACCCATGTTAGTACTTTCTATAGGTTTGCCTAGTCTAGACATTTCATATATATAGAATCATAATATTGTGTTTTTTTGTGACTAGTTTCATTAATTAGCCTAATGTTTTCAAGGCTCATCCATGTTGTAGAATTATCAATACAGTACTTCATTTATTTGCATTGCTGAGGGAAAATGTTCTTTTTGAGGTATCTAGTAGTAATTAATTCACTAATTTGCATTATAATTTTTCTGAAGAGTAGAATATGCCACTAATAGATCTGGAACTTTCAATGTCATTTCTAAGGCCCATTTTAATAAGGAAGAGAAAGCATTATCTGTCTTTATTCTAGACCACTGCCTCTACTCTTTATCTTTCATAATAGTGACATTTTTGAAAGACCAGATAAGATTTCTTTTGTTTCTTTTTAGAAAGTCACTCAATTAAGATTGTTTTCTTTATTTTCTTCATGAATTAGTACTCATTAAGTGTTTTTGACAAAAATACTATATAGGTAATGTTTCTTTTCTCAGCACATAGCGTAAGTAAGTGTATGTTGTTAATTTGATTAATCTGTCACAAAATGTTAATTTTATTTCAAAATGTTCAGTTTTGAGGAAGCACATGTACTGATTTGGTAAATAATGCCAAATTGCCTTATAAATGATTGGACCAATTAATTTCACATCAGATATGTATGGGGGTTCCATTTCTGCATCTTCCTAATAAATATTACATAATATCAGACTTTTTTGTCAATACTATGTGTATAAGTGATAGTTCATCTCTCTTATGCATTTTGTTTTATGGTATCTCTTGGCTTGTAATGGAGAACATCTTTCTGATGAAATTGACCTCTGAAATATCTCTTACTGAGTACTTATATTGTTTGCTAATTTTTCTATTGTTATATTTTCTTATTTATTTGCAAGTTTCCATTATATATTGTTAAAACTAGTATTTCATCTAATTTCAATATACAAGTAACATTTTAAATATCTTCTCCCTGTAAATTACTGACTTTTTAATATTGTGCATACTGTTTTTGCTTTTTCTATTGATATAGCTATAAATATTTATATCTGGTAATAGTCTCTTCTCCTTCTTTTTCTACATTGCCTTAGATATTCTTGGCCCTTCATAGTTTCATATAAGTATTATATTATCTGTCTAGTTTCTCGAAAAAAAACTATTTGATTATTTACTGGGAATTACATGAGATTTGAAAAGTTTTGATGAGAAGTTATTCAATTTGATATTGAATACCTAGGCCATAAGTATTCACATATCACACCATTGGTTTGGATCTAATTCTGCAAAAAATCAATAAAATTTTATTGATGGAATAAAATGGCAATTAAGAAATGTAAAAAAAGTTCATCTCCACTAAGCCAGTATTACAGAAAATGTTACAGGGATTTTTTTAAGAAGAAGAAAAAAATTTTATAATTTTTCAAAAAGTTGATTTTTATATTTCTTTTACATTTATTTTTTTAATAGTTTTAATTTTTCAATTATGGTTGGCATACAATATTATTAGTTTCAGATATACACCACAGTGATTAGACATTTATATAACTTATGAAGTGATCAGTAGTAACCATCTGACACTGCTCATAGTTATTATAATATTATTGATTTTATTCCTTATTTTATACATCCTCATAACTATTTCATAAGTACTAATTGGTACTTCTTGATCCCTTCTCCTTTTTCATCCATCCTCAATCCCCTCCCATCTAGTGATCCTCAAAATATTCTCTGTATCTATGAGTTTGTTTCTGTTTTTTTTGTTTGTCTGTTTATTTTGATCCTTAGAGTCCACATGTAAGTAAAATCATATGACATTTGTGTTTCTCTGTATGACTTACTCTACTCAGCACAATAGGTACATCTATGTTGTTACCAGTGGCAAGATTTCATTATTTATTTGTTTATTTTTATAGCTGAGTAATATTCCATTGTATATGTGTATCACCTCTTTTTTATCGCTTCATTCATTGATTTTTTCTATTAGCCTTTATTTTTTTTATTTTTCATATTTAAGTCAATGATCGATTTCATTTTTTTTTTGGTATGATATGAGACAGGAATACGAATTTATAATTTTCTAAATGGGTTTGTTAGTTTTTAAAAAATGTTTTACCAAATTAATTGCAGTTGAACCCCTGTTGGCACGTTTTCCACTTACCATCCTTATCTGTGTCCCAATATCACATTGTCTTAATGTAGTTTCAAAGTAGGGCTAATTATTGTAGTTCAAGTCCTCCAAGTCTGTTGTTCTTCAAGAATGCCTTAGGTATTTTAGATCACTTATATTTTCACAGAAATTTTAAAATACAAGTTGTCAATTTCCACAAAAAAATAGTAAGTTGGAATTTCGAAAGAGACCCAATAAGTCTATGGCCCTGGATCTTATAACATGAAGTTTTTTCAATCCTTGAACATCATTTAGGTTTTCTCATTTTTGTTATTTTAGTTTCTCTTAGCAATATTTAGTTTTCAGCATTGAGAATTTGCAATTATTTCATTGAATTTGTTGCTACATATTCAATCTTTCTGATTAATTTATTGAAAATTTTATTTTCCGCTTGTTTGTTGCTACGATATAAATACAATTGATTTTGTATAGTATATTTACCTTGAATCGAGAGATTTGCTAGATTCACTTACTAATTCCAGTGGTTTATTTGTAGTCTTATGCATTTTCTGCATAGAAACCATCTCAACTGGACTAAAGAAAGTTTTACTCCTTCTATATCAGTCTTTATATTTTAATTTTTGTTCTTGCCCTAGCTGATTTTCTAAAACTGCACTATCCAATATGCAGCCTCTAGCCACATGCGGCAATTGAACTAGTTTGAATTCAGATGACTGTAAGTATAAAATGCTCACATAATTTTAAAGACGAAGTGCATAAAACTAAACATATAATAATAACTTCTAAATAGATTGTATGTTGAAATGATAACAATGTTGATATATTTATATAAAGAAAATTTTTTTAAATTAGTGTCATTTGTGTCTTTTTACTCTAAAAATATACCTGTTACAAAATTTAAAATTACATATGCTGATTGCATTTGTGATTCACATTATATTTCCATTGAGGAAAATTGATCTAGAATATGCAGTAGTCTCGAATTGATATTAATGAACTTTCTTGTCCCGTTGAGTAAAAAGGTATCACATTTTGAGTGTTCTTTACATCATTTTTAGGAGTTTGGCTTTGGTCCTGTTTATTATGAGTAATTAAAGGCGAATTTAAATAAGACAGGTAACATAATTTGTTAATTAGTGTAATACAACCATTTAAATGGTTACTCTTTAGGTCACACCATTATTTATTAAATACTCACCTTCATTTTTATTTTTTCTGCCATACAGTTGCTGAGACATAGCTGGGCACATGTATTTGCTCAATAATTGTTGAATTGGTTGTTTACATTTAAAAATTCTTTTATTCAGAAGAAACTAAAATATTTTCCTTACAATGCTTCATACTCACTAATTTCTTAATTAAAATATTTACAGATTATGAGAAGTATACTAATAATATTCAATATAACAATATTCAGTATATCAATATAAAGATACTGCTTTGAAAAATATTTAAATAGCTATTTCTTTGATTTTCATTCCTTTATTATTAAGGACTATTTAGTGATCCATTTCACTTCAGTCTGTTCATATTTATTGACATATAACTATTCACATAAATTATTTTGGCATACCTCTTTTTAATTTTCTTCAACTTTATTATTTTTCTATCTTTTATTGAGTGTAGTCTTCTTTCATTACTTAATGTTTTATTTTAATAATTCTTCCTCTTTGAAGGGTATTTTGTGTCTCCAATTTCTAAAACATTATTATTGTTATTACTCATAAAATTTTAATCCATTAACCATTAGTTGTCTACAATTCTACTTTGATCAGTGACTTTTTGTATAATCTACATAAACTTGTGTTATGGATTATACAAAAACCTCTCATGTTCAAAGTTAATAGTTTCTCCAAACTTCTTGCTATTTAGTATTTCAAAATGAGATCTTTCTGCATCTTTTGTCCTTTTATATACTTAAAATATATTTTATGCTTTTTTTTTTACATATTAAACCATGCTTAACCTTGAAATAAAAAAAAATGAAATACCAGGAATTCATTTTACTTAAGCATTCTTATAGGATTTGTAACTGATTGTCAGATGTTATAAACTTCCAAACATATAAAATGACCTCAGAAAATTAAAACGAGTCTTTTTTGTAAATGTATTTTTTTATTTAAGTATAGTTGGTATACAATCTTATACTGGTTAGATTAGTTTCAGATATACAGTATAGTGATTCAACATTTTTATACCATACAATAAGACCACCCCCTACTAATTCTAGTAATCATGTCACTGTTTAAACTTATTACAATATTATTGACTGTATTCCCCTTCTCCTTTTCACCCACCCTCACACCCTTTCCCTTCAGGTAACCATCCATTTGTTCTCTGTTTATACGAGTCTGTTTTTAGATTCCCCATATAAGTGAAACAATATGGTATTTGCCTTTCTCTGCCTGACTTATTTCACTTAGTGTAATACCTTGTAGATCCATCCATGTTGTTGCAAATGGCAAGATGTCATACATTTTTTTGCTGCTTAATATTCGTGTGTGTGTGTGTGTGTGTGTGTGTGTGTGTGTGTACACCACATCTTCTTTATCCATTTATCTATTGATGAACACCTAGGTTGCTTTTATATTTTGGCTATTTTAAATAATGATGCATTGACCATAGGAGAACATATATTTTTTGAATTAATGTTCTAGTTGTCTTTGAATAAATACCCAGAAGTGGAACCACTGGGTTATACAATATATTGTTTTTAGTTTAGTTTAGTTTAGTTTAGTTTAGTTTTGTTTAGTTTTGTTTTTAGGAATCCCCATAATGTTTTCTATAGGGGCTGCAGCAGCTTGCAGTTTGCAAATGACACATCCGATAAGATGTTAATATCCAAAAAATCTATAAGAAATTCATACAACTCAATAACAAAAAAATAAACAATCTGATCAAAACAAGGGCAGAGAACATGAAAAGACATTTCTCCAAAGGAGACGTGCAGATGGCCATCAGACCATCTGTATGTGAGAAGATGCTCAGCATCACTAATCCTAAGAGAAATGCAAATCAAAACTATAATGACATACTACCTAACACCAGTCAGAATGGCTATGATCAAAAAATTAACAAATAACATGTGTTGTTAAAGATGTGAAATTAGGCTTTTTATGAGCAATTTTTAATCTCATTTTAATAGATTGAGTTAATCTTATGCTGATAATTCCCTTAAATACTAAGGACTGTTTTTTAATATTTATAATCATATAATATTTTTAATATAAAATATTCATAATCAATTTTTGTTCTCATTTTAAGATTGAGTTAATCTTATTGTATGCTGATAAATTCCTTGGAATACTGAAGACTATTTTTTAAATAGTATATTTTAATGACAACCTAGACAGATTTTTCTTCCTCTGGTTAAAAATCCTAGATTTATAGCTAATTAATTGTTAAACCAGTTGACAACATTATGACATCTGATCATGTTAAACTCTTTATAAAAGGCAGTGCTAAGTTGTACTGTGTTACCAACATCTAGAAGACTGAGGACATCTGAAACAAATATTTTCAAGGTATAGCATTTTCCATGATCACAACTGTTTGGTTAATGACTCCAAGCAGATTTAGAATGAATTTAGTCTCTTTTTTTCCTCTCTGAACTAGGTAACAAACAGTGCATGCATATATGTGTATGTATAGTGTTTTAAAGTTTTTGTATTTTACCCTCTTGTACTTCTGTTAGTTTCCTTGGTGTTTGGTTCCTTTGTGAAGGTCTTTATGTGTTAATCTCGCCCTAACTATATATGATGAGTTATGTGTTTTAAGTGTTATTTTAAATATGGAAATTGAACCTTAAAATTATTTTTCCAGCATTGTCTCTCAATCTTTGTTATTCAAAATCAGTGGTTCATTAGTCATTCATTAATTCTACATATTTTTGTGAGATACTCTTCTGGAAGACACAGTTCACACTCTCGATGAACCTGAGATCTAGTTAATAAATAAATTGGGAAATCTACTTATAAATTGGAATGAACTATACAGAAACCATGAACAAAGATATGATTGGTTGAGTTAGGTTAATCATCAAATGTTTACTTAACTATCCTTTCCACCTTAAGCTTTACTTTTTCAAACTATTTTTTACTCTTTGTACATCTTATCTGATAAAATGATAACCTTGAGGGAAAAGATCTCATATTTTCCTTGAAGCCTATTGATCAAAATATACCACATTATGTAATGCTATAGCCGAGTTTTGCTTTTTTCTTCCAAACAATACTGTTCTATTCCCTTTTCAGTTTTTATCTCTGTGGCATATATGAGGCTTTTCCCAAACTAGATTTTATGTTGGAATGACCGTCTTCCTCTATTCATCTCTCTTATTCACCTATCTAATAAGCATTTAAATTTATATTCTTTGGCAAGTTTTTCTTAAATAATTAAAAGAACCACTAGTTGTTTATGTAGTTGGTCATCCTTATTTCTTACCCCACTAAACTCATCATCCCTTTACTTTTCTGTATATAGTTTATGCAATACATATAGAATTCCAATCTGTACTATGAAATATAATCTTATTGAATTTTCTATAGAGTTAGTAGATCATATGTATGAAACTATAAAAATTATAAATTATAAATCTTAAAGTCATTAGCTCATGTTCTGTTAAATATTTTTAAAAATCTATCATTTAGATATAAACAGAAGAGAATATTCAATAATAATGCTGATAAGGAGACATAAGATTTTGTTTGGTTTTAAAAAAAGAAACACATATATGAGATTTTATAAAAATGTATATAAAGGAAAAATCCACTTGAAATCTAACAGGGTATGATGACAAAATAATCGGAAAAAAAATTAAATCTTGATACTATTTCCTTCTATTGACAGAGACAGGTACAATAGAAGAGGTTAAAAAAATACTCACAAATCTCCAAATTTTCTGATTTTTAATTCATATAATCCAGAGTATGTTTTTAAAATGTATTTATCAGAAGTTCTTAGTGAGTTTTGAACATACAAAATAGGCTCTGAACTGAGTAGACGCTATATTGCTCCTACATTGAAGTGAGACGGATCCAATGGCAAGGTGAGGAGCAAACTCAGTAGATTAATTTATAGCTAAGATCGACTTGACTTAGGGGTGGCAGAGAAGACTTCCTGGGTTCTCACTTGTACACCTGGATTAAAAGTGACACCATTCACTGTAATGGTAATATGAAAAGAGAATCCACTTTAGAACAAAAATCATGTGTTAAATCCTGGAACTAAAGAAGTCTGGACTGTATAGTTTTGAATATGGGACTCTTCATTTTATAGAGTGAAAATAAGTAAGAGAGGATCTAGGACTATTCCTTGAGGAATCCCACAATTAAGACAGGTGTCTAAAGAAAGATGAAGTAAATACTTGATTCACTTCAGCCTTGATAAAATTTATTCTTAAAACACTGATTCAATTAACTGCTTTGGCAACAAGATGCTGGGAGGGAAAAGATGCCTGGTTCTCTTAAAGACTGGAAGATGCTTGCAGATGTAGGCTGCAATTCAATAAAGTATTTCCTTCCACTAAAGCAGCCACCTTGCAGCAGCTTTAGAGATGTTTTTAATGTCCCTGTTGAACAAATTTTACTTGCCCACAATACAACATGACCTTAAAGTATGCCCTTTTCTTATTTGCTGGTTACTATGGACTCTCTCTAAATCTCATAATCTGATTCAATATTACAACTAACTTTAGTTGCATTTTCTCATGACAGACAACTTAAGAAGATGGGGAAGGGTTACAGGAAAAGGCTTTTATTTGATCAAATCAAAGATAGTTTGGAAATTTTTCAGAATGTTATTTACACCTGCATCCTAAACAGAAAGTAAACAGGATATGAAGTTTGGACTTGTGAGTAGCAGGTGTGCTGTCATAGCTACCAGTATATGGACATGATCCCACACTTGCAGAATTGCTCAGTGGAAGGATTTAGGCAGAAAGCCAATGGTATTATTGATGGATTCTCACTGAGCATTTTAATACTGAAGGTACTGGGGTAGGTGTTTGAAAAAGAACAAGATTTTTGGACATGAAAGAGATGACATAATAAATATAAAACAGTTATATAGATCAGTCAAGTTGGAGAACCTAATTAAACAGTATGATCAAGAGAAAAAAAATAACAATATTAGAAAAAAGATATCTACCTGGTGAAAAACGGTGAATTCTTCTTATGGAGTTACCCTGACTACAAACCAATTTCTTCCTATGGGCACCTCGTCTTACTGAGGGAATCCTGGAGGCTTTCCTGGGTAGCCTCAGAGACTCTAGCAAGGGTGTCTCTGTCCTCTCTTCTCCCCAAACCAAGTGACTCTAGATTGGAGAAATGGTAAATTATAATGAAGTGAAATATTGCAAATTGAAAAGACAATATGTAGTTACATATTAAACTGCACCAAGGAACGAGATAGCACAGACATAAAATGGTTACTCTTCTATCTTCTTTCCAGATAGTCATGTTTGCCAACTGAGATTCTCTGTGAAAAAAGGGAAGAGATGATGGAGACTTAAGACAAATTAGGCAGCTACAGCGAACATTCCATAGGCTCCTCATTCAAGACTAATGTCAGACTTGAAAATATGAGTAATTAGAGGAGTTTTGAAAGAACCCTGTCAAAATGGCATAAATGCTGTACCAGGGAATGATGAACAGGAAAATCCAAGAGAGAGGAGTTGGTTCCCATCACCTCTTCTCTTCTTCAGGCCATGCATGGGGAATCTGGAAGCAAGAAGAGGCTCCCTAAAGAATCCTAGTCTAGCAGTTATTTCCTTTCTCTGTCTTATTTCCCACCCCTTTCCCTTAACACAAAAAATGCAGTCTTCATAGAGCTGCAAAGTGATGCTTTAGCAACCCATGATTTACAGGCTCTAAGGCTCAGAGAGCTAAACCCAGGAAATGGCCACGTTACTAGTTTAATGAATATAGAAAACTCACCCTACCTTACAGTTTTATGCACTCTATAGAGACAGCTGAATAATTTTTTTAAAGCATTTTTCTAGGATAGTTGTTCATCTATTGCACAGGAACACAAATTGGAGCTGTCATGGTACATTAAAAAATATAAATACCATACTTACATATGTACATATATGTTATCTATCTATCATCAATCATCTATCCATCTTTGTATCTATCTGGGGGCTTCTTACTTTCAATGCTAATGAAATTCTCAGAAGATTTATCTATAAAATAAAGGTAGCCAGAATTATTTCTCCTTCAGAGGCAAAAGACCTGAGCAATAATTGTTAGCTCAAGAATAATTATCCATTTACATCTTCTGAGTAATAAGACAAGGAGTGATAGACAACTGCAGGGAAGGGTAATTACTAGAAGCAGTGTTCCCCTCTCTCTCAGTGTGCTATACTTAACCGGAAGTGTAGGTAGGCAGAGAGTAGCTAGAGCAATTGCTCTCCCTGAACACTTTCTTCACATTCATAGCCATCTCATTATTTTTAAAAATGGTACGTTGACATTACAGTTATTAGCACTATGATTGAACAATATTAGTGGTCACAGCATGAAAGCAAGCCTGTGAGACAAGCAGAGAAGGTGGACACAAGGTTTTACTTTCCTGTTAACCCACCAACTAATGTGAAGGATCTACCTCCAGGCTTGCCACACCCCATCCCACTCTTCTCTGATAATAGAATCTGCTGCACCTCTGAACACTGCATTTATAGCATGCAACACTTACACATGGTCCCTGTTAAAGCAGGGAGAAATGCCCCCTTTTATGTTATTTTGGGAAACCTAATCATTCCACAGACCAGTGGAATTCTCTAAAATAGCTGAAGAAAGTCAGTGATGAACAGGTTGGGGCACATCTGTCTCTACAGAGCTGAAATTGTTACTGCTGAGAGAATGTTCTGTTTTCTCACATCTTTACACCCATTAAGTGCAGCACAGATATCCTTGTCAAGTCAAATAAAAATAAAATTTCTTATTTGATTGCATTTATTTCATAATGCTGAATAGTGAGTTACCTTCTCATGACAGATGCTTTTTTTTCCCCAGACTATTTCATTCTGCCCCTTTTTAGAAATTCTGCTTTCCAGCCACTTCACATTTCTACAGCTGTTGTCAATTCTGGCTTTATTGCATCCTGTAACTCGTTTATGCTTCATGCTACATCATTAACTTCATTCTATATTTTCAGAAAGGCTTTGAGCCAAAATCTGTGTCTGCACATGATTATATTCTCATGTTGCTTTAAAAAAAAAAAAGTATGCCTGACTCGATGACTGAAAAATAAGAGTTACCGAAGTATGACCCTCAATCTGTGAGCCAACCTATGCAAACTCAGAAAATATTTCAGTTCAATAGTTCTGCTATGTGGCTTAGATGGCAGCTGAGATACTGAAGAGCTTCTGGGGACATGGTGCCTCTCTGGAGAAGCTCTTCCAGAGGAACAATGATGACCTTGTTTTAAAAAAATTACTGCTCCTCTCAACCTGGTTATTTACATACTTTCAATCACATGAACCCATGATTATTAGCATTATATATTTTATTTCCTGTTAAAACTAAAATGTCCATTCTTGTTTTGTCCTGTAGCAAAGGTGACATGTCTGGGTTTGGCAGGGACAATCCCCGTTTATGCCTGTTGTCCCACCACGGCATCCAATTTTGCATTTGTCCCAGAATTTAAAATTTTGATATGCTATTATTAATATTTAAATAAACCAAGACAAACTTAATATAACTCCTTTTTTTCCTACTAGCTTGTGAAAAGTTCTCATCTAGTAGTGTGTGTGAGATGCATGGGCAACAAACAACTTTCAGACTAACATGTGGCAGAACCTGAAAGACAATGAGGACTCACCTGTCTCTTTCACCTTTCTGGACAGATTTAAATTAGCATCTCAATTTAAAGGAAAATATACAGAGGTGCACAGATAAAATATACTTGGACAGAAATCAATGAGATAATTAACTCCAGTTTCCTTTAGTGGTGAGAGATGTAATCTAGTTTGTGCCAGGTGGCCACTTAATGTACCAGGCAGTTGTGCCATCATTGTGAAAGGAATCTGAGGAATTTCTAGTCTCTAGGCTGCCATTCTTTTGGAAAAGTTTAACATGGAGAGAAATTATAGGTTAGGAATATGTGAAACACATGCAAAGAACAGGATGAGCAGCTCTATTTAGGTAAGAGAATAGTCTGAATGGCTGACTTACTGAGGTTTTGCTATTGTGATGTGTCAAACTAAAATAATTCATTTAATTTATCGTTTGGTAAATTAAAAATAACTAAAAATGAATCAGTTTTGCATCATCAAATAAAAATATAACCTCATATAAATAAAAAATAATAAATTTCTGCTAATCAAGACTATTAATAAATATGTAATTTGCAGAGAATGCTGACAAATACCCCTCACCAAGGAAGCTACAGTGATCTCATGGACCATATAAAAACTAGAAGAAAGGATTGTGTAATATAATAGTTTTCAAAATTAGCTGATATTTAAGAATTTTCCCAAAGATGGCAATTTACTTTTTTGGAGCTTCATTATTTTCACATGCTTACACATCATTCTGAGATGCATGACTTTTCATTTATGTCAAATGAACATTTTCTAATTCAACATTACTCATTTTTTATTCAAAAACTTTTGTTCAAATATGTATCATGGAGGTATAACTTTTAATGTGTTAATTCTATTAGCAAAAATTGAATTTTGCAGAATTAAACAAAGTTTTATTATCATCATACTTTTTTTGAAAATCAGTTAACTCTAGAGTTCAATATTTTTTCAATCAGTTCTTGAAATTAAAAGAAATACTTTGAAATTTATTTCATTGAAGGTAAAGGATCATATGTTACTGTAAATAGTAGTGTAGATTAAGTTTAAAAATTTACCATTGATGATTTTTTTTGCAGTATACATAGAAATGTAAATTTTGGAAGAACATGTCAGTAAAAATATTCTCGTTATGTTGAGAAAGTATGGAAATAAAAGTGCTTGGAAATGATTATGTTACACATAGTAAATAATTTATCCAAAAAAACTTCATTATTTCAAAATTAAATTAGTAATTTGATAGAGTGGTTAGTAAATAATACACATATACAAACATGAAGAGACACATACTCATAAATTATATTTTCAAATGGAGCTGATATGGAATGCGAAAAATAATATGTTGAGTATTTTCTTTCTTTTCTTTCTTTGCTGTTCATTATTAATCAGATTTTAGAAATATTTGAGGCTTTAAATAATTACTTTATAAATCAACATAAGCATTCTGACCTTGCTTTGAAACTATTGTAAAGGTATACCTTAAGTTTTGGTTGCATTTACTTCTAATTTATTATTATTATTATTATTATTATTATTTTGAGAAAAAGATTTATTGAAAGTACATTTTATTTTATTTTTATATTTGTTTGTTTGTTTATTTATTTTAAATTTATTTTTATGGTGACATTGGTCAACAAAATCCAGTAAGTTTCAGCTGTATGTTTTAATAGTAAGGCATATATATATTTACATTGTGTATTTACTTCCTATAGTTAGATATTTTTCTCTCACCACATATTTGACCCCTTATACCCCATTTACCTCCCCTTAATCTCTTCCCTGCTATCTTCTGGTAACCATTAGTCTATTGTCCATGTCCATGAGTCTCTGTTTGTTTTGTTCATTTGTTGCTTTTAGGTTTATCCCACATATAAGTGATATTATGTGATTTTCAACTTTTTCTGCCTGGCTTATTTCTCTTAGCATGATTATCTCAAGGTCCATCCATGTTGTTGCAAATGGCAATATTTCATCTCTTATGGCTGAGTAATATTGCATTGTATATATGTACCACAGCTTCTTTATCCAATCATCTATCATAGGACACCTTGGTTGCTTCTATGTCCTGGCCACTGTGAATAATGCTGCTAAGTGAAAGTACATTTTAGAAGGATACAGGCAATGCTAAAGAAAGCTGCATCCTTGTGGAATTTAGGAGGTGAAGAAATAAAATAGTATGCCCAAAGGAAGGGACGGGTTTCCAGCCAGGAACGCTGTAACCTACTTCATTATTTTTATTTTTAAATTTATTTTTCTATTACAGTTGACGTGCAATATTATATTAGTTTCAGGTGTACAAATAGTGATTAGACATTTATATTTAACTTACGAAGTGATTACCCTGATAAGTCTAGTACCCATCTAACATCATACATTAGTTATTACAATATTATTGACTATATTTCCTATGTTATACTTTAATTCCTATGACTATTTTTATAACTAGCAATTTGTACTTCTTAATCCCTTTCACCTTTTTCACTCATCTCTCCAAACCCCCTCTCATCTGATCACTATTTATTTGTTTTCCTTATCTCGGAGTCTGTTTTGTTCATTTATTTTGTTTTTTATATCCTACTTATAATCGAAATCACACTGTATTTGTCTTTCTTGGTCTGACTTATTTCACTTAGCATAATACCCTCTGAGTCCATCCATGTCATTGCAAATGGTATGATTTCATTATTTTTTTATAGCTCAGTAATATTCCATTGTGTATATGTACCATTTCTTTATCCATTCATCTGTCAATGGATTATTAAGTTGCTTCCATATCTTGATTATTGTCAGTAATGCTGAAATGAACATAGAGGTGCATATATCTTTTAGAATTAGTGTTTTGGATTTCTTCGGATAAATACCCAGGAATGGAATTGCTGGGTAATATGGTAGTTCTATTTTTAATTTTTGAGGCACCTCCATACTGTTTTCCATAGTGGCTGCACCACTTTACAATCTTGCCAACAGTACATGAGGGTTCCCTTTTCTTCACATTCTTACCACACTTGTTTCTTGATTGACGGATGATAGCCATTCTGACACATGAGAAGTGATGTCTTATTGCCGGTTTTTTTTTTTTTTTTTTTTTATTAAGCACTCTTATTTTTTTGGTTTTATTTATTACTTTTAATTTTAAAAGTTAGACATTTATATAATCTATGAAGTGATCCCCCAATTACTCTAGCACACATCAGGTGCTACACACAACCATTACAGTAATATTGACTATATACTCTATGCTGTATTCTAAATCATTGTAATTTTAATTTACATTTGCCTGATGATTAGAGATGATGAGTATCTCTTTAAATGTCTATTGGTCCTCTATATATCCTCTTTAGAGAAATGTTGATTCAGGTCCTCTATTTTCTAATTGGATTATTTGGATTTTGGTGTTAAGTTGTGTGAGTTTCTTATATATTTTAGCTATACACTTATCAGATATATCATTGGTGAATATCTTTTTCCTATCCACTAGGCTGTCTTTTCATTTTATCAATGGTTTTCTTCACTGTGCAAAAACTTTTTAGTTATTGTAGTCCCATTTATTTATTTTATCTTTAATTTTCCTTACTCAAGGAGACATATTTAAAAAAATATTTCTAAAATTGATGTCAGTTTACTGCCTATGTTTTCTTCTAGGAGTTTTATGATTTCATGTCTTATGTTTAAGTCTTTAATCCATTTTGAGTTTATTCTAGAATGTGGTATAAGAAAGTAGTCTAGTTTCATTTTTGTGCATGTGGATCTGTTCACTTTTCCCAACTCCATTTATCAAAGAGACTGTCTTTGCCCTATTGTATATTCTTGTCGCCTTTGTCATAGATTAATTAACCATATAAGCACGGAATTATTTCTGGGCTTTATATTTTGTTCCATTTATCTATGTGTCTGTTTTTATGCCAGTACAGTGCTGTTTTGATTACTATAGCCTTATAGTATGGTTTGATATCAGATAGTGTCACACTTCCAACTTTATTCTTCTCAATACTACTTTAGCTATTGGAGTTTTTTTCTGTGATTCTGTATAAATTTTAGGATTATTCGTGAAAAAAAGTTCTGTGAAAAATGCCATTGATATTTTAACAGGGATTGCATTGAAACTGTAGGTCACTTTGGGTAGTATAGACAGGTTAGCAATGCTAATTCTTCCTATCCATGAGCTGAGCATGGTATATTCTTCCATTTATTTGTTTCCTCTTCAGTTTCTTTCTTCATTGTCTTGTAGTGTTCTGAGGTCAAGTCTTTTGCCCCCTTGGTTAAATTTATTTATAAATTTAAATTTATTTAAATTTATTAGGTATTTTATTCTTTTTGATGTAATTGTAAATGAAAGAGTTTTGTTAATTTCTCTTTCTGATAGTTTATTATTGGTGTAGAAAAATGCTTATTATATTTACTTTAAAGGTATTGGAAATCTTTACTCAAAAACTTTTTAAACTTTTTAAAGAGTATTTGTAATTTTAGGGAAACAAAAATTAAGAGTAGGATGATTTTGAACTTCAACTAAAGCAAACAGAAAAATAATGGTGAAAATTCAAAGGATATGCAAAATTTAGTATTATAATTTGTTAATTGTACTTGGGACTGTCCTGAGTTTAGAAATAACCTTTATTATCAATCTTATATTTTTATTTAGATAAATTTATAATTACTGTTTGAATGAAATAAAACCAAAAGGTCTATAATTTTTCTAGCATCTGAACAGGGCTAACCATTACAAAAAAAAAATCAATAGAAGCAATTTATTTGGCAAGTTTTAGTTATAAAAGTATTTTCTTAAATAGATACCCCAAATGGATATGAGAAAATGATATCTGAAAATATCTAGGCTGAAATATTTGCACGTTTCAATGTGAAAAAAAAAAGATAATTAAGAATATTTTCCATTTAGAAGAATTTTCTGTGAGCTATCAGGAACTTCCGCACTCGCAGAGAAAGTATTTTCTCAATTAAAAAAAATATTATGGTTTACAGAGAAGAGCTGAATTAAGGTTCCAATTTATTAAACAGAGAATACAACTTTGAAAATAATTTTAGTCAATGTTTTATAAAATATCAATTCAAGATCATACTTTTAAATTCACTGGTATTAGAATAATACCAGTGAAAGTATGTTAAAATAGATATGGTTAAGAATCTGATTAATGTACATTATCCTGAAGCAAAAAATATCCTTATTATGTAAAGTTCAAATAATAAATTTGAAAAATTACTTTTGCTTTTATATACATAGATATAATTTAATTTAAGAAAGAATTTTGTTCTTAATTTTTAATTCAAAATATTTTATTAGACTGCTATTGTAATAGACCAGTATGTTAGAAAATAAAATATGTCTACATGTCAGTGTCCTTTTTAAAATATGAATCTCATTTTAGATTATATATATTTTCACCCTAACTTTTATAACCTCTTATACACTTGTAGTTATTAATGATATTTTTACTCCAATATGCCGGAGCCAGCCGGGCAGAGTCGAACAGTCCTGAGTAGGGGAGCTAGGGTTAGGAAAAAAAGACAGAGAAGAGAGAAAGATCTCGGGAGGGCATACAGTCAAAGCTGCAGCCTCGAGTTTATTTAGCACCGTATACTTATACAGCTTGAATACTTGACAAACTGCTTGTAACAAAGTAACAAACTGCTCAAAACAAAACCACAAGTATCCAGAAACAATAGCTGCGATTAACATGGATTAACATAAGGCCAAGAGAAAAACTCCTCCCTTGGAATTTCAGGAACTGATGCTTATCCTCCCTTCAGGGTTTCAGGAACTGATATTTCCTTACAAAGGGCTCCCAACATCTCCGGCTCCCAACACCAATATCATTAATAAAAGTTTGTCTCAAAAATTTTTTTAGACAACACACTCTATACGTCTGCTTATCTCCAGAATTTCTTTTTACCAGTTCAGACTGGAAATAAGCCAAAAACTGTTTCTCTGAATAAGTATTTTAGAAACTATCAAGAGACAGAATGACCCCTCCCCTCATATAAATTCCTTAACTGGCATGAAAAGCTGAGGAAATAATTAGATAAAAAGTGGTCAGAGTTTTATCCAGTCTATATTCCATATTCAAGAAAAAGCCAAAAAATGGTGAGATAAGAGTTCTACTTTCATTGTCTGAAGCTGTTGGTTGTAAAAACTAAAATTTCCTATAATCCAAAGCTGATCCTGTCCCTTTGGTTCTTTGGAGTGGATGTGTGAAGAGTGAGAGTCTAGCACAGTCATTACAATCAGTCAAGCCTCAGCCAACTTTCCAAGGTTTCTCTACCAATACAGGCGGTATAGAGGAAGGGGTATTAATTCTACCTATGAGATCATGGTTATGGTTTACAAAGAGTGTTGTTGTTATTTGGAATACAAATGAGGACATTTTATTTAATGTATTTATGGAATCATACAGACATAATTATTCAAAAAAGATATCAGGATAAACAAACCAAGTGTAAGATTTACTTATTTTATTTTTCTCCCTCATTGTAATCATGCAACAATATTTTCACTAAGAAATGTCTTGTGGCTGTTGGCTTATCACACTTAAGAATAATGCCTGTAATTTTAGAAATCCTTGTTTCCTTAATTTGTAAAATTAAAAGGCTAGTTTTAAGAGCAATTTCAGTCTCAAATAGGATTTTTTTTTATCTATTTACTATTTGTCATGCAGTTTGCTAATCACTTCATATAAGTTCTCTCATGACTCCTCTCAATAACCAAGTGAGGAAAGCTATTGGATGTTCCCCCTTTTTAGTGACCTAAATTGCTACTTAGAGCATTTTCATAATTTATTTCTCAAAGTCAGTTATAAGAAGCAAAGCCAAGTTTTAGATCCAAGTATAACAGAAGGCCTATCAATAATTATAGAATAATAAATATCGAAGTATGTTTACATGTGTCCATCTCCTCTTGTAGTAGATGATATGATTTCAGACACTTAGGATTTGATATTTTTTAAAATAAAGTGTCAGCATCCTGAGGAGAAAAAAAAGATAGATGTACAGAAGTCATATTTTCAAATTAAATTATTCAAATTCATAACTAATTACTTAGAAATAGTCTGAGGTTTACAAGGAAAGAATCCACCACAGACATCCAAATGCAGGGGTAAGTGAAAGATTAGAAAAAAACAACAAAAAAAGACAGTATATTCTCTGTCACAGCTCTAAAGCTATAGTGTTTGAAGAAAGTTACTAAAATATTCTGTTATGGAAAGTACTTTGTTTTTTTTGTCTGTCAAGTTTGCATGACGAAAAACCACAGAATGTTTGTTTCTATAAAACATCTCTCTAGTCCACTTCTCAAGGAAGAAAGAAAATAAGGGCATAGTGATATTAAATAATTTGAATCTAAGTCACACAGGTAGGTAGGGGCAAATCCAGAGAGAAAACACGGTTTTTCTCTCTCATTCAAACTTCATTCAACTCTCTACTAGTAAAACCTATGAAAGCCCTAAGGAAAGCAGTTTACTTTCTAAATCAGCATTATTCAAAAGAAAATGATTTCAAATCTGATAGTCTGGTAAAATACTTTGTAAACTATCAAACAATTAATTTCACTTTATTTTATTTTACAATAAAATTATGTCTCTTTAGGAGTGCAATAGGATGTGTCGATATACATATAAATACTGAGATGATTATTATGATCAGACCAGTTAGCATGTCTGTCTCCACCAAAGAATTCTCAGATTCTCTTGTGAGACCTTGAAAGAACTGGTACTGTTCATAGCTTTGCCAGATAAGCAAGTCCTCTAAGTATAACCTGAACAAAATGTGTTTCTGCTCAGCCAGGAAGATGAAAGACTTTACTCAAAATCATTCATTTGTTCATTTTTGAATTTCTTAACACCACATATTAAGTTTTACACATTTGCCCTTCTAGCAACTGCATTCTTTTTCTACTCTAGTAGTTCATTGTCCTGTAAGCTTTAGGTACGATTATTATGTTTTGATTTTTGTCTTTATATATTTTATGAAACTTATAAAATAAATGCTTAATTCTAAAATATATTCCATATTCTTTATAAATAAAATGACATTTATCAAATTGTCTAATATCCGGTCTACCATGAATATACTAAAACATTGAGTCACCCTGTGATTGTCAAGAGAAAGAACTTTATTTGAGAAGGTAGGTACATGAAAGAATTTTGACAGGAATAATAATTACTGGGTAATTAACAAACCAGAGAGTGTATTGAAAGACTATTGATAAGAAGATGCTAATTTTGGAATTGTTCCTCATCTTTTCTGTATGCCGAATAAATGCTTTCTTTGTTCTCAACTGCAATTTGTACCCAGAAACAAAAATGTATATAAAATGTATTTGGAAAAATTTCTCAAGACAATTAGTTTGATGTTTTCTATAATGTAGAAAGGGGGAAAATGAATAGGGTTTATTTCACACAATGACTGAAAAAAATGGTAAATTCTATAACTAAAAACAAGGGAGTTAAAATATTTTATAGCCTATTAAAATGTCAACTTCCTAATTAGCATTTAGCATATTTTTTATGTAGAATATCTATTCAGATATAACAAGAACTGACAGGCACTAGTGAAAAATCACATCTTTTCAATAGTTGTCTTTGTTTTTCGAGATTCAGTATCAAAGAAAATCAAAGAAATTGCTATGGTATTATTATTGTTACTTGATTTGTTATTGAATATATAAGGAACAGATTAGAGGAAGATTTAGAGAAATTGGATATATATGCAAAATTTCCATCAATAAATCTATAAGGAGTCAACAACTTTATTGTATTGATCTGATGGCATGGCCTGTCCTTTGGAGAGAAGTTGCCCTGCGTACATTTGATTCATTTCTCAGGTGTTGTGGAGATAATTTTGAGGCAGTGGACTAAAACTCTTTAAGATCTGATTAAAATAATAAAAAACAAATCACAATAATATCTTATACTTTTTCAGATATTTTTTTAGTAAGTATATACAAAAGATGTGGGATGTGGATTGTTCTAGAAAAATATATTCTGAGTAAGTTATTAATTCTGATTTTGATCATTGATCGAAAGTGGACTGAGACATAGCTATAGCTATTAAAGGAACTAAAATTTTATGATGATAACATATATTATGAGGCACAGTTTTTAATACTTGTTATAGATTGGCATGTATTATTAGACCTCCCAACCCAGTTCCTAAATTAAAGACTGAGCATTGTCAAAATTTACTGGATGTGTAATGATGCCTTTCTATGTGAAACATGCTGGAAATATTTTCATATTATTCATGGTAGGAATGACTCAGATCTTCTAGATTCAAAAACACTGCATACCTTTGTCTTTGCTGGTGTGCAATGTCTCGATTTATAAATGTGTATGTTATCAGTAGATAAATAGACATCGTAAAACTCTGGTCCATCTTGTGGTCTTTGTGGGTTCTCGTTACCTTGGGTTGACCTTGTAAAGCCCACATAGCAGAACTTGAGACAGATAGGAAGATAACTCATCAGAGGGATCATGGAGAAAAATACACTACTTTTATAGCTTTCCTATATCATCTAATAACTCAAGAATTTCTGAATATGTAGCATAGTGAATTCACTTTAATTTTCTGAAAACCTATCAGTTCTGTTTAAATGTGGCTTTTCATAGATTCAGTAAGATAATCATAAATGGTAACCAGTTGGTTTCTTGTAAAATCTAGAGGAAGTAGTTATGATACCCAATATGTCACCAATTCAATGCTGTTGGTTTTTGTTGTTTTTCTTTGGAGTCTCACCAAAAACATGACAGCCTCAAGGCAGAAATGGAGGAGAGTTTAATAAAGGGACTATTGATATAATTTTAAGAAAAAAAAAAAAACAGTGAAGAATGATGTTCGCCTGGGTGAATAACAGTGGGGAGCTACCACTTTGGGCTTAAAAGGGCAAAGAGAGGAGAAGTTAATGGAATCTTGAAACAATATCAGTAGGAAGAAACCTTCCTAATAGAAGCTGTGGTCTTCAGTGAAGGTAAAAGATAACATTTACCCGTAATAATGAACACAGGAATGATAAACAACTTGGCAGAATGTATAAAAGGAAAAAAAATCTTCAAGCAGTGCAGAGGAATACATTAACAATAGTCAGGATAATGTACCACCCATAGGACCCAAGAGAAACTTCAGGTTTGGGGACCCCAGATATCCTGAATAGATGCATAAACAGAATTGTCTGATCATCTCTTTAAAAAGATTTGAGAATCCCCAACTCCCACCTACCTGTCAGAACAAATAAGCAACACCCCCTTTTCTAATCTGTGTAGACAGTCTCTCAGAATTTTAAACATAGAAGCGACTCAGCAGGGAACTCAGGTACAGAGGAGGGAGGGCTGAGGCATTGCAATGGAATCAAGAACTTTAAGAGTAGGTGTGAATCCATCATGGCAGGGCTTAACTCCTTTTCCACCTGAGTGGCCACCTTCAGAACAGTGTTTGCCAACCTATACTTCACCGTTAAAGCTTTTCTGAAGAAACTAAACTATCTAGAGAAAATATGATAGCTATTAGAGGTTATCTCCCTTTCAAATAAAAGTTATCTCTCTTCCAAATAAAAGTGAGATAGTCATCTTATCTTAGTCTGAGGAACATATTGGGACAATCCAATGGACTTTCTACTTTCCATTTAATGTGTCTCCAAAAAAAAAATGACAGCCAAGAGTTACCAGGTATATGAAGAAAACCTCCAAAAGAAAGAAAAACAATTTAAAAAGGGGGGGAAGAAAAAAATAGAGAAACCAAAAATGAAGAAAATAAGTCTTTTCAAAAAAGATAAGATCTCTTCTATTAAATGTGAAAAAATACTTTAAAGGTAACAAAAGGAAGAAACATAGAAATTAAAAATATGATAGTTGAAATTTTAAAAATTTCAGTGAAAGTGTATTAAGGCCAAACTTATTGGAATCCCTCCACCCCCCCCCCCCATAAACAAACAAACAAACAAATAAATGGATGCACAGTATGGAATGAAAAGATCACAGGTTCAATTCAGGATGTCATATGTGGTTAATAAAAAATGTGGAAATAGATAAGAGAAAACATTGGGGAAAATTTTTTACAGCAATACTATTTTTTAAGATTCTCAGTCTTCAGCCATGCCACCCTGAACAAACCAGATCCCATCTAATCTTGGAAGCTAAGCAGGGTCTGTCCTGTTTAGTACTTGGATGGGAGACCACATAGGAAGACCAGGTGCTATAGGCATAAAAAATAAGGGATTGCAAGCTGACAAGGTCTTTGCAATCTGTGAGGTCAATCAACAGTTGCCTTGCCTAAAAAATAAAAAAATTAATAAGGAAAAAAGGAAAAAAATATTCTCAGAATTGAGTAATATATGTCTCCAGATGGAAAAGTTTACCAAGTATCTACTTAAATGGATGAGAAAGTACATTTAAAACATTAAAACACATTACTGACTAGCTCCTCAGGAAATTACCCTCTTTCCATAGGATGTGAGGGAAAGGGAGCCCTCAGAGAATCTTATTCCTTCAGGTATTGAAAGCAAATTGACTTCAGTGGGCTTTGGAATTTTCTGATTGTGTTTCTCAAAATCTAGTTTAGGGTCAACCTGCTTCAGTCTTTGAATAAATTTTTTAAATTGCAGATTTCTAAGCCCTAAACAGACTTACTAAATAAAGACCTTAAGAGATTAAGTCTAGGAATTCTTATTTTTACACTCCCACTCCCACCTCCACCTCCTTCAGGCAATTCTGAAACAGAATTTTATTAACAATCTACTTGCAGTTTCAAAACAAAAACATCACTTATTTCAATCTAACAATCACTATTTTAGAGAATGATACAGAATAGGTATCTTCATGTGAGTTTTACAGATTGATGAAAAGGTCTTGGGGAAAAAAAGGAAAAATGGGACTAAATGAAAAAGGGAGGATGCAATCAGTACAAAGTTTTCATACTTAATACCTTCTTTTGACTGAGGGAACTCAAATATCATGGAAGAGAGGTAGAGGAGTTATTGGACATTGGAAAGAGTACCTAAGAAGTAATTTTCTGTTTGTGTTTTTTTTTTTTT
>CM053502.1:96665118-96806894 GCA_028627145.1 Eidolon dupreanum | reverse complement strand
TCTTTTCTTTTCTTTTCTTTTCTCTTTCCTCTCCTCTCCTCTCCTCTCCTCTCCTCTCCCCTCCTCTCCTCTCCTCTCCTTTCCTTTTCTCCCTCCCTCCTTTCCTTCCTTCCTTCCTTCCTTCCTTCCTTCCTTCCTTCCTTCCTTCCTTCCTTCCTTCCTTCCTTCCTTTTCTTCACAGCCTTCTTCAAAGAGTTCGTAAACTCTAATGTTGTAATTGATATCACAGTCTACAAATAGCAATTCATTAAAAACCGCCATCTTTAAATTTTGTCTCATAATGTACCATAGTACATTTTCCTAATGCCCTCACTCACATCTGAGAAGCAAATAAAAACATCTCTTTCAGGACATCTGCTAATACTAGTAGTGCTATGTTTTTTGCAAAAAAAAGAGAAGGAGAAACAGGTTTAGACATAGTGTAGGAAAGAGGGCAAAGGCCTATGTAGGAATTTAAGGATGGTGACATTTAAAAGTGCTTTCACAATATAGTGTTTCTATAGCCCCCCACTAAGTTTCCTTAATAAAGATACAATATTGTAGAATGCTGAGGGTTCTCTTTTTAAAAAGAGAAGTACCCATAATAGTATAAGCACAGTTTTATTTGTAACTTTACATTTATAGATTTCTTTTAATCGCCTAATTAATTATTTACAAAGACATACTGGTGCTGAATGTACAATTAAATAGACACTCAATGTTGAAACTAATTGTGGAATATGGTAACTTCTTAGAGAGTACAGATCTGATTAAGACATAAAGTGGGGGTGAGGGAGGATCAGTTATAGACATGTGATAGGAAAAGGAATTATCAGCCTCCGAGAAATAGAAAAGAGTAGGGAAAAGAGTATCTTTTGTCTTATTTTTTAAAAACTTCCATAGAGACAATATTGCATCTGTACCTTTTTTTCCCACCAATATAAAGAGAATTTAAATTGCAAAAATCACTAAGGTATTAAGTTTTGCATCGCCCCATCTAGGCATTTTTTTCAAAACATACCATTTTTTTTTTTTTTTCTGAAATAGACATTGTCTGGGGAAATGCTTCTCAATTATCTGGGGTGAAGTGTAAATTTTTTATTTTTCTTAGTCTGTTATGGACCAGTACCTTTGTAAAATACAATAAAAATGAATTTGGAGAAAAAAATGAAATAAAAACACACAAAATGCAATTTCCACTGTGATCAGTAGATTCAATAGGTATAAAACTACCCTGTTCCGTTGCTATATAATTTCTAAATGATTACTTTCAAATTCTGTACATTATCCCACACCATTAACAAACATTCTGCAGACATCTCTAGTTGGCAGATCACTGTCAAGCAACATTGATTTAGAGGGTAAGGAGAGCAGTGTACAAAGAGCAAAAAGATGGGCTTTTAGACCTTTATCCCCCACAGAGAGGGACTCTGCCTTTTAACTCTTTCTCATGTAGGAACTCTGCTTAATATATTGGCTTCAAAGTACAGTTCCCCTGCCTACAAACAAAATTAAAATTTATTCACAGCCTAGATGGAGATTCACATAATAACCCTCTAAGCCAGTGGTTCTCCCAGGATTTTCACACTTAAAGACATTGTGTTAATTTTGTGTACTTTTTTTGCTTATCAAATTGTCTTTATCTGGTTAATTTAGCATAATGCCTTTTATTTTTCTTTCATAGAACATGTAGGCATTTATTGATTTTAAAACAATATGTATATATGCAGGTTAGATTTTCAATGAATTTTATTTCAAGGTAGTAAAGGGGACAATGTAAATTATTAGTTTGGAAATTATTAGAATGTAAATGATTTATTGGATAGAAGGAATAGAAAACTTGTATAATCCTGTGCTGTGTATCTGTCTTGCATTTTTTGTAAATTCCTTTCAAGGAGAATCTACAGTTTGTGTTCTAGACATCTGAGCATTATTTAAGAGAAATACTTATGCACATCTTATATATAGACTTAAAATTAATCTCTTTTTCTAAACTTTACAAATGTAGTCCTGGGCTTATTTTCTACTTCCCTTTATCAGACTGATTCTCTTATTTTCATCTTCCCATCAAACTTAGTAGTCCTATCAATAATAACCACACAAAAAAAATTAAGAAAAAAGAAACACATTATAGTAATAGTCATGTCTTTATATTAGTTTCATCTACGTGATAGAAGAACAAATTCCCAATCAGATACAAAGGAAGAATACTGCATCTCAAAAGCCTGAAGTCACCAATTTAATAAAACTTTTAATTCTCATCTTGGGTCTCCTGTGTATTTATTGATATTTAAACCTCAAGATTGACCACAGGTTAATGCTGGAGCATTTAATATTACTTGTAGCCTTACCTTTTCCCAAAAATTGCATGTATTTTATTTTTCATAAGCTAAGAATAAATTCAGGCAGCTGACATCAAGGTGTAATTCTTTTAGATGTGTCTTTGGGTAAAATCAGTTGCCTGTCTTAACTACTAGAGAATTTCCTCAAAGGAAAGTATAAAAATTAAAACTTCCATGCCTAAGCAACCACTTGACCCATCCCCAGCCAGTACGAGCAAATCCACCTCTCTCATTTAATTCTTCTATGTCTTTCAATTTTTTCTCTGTCATGGTTGGTCAGTGAGGTTGCATACTGATCAGAAAAGGCTGCTCGGCACCAAGATAATTTATTCAAACTGGAGAAGACATCAGGAAAATGTTTTAAAAGGGTCTTAGAATTATATAAGCAATTGGATAGATATAAATCAGGGAGATTAAGAGGAGTGACAAGGTGAGATTTAGTGATGGAAACCAGAACCGAAGAGCAACTTTAACCTTGTGTGTGTGTGTGTGTGTGTGTAATCTCCACAGCATTGTAGGTAGCCTAGCATAAACTATTATTTAGAAGTCATGACTTTGCTTAGAATAACTTGTAAACCCAATTAGATTACCCTAAATTTTGTAAGGTTTGCTAAGAGTTTAACAGAAGGACTGAGACTTAGTTCAATTTTCTTCTATAGCTACACCATCCTTACACATGAATTTGACATTTGCCAAACTTCTTTACAGGGAGACACCACAGATGATTCACAGACCTGGGGGCTAATCCAGCTCAAACTGATGAGGGCTAGCCAAAACAGCCTAGAGAACCCTCTGCTGACCTCCTCATTAATTTTCCTCATTATACCCTCATTATAAATTAAAATCACCTCCCAGGGGCAGGTATTTTCTGCCATTTTTGAACATGCAATGTATAGGTAGGCATGTTTGCTAACTGCACAGGTGCAGGAATGTCCCCACCTGTGACTGTAGCTCACCTTGATATTTATGTATGATTTCCCTGAATACAAAGATGCATCCAGTACTTTGTTAGGGAACACGCTGCTCTTGGACCAAGCCCCAGTGTGTTCCTTAATTGCAGTAAAGTTCCTTCTCATAAAACCTCAGCTGTCTTTTGGCTGGCAACTATTGAGTAATTGGACCCAGTTCAGTCTGGTAACAAAACCTAGAAACATTTATTCTCTTAACTCTCTTGATTCAAAACCATATGATGTAATCTTTATAAGAAAATCATTGATTCAGTTGTAATACCTTTGAACAGAGTTGCAATATTTTTAGTTTCACTTTATAAAACGGAAAAGCAAAATATTAATATATTGAGTTGTTAGGTGATAATATGAACTAATGTATTTCAAAATTCCATTAAAAATTTCCAAAAGAGTGTTTTGTTAGAGCTATCCATATGATTACTGTAAGATTTCAGATATTTTTAAGGAGATTCTGCTTTCCTTACAAACTGAAGCTGCAGAGCTCCTTAATCTACAAAAGTTTACATTAAAACTGTATTTTTATGTGAAATTAAAGATTTCCCATATTTAAATCCATACTACTAGGAAGAGATTAGGGAAAAATATTAATTACTGCTATGAGTCTACTAAACTGCCATTTGTTTGACTTGTGCTCTCTAACAATTTTCTCAGTTATATGAATGAAAATGTAGAAAGAATAATATTCAAATATATGGTTGATATAAACTGAGAAGGGTTTTAAAAAATTCAAGTGCTGGGTAAATGCCAACATGCTGGAATTTAGCAGGTATAAAAATTAAGGCTTGTATTTATATTAAAATAAAAGCAATTGTCCAGATGATTTATGTAGTTTGCTTTCAGTATCTACACTAATGTAGCCAGGAGATTTCATGCACCATAAATTCTATTGGAGCAAACATTGAAACAGAACTTTTCAAAACCCACGTGTGACTTCTAGAGTACTTTAATAAAAGTACAATCAGTAGATCAGAAAAACCAATTGTTCTTCACTCTTTTGCAGAGGATAGCCAAATAAGGTGCATTGCTTTAAATTCAAGGCACAGTGTTTTAATAGAACAATTAACATCTCTAATATATAATAATTAGGTGGTTCCAGGTGATCTGGAATCTAAGATATATGAATAAGCATTGAGAAACTAAATGTTTTCAAATCTGGATAAAAGAAAATCAAGAGGATAACAGAACCAGATTTCTGAAGACATCGGAAGAGTCCTAAGGAAGAACACACTTGTGTTATTCTGCTCTTAGGAGCTGAGCTATGACCAATATTTTGGTGGTAGTGAGAGGGTTTTGTGTAATAAGAAACTGCATGGGAGAGCAGCTGGATGCACAAGCTCTGGAGCCAGACTACCTAGGTTTAAATCCAGTCTCTTTCCCTACCTGGGTGTGCAATCTTGGGCTTGTTTTTTTCAGATTTTCTAGATATTCTATTCTCCTAACAACAAAAAAAAGTGCAAAGAACTCTCCGAATACCAAATGAATAAATATGTTAAACATAGAACACTGTATAAGCACTTAGAAAATTAGCTTCTATTCTAGATTTTAGAACCCTCCAACAATAAAAGTGATTGTGAGAAATGCCTACCCTGATAATGCCAGTATGCATAATTTTACTTCCTGTAAACAAATTAGAGACTCCTGGTATGTCCTTGGTATTGATAACAATTAAAATTCCTGTTAACTTTAAGTTCTTCATTATTAGGTATTTACCTCCTGTGACATTTTTACAGAATCTTTAAAGGTGAGATTAATAGGTACATAATTAGGTATCAGGCAATGTGAATCATGCTTTCACTCTTCTTTTTAACTTCTTTATAGTTGTTGCTTCTCTTTCTTCTTTCTCAAAACCCCTTTCTCCTCAAGTTAATGCAGTTTTGATTCAGTGAACTAAGATAAATAATTGTTACCACAAAAAGTAAATTTCCCCAAGAAATGTGTGTGTGTGTGTGTAAAAATATGGTCCCAAAGTCTTTATCTAAAGGACTGGATGTCTAATTTGAAATTTTTGTTCATGACAACCTGTTGGGTACAAGGAGAGTCTGGAATTATTAAAACTCACCAATTCTAATGCATTTGAAGAAAAGTAATGCCATTTGGTCTCTACACCTTTTAGGAAGGGGTGATAGACCATAAAGATGGGATCTGGGAAAAGTTATCCATTCATTCATTCGGAAAAATGTAAATAGAATAGTGACTATGATATTCTAGAGACTTCTTTTTAGTCTTTTATTGGTTCATCTTCATACATAAGGAATTGCCAAATCTCTTTCCTAGGCCTCTTCTCTTTCCAACTAGTACTTTCCTCATTTCACTCTCCCTTTTTAATGTTTTTAAAGCTTCATTTACCAACAAATATCTAATGACTTCCAAATGTTTATCTCCAAATCACATTCATATACCTGAACTCCTACTCAACTTGTCCAATTGTAGAGCTTTAAGTGAACAGTTTCCTCTTTTAAATCTGCTTCTGGTCCAGGTTTCCCTATAGCATAGAAAAGAATCTCCATTAATCCATTTGAGCAAGATGAAAACATAGGAGTCATGCTTTAATTTTTCTCCCTCTCCTTCACCCCTCTCCCATATCAATCTAGCACTGAGAGCTACATATTTTTCCTCCAAATATTTTTACAATCTGTATATGCCTCTGTAGTTTATAACCTCTGCTATATTTCCTAGAAAAATTGAGAGTCTTGCTAAGTTATTTCTTCCATTCTTTCCATCTTTAGTCCTTTCTACACAGTGAAACCCAAAAGTTCAAATAGAAAACATTCGTTTTTTTTTTAGTATTTTTGACAGCTTTAGTATAATTGACCTATAATATTAAAAGTGTAACATTTGATCATTTTTGACATGTATAATCCCTGAAACAATTAAAACAATCGTGATAATGGATACAATACAGAAAATTTCCTTCTGTCTTTTGTACTCCTTGTCTTATTTCCCTCCTCCTGTATTCCCCTTGCTCCAGGCAACTCCTGAGCTGCTTTCAAACACTATAAATTTGTTGGATTTTCTAAAATTTTATTTCAATGGAACCATATCATGTATACTCTTTTCTGACTGGCTTTGCTTACTTAACATAATAATTTTGAGATTTATCTATGTTGTATGTAATAATAGTTTATTCCTTTGCATTGATGAATAACATTCCATTGTATGGATATATCACTGATTGTTTATCCATTTACCTGTTAATGGACATTTGAGTTGTTTCCAGCTTGTGGCTATTATATCTCAGCTGCAATGAATATCATGCAAAGTTCTACGTGAATATACATTTATTTGGGTAAATGTATATTTATCTAGGAGTAGAATGAAAGGGACATGTGGTAGCTTTATATTTTACTTTAAATAATTGCAAAGATGATTTCTAAAGTAGTTTTATGATGTTACATTCAAAATAGCAAAGTAGGAAAGTTCCATTTGATTCATATCTTTACCAACACTTATGCTCAGTCTTTTTAATCTTAAATACTCTTCTCGGTGTGTTTAGTTATCTCATTTTGGTTTTAATTTGTTTTTCTCTAACTCTAATGAGGAATGACATTAAATTCAAGTGATCGTTTTTTATCATGTATCTTCTTTAACATACATTCAAGTCTTTTGCCTACTTTAAAAAATTTGTTTCTATGCTTCTTAATATTGAATTGTAAGAGTTTTTAATATACTCTACATAGATGTTTTGTGTATGTGCCATACTTATGTTTTATAAATACTTGCTACCAATCTGTGGCCTACCTTTTCATTATAATTATATTTACAGTGTTTTTTTCATAGACAAAACTTTAATTTTGATTAAATCCAATTTATTGATTTATTTTCTTTTAGTTTGTAGTTAAGAGTCTTTGCTAAGCTAATGGTTACTTGGATTTTCACATGACTTTTAGAAATTTCATAGGTTTAAGTTTTATATTTAGTTGTATAATCCATGTTTAGTTAATGATTATATATAGTGTCAGATAAAGTTTGAGGTTCATTTTTTTTAACCAGCATCATATAAAAAATATTATAATTTATCTCATTCAATTGTCTTGGTACTTTTGTCAAAAATCAATTGATTATATAAGTATTTCTACATTCTTTATTCGTTTGAGTTATCATTTATCTTTACTCCAATAGCACACCATCTTGTTTACCCAAATTTTGTAGTCCTTGAAATTAAGTAGTTTCTTCCTTTTTTTCCTTTTCAAGGTTTTTCTTGCTGTTCTATGTTCTTTGTATATTCATATGAATTTTAGAATCAGCTCATCAACTTACTCAAAAAACCCCACTGAGATTTTGTTGAACCACTGGATTGATTTGGAGAGAATTAACATTTTATCAATATTGCATGTTATGATCCGTGAACATGATGTATTCCATTTATTTGGTCTTCTGTAATTTCTTCATAGAAGGTTTTTGTTTGTTTGTTTATTCGTTTTATAGTTTTAAGTATAAACTTTCATATTTTTGTCAAATTAATCCTTTAATATTTCAGATTATCAAAGGTATCTGGTTCCTGTTAATGCCATTTAGACTGGGAGCAAATATTTCCTTAATGTATTTTTTTTTTAATTTCTGGAGTTTTGGTTACTTTTACTGTTTGCCATAAATTTTGTAAGATATTATGAATTTTAAAGAATTTGGATTGTATTATTTTTTTCTAAAATATATTTTGTTCTAGCAGATTGTTAAATTCCTGGCAAGTCACTTTGATTTTGTCAAATCTTGTATTTTGGCTTTATAAAGAGGGGTCCTTTCAGTTTTGCCCTTACTCTTACTTAGCATGTGATTCTTCCTCTTATAGTGTGGTCATTGGTTTCTCTACTGAAAGACAGGGACTTCTCCCCTTTGCTACTCCTACTTACCAGCATCTCTTCAGTCCTTTGTGGGTTCTTAAATTGCCTCTCAGTTTCCCAGAGTACCTCCTTACACAAGGACAACTTAGGAAATAGCCACGTACATTAAAGCTTGCTTTTCTTCAGTTCACTGCCCCTTGCCCACCCACAAAAATCAAAGTTATCTTTACAGTCCTAAACTGTGAGTGTTTGACATTTTTATTCAATAAGAGTAAAATTCTCTAGATTTTATTTCCCTGAACTGAACCTTTAAAAACCCCCTCAGAGCAGTAATCTGGTTGAATGCAGGGCTCATTTTCTGACTTTTCCTTCCATAGAGGGATATAGCCTTGGATTGATTGCTACACTAACCGAGAAAAAAAATCAAAGTTGTTTCGTATATTTTTGTCTAGCTGTTATAGTTGTTTATAGTCAAAAGATAAGCTACTTTGTCAATTCAGGAAGAGAAATGATAATTTTTCTTTTAAAACAAAAATTTATTATTTATCATCCCAAAACTATTATGTTGCCTCCCATTTTTCTTAATAGCATGCCTGAAATATTCAGTATTGCCTGATTCTTGCCTATTTCCTCAACTTCCTATATTTTTCCTTTTCCAAACACACACTCATGTGTATACTTCTCAGCTTCTTTCATTTAGTGGAATGAGTTTCACTCTTACCCATTATAACTTTTCTGCTTGTCCTGTGTTCCATTTGCTTGTGTGAACAAAAAAGGGATTCTACAGAAGGTAACATCACAGGGTGATCTGATCATAAATTCCTAGCTGGGCACGTTATGGTGGGTAGTCACAACCCAGGCCTGTATAACTTCTTTAGTGAAAGGTTTTTAAGTAAGCCCTGTCCATTTTTCTTGTGCATCTAGGTTAACACACATTTGAAATGCCAGAAGGCATATCCCTTAAAGACTTATCCACCTTTAAGAGAACACACGATCTTGTTAGTTATCATATAATCCAATCCCTACCTCACTTCCCTCTGCCTTCATGTAATCCTCCTTAAATTCCCGTAATTGCTAATGCATAAAAGAATTTGCAAACTGTCCTGAAGCATTTGAGATTTTACAAATTTGTTTTACAATTGCTTCCTGGCAATTGTCAGTTTCGGCTCAAATAAACTATTGTAAAAATTCTCTACAGGTTTGGATGTTCCTTACATCAACATTTACTTAGTGTAGCTGGCAGGATTCCAAAGAAGCCCACCCTGGACCACTCTGCGGACCTGGAACCTGTACCAGGTAAAATCAAGGGCTCATTGTGGCCCACCGGCTCCTGGCTTCTCATCAGGTGAACTGGGTGAGTTTTTTCTTGGAATCCCACGCCTCCTTGATTTTAGTACAGGCTTATGACTTTATCTGAACTGTTCTTAGAAATCCTTGTGTGGATAGGGGTTGAAATAACCCAGAGGGGGAAAAATGGACTGTAGCTTTTAATTTTGGCCTTTAATTGTATTGCTTACTTAGACTCTGAACAAATTATTTACTGGTTACATTAGAAAATGAACTCTCTTTAGCTCTGAATGAGAAAGAATACTTGCTTCCCTAACTCAAATAGCCAATAGAGTGAAAATAGTCATTTCAGATACCTGAACCTGGAGCAGTAGACGATGGGCATCACAAGGTATCCAGTATGGAAACACAGTCTATCTTGGAGAAGACAGTGGGAGCCCTGGGGACAATTCTTTGTGAAGGGCAGGTGCCCTGGAATGGGTGTACCCCAAGAGAGGGGTTGGAGGCTTGGAAAGTGTTGCATTTCTGGAGGCATCCAGTAAGCTTCCACTGGCTCTTGCTTGGGTATTCTTAGATGACTAAGAATTTTTGTGGGGTTGCCTGAGAAAAAATTTCCTTCAGGGTGTGAAGCAGCCCTTGGAGAGATCCACAGCATTTGACTCATTTGGAAGTGCGCACACACATGTAAAGGCTGGTTTTCCCTAGAAGTTTTTTCATATTCTGTACATCTCAAAATTCACATGGGAAATCGTGCCTCTGAGGCCAAGCCCCAGGACAATCAGTTTCCCATTAATACTAAGATGGCTGAGATGAGGGTCCTTTGATATTTCTAAATTAATCTTGTACACGTAGTTAATAAAAGGCTGTAAAATTAGATAGAATAAGTGGAAAGCATAGTTAATTGGTCTCTTGAAGCTTTAAAAAGAGAATTTAGAAAAACAGATCAATCAACCTATGATGTTGTTTAAGTGTCAGCCCAGTTCTTCGAGGTATTAAAAATAACTGTCCTTATTTTAAAAGGGGAAAGGTCATTTGGAACTTGATTTGTCAAGCAAGGACAGATGTAAATTATAAATGCCTCCAGTGCAAAATTTGGATCCAATGTTTCTTTTACGAACTAGTGAGTTTTTCTCATGGCTGAAAGGTCTCTGTTTAGGTCTGTCTTTATGTATCTATATATGTATGTTGTAAAAGTAAGGTAATTTTCTAATTCCAGGTGATATTATTAAAATTAATTTAAACACAAGTGCTTGTAAGGATCGGGTATTCTAAAATCCTCAGAAATGTAGAAACTAATTCAAATGCATTTCGAAATCACATGATCTGAGATCATCCTTAGTAAATAAGAGCTAGCTTAAGTTTGTTGGTTTAAGTAGAACAGATATATTTTGAGTTATTAATATTAAATAATGTATTTTACCTGGTTTTACAAAAACATGTTAATTTATTTTTATGTCTATGAAATATGTTTCTAGAGGTTATAAAATGTCTATAAATTTGACTTCTTAGCTTTTATTAGAAATTAAAGTTTTAAGGATTAAAATTTTAATATATGTAGGAATAGTTTTACATTATTCCAGAAAGGCCCCTGGCACACTTTAAAGGTTTTATTTTTATGTTAAATTGCATGAGGAACATTGTAAAATAATGATGAAAAAAATGTCTAGGGTGAGAAGCTGCTGACATCACGGATAGACGGCTATTCTAAAAAATCAACAAGACCTATAAACCTACTGGTTGAACTAAGAATCCATTTTGTTTGATTGTTTTTACCTGTCCGCCAATGATATTAGTCATAATTATAGTTACACTTGTTCTTCAGGTTTTTCTAAATAGTCAAATTGTTTATGATTACTGAACATGTATAATATAATTGTTAGTGCTCTTTTAATGGCTTATGTGAATGTTATACTAGATTCCAAATACAGAAAAGTGAGACAGAAGATAAAACTTGGGATCATATTAGTTCACAGCATAGAAATGATCTGGAATGAAGGCCATAAATATAAATTGGATATTGGGTAAATTGCCTACCCCAAAACAAGAGAATCTCATTTAATTTATATATCCATTTGTCTTGTCCAGGTCTACCTGTGGTGGATGAATAGTGAGGCTCTTATCAGTCTCATTATGTCAGAAAATCAAGTGTGTGTTGCATTTTTAGATAGTTTAATCATGTGTTCAATGGCATTCCTTTTTTTCTGCAAAATGAGTCATTGCAAGCACTTCTCTTAGTTCAAACTACTTAAATCGAAAAAAAAAGTAAAGCCCACTTTACAAAGATAAAAAGCCATCATTGAATAGTTATTCTTTATTTTAAAGAATAGAGAGACAAATGATTTTAAGTTATGAAAGCAGAAGTTTTTACAGATACAAAATGGAACATGATTTAATATGTTCCATTATTGAAACTAGAAATTCCCTTTTAAAATTTTCCAAACATAAGTTGGATGACCAATTAGAGGGATTTTATAGGTAGGATTTAAGTTTTCAGTAGGGATTAGTATATTTGATTTTTAAGATAGTTATAGTTGTAATAGTCTGTGACATTATATTCTTAATATCAATCAGATTTTAACACTGAAATGCATCAAGAAAAAAATATAATGATTTCTTAATTGAAATGTATAAAAGAAAGGTATATTCCCTTTGATGACATGTTCATTAGAGGAAAAAAGATGGCAAACTTTGCAGGCGTGGAAGAAATACCCTATAAACCAAACCAAACCAAACGAAATACACTTGTCTGTTGAAAACACTGGAAAATTCTGTAATACTATAATTCTATAATTGAATAATTAACAAAGCTAGAATGACTGTTCACGGAAAGGAACTTTTGCAAAATTAAAAAATAAAAAACTAATTTAGTACTATATCCAGGTTTCTTTTGGAGCATGTAAAGCATTTCTACCAAAGGTAAAATGTCAGAATCTGTAGAAAGGTCAAATATAGAGCCATTAACATCAAAATTTTTAAATAAATAAAACAGAACATTCAAGTATGGATCATGTTTCCAGGGGTGGGGTTTGTGGTGGTCTCTACACTGTTTTACCACCATCACAACCACCAGGCAACATTACCTCAAATCTCCAGGGTTCTGCCCTATATCATCTGCCTCCAATTATAAGGAACTTAATAATTAGTGTCAAAACAAAATCTAGAGAGTTTTACTTATTATGAATTTTTTATTGAGCAAGAAGCAAACTGTTTGCAAAGAGGGAGAGTTCAAAACCAAAAATGGTGGAGAAGCTCGATTCTTAGAGTTTATTGCTCAGTTAATAAAGCATAAATAAAGTAGTACATTATTTTCTGTTGTGACTGATTATTAGAAATTTTCATTTCTTTAGCAGCAATGTGTAAACTTATTTGTTCGTAGCAGATTGGCTAAAAAGCTGTAATGTAACATTGACATGAAAAAAGTTTAAGTTTTGTTATGCTCAGAGTCAGCATTTTGGGAATTCAAGACAGTTTTAAGTTTTGGTTATTTGACTATGAGTGTTTGCTCCTGGGGTATATTCAAACTGTGCACTCCATTCCAGTTTCTCTTTAATATTAGGGATGCCTATTACTGAACTTATATCTAGGAAATATATTTGTATGTTACTAGAATTTTTGAAAATCATGGATTATCATAATCACAGATTTTTAAAAAATTTAACTAATAACCATAAGAGTGACATATTAGCATAAGCTAATTAATCATATATGTTTTTTAAAAATTCCTGTTATAATTAATGTATATAGCCCATTAAATTTTTTTCATACAAACTGTATATGATTTGGGTGCATTTACCGTCTGATCCTTTAATATACTCAAGAATAGGTAACCGTTATTTTATAAGTGATGGATAGTACCTTGAAATTCTCTTTGTCTTCATTTTATGATGAGCAAAATGAATTTGATAGCAGCAAAGGGATTTGCACACAGTTACAAATGTTGTTTGTGATGGCACCTTGTATCCCATGATTTTCAACCCTTATTCATGACTTAAAATTGATGCTATTTCTATTTCACTTAGTTCCCTAAGCTCTCCATCTATAACAGCATCATTCCTCTATCACAATAAAGGGAAGTTCTTTACATCAAGGCTCTGTGAAAATGGTGGAGACTGGACTACAGTTTAGTTTTCCACATTTCCAGTCCTATTCTATTCCTCTAATGTGTCTCTCAAATAAATAATACATTTCTGTTGCCATGTGTAAAAATGTACCAGAAATTGGTGGCCCGCATCTGAGTTGGAAAGGAAGAGAAAGACTAGTTTGTGATGCCTTTGGGAAAAGGTACGATTGAACAGCAAAGTTTGCAAGATTTTCAGTCACTGTAGTAAAGTTTTTAACACTTTGCCAAAGACAGATGTCTTTGTTGAGAGATCCTAGATGAAATGCCCACCAAGTTCCCATCTTCTAATCTGAAAGCACTTTTTCCTTTTTGGACTGAAGTCATGCAAATTGGCACAATTCTCCTGAGAACCTTGTGCCTGGAGAGCCCTCTCAAGTGAGCATTATAAGTTAGAATTCTATTTATGTTAGCTAAGTCTGCTTCATTATTGCCAGAAAGATACATCCTCTCAAATGAAAGATACATCCTCTCAAATTAATTTTTTCACCAAATTAATTTACAACTAAAAATAGCTGAAAATGTTCTTTAATTGGGGAGGAAACTTACATTCAACTGTCTTTTTAATGAAAAAAACAAAACTGTATCCATCAACTGTGACAGAACTGTAAAACAAATTCTACTGTTTTAAAGTAACCCCACTGGATCATTTTTGTTGCATAGTATCTAGTATAGCTACCAATGTTCATAGTTTATATTGATGACATGTTTTATTTCCACCATTTAGAAATTTCCTCTGGTTTCTCAGCTATTCAGGCATTATTTGGATAGAACTAAGGTTAGTGAAGAACAGAGTGGCAGGTTTTGGTTAAGACAATTCATCTTTCGGTTAGTGCTAGATAGTAAGTTATAGTTCTAAAGGCTATTATAGTTTAGATAAAGGATGACAATTTTACAGTTGAGAGATTTGCATTTGCCACCTTCTGTCTATTTAGTTTGTACCTATTTTAGTGTTTTTTTTTTTTTTTTTTGATCTGAAGCATCACTTCTAATTTTTGAATTTTTGTATTTTTTTCTTCAGTTCATAATTTTATGACTAGCAGAAATACACTCTCTTAATCTTATGGAATAGAATGAGGCTTCCTTGCTCAGGGAAATCCTGCATACTTGGCTGTTCTCTTGTACTGGATGCTGTTCAGGACCTCAGCTTCCAACCTGGCACTCGGTGTCATCCAGGTTCTGCTCTTTATTTCTTTTGCTCAGAAATGTGCATGAAAGGGACACCTTTACCTTCTCCTTCCTGCCTTCATAGTTTGTTTAGAATGACTAGTCCTGCTTAAAGTTTTATAGATTTGGAGGCTGTTAAATTTCTTGTCAATTTAGATTTAAATCTTAATTTTCGATCTTTTTCTTCCTCTCAGTGACACTTTACTTTAAATCTCTGTTCACTCTTATGGTAGAGTCTTGACATGGGCTCACATCTCCTGCTAGATAGAGTGTGAGCACCTAGAAGGCAGAAACTGAATTTATTATATTTTTGTCTTAAACAGCATCTGGTTCACTGAAGGGACTCAATAAATGCTTATCAAATGATTCAAGGATCTACACGTGTCAGATTAATTATACCTTATTAATGTCTTTTAATTGGTAAATTAACTACACAGAAAGAGTATGCAATTTAAAGTCATATAGATTGAGTTTAATTCCAAATTTCAATATTTACAAATATTTTGAATTGAACTCTGTGAGTTTTTTTTTTTTTTTCATCTGTTAAATGTGAATCTCTACCTCTTTATTTTGGTAACTTAATTCGTCATGTATTAGTATTTAAATGTGAATTCTATTCTAAATGATAAAAATATAGGTTTTTTAGTATTTTGTATATATTTGCATTCAAAAAAGAGTTTTAATTTTTTGTCTGACTTTATAAGACATATTAGTTGGTTTTTAAATATTATATAAGAAACAGCCTTATTGTGTTTTCTGCATATTTTTAAAAATTAAATTTATGATGTATTCTTTGGCATTTTTCTAGATAAACTCGACCAGTTAGATGCCAATTAATTATAATTTCTGAGTAAATTCAATGGGATTTTCTACATTCAGTACTCTAATTACATAGTATAAAACAATTTAAGTGAAAAATACGTAGCACCCATAAAATACAGTTTTGTAGATAAACCCTCTGAAAGCATTCCATCTTATGCTAGCATCTGAATTAAATAGCTGTGTCCAATGCTTACCCTTGTAGAACAAGGAAACAAACTTTGTCATTTTTTCGGAACGCCAGATTTTAGGTTAGTATAGTTAACAGTATACAGGAGAAGTCAGGACAGTGTTCTCCCTTTAAGAACTGAAGGGAAAAGTATCCTTTATCAAGATTAAAATTTACAGGAAAAGGAGCAGGTTGAGTTTGGAAAGATAGTGAGATAGGCTTGGGCATGTTAAGTTTAAGATCATTTGTCCTAAATTTGGAGATAATCCACTAGGGTAGCTGGATATGAGGGTCTGTGACACATCATGGTTTTTGCCCTGAAGAGAGAAATTTGAGATGGAATATTTTACCTTGTGACCTCAGACAAGTCACTCAACTTCTGTGAGGCTAAATTTTCTTATCAATATCACACACAAGTGGTTGGATTTTCACTAAAGCAATTCTAACTCTTAACGAGGTAAGATTTTCAGAGGAAAGTATTTTATTTATCAGTTATTTAAACTATTACCCTTGGTTTTTCATGTACATAATTTATTGCATTATTGTAACCCTTCATATTAGTAAGTAGTTCATCAATCACTATTCTTCATTTTTCTAGCCTTGCCCAGATTTTGGAAAATAGACACAAAAAAGAGATTATAAAGATTATCTTTTCAGGGATAATTATGTTTTCTTACTCTCAAAAGATAAAAGTTTTTATCATATCCTAACCGCTCCTCACAACTGTTCTTTAAAAGTTATTTCACATATTCTACATCTTCCCTTTCTTCTTTCATAAATGTTTTAAATTTTGGATGACTTATAGGTGTAGGTGAGGGGAGAAAGAAGAGAGAAAAAAAGGATGTTATCAATTTGAGAATGAGAGGAGAGGGTCAGATTTGATGAAAAGAAATGTCTGAGCAAATTACCTCTATCATCAAGCATTATAAGAAAGATTGTGGGCTTAATTTTTTCTGATACACCTATCACTGGTCCATCATATTACAAACCGACTTGCCCCTACTGTACTCCTGCCCCAATTCCCTGGCCCTGCCTCCAAGTAAAACATCTCCACTTATGCTCAGAACTGGAAAATAGTATATAAAGTTATAGTTAAATCAGAAATGTTTTGTATGGATTGATATTTAAGCTAAGATTGTTAGAGGGTCAATTTGGGCAAGTTTTTTCATCTCACCTGCCCTTAGTTTCATTATTTTTAGAATTTAGAGCTTAGAGTGGATGTCTTTTGAGGTACCATTGATCTCAAGATTCCATAACTCTTTGATTCAACAGTATGTTTCTTACATAAGTTCTGAAAAAAATGTTTTGAAATAATTTAAGATTCAAGGATGAAAGGTTTTATGCTCTTTTCAGAAACTTTTTATTTAATATGGCATGTCAGAAAAGTCTGCTTTGCCTGTGGATAGCTGCAGTCAGTGGCATATTGGGCCTTACCTATATTTAGACTGTTGTGATAGACAAAGGAGATGGCAAGAATATCACAAACGAAGAAGGGGCTTAGAATAGTGGGAAATATGTTCCTTTCTAATACAAAAGACCAGAAATTGATAACATATACATGTAAACTTTATTTTATTCTCATGGAAGAAAGTGCAGATTAAAAAAAAAAAAAGGTTTTACTCAAAAGAGAAATTCTACTACAGGAAAAATTCATCTGTGTGGATGAAGACAAAAAGTTGCTATGTTGGAATTTTGGGATTGGTTTGACTAGGAAATAGCATAAGAGATTCTCTGGGGGGGTAATAGTAACAAAAAATAATCTCTCTTGAGAGTTTCATGACTTATAATGCCTATGTAAAATATTGTTTTGAGATTTGAATTAGCAATGTGATTTTTTACTCTCCAATATTTTATTATGAAAAAAAAATGAGAGATTTTCTATAAAATACAATTCAGTAATCTTAAAAATTTTCTAAATTATAGAAGATAGCAAATGTTAATCTTGAATGATTCAAGATTAAGGGAGACTAATAAAATGTGACAACTAAATGCGATATATAATCCAGAATTAAATCCCAAGCCAGAAAAAGGACTTTAGTAGGAGAATTAATAAAATTTCCATAAGTTTATAGTTTAGATAATGATATTACAATATGTTAATTTCATGATTTTGACAACATGTGTTTATAGAACAGAGAGCCCTCATTTTTAGAAAATATACAGTGAAGTATTTGGATGTAAAGAGGTATTTTGTCTGCTTCTTATTCATAAACATCTTAAGTATATATGTTTATTTTTTATCTACATCTAAATCTTTATATTTATCTCCATATATTTAGCTATATGTGTGTATATCTGTATGATTATACATACAGAATGATAAAACAAGTTAAATATAGTAAAATGTTAACATTTGGGTCTGGGTAAAGGGTTTTGACAATTTTTAATACTACTAGGCTACATTTTTAAAGTCGAATTTTTTCAAAATATATGTTAAATTTGTGGGATAAGAGGAATAAAATGTTGCTGCAAATGTTAAATTAGCAATGTGGATAAACTACTCATAAAAATTATTCTTCATATTTTACACATTTTGAAGAAAATGACTTGGAGGCCATAGACTGGAAAGATTTGATTCATTTCGAAGTAAGAAATTAAAAATCCACTATATATCTGATTTTGAAGACATTAACACAAAATTTATGATGAACTTCTGTTTCCACATGTTAGAATGCTGTAAAAGATGCTTTCAGAGTAAGATATAAAATACTATTTGTTATTAACTGAATGTTTGTGTCCTCCGCCCACAAATTCACATGTTGAAGCCCTAACCCCTCATGGAATAGTATTTGAAGGTGGGGACTTTGGGAGGTAATTAGGTTTAGGTAGGGTCATGAAGTTTGGGGTCCCATGGTGGATTATAAGAAGAGAAAGAACAGAACGCACATGCTACAGTATCTTGCACACGTGCTCACGCTCTCTCTCTCTCTCTCTCTCTCTCTCACTCACTCACTCACTCACTCATTCATATGAGGACAGGAAGAAGGCAGTCATCTGCAAGCTAGGAAGAGGGACCTTACTAAGAAGTGAGTTGGCTAGCATCTTGATATTGGACTTCTCAGATTCCAGAACTATGAGAAATAAATGTCTGTTGTTCGGTCTACCCAGTCTATGATGTTTTGTTATAGCAGCTCAAGCTAGCATAACAGGTTGATAGAATGGATGGCTTTTTAGCTTTGCATATATCTATTGATATATATATATATGTATATATATATATATATATACATATATATACATATATATATACATATATATATATATACATATATATATATATCAATTATCTACATCTGAGCAGCTATAATAATAAGAAATATGGAAATATGGAAAGGACAAAGGCAAAAAGAAAGCAAGGATTTTAGGAGATAAGCTTGTGTAAAAGCCAGCTTTTAGCCTGGGGGTTTTATTTTGATGGATGACCAGATGTGGGATATAAGAGATAAAATCTAGATTTCTCTTTAGGTGCTTTTTAGTCTAATATTCCCCTTGTACTTCTTGTTATTAAAGAGTAAGTCATCAAAGACAGAGTCATTGATTTTAGAAAGTCAGTAAAAGAAATACTCTCAATAAGTGTGGTAGACTTTTGTAAAATTAAAGGTATACAAAGTTTGGATAAAGACAGACATGGTTTAAGTCCAGGCTTTTCCAACTACTAGTTTATGGCCTTAGGTAAGTTTAACATCTTCTCTGAGCTTCATAATAATAATCTATAACAAGAGAATACTAACATATACATTTAAATTTCCTAGCCCAGAATATAGAAATGTGTTACATGTTAGCTATCATTATCATTACTAGGGTTATAAATTCACAGTTTCTTTTATTAGTAGACTTTATTTCTTTGTGCAGTTTAGATTTACAGAATATTGAATAGTGAATACAGAAAATTCCTATATACATCCTCTCCTTGACCTTTCTTTTTCATTGTTTCCCTTATTATTAAAATCTTGCATCGGTGTGGTATATCTGTTATAAATGAAAAAACAACATTGATGCATTATTATTAACTAAAATCCATAGTTTATCTTTCACTCTTTGTGTTGCGCAGTTCTACAAGTTTTGACAAATGCGTAAAACAATGTATTCAATATTATGGTATCAGACAAACTAGTTTTACTGCCCTAAAAATGCCCTGTGCTCCACCTATACATCATTCTCTCATCCACAATCCAGGCAATCACTGATTTTTTATTGTGTTTATAGTTTTGACTTTTCCAGAATGTCATGTAGTTGGAATCATACAGTATAAAGCCTTTTAAAAAATGACTTTTTTCACTTAGCAATGTGTAGTTAAGGTTCTTCCATGTCTTTTCATGGCTCAATGGCATATTTTGTTTAGTCACTGAATAATGCCTCATTACATGGATGTGCCAGAGTTTATCCATCCCTTTTTGAAGGACATTTTCATTGCTTCCAATTTGGGGTAATTATGAATATAGTTGCTATGAACATTTCTGTTCAGGTATTCACTGGGACATAAGTTTTCAGTTCATTTGGGTAAATATCTAGAAGCAAAAGATTGCACAATTGATAGATTATATGGTAAGGTTATGCTTAGTTTTCTAAGACACTGATAGTTGTTTTCCAATGTGGCTATACCAACAGCAATGAATGAGAGGTCATACTGATTTACACCCTCACCAGCACTTGGTGTTGTCAGTGTTTAGTATTTCAGCCATTCTAATAGGTATGTAGTAGTATATCATTGTTTTAGTTTTCATTTCCCTAATAGCATTATGTTGAGCATCTTCTCATATGCTTATTTACTATCCACATACCAATTTTTTAAAGGTAGCTACCATTTTTACACTGCTTGCATTATTGGATTAGCTATGTTGAACTTTTGGGAACACAGAGAATGGATAGAGTGAACCCAAGGTAAACTATGAAATCTGAGTAGCTACAATATTTCAATATATGCTCAACCTTAGTTGAAAATAAAGAAGTACCATTCTGGTGAGTGATGTACAGAAATTATGGAAGGGTATATAATAAAGTGTAAAATATTTCATCTGGTTGGATGACTTATATTTCTGTCTTTCTTTTCATTCAGAGCCTGTACAATTCAGATTTTTAGCACATAGAAATTGGAGTCAAAAGGAAATGTTTTCTAATGTTGACTCTATCAGTTACATGGTTAGCTTAATATTCCAAAACCTGGAATTCCTTTTTATTGCACATCTCACATTTACTATATGCACTAAATTGAAAAATGTCTATAAAGTGCTCATTCCATGCTTTGAATATACAAGGTACCAAGAAATGACAATCTTCATTGTCATAATAGTATTTTATCTGCATCTTCTTAAAATTTTAAGCAAGGAAAAAGCATTAAGTTTATAATATGTGGAAAATAAAAACTAGATCCAGATCTGGGGCTATCTAAAGAAAGATAGTTGAAAGTATTGGTCTAAATTAATGAGTATAAATATAAAAATATAACAGTACTTAGCAATATGATAGTAACTAAAACAAATGTCTAAGAATATTAGAGTATTTATTCTTGGGAGCAAGAATTGCTGTTGGAAATAAGTGGGACATGACAATTATTTTTCATCATATCCCTTATGCATTTATTTAATTCTACTTTGACAGAAATAAAAAAAATCCATTAAAAATAAATTTAACATAAAAATGATTTGGAGAACATTTTCAAAAATATAATTTTGCTCTAAATATTTGAGTACTGTCATTACAAAGTTGCATGTGCTCAATGATAATTAATTGAACTGTTTTCTTTATACAGATAGTGAAAAGCAAACACTCTGATGTAGTTTAAATTGAATGGAATCTGACAGTATTATATATTCATTAATAAATGTAAGGTGCTAAAAATGTTGGCAATTGCAAGAAATATGTATGGATTCTTATTATCTTGGCTACTTTTTGTCTTTTTTTCATTGCAAAGTCTTACAGATATAGCACTTCCAGCTGTGCTACCTTTCTGAAAAGTTGAGTCATGAAAGCTGCTTATTGAAGAGGCACCTGTTGCAAACTGGCTGCCTTAACAGCAATTATGCCGAAGGGCTGAACTGACAGAGTCCAGAAAACACTTACCTTAGATAGATGGCTAAGCTATTTAAAAATATATGAGAGAAAAATTATTAAACAAAGGTATGAAAATAATAAACCAGAAATTTCTATCACTTTATTCTAATACATTCTGATATAGTGAAAAGAACACTGGTTTGAGCATTAGGCTGGTTATGAATCTCCCCTCTCCAAGGGACCATAGCAAGTAAACTGAACCCTTTACACCAAATTTTTAAAAATCTGTAAAAATTTGAATAATATTGTTCATGCAATGGGAATTTTGGTAAGGATTAAATGAAGTAATGTGTATGAAGTAGGAGTACCGTGTCTGGTAAAAGCTAAACACTTAGCAAATGTGAGTTTCAATCCTTAGTTTATGTCCTCAAAAACTCTTCTCAGAATTAAAACGCTTTCTAAACCATAAAATTCTTAAAAGTAATTAACAAACCTGTTTATATATATCTTATGCACAACTATTAAATATATAGACAAGTTTTGTTTTAATCTTTTTGCATTATTTGTCAAATATTTGCTTGTTATTTTATCAAATATTTAGTGATATTGATATATACATTTACATATACAGTTCATAATATATATGTACACATATGTATATAGTTTTTTCCCATTGTAGCTATTAGGTATCTAGAAGGCAATAGCAAAATAATAAAGTAATTAAAATATTTGAGTATCATTTGCCATTTACTGTACTAAATTCTTTGAATATATCTCATTTTATTCCTCATAATTACCCTATGATACAAATGTTGTTATTATACCTATTTTAAGGCTGAGGAAAATGAGAATTAGAATATTTGCATAAGTTAGCCTATGCTACACAACTTATAAACATGAGTTAGTATTTTAACCTAGGTGTGTTTGCTTGTAGTGTCCATTATTCTCATATCCCTATATTACTGCTATGATTAAAATCAGAGCTAGGATATTAGTAATGCTGCTTTTATTTTCATATATGCAAATTGAGCATTCAAGAACTACAGTGCTTCATTTTTATTGTACATACATTTAATCATCAGGTACTATTCATTTTGCTATCATGTAACTCTCACATCCTTTTGATTCTCTCTGTATCTACTCTAATTCCCTCAGCCATTGTCTTTTTTTCAAAACTAATTCAGTAGCTTCTATACTGGCACTCCTACCTCCAGTTTTACCTTTTCCAGATCATTCTTTTATCGCAGCAACCCTTTTCTTTCTAAAATGTAACTCTTATATCAATCAAAGTGAGACTCCTTCACTTTCTTTCTACTGAAATTTGGGCCATTAGCTGAAGTCCAGAATTTTAACATTATTGTAAATTCCCTGAGAATATCGACAACTTCTTTCCATCCCAAGGCCTTCTACACAGTGTATAAACAATAAATTAAATGCTTGTTGAATATGTTGAAGGTGCATGATTTTTTTCAAGGTCTTTCATTTTTATAGACATCTCTCTTCACACGTGCTCTTGCAATCTATGAGACATCAGATCCTAAAAAGAATTAAGAAGAGGAAAAATGTAGAAATGCCATCAACAGCATGGTTGCAGAAGTGTAGAACAGAATGAGAAATGCATGCTGTCTGTAAGTGACAGAAATGGTAAGAGGAAAAGGCCTGGCAGAGAGAGCCGAACAAGATTCAGGCTCCCAGAGATACTTGGAAACCAAGGACGCAGGAACACAAGGCAAACAAAAAGAGACAATCGCACCAGCCACAAGGAACAACCTTGGTATCTAAGCCAGTTATCCTTAATGGTTTAATTTTCTTTTTCCAAAATGAATCTGGCTGAGGATTTATTTTCCTTCCTCAAGATTTTGCTAGATATTGTACTAGGAGCCAGTGTTATAGATTTAGACAATACAGACACTGCCCAAGGATCCATCATTCCATTTCAGAAGGTGGATATGAACAATTATTGGCATAAGAGAGTGAGGCATGTGCAAGGTGTGGTGGGAAAGTGAGTGAGGAAGTGGTATGTTATTCAGCTTGGGAGTTCAGGGAGGGAGGTTTACAAATATTGAGAACTAATGGGAAACCGTTTTAAATACTTGAAGAAATTACATTAAATATCTGAAAATCCAGATTCTTACTAAAGGAGATAAATTTAATGTGAATAAATATTAAAACACTATATTTATATACAATATATATGGCACATATAAAATTTTTTTACAGACATTAGTTGTTTTTAAAATGAGGAAGGACATCTAGATATTCCCTTCTTGAAAATGATCAAGAAATGCAAAATGCATTGTGAAATGAGTATGTATACTTTCTTCTCTTTTTAAAATATTGATCATGGATATTGTAAAACTTTTCGAGTAAGAATCGTGTTTCACTTAGATTTGTGGGTATACAAATTAAAGTAACAAATTAGTAAGACAATCTAAAGCCGCATTTGAGAAGTTTCATATAGTATGGTTTTCAGGTATTTGATATAATATTTAAATTGAATAATGTGCTGCTATCAGGTAATCAGTTATATCTTATAAATAAGTGAAATATATTAGTATGAAATTTTGAAAGAGCTAAAGAGTTCAGTTTATTTCTAATCTTAGATTTTGATCTCAATTTATCTTTCTATTTTGAAAGAACATGGACTCGTGAGATTCCAAAGACTAAAGAGTAATTATGTGTGTGTGTAAATGCAGAAAGACAAATTCTTGTTTTTAGTTCTTATTTTAAGAAATTTCAAATACATAAACAAAATATTAAAATGAACCAATATGTGCCTCAAATTGATTAAAATTGTTAAAATCTTTCTGAATATGCAAATGCTCAGAATACGCCTTTCTAGCACTTTAAAGATATTTCTACCAAGGCTGAAGTAACTGAGCTCTCTAGAAGTTTTATTTTTTCCTTTTCATAGGATATCTCATGTTTCCCACCTCTGTCAGATGCAATTGTGAGCCTCTTTTTCACTACTCTCTTGCCTTTGGAGAAACAACCAATGTATGTAACCAGAATGTAGCCAGTTTGTAGCTGGATTTCAGCTCAAAGAAGGAAAGGAGCTCAGCCTCTCAAAAGTGTTCCTCTACCCAAGTCCACGGAGTCAGATATGATGGGAGACAGGAGAGAACCCATTACACCTTGAGATAATGGTTCAGCTTTAAGAACTATTTCTTTTTTTTTTTTTAATTGAATTTATTGGGGTAACATTGGTTAATACAATTATATAATTTTCAGGTGTACATTATAATTTCACAACTATATATTCTATTGTGTGATTACCACCCAAAGTCCAGTTTCCTTCAGCTGCCATATATGTGATCCCTTTTACCCACTTTACCGTCCCGCAACTCTCCCTATATTTGACTCCCTTGACCCAATCTACCTCTTCCCTCCTCCCCCACCCCATACTCTCTGGTAACCACTAATCTATTGTCCATGTCCATAAGTCTCTGTCCTCTTCATTTGTTGCTTTTAGGTTTATATCCCACATATAAGTGATATCATGTGATTTTCAACTTATTGTGTCTGGCTTATTTCGCTTAGCATGATTATCTCGAGGTCCATCCATGTTGTTGCAGATAGCAGTATTTCATCTCTTCTTATGGCTGAGTAATATTTCATTATATATATGTACCACAGCTTCTTTAGCCAATCATCTATTGTAGGGCACTTTAGCTACTTCCATGTCCTGGCCACTGTGAATAGTGCTGCTATGAACCTAAGAACTTTTTTTTCTTTTCAGTTCTGAAGAGCATAAAGAATGAGTAGGGTAGATCACATACATTTGAACTTTCAGTGAGGGAGGAACTAACTGGCACAGTCAAGGTTGCCACTGTGGCCCCTCTCCTGGGAAAATTCCAGGGGCCCCACAGAGATTCTGCTTCTCTGCAGCCCACAGGTTCAGGTTTTAAGAGATGTAACACAAAGAACCCGCAACCACCGATTTGTTAGAAATGCAGCATAACCCTCTCTGCTTCTTGTCATCAAATCAAAACAAAATTAGTGTATAAAGAGATATTGGAAGGTGTTCAAAGTTGTCTTCTCAAAGCCACCCTCAAAGCCACTTTGAGCTTCTCTGGCTCAAAGTAGCTTCTATCTTGTTGAGCCGTCATCACCTCACTTCCTCCTCCATTCTCTTGCTAAGGTAGAGGTGGGGACACACACACACACACACAGCTTTAAAGAGGGTGTTTCTCCGTTTTCACCACCCACCCCTCTCTGACCTATCTAGTGGGAAACATTTTAGAGTTGCGTGTTTATAGCTCTAGTTAGGAACTGCAATTCATCAGGCTGAGAGGAAATCTACATAGTGTAAGGACTCCTGCATGAGCCTGCTCCACCAAAGAGGCTGGGGTCCCGGTGGAGTTGGTGGGGAGTGCATTGAGATGAAGGCTTAGAGATGGAACCCACCCGCTTGCACAGGGAGAGCTGTGGAATTGGAAAAGGGGCGCCAGGAGTAGTGGTAGGAAGGCCGGAAGCTGCCCGCTTTCCATATTTGCTGACTTGTAACACTTGCTGCAGTGTTTGGAAAAGTTTAGCGCAGAGAGTGCGTGTGCCTTGGAAACACTTGGCAAAGCGATTGTGTGAGTGAGCTGAAGTTGATGACGAACTAGGAGAGGTTGGTATGGACCGCTAGGGCAGCGGCGACTTGGTGACAGTGAATTTGGCTCTCATGACGAGTGGAGGGGGTCCTGTGCTGCACCTGTCACTGTGCTAGACCTGGTGGAGGATTCTGTGGCAGGGGCTTCGGAGAGGGCTCTGGTCATTCTGCCACTGACTGGACTTGTACTTGAGCCGGCACTAGTCTAGTCTTTTTCCTCAAGGTGCCCGCAGTCCTGATGGTCAACTTCAGCCTCAGTGCTCAACTTCTTACAGCCCGAGGGCGACCTGGAGCAACTGGTGGCTCCCAGCTACAGCCTGGCCAGATCAAACGCAGCTTGGCCAGCAGCCTTTTTTTCCCTGGACTAGTCCAAAAGCCAGCTTTATCTGGACTTACACACCTTGGGAGGTATCACAGAGTGATCCTCTTCTCACCACCTGGGAACAATATTTTGCTCCAGGTTGAGGGGATCCTGCAGACCTACCCACGGTTGCTAGAAATGAAGTGAGGCATAGGGGTTATAATTATACTTTTTCTTATCTGGCAAGGAGAGCTACCAGTGTGAGAAATGTGTGGTGGATGATACTATTTCAGTGCTAGATGATGTCAGGCAGGGTGTAAATGAGATACCCTAACACTCTATTAAAGATATGCTCCTCCTACATGCTTCTGCCAATTAAAGAGGCAGCACTTCATCTTGTCCTAAACAGAAAATGTTGAGTTCTCATTCTTAAGACTCAGAAGATAATCCCTGCTTGTATTGGCAGAGGAAGTTTAAGTAATTTTTTTGGGGGGGGGGGGAGGTAGCAAAAACAAAAGAAAAATCATAAGAAAAACAATATGAAATGCAAAATTATATATTTATTAGGGGTTAATTAGTGACTGGAATGTGAATGGTGAGTCTTTAGCATTGATGGGGACTTCTTTTCCATTGTCAGGTAAAATAACCTTGTATCTGCCAGCAACCCAGCTTACATTTAATATTTGAGCGTCTGTACCTATGTATATTGTGTCTGTCAGTAGTAAGTTAGGACTATAATTAGAATTTCACGAATCCATGTATGAATATAGTAAGGATTCAAACAATTGTGTATATTTGTATTTGCATGAAATAATACCTGGAACTCTAACTCTAAATAGAAGCAATTTAAGTGCCATTAAATAATGAATTAGAGCAAAGGTTGGCAAACTTTTTTTGTAAATGACCATATAGCAAATATTTAAGGCTTTATAGATCACATGCTGACTTTCACATATATTCATTTTTTTCTCTTTTTCTCTTTATTGTTTTTTAAAAGTTTAAAAAAATAATTAAAAAAAAATCTTAGCTCACAGGCCAAATAAAAACATTCCAGGGGTCAAGTTGAAACCTTGGACCATAGTTGCTGACCTCTGAACTAGAAGGTTGTACATCATCAAAGGTGTTTACCTTCCTTTTCACAAAACCCCAAACTAAATCATATTTACCATAATAGCTCAATAACCAATTATACATATATAAATTATAGAAAAAATAATAGAGAATAATTATTTTAATAATATACAGACATTTTATATGTTCTTTCAGTCTCATTTTTCATTCTTTAACTCCAGATTGTCAAAATTGATATGCTGCAGGTGAAGTTCTCTATGGGCACAGCATGTCTGTCATATACAATTGAGAGGACCTCTAGAACTTTACCTAGGACTAAGAAATCTCACTAAAAGCAAATAGAGTAATTCTGACTTAGTTAAGAGATTTTAGATTAGACTTTTTAACTGTCCTATGACTTTAGCATGAAAATGCATTTCTTGTTCATTTTCTAACTCCTTTTATTTACCTCTCTAAGATTCTGCTTGCCCTGATACCTGACAGTTTGGTTACTTGTGGCCTATATGGAGTGCTTTAGCCCACTACTCTTGTTGTTGGTCAGGAAATGAAAAATTACTGAAATATGTGGAAAAAGAAATAGTGATTTACACTATAAGCAGAATCAGACAATTCTTTGTCATGGAAGAATTAACCAATTTGTGTTAGATAATTTGAAGCCGAATTCTAATTCATAGAATTATAGTTGAGACACTTGAAGTAAATCAGAAGATGTTTTCTCAATATATTTAAGACACTAAGTAGATTTCAACACAGAACTTCCTCAAACTTTTGGTATATCTGGTTATTATGAGAAGGTAGAAGAATAGGTAGTAATTTTGTGTAGACTACCAAATTGAGCATGAATCTTCTGTGATAAAACTGATTTAAAGAAACAGTAGTTAGCTTAGAATGATACCACGAGTCAAATGAAACATGCATATGATAAAAAAAAAAATGAACAACAGTAAATATCTGAATGTTCTACATTTAAGCAGTGTGAAAAACACAACTGAACACCTAAAAGTTTTTTGTAAAGTCAAATATATGGATTTAAAGATTTAGGCTCACACTACTATTCCCTTGAAATATGCCATAGAGCACAGGGTGGGTACAGAATATTCTAACATAAATTTCTACACCTATTGTCCGCTATTGTCCAAAATTTTCTGTAAAATAATTCCATTCAACACTATTGGACCCAGAGTTCCATCCTCTGAATGTGTCTATTGAAGTAATCTAATGTGGGCAGACTGGATCTTTAAAAAACACTCTATCATGTAGGAACCAATTCTCCTGACTAAAATGGGAATATAAATCTAAAACATTAATTGGGAAATAATCTAGGCTAAAAATAAGTTTTTATCATGATTCAAATAGTCAAAATAATTACAGGTAATTATAGGTAATATTTTCAGCTTACAAAAAGGAAAGTTAACTTTACTTCTTTTCTTTGATGAGTGTAAAAGGATCATTTCCATAGATGTTCCACATTCAAATTATGAGTGAAAAAATCTGGCATTTCCACAATAAAATAAATGGAGAAGGAAAAGCAGAAAAGCTTACTCTTTGGTTATAGGTTTTATGTACCTCCAGATCCAAATTTCTTGGTAAGGAGAATTAAGTAGATTTGATTTCAATGCAAATAGCATTTAACTTGAATTCCATTATTAAATAACAGATTTGTCTTAAGCAAATTTTTATATTACAGTTGAGAAATTATACTCTAGTTGGAAATCAAATCCTCTCAAAATGCCATTTTTCTTTGATCACAAACAAATACCTACATGCAATTCTACTGATTATAAACATTCCCATATGTGAACACAAATGAGCTATTATATAGATTTTTTTACAATGGTGATATAAATTCAGACTATGAATGTGGATGGTGAAATCTCTGCTTCCTTGATCCAACAAGACCCTACCTTGCATGTTTAGTATCACTAGTAGTTGAATGTCCCATTGTCAACTCTGGAGACAAAGGCAATTTACACCAAAATATGTAACCTCTTCTGATGTTCTGTGTGAACATCTTACTTCTAATATGATTATATACACTTTACTAATTCAAAGTTAATCTTACTTTCTGTGTATGTGTGTGCAATTTTTCAACCCAGAAGTATTGCAACTTACAATAAAAATATAAGAGATATGTTTTAATTTTGTGCAAAAATGTATCTTATAGAAAAACATAAGTCATATAAAACTAAAATTTTAAATATGTCATTTTATTATTTATAGTAATTAGTATATGACTGGGTTTTTGTTAATTATTGATAGCATTCTACCTATCTCATTTAATTCACATACTCCTTTCCATGGTAGTGAACTAACTTAAAAGCTAATTAAATATATGTTAAATTTAGGTATTTGTTACTTGTTGAAACTAGGAAGAAAGATCATTGTTATGCCTAATAATGTTTTCTATGCAAATTTTCATATAAACCTTTGGATGAAATAAATTTTTCCAAAAAAAATACCATTTGAAAAACACCTATGATTGAAGATAAACCAACATACTACAAACAACAAAAGGAAACACTACTAAGTCATGAACAAATTTGAAGAGACGTGACTGCTTGGCATCTCTCCTATTTATACATCTTAAACTTGACCTCGTATTTTGACATTTCTCATTATTATATTTTTCACTAACTGGTTTTTATTTTCATCAAGTAGGTAACTACTTTTGAGTAGAGATAAACAGAAAAGATTTGTTGTCCTCCAATTTATATTGGACTACTTTAAATAAACAATTTCCATGTGTTTCTTATTTCATCTTTATTTTGAGGAAGTTCTAGATTTGGGGGCTTTTCCCCAGCATCGGTAGTCCTCCCATTCTATCATGATAATAATTACACCTATATATTTTTAAATCTCTTCCTTTATGTTTTCAGCTGTGCCCATACTTTTCCAATCTTATAAAAGCCATCAGTACTTTTCACTGATAAGTAGTTCCTTAAGAGGTCATGGTAAGAGTATAGTTACCTTCTTCCTTAAAGTTAGGAACAGCTATGTGATTTGTTTTGGCCATGTATTATGATTAGAGGAAACACTGATTATATCTTAGCTGAAACAATTAATTGCCAGGCCACTTTTCTCCATTGCTCTCCTCCTCTGCCAGAACAATTGTGAAAGCAGCACGGAATCTACAGCACTGACCCATAATGTGGACATCAGCTTCCTGATCATTACTCAGAGTACAAATTGCAGGAACAAGAAACCAACCCCTGTTGTTGCAAACAACTGACAGTTGGGTGTTAACTAGCATTCACTCAACTCTACCACATTGTGTTGATCGCCATACTTTTCTTCTTCCATAATTTTGCTCAGTCCATGCTTCTCCATATAGATTTTTCAACTCTGATTATTGATTTTGTCTTCACAGGATGACCAACACAATGAGAAAAGACCCCCAGTTTTTTTTATGTTGATACATAATTCTCCCGGTTTATTTTAGTTCTTTACCCATGATTTCTTTTAGCTCTCTGAACATATTAAAGACAGTTGATTTAAAATCTTTGCCTAGTAAGTCCAATGTCTACACTTTGTCGGGGATAGTTTTTTTTTTTTTCTATTATGGTGACATTGGTTAATGAAATTCAGTAAATTTCACGTGTACAATTCAATGGTAAGGCATACACACACACACACACACACACACACACATATACATACATATATATATATATATTTTTTTCGCATTGTGCATTCACCACCCATAGGTTTCTTTCTGTTACCCCATACTTTTATTTATTTTTTCCTGTGAATAGGTCATGCTTTCTTTGCATGTCTCATAATTTTTTGTTGTTGAAACTGGATATTTTGAATATTATAATGTAGCCGTTCTGGGAATCATATTTTTCCCTCTTAAGGATTTGTTGTTGCTGACTGTTGTGGATTATTTGTGTGTTTAGTGACTTTTCTAAAGTATTTTTTATAAAGTCTGCATCCTTTATCATGTGTGTCCACTAAAGTCTGTGTTGTCCTTGCTTAGCGATCAGCTGATGGTTTTTTTTTTAATTAAATTTATTGGGGTAACATTGGTTAATAAAATTATACAGGTTTCAAGTGTACAATAATATATCATATGACTGTTGAAATGTGTGTTGACCACCCAGAATAAATTTCCTTCTGTCACATTTGACCCCCTCTACCCTACCTACCTCCCCCTCTTCCCTTTCCCTCTGATAACCACTAAACTATTGTCTATGTCCATGAGACAGTTAGTCTTGTACCTTTGTTGCTTTCAGTTTTGTACCCCACATATAAGTGAAATTGTATAGTTCTAACTTTTTCTGTTGGACTTATTCCGCTTAGTGTGATAATCTCAAAATCTATCCATGTCACAAACAGCAGTGTTTCATCTTTTCTTATGGCTAATAGTCCATTGTATATATGTTGCACATCTTCTTTATCCAGTTATCTATCAAAGGGCCCTTTGGTTGTTTCCATGTCTTGGCCACTGTGAATAATGCTGCTATGAACATCAGGGTACACCTATCTTTTCAGATAAATGTTTTCAGATTTTTAAGGGTAGATATCCAGAAGAGGGGTTGCTGGGTGATATGGTAATTTTATTCTTAATTTTTTGAGGAACCACCATATTGTTTTACATAGTGACTTTACCAATTTACATTCCCATCAGCAGTGTATGAGGGTTCCTTTTTCCCCACAACCTCTCCAACACTTGTTATTACTTGTCCTGTTGATAATAGCCATTCTAACAGGTATAAAGTGGTATCTCATTGTGGTTTTGATCTGCATTTCCCTAATAGCTAGTAAAGTCAAGTGATTTTTCATATGTCTCTTGGCCATTTGTATGTCTTGGGAAAAATGTCTGTTCAGGTCCTCTGCCCATTTTTAAATTGGATTGTTTGTTTTTCTATTGTTGAGTTTTATGAGTTCTTTGTATATTTTGGACATTAAACTCTTACTGGAGGCATTGTTTGCAAATATCTTCTCCCATTCAGATGGTTGCCTCTTTGTCTTGTTGATGATTTCTTTTGCTGTGCAGAAGCTTTTTAGTTTGATATTGTCCCATTCATTTATGTTTGCTTTTACTTCCTTTGCCTTAGAGGTCAAATTCATAAAATCCCTTTAAATCTGAGGTCCATGAGTTTGATACCTATGTTTTCTTCTATGTAATTTATTGTTTCAGGTATTGTATTTAGGTTTTGATCCATCTTGAGTTACTCATTTTGATGTATGGTGACTGATAGCAGTCTAGGTTCATTCTTTTGCATGTGGCTTTCCAATTTTCCCAGCCCCATTTATTGATGAGGCTTTCCTTTCTCCACTGCAGGTTTTTGGCTCCTTTGTCGAAAAATATTTGCCCATGTATATGGGGGTTTATTTCTGGACTCTCAATTCTCTTCCAAAGTCCCAAATATTTCTAAGCAAGAAAATATGAAACCTGGATCCTAAACCTTACTATTTCTACCAGCTTTAGATGATAAAGCATCAAACTTATCTTTCAACAATAGTTCTAAGTAGCCTTATTTACCACATCACAGTGTTTTAAGAATGAAAATGAATTTATGTTGAGGTTTCCTTTGAAATTATTTTTGTTTCGAAAATACTGTCATTAGTATCATTAATGACCTTTTTTGGACAATAATGATACTAATAAAAGACCTGTTTTTATTTTGTATTTATTGGACCTCTTTAACACTCTCCATGTTGATTATTTCTTATCTCATGAAACCTCTTGGTTTCTAGCTGTATTAATGTAGATTTACACCAAGTATTTCCAATCATATATATTACATTATTAGTCTCCTTTTCACCTGTGCTCTGAATTCAGGTCAGCTATTTGAGAATTTTTATACAGAATACACTTTCTCTAATTATGTCTGAGGTTCATCCTATACTATGTTTTATTTTTATTTTTATTTTTTGCTCATATGGAGAATGTTACAAGTATGCAGTTTATTGGTCATATCCTCAGAATTCTCTTGCTCTAGCGATGAATAAGTAATGGAAACACAAGTGTTCAAGGGTAGTGAGCAACATTTTCAAATCCTCAAATTTCTTCTATTTAAAAAATAGAAACAAGAGCTCTGAGTTCTGAACATAATAGCATTTTACAGGAAGCCTGAAGAAGCAACTAGGGATTATTGTATGACTTCAGTGTGGATGGAGTTGAGGTGTTATAAATTACAAGGATCTAGAAAATCTTCATAATATTCTGTATAAGTATTTAAGGGTCTACCTTAAGATTTTGATCCTAGTTAAAAGCCAAATACTCTGTGTTACTGGAAGCCCTCTGTCAGTGATATTTGGTGTTAACTTCTTCCTTTTAGATCTGTGTCCTACTTTGTTGTTATGGTTGTTGTTTTCCTCTCATCTCTATCTACATTCTCTCCCTAGGTGATCTTACTAAGTTACACTGATATGATGTCAATGTACCTTTTCCCATTCGCATGGTGGATTCTCTCCTAAACACCAGACTCGCATGCTCACTTGCCTCCATGACATTTCCTCTTAAGTTTTTAGTATCTCAAACAAGCTGACCAAAGCAAAGGTGACCTTGTCCCCAGAAACCTCCTTTTTATAAATAAATATTACCATTATCTGTCCAATTACTCAGGGAAAATCCTAAACATTTTTGTTTTCTTTCTGATGCAGCCATATTAAATCTACCAGTAAGTCTTGTGTGCTCTAACACCAAAATATTTCAAATCTTATCTCTTCTCACCATCTCCACTGCTAAAACTATCATAGTTCTAGCCACCATCATCTCTTGACTTGATTAATACAATAGCCTTCAAACACTATTCCCTGTTTTCCACACTTGGCCCTTACAATTCAGTCTTCACATAGTAGAGTAATATTTGAAATGTGTCAAGCAGAACATATTTATCCTCTATTTACAATGCTTAAATGCCTAGCAATAGAAGACTAGATAAAAATCTATTGTATTCTTTTATAAAATTTAATAATGCTTTATTAAATATAAGCTAAAACTATGTGATAAGAATTGATATGTATAATATATTGTTACATAAAAATAAGTATGTAATTCATATATTTGGCATGAGGATTTAATTAGTGTATGTAGCACTTTTATAAGGATGCCTGGCACACAGTAAACACCATGTAACTGTTAGCTCATGTTATTACTTTATCCCATCTTCAATTCTCTGGCATCCTTTATCTCTTAAAGTTCTAAAGGGCAAATAGTTGTTTTGGAATTAAAAATAAATTAATATTATAGGGTTATAATATTCCATGTTGAAATTGGTGATTCATGTTTTTTGTAGAGATATGAACTAGAAATACAGAAAACCATTTATTTTAGGCAGGGTAAGGGACAAAACCGACTTAGCTTTTAATGTTTTGTCATATATATGTAATCATTTCCTATGGATGCTAAAGACTACACAATCACCTAAAAATCACAAAAACATGCGTAGAAACAATACAATACTAAGAAGCATCTTAATAGAGAAGAAAGGAGGGGGGTGGTTTTATTTCTATGGAGTACCTACTGTGTAATCAGCAATTTACTAGATCTAATTTAATCTTCATAACACTTCAGTGAGGTCAATTTAGTTCTCAGGATATCGATGCTGAAATCTAAAGCTCATCTCTGTCAGTAACTTATAAGTGGATATACATCTAGTAAATAATTAGCAAATGAGGCAAAATTCAGATCCCTGTCTTTTCCACTTTTATGCATGACAGAATTAGAAGTTAAAATATTTACAAAAGGATACATTGTTGGTAACATAATTTGACCCAAGCCCAAAAGTCGTTCTGTAAATACATTAGTATTGAGAGATAAGTGAACTTTTATCTTGATTAGTATTCATTTAATCTTATACAATAGTTATTTCATGCTTTAAAAATAGTTTGAAACATTATTTATTTAACACTTTTCATTATTTTAAAAAGAGCACATGAAAAAAATGTATGTAAATATCTTATATTTATAATTGAAAACTGATTATTTGATTCTGAGTGCATATTTTAGGCCTATATGTCAGTGTATACCAGCTTCAGGATATATACCAAATGAAATTAACAGCATATTTGTCTTAAAAATAGAAATAACTTGGGGAATAAAAGATTATGTTACAAAGTGTAAATATAAAATAGCAATTTCAACTCCAGTGTCATATTTGTCATATTAAATACACAGAAAATATTCCTAGAGAGACCTAATATAAGTGTACACATATAGTAAACAACAATCATATCTGAATATCAAATTCAGTATATATTTCATTCATAAGAAAACTAAATAATAGTCTGGGAAACCTGTTGCTCTATGAGGAGCAGAATTATTGCAGGACTAAACTAAGTAATGCATTATCTTTCGTCATCAATAACTACTTGTGATGAAGCTTGTAGCTTTTAATATAGTAAACCCCTAATAGAATACATTTTTGAGCTGGAAACTTTCAAACAACAAAAACTGATATTTCCAAAAGACAAAAGAAAATAGTGGGCTAGAGATGAATATAGATTTTTGCCTCTGAGGATGTAATTATATAGTCAAGAAAAATGTACATGTATTTCAGATGTTAAGAAAACTATATTTGTAAATAGAAATTAGGTTTTAAATCTTTTTTTTTTTTTTACTTTTTCACACTCAAGCTGAACAATCTATAAGCAAAGAAGAAATGCACCATTTGAACATTTTAATCATTTTTATATGGAGGTTCCATTTTGCATTTTAGGAGCATACAATCTAAATATAACCTATATCAGACAGATATTTTAGAGCTTTAAAAAACTGAGCTATAGTTTACATATAATAAAGTACATGAATCTTGAGTGCTTAGTTCTATGAAGTCCAATAATTATCAGCAACCATGTCATAATCCCCCTATAGAACATTTTCCTCCTACCAGGGAGTCCCTATTATAACTTTCCAGTCAATACTCTCTACCCCAGAGGCAAACATTAGGTTTTTCAATTCTTGAAATTATCATAAATGAAATTATATAGTGGTTAATATAGTCTGGATTCTTACCCTCTATGTAATGTTTTTGAGATTTTTTTCATGCTTTTTTTATGCATTAATAATCTATTTTTTATTTAGTAAGATTCTATTGTATGAATATATATAATATACATATCTATATATATTTTAATACATTTGTTAATGTCTTTTTTTTCCTAATTTGGGGGGTATTGTGAATAAGGTTTTTCTCTAGTTTAGGGCTATTATGTACATGTCATTTCTCTTGGGTAAATAGGAGTGATATTTCGAGTCATAATTGTATATCAAATTTTCATAAGAAAATGGTAAATGGTTTCCAAATAGTTATACCAGTTTAGGTACTCATTAGAAAGTAGTGAGTTACAACTGGTTAATACTCTCATCAACATCTAGTATTTTGCAGTATTTTGATTTTATCCTTTCTAGTTGCAAATTGTGTCTCTAGTGGCTTCGGTTTTCATTTCATCAGCGACTAATGATGTGGAGTACTTTTTCATGTACTTATTGGCTGTTTATCTCTCTTTTTTTGAGAGCTGTTCTTTTTTACCATACTTTCTTTAGTTGAGTTTTGTGTCTCATTATTCTTATTATTGAGTTATAAAATATTTTATATTCTTGATTACTATACATCACACATCCAGTTTGTGGGTTGCTTATTCATTTTCATAACATTTTAACAAATAAATTTTAATTTGCATAGGGTCTAATTTATTATAGTCTATTTTGTTTATTTATTTTCTTTGACCTATTTTGATATATTCTCTTGGAAAACCCACAGGTCACAATGATAATATCCTGTGTTTTTTTTTTTTAAAGAAAACAATAGTTTTTGCTTTGTATATATGATTAATTTCAAAATAACTTTTATATATGAAGTAGAATTATTATTTTTTATTTAATTATTCAGTTATTCTACCTTTTCTGCTTTAAACACCATCTATTTTCACATATAAACTTTGTATAAAATAAATTGAATCAAGTTTTGGGGTTCTGCATGCAAGAGACTTGGAAGTCACATTCCATCCTAATAAGAAGTAAAAAGTTGAACAGACTGGAAAATAAACAACTCTTCTCAGATCCTATAAGAGAGGGGAAGAGACAGGGAAAATAGTGGCCCCTAAGATTGGAAAGACAGAGAAGTGAATACAGTGAATGATGGCTTACCAGAGCAGAAACTCACAAACTGAACCCTTGGGGAAACCAGTGCCCAGGGAAGAAAACCTAAACTGTAACTGACAAGTTGTCCAAGGCTTAGGGTAGACAAATCTGGAAGTTAAAAACTATAGGGTGACCCAGTCATAGGGGGAACTCATTATACTGTGAATTTTACCTTTAAGAGATTGACCACCTCCTTACAAAAAAATAGTGGAGAAAAATCTGCTCAGGTTTCTGGCAAAGAGAGGGGTAAATGATTCATTTTTAAATGCACCAGAACTCTATTCTTCTTAACAAGGCCTGCCCTCAGGGGAAACTAGAAGAAGAGTCTAAATTTAGGGGTATTATTCCAATTTAATTAACCCGGGGAAGGGAAACACTCAATTTCATCCAGCTGCAGCTATTCTGTCTGAACCAAGGGGGAAGAAAGAAAAGAGAAACCTTGTAAAATTCACAGTTCAGAGGCACAAGATTACTAAAAGGCCTAACCAAAGGACTACAGAACACTTCTCCCTCCACACCTCACCACCACATCTCACCACCACATTACTAAAAGCCTATGTATAGGAGTTCCTTTCACCTAGTACATTATACTTGGCTATCAAGAAACATGACAACGCTTGCCTAAAAAGGCAAAAAACACAAGAAGAAACAGCAGCATCAGAAGCAGATAGGGCAAGAATGTTGGAATTATTAGACTGGGAAATTTAAAACAACTCTGATTGTTATGCTAAAAGTTCTAATGGATAAAGGAGACAGCATGCAAAAACAGATGGGCAGTGTGAGCAGAGAGATGGAACTCCTTAGGAAAAAAAAACAAAGGAAATGTTAGAGGTTAAAAAACACTATAACAGAAATGAAGAATGCCTTTGATGGGATCTTTGGTAAATTGAACAAGGCTGAGGCAAGAATCTCTGAGCTAGAGAATATATCAATAGAATTCTCAAAAACTAAAAAGCAAGAAAATAGAAACTGCAAAAATATAGAATATCTAAAAACTGTGGGATAACTACAGTGGACATAATATATGCATAATGGGAATAACAGAAAGAAAGGAACTGAGGAAATATTTGAAACAATAATGACAGAGAATTTCCCCAAATTAATATTAGATCAAATCACAGATCTAGGAAGAGAGAACATCAAATAGGCTATAAGCCAAAAAAGCTGCATCTAGGCCTATTATCTTCAAACTACAGACAATCGAAGAACCAAATCCTCAAGTGTTCATTTTTCCAATACATGAACATTGTATATTTCTGCATTAAGTCTCAATGTTATTTTTAACGTTGTGAAAGAAAACTTTCACATCTTTAAATAGATACATTGCTAGGTATTTGATGGTTTTGATACATATATATCCCCTCCCTTTTTTTCTTTTTTTGAGAATTCTGTCTAGAACTAGGGATTTTCATTATTTTTATTTATTTTTTTTACTTACAGTTTTAATTTTTTAAATAGCTGTAATATTTTCTGTTCCATCTATTATCATTTTTTTAAGTTATTTTTCTCTGGAAATTTGTTCATTTCTTCTGTTAAATTTATTTGTATAAAGTATATATTTTATCATCTTTAAATGTTTGTAGGATATCTACTTCCTCTGATATCATGAGTGATATCCTATTTTACTTTATGATTTAAACTTTTCTCCTTTTTAAATCAGTTTCATGTAGGTTTATGCATTAGTTTACTGTTTCCACTCACTTTTTGACTTTGATTTTTATTGCTTGTCCATATTCTATGCTTTATACTTTTATACTTTTATATAAATTCTTCAGAGCTCACATATAATATAGCCATTTAAGAGTTTTTATTTTTTCTTTAAGCACTGCTCTAGCTGCATAAAATCTGCTTTGATATATGGTGGTTTATTGTCACTTAACTAATTTAATTTCTCTATTTCAGTATTCTTATTTATTAGGTTCAATCACATTTAAGATTGTGATCTTTACAAAATGAACTGTTATTATTAAGTGATCCTGGTTTTACAGGGACATTTATCAAATTTTTTATGATATCTGAATATTGAATCAAAACTTTAAAACTCAGTAACTGATTTTATTTTTGAGAATGAAAACACTTGTTCATGAAGAAATACACACTTTGGGCTACACAGGATGATAAAAACATTTCATATGACAATAGTATTATTTTATTTTATTTTATTTTATTTTATTTTATTTTATTTAACTCATGCAACATAATAGCTTTGTACAAACTTTTTGTTAGTTGCTGTCTTTATGATGAATATGTGAGTTAGAAAATGTTTTAAAAAGATGTTTGTGGTAATGGTTGCAATAAAATGTTCTCTACTAAGTCCTTCAAATCATAGTTTCATCAACAACTCCTTTTGGCAATATTTTAACATTATGCTATGTCAGTAAAAAAATCAAACTTAATGGATAATTTTGCCAAGAAAATTTTGCCAAGCTTTGAATCTCTACAATTTAGTGTCACTGTCAATTGGCACTTCAGAGATAAGGAAATGAGAGGAACAGAGGAAGTAAAATACTAATGTAAAAAAATTAATTTTATGTTAATAACACTATATATTTTATGCTATGTTGTAAATATTAAAGTAAAATTCTACAAGAAGAGTTCACTTTTATAGTTGAATTACAATGTTATGTAGAAGTTCATTGAACAACATTAGCAAAAGATATCAGGGACTAAAACTAGGATAGTGTCAGTAGAAATGAGAAAAAGTATAGAAAATGGTGAGATACTGTGAATGTGGAATAATCAGGTTTGGCAACTGGTTGAATGTAAGAAGCAAAAAAATGATTAAAATGATCCCAATTTAGAACTGACTGACTAGAAGAATCATAAATAAAAGAGAAAAGCTTGTGTTTTCAAAAAAGAGACAAAGTAAATTCAGTGTTGAGCATGTAGTCACCCATCAGGAAATTCATGTCAAAATATTCAGCTGGGTGTTTATTAATGTTGAAATGATTACCAGTTCTGATTTTGATTATAGGTTAGTTCTGTCTGCAGTCAATCATAGATTTTTTAAAATGACTTGGAGATGATGTATTTAAAAGTATAGTTTCAAAATTATTTTCAATGTGGGGAAAATATCCTCACAGATGATGAACAGAATCAGGCTTCTGAAGACTGTAAAAGTGAATCAAAAGTCTGTCCATTCTGAACATTTTTTTAACTGAGACTTCTGTTGTTTCACCAGTTTTTAGGCTTTGATAACCCAGATTATTTATGTCTTTATCTCTTGCTAGGATTCCTGGAATTTTTGGAAAACATTTGGTAACTGGTTTTTTTGGGGGGAGGGTATGAAATGAATCGTCTGGGTGAAATCAAGAGTTTTATAGATTTAACCACTGGTAGGTTCATACTGATGCTGTCTCACTTATTGAGACCTTCACTATCCTGCAACAGGTAATATTTTTGAATTTTTTAGATTTAGGAATAGTTTAATAAAAGACTGTGAGTCAATTTGTGTTAGTGATCAAGAATTATCATGTATTTTTGTATGTGTGTAGATAAGGCTCTTGATTAGCCTTTGTAGCCACTCATGGAATGGATAATCAAGACTACAGCATGATAAATGATGTAAGACATCAGAATTTACATATTAAAGGATCAGACTGAGAAAATAAAGAATAATAATCTGTTATCCTTTATTGAATGGCTTCTCTGTGTTAGATACTGTGCTATTTTGTGTTGCCTCATTTCACTTAATTCTAACAATAGCCAATGTAATATATCCAAAACTCTTGATCTTATATCATTCACACACACACACACACACACACACAAATCATCATGGTTCTTATTCTTCCTTTTCTCTGTTATACATAGTTTTTCACTTTCCAGTGTCTCTGACTTCAAACATATTCACACATTCTACATCTAGCAGGGGAAGCAGAAGACAACCTGTTTATCTTTAACACTCAGTTTTTTAATCATGCATTTCTAGCTTTAACCTCTATGCTGTACTCTATTCAGCTTTTGGTTTACTATAACTGATCTGGGAGGACAGGATGACTTCTTCATTTTTTAGGCTTTTTCTTCTAAATTATTGACCCTTTCCAATCTTCTTCCTGCTAAAGTTCCTTGCAGAATTTGGTTACTTTTGACTACATTTTTCTTGAAACAATCTCTTGGAATTCTAAATTATTCTGAAATCTCTCTTCCTTCTAATCCTTCATGCTGTTGTGTATATGGCTTCTTTTTCCTCCTTCTGTCCCTGATAATAGTTTTACCTATAGTACTTATTTTTTGATACTCTGTTTCAAACTCTTTCAGTTTCTCCTAATATATCATCTATTATGTCTCTTTTAATGACTTATAAGTTATTTTGAGTACCAGGTGTTCATCTTAATTCTGGTCTCAGAATTCTCACTTCTTACAAATAAACTTAACTTGTAGTTAGCCATCAATTGAATGAATAAAAAACTAGCCAGAGGGAGTTTCTGGTTTTTTTTTTTATCATAATAAATTTACTTAATGAATAAAGATAAAATTTTATTTCTTCATGTTACCCCAGCTACCCTGTCGCCACTTGTACATGGGAAGAAATGTATCTTATGTTAATTGTGTGTCTTCTAAGAACATAGCACAGTGATCTGTAAATAGAATCCAGTCATCAAATGGACATTAATTGAATGAACAAAGAAATGATTTAATTAGTTATTACTTATTATTACTTATCACTTATTAATTATCACCTATGCTTTCTGTGCATCAGTCAAAATATTTGCTCATTTGTAAGATCATTGTAATGCTGTTAGAACTCAGATCATATTTTAGGGTGTGTAGGCAAAATAAATAGTAACTTATCCAAAGTTAAATAGTCATACATGATGGATTGGATAATGAATCTGTTATCTCTGCTGCAAGCTATTTTCATTATACCAGTTTCTGTGTCAGTTTTTGGAAGAAAACTTTGTTAAATTATTAAGTAAATTCAATAAGCCCAGTATTATGTTCTTAAGCCCAGTATTATATTCTTATGACTAACACATAAGTAATTCTACACTGGAAAAGTGGGTAACATTTTTATTTTATATGTCACAACCAGTCTAGGTTATAACATATTTCAAGGAAAAATAGCAATTACTAAATTTCACATTTATTCTGTTGTTATTTCTTGATCCCAGAAATAGTTGCTTTTTCAATTCAGCTGTTCTGATTCAGTGGCCTGACTCAGTTCTCTGATATCATAGGAATGAATTTGAGCTTATACTCAGATAAGCATTTTTCTGTTATGGTTGATGTTATACATAAAATAATAACATAACTTGCACGTAGTGGATTTTTCCATAAAATTTGACAAAAATCTTAGTTTATGTATAACATTCATTACATTTCATACTGAAATACACTCTATTCATGAACATAGCTACTTAAAATTATCAACCAAATGGCCAAAGTGAAAAATAATAACAGGATGTGTGTCCTGTAAAGACAATTCGTCCGAAAGCACACCTGATGTTAAAGTTTTAGCGAATCAAGATGTTAAACACTTTCCTGATCTCTTTTTGATAGAAAGGTCTCTTGGAATATCAGTGGAAATTTCCCTTATAATAATTAGTATAAAGTGAATAGACCATTCAGAGCATTTGAAAATTCTGAGGTATATGTTCATTCCTGGTCTGTTATTAGCCTCTCATGGAAAGATTAAATATACAAACGAGAGACCAGAGCCAATATTTACTTCACCTCTCATCAGCACATTGTATATAACGAAATGTCAATAAGAGCAAGGTGGTGAGTTTACTCCTGGTTGATTCCAAAGTACTTTATTTACTTTCAGGGCTGCAGTCTAACAATGAATAAGTAGCTCCACCTATAGAATTTTAAATCTAGGGCCGGTATGAGTCTTAAACCTTATCTTAGAATACAGGTGAGAAAACTGAGACGCAGAGAGGGTAAAAGAACTTGCTCAAGGTCAATTATTTAATAATAATACCAGGTGTAGTAGTTTTCTACAGCTGTGTAACAAATCACCAACAACTTAGTGACTTAAAACACTACCCATTTATTATATGACGGTGTTTATAGATAAGAAGTCTAAGCCCAGACTGGTCTCCAAAGGCTAAAATCAAGAGATTGAACAGGGATGCAATCTCATCTGAAGCTCAATCCCTTCCAAATTCACTGATTATTGACAGAATTGGTTCTCTTATATTTGTGGAACTTGGTCAGTACTTTCTTGCTGACTGTCAACTGGGTGCCATTATCAGATCCTAGAGATCACCTGCCATTCCCAAACATGTGGCTCTTTTCATAACGTGGTAGTTTGTTGACTTTTGCTATTTCTGACCTCTAGACTATATTTGGAAAAGATTACTTGATTGTGTCAGGCCCACCCACCTTCAAGCAAAGATTATATAAGATATGCACATCAGGGGTAAAAATCTTGGGAGTCATATTTAATTCTGCATACCAAACTGAGTTTAAAAAGGAGTTTCATCCACTCTGTCCAAATGTTTTCATCTTTATATATCAAAAATGTCATTTTTACCCAATTCGTACCTCTTTAATTCCTGGTTTTATTCAAAAGAAAAACCAAAATTTTAGAGATAAGCAGTCATTTGGAGGCATTCAGCTTATCTTGAAGTTAAACAACTTTATATCAATTCAATGGCCTGTATGCAAATACTTTTTTAGATTCTAGTTATTTAACATAATTATGGTTCCTGGAGTTGTTATAAAATTTATATGAACCTATGTCACTTGGGATTAGTACATCTAAAAGACATATCTGAGATGGTCACAGTTAACTGTCATTGTCACTCAGTTTGGGCATCAACTACCCTTTCTTCAAATACTGCTTTGATCAGACTGCAATTCAGGACTTTACAGTCTACTGAAAAGATCAGAGAGCAGTAGACTTGAATAAAAGTTGTGGCAGTAATAGACAGGATCTCAAAACTACAGTAGCAGTGAACTGTAACGATAGTAACTCTCAAGTAGGTCCAGGAGTATTACAAATAGACCATGAAATTCCTCTTTCTGTAGGCTTTGATCAAAAACAAAAACCTCATCCCTGGAGGACAGCAATCTAGTGTCACAAGGTCACTTATGGAGTCTTAAACTCTACCAACATCTGAACTTCTGCCAAAACTCTTGAGAGGAAAAGTGGTTTCTTTCTAGGAAGAATTCCAGACTGGAATTTTCCAGAGATATATTTCCATCTAACAGTTTTTAGTTAACATGTGATATTTGGGTAATCATTCAGGTTATCTATGTCTCAAATTCTCTAAACATGAAGAAGCACATCTCACAATATCAACATCTATGTTTAATTCTTCCCCCACACTAGAATGCCAATTGAAAATTTAGCATTTGTCAATTGTATATTATATATCACCTTCCACTCATAAAATGCTACTCTCCTGCAACAAATGTATGTTCTTTACCTGCTGCTTACTCAACTTTGTTACAAATTGTTATTAATTTAGGAGAAAGTCTCTCTCTGCTATTTTTCCTTTTCCTATCACTTTCCTTTCATTAATTATCATGCATCCTTAGTCCTTCATAGACTACTATATTGACCTGATGTCGAGTGCAAACTCTTATTTGATGACTCTACATTTCAAACATTTTCTATGAACTATTTCTGTGACTCAGATATAATTGAAATCTACCTTCTACCAGATATCACCTTGCTCAAAACAAATTCCAGGGGAACCACCACCTCCCAACTCAGAAGTGAAGGTAAACTTACGCATGTGTGGTGATAATGGTAATATACTTTGAAAAAAAAAAACAAAACCCAGATTAGAGTTGTACTATCATTTCATATATTACTTACTTGTTTATTAGAATAAAAATTAAATGCATTCTCAGATTATAGATAAAAAAATTTATAAACTTTGCCTTTTCATTGAGAAAGTGATGGAAATCAATAAATATAAGATCAGTCCCTAAAGCATTAGCTATTTTCTCTAAAAATAGTTTTAAGTGTAGAGTTTAAGTGTTTTCTAAATCTCTACATCAAGGCCAGGGTATCTCTAATCTGTCTAATATTAATCAAATTAGTCAGGTTGTACTTTAAAAAGGACATAAACAAAGTATAACTAGGATGGTTTCAATGGCTTCCATTTTTCTGTAATAGTTGTGCTATTATAACTAAAGGTGCTAGTATGCATGGAAAAAAGAAGAGCCAATGTGTATAGATCTGCCCACATATATCCATTGTTTGTAATTAAGAATTATGGTTAATATGTCTGGTATACCTGGTTATCACTTAGTACTGTCCTTGGCTTCATGTGTTAGAAACCCAAAATTACCATGGTTTAAACAAGCTAGGTAGTCCAGGGCTGGTAAGATACTATACGATGTTAGAGAAGCATGTGCGTTCTTTGTTGTGTCTGTCTCTTGCTTTACATATATATGCCTCTTCAAGGTATAAAATGGCTTTCCCAGTGCTAGTTATGCCTAGATTCCATACTGCAAAGCACTATTGATGTAGAAGTATGTCTGCTTCTCTCTAAGACTACTTCTCATTAGCTGGACACAAATATCTCCGCTTCTATCCTGATAACCTGACCTTAATCACATGGTCACATCCATTTGCGAGGACATCTGAGGAATAAAGTCTTCTTTCTAGACATGAATATGTTCAGATAATATGTTCTAACGTTGAATGGGAAAAAACTAAAAATGAAGAGCAGGGATAACTTGTGGTCTCTGCTATATCTGAACTATTGCAAGAACTACTTACATTTCTTCTCTCTAGCTCTCACTCACAGGTTCATGTACCACAGTATTGCCTCATTAATCTTTTAGTGTTGTTGAAGCCAGTTTACTGAACTGCATGTTCAACTACTCTGAAACAAAACTAAAACTAAACACTTCGTCCAAAATAGTCCATTCTGTAGGCAGCCTGCATAATTTTATACATGCTATTAACTTCTGTAATGCTCAGCACTTCCCTTTTGGTGTATTGCAATTTCATATACCTCTCTAGGCCCATTGACTTCTAATCAGCTTTTTCTGGTTACTTTAGTTTATAGCAATCTACTCCTATGTGAAATTTTGTAGTACTTTGTGTCTCAAAACTTTCAAGAATTGCTGTTATTAGAATCATTTATTAATGTGTTATGTTTTCCCTACTTGACTGTAAGAATTTTGAGAACATAGGCTATGTTCTTTTTCATTTTTATAACTTCTACAGTACTGGGCACATCATTGTTTGTATATAACAAGTGTTCTCTAAATATCAGTAAGTAAATGAATGGATTTATAAATAAATGAATTAGGTAGTTATGCTCTATGTGTAGATGGTGCCTCATTTAATTCCTATGCACATGGTACCTGGTTATTTTGGGGTATGATGAAGAAGACTGTTTTTCAGTTTTTCAATATATAGACCAATTTAAAACCAATTTACATATAGCATAGGAAAAAGATATATTTTTAATTGGAATTTTCCTTTTATCAATATCTATCTTTGGTAAAATTTGTTTCTATCACCTGTCTAAATTATCAAAAGTCTCATGGCCTTTATTTTCCAAATCTTCTTCAGTTAAAATATAAAGTACATATTTTTTCATAAATTAGAATTATATTTTATAGACTTATGCAGGATGTTTTCTTTCTTTTACTCATTCTTTACATTTTCACTGGGGCATGGTGTCATCCACTCTTTTCCCAAGAAAATGGTATTGGTAGAACACTTCTAGTATTACTCTTCACTCTATTTTTCCTCTCCATAGAAGAGAAATGCTTTATCTGATTGGTTACATCTAAAGTATATCTGTGCTTTTCCTTCTGGATAATCAGGCTGCATGCTTCATAGGTTCACTTCTCTGCATCCTTGTCTCCTCCCCACCCAGACAGACCTTATCCATGTGGGAGAGACCTTGGGTGTTTAGCTGTGTTATCTATCCTTGTGTGACTAATTTCATTTATTGGGGTAGGGAAGAAGAGTAGGAAGGACACTTTAACAATTTCCAGGAAATAGTCTCCAATTCAATTTTAACATGAATAAGCTGGCATTTCTGACTCTTGTATCTACCTCTCAATAGGTTCAAAGCTTGGAGAGCATAGATGAATGATTAATTTTTCTTAAACTTCAGTAAATACCAGCAGAGAGAAATATTGGATATTCTATAGATAATTAACAGTTTCTTCCATACCTCAGTTTTTTAAAACCTTCTTTTGGACAAAATATTATATTTGTAGTTTTAAAAATAGTAACTCGTTAAAGTTTTTTTAAAGGTATAATTGACAAATATTATTGTCAGAAACTTAACATATAAAACATGATGATTTGATTTATATATACATTGTGAAAGGATGTCCTCCATCAATTTAATTAACACATCATCCTACAGATCGCTTTTTCTTTTTTTCTTGAGAACATTTAAGTTCTACTGTCTTAGCAAATTTCAACTTCTACAGTGTTTTTGTGCAGGAGGAAAAATATATGAAAATATGTAGTTATATTGGGCTGGCTTTAAAAATTCAAATTACAAATATACATTTAGTTTGAACCATATAAAATTACCAATATTTAACTTTTATTACAAAAATAGCAATTTCATATAGTCAATTTAATAAAACTCAATAAAACTCAATTTAATAAAACTTATTATAAGAGGAATAGTTCAAAAATGCTTTCTTTTACTGGCATTAAAATAATTTTATATTTTGTGGTAGTAAAAATACAATTAAGATATTTTTACATTTAGTCTTATTTAAATGGTATATCTCTCCATCTACACTCTGAAAATTATTTTTTATGTGGCATATAATGTTAAAAATAATATAAATGTATAATTTTATCTAAGTTGTTTTTAAAAGAACTCCAGGCAGTCATGAGTCAATCAGTTTATTCATAACCTCTTCTCTCTGCAGGTACATCATGACTATTTTCTTTTCACTCACGTTAGAATGCCAGATGTATTATAGCAAATCACTAATATATTTTAGGTTGAACTGACATGAAATAAACTGAAATTTTTTGCTCCAATTTTGGCCCTCATTTATATGGCAGTACAATAATATTTTAAAGGCAGTAAAATATTTGTATTGGATACAAATATCTACATATTCAGTGATTCATTTTTGATGAACCCAGGAAACAAAAAATATTAAAGATCCATAAAAAAGATTCATGTAAATTGTAGCTATTTATGAATAATATAGTTTAAGAAGTTATAACCTACCTTTAAAAAAAAAAACCTGCTGAGTACAACTTAATGTGTTCAATTAGTTTCAATTCTAATAATTTCAGTAACCAATGTAGTAGACTAGACCATCTAGGAGAAACAAAATTATAACAAGCAAACAAACAAAAAGAGGAAAGAAAAGAATAAGACGGAAAAAAAAAGAAAGAAAAACAGCATCAGTATCAACTGGCTTACTTGTGTCACTTGGTCTTAGCCTTAACACTACTGAAAAATGTTGCATTAAATTCTGATTCTTTATTAAAAACTCATTCAACATGTAATAGATACTTACCAAGATTTTTCTCCATGTCAGACAATATGATGATTGGTAATTATTCGAGGAATAAGAGGACATGATCCATGCCCTCTAGAAACTCTTGGTCTATTGGAGAGACATACCCCAGCAACACACAACAGCTTTTACTGCTATAAATCAACAGCATTTGAAAGGAGCTGTATTGTAATCCTAACGAAAAATTGTAAGTTCCCTAAATACAAAATTGTTGGGGGGAGGGTGGTGTAGTGGATATTGTATTTATTCTTCCTGGTGTGGTAGCAGAGCTCTGTCATAACCCCTATAGCTTCAGCATTGAGCAGGTCTCATCTCATACCAGGATGGAGACCAGGCCAAAAGGTAAGGTAAATATGAAAGATTGTCTTCAGGATCACATTTTTACCAAAACTAATACATATACTCAAAAATATATCTTGTCCTCTTGTAAATCTTTCAGAGTGTTGAACCACCGGACTAGCAAACTTAAAACAATCGACAGATAGGTTTAATTTCTAACAGGATAATTTTAAGTAGATTTAAATAGATATTAAGCAACACCAATGAAATCTAAAAAGCAAAAATCCTGGACATTTTTAACCTCAAAGACTAAAAAATAAAATAAAATAAAACAGGGAATAAAAGAATATTAAATCCTTAAAGTGATTCTGCAACATAAAAAAAATAAAAACAATACTTTTATAAAAAGAAATATTTTAAAATCTCTATAATAGGAAACACAAATTAAGTTTTATCTAATTTAATTTTATTTCATGTAATTTATAAAAGTTAGGAAAATGTGTACATTATGAAAGTAAAACACAACTTTAATAAAAATATTAAGTGAGAAATAAATAGAAAAATAAACTTAGATGAGAAATATAAAGAACCTGAGTCACCTGATAACCTAACTAAAAATAAATGATACAGGAAATAAAGAGCATAATTGCTTCTAAGAAGAGGTGGAACAGTCAGTTATACAGAGTATATTCTAGAGCGAATTTGCCTGAAAGTAGAGCATTTGGAAAACTTCATTAAAAGGATTAAATAGCAGATGAAAGCTATGATGATTATAGAACAGCTCAAGATGCAGGTTACATACTCAAACCCAAATGAAGAACTGAAGGGTACATATGAAATAATTAACGATTTAATAGCCAAAACTGTTCCTAGTACTGGAAAAAAATATATGCATTTAGATAAATGTTTTCACTAGTGGCAGCTACCATAAATAAGTTTAACATGCCCTTGTGAAATTTTCAAAATTATAGTTCAAAGAAATCATCTTAGACTGATCTAGATGGATAAAAACAAATATATCTAAAGAAACAAATATCAGATTGACCTCAGCTTCTACTTCCATATTAAATATTAAAAATTATAATATGAAACAAACTCGATAAGCTTTGAAAAGGAACATTTTTGACCAAAATAATATATAGTATCCTAAGTTGTGGTTTCATATTTGACAATAATTAAAGAGAATCTGTAGTGTTACTTATGGAGATCTTACCAATTTGCCTTTTTCTTTTATAAGTCAGATGATTTAATTTGTATTAGCAACAAAAGATAGTTTATATATGTAAGGATTTATAAACTATGCCACACATGCATTTCTCTTGAAAAATAAGCTTATGGAAGGTTTTTTCTAGGAGGCTGTATTGTTTTTCTATAGATGTCATAACAAATTACCACAAACTTGAGGCTTAAAACAACAGAAATTTATTTTCTCACAGTTCTGGGGGCCAAAAATCTAAAACACAGGTGTCAGCAGATCTGTACTCTCTCTGGAGGCTCAAAGGAAAATCCTTTCTCTACTTCTGATGTCACCAGGAGTTTCTTATGACTGTAGGTTTCTAATCTCTGCCATGTCTTCTTACAGACTTCTGCTCTACCCTATAAATAAATTTATTTATAAATTTATAAAAAATTTATTATGACTTTAATAAGTTTAGTGCATTTATTTTTTCAAGACATCTCATTCTATATAATTGCCTATCATTGTGAAAGATGATCTTGATTTTCAAAACTAAAAATTGTCAAAGAAAGAAACGTAAAATAATCTGGGATATCTCAATATCCTCAATGTAATTACATCTGCAAAGACCCTTTTTCAAAATAAGGCCACAGTTCCATGTACCAAACATATCTTTTCCAGATGCACCATTCAATCTACCACATAAACCAAAAGATGAAATAAAATATGAAACTAAAGAAAAATTTTGTTTTATAGCTAGTGAAAATTAAAAATGTTTTCACAAACTTGGAAAAAGACTGATTATTATGTAGCCATGACAATGAGTAACATTCAGGATTGGTTATAAATGTATTTAGTCAGTCAACAACAGCTAGCTTCTGTAAATATACTTTTGTAAGCCAGTCAATTAATTGTAGCCTCTGATTCCTGCAAGTCAGCCAATCAGGAACAAACTCCTACCAATAAACATTCCTTTGACTGCCAACCAATGAATAATATTCTCACCTGAGTAACCACACTTCTAAAGGTGATGTCAACTTGTTTATGTCTTTGGAAGTTCATGAATTCTTAAACTCCAAGCTAAAGACTCTGTATATGATGAACAGTCTACTCTGGTCAGGGAAACCAAGTCTGATTAGCATAGACTTCCCGTACTAGAGTTCACAACAAATTCCATTTTGTCTTTTTTCTTTCTGATACTCAGTGGGAGCCTCATTTTGACACTACCATTCAAATACCTTTATATTTTTTTCATACTCCAACTTGGTGATAATTTCTCTTTTCAAAACATTTAATTTTGTTTAGGTGAAGCAACCCTTGGTTGACCTCACAGATTGCAAGGACTTCAGTTTACAATCCCTTGTTTTATTTATTTATCTATTTATTTATTTATTTTTATTCCTACAGTACCTGGTCTCCTGTCCAAGTACTAACCAGGCCCGACCCTGCTTAGCTTCTGAGATCAGATGGGATCAGGCTGCATTTAATATTTTTAAACTACCTCTTCCTCTCTATTGATTTTAAATCACATTGTTTTAGAGCTGTCTCTTATAAATAGCATATAGATTACTTTTCTTATTCTTGTGTTCCATAAAACAAAATATTTTTTTCTAAGAAAAGAATATTTCTATTTTTCTGTTTCATGAAGTGAAAGCTTTCAAATTAGGCATGCTATTTAACATTTTTACAATTTTATACTGTTAGATATATAAACCAGAGACATCTATTCCTTTATTCTCATTTTCCATGACAGAAATTTTACTTCTAAGATGGAAGAGTTTTTAGTGAAATTAGAGAGAGTAGAAAAAGGTCTTAGAGTGTGTGGCATCTCTGACTTTTCCACAGAACAATCTTTAAGACAGTGTTTTTCTTCTCCTCCTCCAGGGAGAATTCAACCTGTTCTTGAAAGAGGCCTGAGGAGGGGAGGCCTGACTAAAATTGCTCGATTGCCTAAAATAAAAAAGATGTTATAAGATACACTTGTGTAATTGGACCTGAATAATCAAAATGATATGATGATGATGATGATGACTATGACAAAGAAAACGATGCAATGATTAAAATAATTTTAGATTTGTTTGTTTGAAGGAAAGGTCAACTTTGACTTGCTTTTGGAGTAGTATATCTTCAGTCTTCAGAAGAAAAAAAAACATATATACCTGGGCATCTCCTCACATCGCATTAAGTTAAATTCTGACTTTAAAAATTTAGTACATTTATTTTTTCAAGATATCTTATTCTATATAATTGTCTGTTATGGTGAAAGATGATCTTGGTTTTCAAAACTAAAAATTGTCAAAGAAAGGAAAACAATATTTCTAAGCAAAAAATTGTATTACTCCATTTTGAGCTATAACTTTCTCAATTATACCTTTTATTTTCTTTATTATAGCTGTTTTCTCAAAGGAATTTCCAAGTTCCTTGAAAATACACTTGCTGAAATTCTCGGAATACAGATCCATTAGACATTGTATAAGGCGCACTTAGAGGTTAACAATACACTTAGAGGTTCCTGAAGTCTCTCTTGTATGTTTCATCTACTGAAAATAAAACCAAAGATGAAAATGATTCAAAAACTCTGCTACCTGTTGTACCAAAGGATTAAGGACAATAATATTTATTCTAGAACATGACCTAAACTGTGAAGTTAATATTGAGAATGATTAAGCAAATCATACGTAATTCACAATGACATACCCTAATTTTACTAATTCTCCCTCACCTGCTTTTTCCTTCTGCATTCTAACATTTTAGTTATATTAGCCTTCTTTATAATTCATAATATGTAACAATATAGTTTCATTAATAATATCAGGGCATAAAACATAAATGATATTTTTTTCACCCAGAACACACAATTTAAATTATCTACATGTTTAAAAAGAAGATGTAGGTTTTATTAATTTGTATTTCTTTTTTTTTCCTCTGAGTGCATACATGAATTCTAATTTGGATGATAATCATGATTCTATCATATTTCAGAACGTATTGTTTGCCGTAAGCTGTTGTTTTAGTATTTTTTTTTATTTAAGAAATGAGAAATAAGCATTGCCAGCCTATATAAGCACGGATTCATATTTGTTACTATATCCTTTTCATGAACAAAAAGTTCAGCTTTGTTTTTGCATGGAGGTGAAAGAGTGATAGCGGTGTTCCATTCTCAGGGCCAGACTTTATATTAAATATTTTAATTGTCCTCAGTAAAAGGCCTTGAAAAATCAGAAATGTTTCTGCTATTTCACAAAGATATTAGAGCACATGGTCAGTCATTCTTTTTGATGTGCCAAGGGAGGAATGGAGATCAGTTAGTGCTGGTTTTTAATCAGAGAGAAAAATAAGAACATGTAAAAGAATAACATTGGAAGGACATGGGCAAGGTGGGCCTTTTTGCCTCCAGGAGTCACTTAAAAAAATTTTTTTTTCTAAATGTTGAGTTAAACATTTTCAATTTATGCTGAAATTTGTTATAAAAAGCTGTCTTTTTCTTTCCCATTCTTTTTCTATAATAGAGGGATAATAATAAAAATATTTCACTTGTATAATTGCTCTGAGGTTTAAATAATATAATATGGCTCAAATGATTAGAAGAGTATATGTATCACATATATATATATATATCTATATATGCTGTCATATTTATAATTATTATTGTTATTTCTATTTCTACTATTTTATTACTACTTGGTTTCAGTCCCTGTGCTAGTTTCTGAGATACTGTAAAAAGCACAAGACATCACTTCTCATCTTGAGTTGCTCATTGATTATGAGGGTCATCTAGAAACATTGCCATGAAAAGAGAGTAAAGATAGTCACTATAAATTTCATGGAAGAATAAAAACTCCAATGAAGAGACATCAATTGAGCACGGTCTTCAAGAATGAAGGGTCTTCATTGAGGGAATGGTATATGCAAATGCACAAAAGTATGAGAAAGCATGACAGACAATACAAGAGGCAGTTGATATAGCCGCAGCATAAAGCTAATGACAGAAAATGAGCTGAGTGTACATATAATTGATTTCTTGGTATCAGAAATAAAATTCTAGCTACTTATAAAAAAAGGGATTTTATTAGCAAAATTATAATCTCTAAAATGTCCAGGATTAAAGTTTACATTCTATATGGCCAACAGCACAGAAACTGGGAGAAGTTACTTATGGATGAGTTTGATCCATTTGAAACCTGTTTTATTTATTTATTTATTTATTTATTTGTTTGTTTGTTTGTTTATTTATTTAGTTTTAATGTATTTGGGTAATATTCGTTAATAAAATCATATAGGTTTCAAGTGTACAGTTTTACAATGCATCATCTGTATATTGCATTGCGTGTTCACCACCCAAAGTCAAATCTCCTTCTGTTACCATATGTATTTAAGACCTGTTTTGAAAGCTTGCTTGGGTGGTCAAAAGAGTTTCCTTGAAGGGTCAAGACTATTATTCCCTGTATGGATAGTTTTAGCCCTCCTCTTAGGTCATAAGTCCTCTGGGTCTCTGCTGAATACCTCAGGTGAGCACTCAACAGTCTGTGCTCTGGGTAAATGTAATGGAACTATCTTTATTCTCTGTGCTCTGGGAATTGTTTGACTTTTATTCGCTAGTTATTCTTTACTAGCTTTGTAGACTTTGACGTTATAAATAGCCTTTTACTAAGCAGATTTTAAAAGGGACTCTAAAAAGATTTTTGTGGGCATTTTTTTCTGTATAGCCTCTTTGTTTCTAAAACTCCAACCCACATTGTCCATTCACTTCAGCTTCACAATGTTCAGTCACCCCTAACTCCAACGTATACCTCCTCAGAGCCTGGTAACTCAGGATATGGATGGGTCTCTCCTACTTTGGTCCATCATCCTAAAATCGCTTCCAGGAAGAAAATAAGGATATTCTAAAGTTCATTTCATTTCCATTATCTCAGCATTCACAGTTGTCCTTTGCCTTTCAGATCTCTGAACAAATATATTTTGGGTGGGTATTTTTTTTCCCATTATTAATGGTTGTTCTTGCATTTTTTTTATTGCATTATAGTCTAAAGTAAAACTCTTCAGGAAATATTTTGAATTTTCTTTTACCTTATGTCTGACTAACACATCAGAGAGAAGAGAAGTATTTCCAAAGCCCATTCAGTTGACCATCTGCTTCATAATTTTATGGAGTGCTCATTAAATGCCAATTCTTCCACTCTACCCTAATCTAAGTAAAAATCCCCAGGAAATGGTCTGAAGTATCAATATTCTCAGTTAACTTTCCCAGCTGATTATTAGGTAAAATAATGATTATAAATCCATAGAATGGATCTAGGTAAGCCAAGATAAGGTTTATAATATTCCTGTATGTGCCATGTGAGATGTATGTAATTATAACAATATCAGAACGATTAACCTAGATTTTGAACGCTGTCATTGAGGATGCTCTAAATAAAATTGCCAGGAGCCTCTTGACAAAGATTGCTCATTACAGGGTTTAGGTTGCTGTAAAATATCATTTTTGGAAATATTATAATATGAAAAAAAACTTTTGCTTCATGAAGTTTTCAATCCATTGTGTGTGATGTGAGGTGTGGTCTAACATGCTCCTGCAGAACTGAAAGTCATTATGAGGGAGAAGTACATCATGAACCACTATCTGGTTTACATAAGTTGTCCTGAAATTGAGGGTGCCATGGCAAGAAAGTGAGAGAAAGTGTTAAGTATTGCCTTCAGGTGAGTTTGGGGAAGTAGAGAAATAAGGAAGGATAATACTTGAGCAAAAGGCAAAGAAAACAATAAGGAGGCTTTGAAAGTCAGACATTATTATGCTTAAATTGCTGACTGGATAAGGTTAGAAAGAATCAGAAATAACCTTGTTTTTGTTATATCTGGTTCTGAGTAACATTTGCAAGTAATATGCCATTTCAAATTAAATGAGATAGATTAATATTGAGTGATCTCTTCCTTTTAAAAAGAAAAAGTAAAGAATAATCTTGAGTAGAAGATGAGGAGAATCAGGTTTTTCACTCTCCTCATATCTCCTTATTTAGATTATTGGTTTATGCCAACATATGTTTGAGAAATACTTCAGGTGACTGCTGCTTGAAACAATGTTTGACCAAATACTATGCTTCTCTGTATTTTTTTTTTTAAGTGATTAAATGCCTTTGTAAAAGTATGTCATTTTTCAGAGTAAAATTGTTGATTAGAAGTGGAAGGCTACAGAATCAAAGGAAATCATGGTGCTCCCCACTTTTTCTTTCACCCTTCAGTTTGAAATTGGATATTTTTCACCTGTTTATTGTAAGGATGAGAAGACAGAACTGTCTGTTAATACAGCCTTTTAGAGCTGTCTGCTGATTATGCTGAGCACTTGAAAATGGCTTTGACTTCCACATAGCCCACTTTTTATTTCCAGGCTTTTGACCTGCTTGGCCCACCCCTGCTTCATATCCATATGAGTAACACTGAATGTGCAAAACACTGAATGAGGCAATTTGAGTAAGGTAATGATTGGATTGTTACCAAATCATCTTCATGGTAGGGAAAAAACTACCATGTGCCACATTTTCCCTGAGTCGGCAACGCAGTTTGAAAAGCAGCATAATTTGAAAGAATGTACAAAGGGAGGCTTAATTAAGGATGACAAAGATTTATTATAACCTCTTTTTTAGTTTCTCAGGTAAAATAATTTAATTGCTACATATTTTTTCTGCTTTACCTAATGAGATTATAGACAAAATAGTTATTGCTCTTTCTCCCACTGCATCTCTCTACTTCGACTAGTCATTCTTTATTTTTGTAATCAAATTTTAATTTAAAAATGATTTTAGGTAGCTGAAGGAAACTGGACTTTGGTTGGTAAACACACAATAGAATATACAGATGTGAAATTATAGTGTACACCTGAAAATTATATAATTATATTATTGTGTTAGCCCAATAAACTTAATAAAAAATAAAATAAAATAATAAATGGTTTTAGATTTATAGAAAAAAAAACTGTACATAAAATCTAAAGAGGTCTGTGTATGCTGCACTCAGTTTATCACATTGTTAATATCTTATTTAACTATGGTTCACTTGTTATAACTAATGAACCGATATTGATGCTTTATTATTATTAACTAAGTTCCATACTTTCTTTGCTCTTTTTTTAGTTTTTACCTAATGTCCATTTTCTGTCCTAGGATTCCGTCCAAGTTACCATATTACATTTGGTTATCATATGTCCTTAGGATCCTCTAGACTATGATAGTTTTTCAGACTTTCCTGGTTTTTGATGACTTAGTCATTCTTTTTGAATGAGTGATTGACTGATCAAGTAAAAGCCAATGAAATAAACTATAAAATAATATAAATATGTAAATAGAAAGGAAAAATTGTTTTAAAAATATTGACCTCTAGTATATTAAAACTTGGATTTTTGAGAACATAGAGACAATGCTCAATACTTGATTTAGATTCTGAATTGTCATTTAAAAATGGAATTTTTGGGTACTCTGTATGTACCCTTCCAACAGTGGATAAAAGTCTGCAAACACTGTTCTTTCTCTTAACATATGAGTTTTCTGGATCACTACTGTTTATATTGATGATTCAATTACAAAGCTTGACCTTGAGAGGTAGTGTGTCGTTCTGTTTGAAAAAAAGTTTTTTAGGGAAACAATCAACTAGTAATGATAGTAAGATTCCTATTGAGCATGTATCTACCTACTCAGTTGTTGTAGCAACCTCTTAAGCTGGAAAAATATCAAAACATGATAATCAGTACTTCATTAACATTTATTTGCATTTAAGGATCTAATATAATGTTGACACCTTAGTAAGAAATGTTTAAGTTAATGTCTGTGTTGTGCAGAGTTGTTTGTATTTTAACTTCATTTGCAAATGTAATTAGGGAGGATGTACAGAGAAATCGGTGGGTATAATCAAATAGGGGAAAGGGCATGGAAGAAGGGGAGCTGAGTCAACAATTGTAATCTCCGCTAAGTTCATGGTTTTGTTTCAAGCCAATTAGATGGGAAAAATATTCTGGATACAGATATTGGACCCTATAATCCTCTTTAATGTTGATATTTCTTCTCTTCAAATTGAGAGCTAATTTTGTTTGGTCCCTTGGCAAAAACTTTTCTCTAAATCTCTTTTATTATAAACTCAAAATAGGGTTTCACGGATCAGCCTCTGTGTCATTCTGTAGTACTATGGACAGGATAAAGATTTAGGCACAAAACAGATTCTGCTCCAACTATGTAGTAGTTGTTGGCTCATTGGCAACCATTTTGATCCTGTTTAATTTCTTAATCCCCAACTCGAAGGTATATGACTATTAAAAAAGAAAACATACTGAAAAACACATCACATGATAATTCCTCAAAAATAATTTTAACTTTCTATAGGAAAAGTAAATCTAGCTTATCCAAATATATCCAAACTAAAAGTAGATATTTAGTTTAAACTGAAAGGAAATAATACTTTATTTTCTTAGTACGCTGTTGATCTAAAGTATGTTAGTATATTGGGCATATGTTTATCTAATATGTTTTCAAGATGTGCATTGTATACATACAGAAATTCACAATATGACTTTAAAATTAATTTTCAGAAATATGTTTGAGCAGATTTCCGTTGTCACCAGAAGCATTATCACAAACATAAACGATAAGAGTCCCAAGAGAGAAGGCATACATGCCCCTCTGCTTGTATTCACAAAACTCCAGTTTCCATGTACTCTCTGGTGCATGAATTATAAACAAAATATATCAGTGTCATTGAAGATTATCTTTCAGTGTCTTTTATTAGCTAGCAAATTAAATTTTTTCTATTCTCCATCTACTCTCCACCTCCTAACAATTTTCGCTTTTCTTTGCTATGATGTATCATTGTGGCAAGAGATGATAAATGACACTCAGAGAAACTGTTCCCTGAAGTATTTTTGGAAAGACCATGTGTTCAGCACAGTTTATGTCAAAAGGTACAGACCACAAATCTAGATTCTCCATATGCTTGAAGGTCAGATGATGGCAATGAACACTAAAAGAGAGACACCTCTTGTCATTGCTCTATTTATGATTCCTCCTTGTGAAAAACTCATTTTAGGATGCTTTTCTGAGAAGAGTTCAGAATCAAAAAGTAGAAGTCATCTGTTTTAAAGTGTTTTTCAGACTAAGCATAGTATTTGTCCTGTTTGTTGGAGAAAGTTGCTTATGAGTCAGGGTAAGGTTACTTTATGTTTTAAGAGAAAACTTTGAACTGCAACTTTATCTTAAATGAAATCTTTAATCATTTAATAAATAGTATTATCTAGCTGTAAAATATCCATACCTCATTTCTATTTGCCAAGGGCTGCATCCCCTTCATGTCTGCATTATTTTCACAAGAAACTGTCTCTAACATGTTCTTGCAGAGTTTCTCTCTATATATATTTTTCAAAAATACAAAACAAAAATTGAAAGAGAGTGACAAAAAGTTTCACAATGTAATATAATTTGTGCCTTTCTTTGCTATGTCATGAACTCTGACAAGGTGCTAAATTACATAGCTATCCCTTTTATCAAGACTCTGACTCACATTAAACTCTAAAATATTAATTGATGGAAATAGAAAATTTATAAGGCCAAGTTGCCTAAAAAATGAAGACTGTGGTCTCCCTGCCAGCCTATTACAACTTTCTGTGGAAACTGCATAACTCCTGAGGATCTGGAGGTACCAAAAGCAAGCCACCACATTAGTCTTCCAGTAGTGAATAATTTTCCACCAACAATGAGAATCCTACATATATGGGAAAGATAGCTGAATATAGCAGTATAGCTTGTGAGGATAAAAGCCCTCTGTCAAACAGAGGGGAGGAGTATATATATAAAGAGAGAGAAGAGGTAGAGAAAGATGTAGGTCAACCTTGAGAGAATGAAACAAATTGCCTATTTTTAAAGGGTAAAAATTGTCTTTAGGAGTTTTGGGTCTACCACTTGCCTTCAAAGTGGTAGGGCTGAAGTATTTCTTTTTTCTTTTCTTTTCTTTTCTTTTCTTTTCTTTTCTTTTCTTTTCTTTTCTTTTCTTTTCTCTTTTCTTTTCTTTTCTTTTTTCTTTTTTCTTTTATTTTCTCTTCCTTCCTTCCTTCCTTCCTTCCTTCCTTCCTTCCTTCCTTCCTTCCTTCCTTCTTTTTTCTTTCCTTTCTTTTTTTCTTTTTTCTTTTTTTTTTCTTTTTGCAATACCATATTTTCTCTTACCTTATGCTTTACCAACTTGTTTCCGCATAAAACATTTTAGGGTCCTAGTCAGTTTATTTTTCCTGGAGTCTTGTTTCAGTATGTAGATTAACTTGCATCTGTACTTCTCTTACTACCCTGTTACATAGAAATTTGCCTCCTACTTGCCTCATCTCCTCCTGAACTTCACTGTCAGTTATCCATTCCTGCTTCCTGCCTTAGCTACATTTTGTAAAACCAAGTTAACATTGTTTTCATATTTTTTAATACAGAGGGGGAAGAAAAAGTCTTAAGGCATTTGTTTGCTTTAGTTTAAAGGGATAGGAGATGTATCCATGTGGGATGAGAATAAAGGAGAGCATCCTACAAAGTGCAAGGATCTGACTGAAACTCAGGAGAGCAAGTCTAGTACACTACATATATCTAGGTAATTCTGATGCATAATGACTACCTTGCTTCTTCTTTATATTTGTTAAATAGCTGTGTATAGAGCTCAAATAAAATTAGCATAGCTGTACCTCAATATCCTTTGAACAAGCCTACCAGGAATATAGACTTTTTTCTCCTGGAGTTAAAATTTGCTCAGTGTCCCCTAATCATCCTGAGACAACATTCTACGTTTTGCTGCCCTTTCCCTAATTTTTTTTTTCTTTTGATCAGACTGTTATTACCTTTCTGATACTCTTTCCATCATTCTATCCATAATTATTGTAAACTTTCTTGGTCAAAGCTGTCCTACTAACACAGATCCTTTTATGTATGAAATTACACAAGATATACATTAATACAAGCTTTTTTAAAGAAAAATACAGAAATATAAAGATAAAAATGAAAGTAGTTCTCCATATAAGTCTGCAGTCTCAGAAGAATTCACTGTGGGGAAGAGGGAAATGACAGCACAAAATTCCCTATCTTCTCCAGAATTATGTAGAGCAGTATATTCATCTTTTGTATACATACAGTCTCCTCTTATTGTAGTTTCACATTGTGTAGTTTTAGTTACCTGTGGTCAACTATGGTCTGATAATATTAAATGGAAAATTCTAGAAATAAACAGTTTATAAATTTTAAATCACATGCCATTCTAAGTGCATGATGAAGCCTCGTTCCATCCATTTCTGTCTGGCCTGGGAAGTGACTCATCCCTTTGTCCAGTGTGTCTGTGTTGCATATGCTACTAGTCATTTAGTAGCCTCTCTGTCATCAGATCAACTGTTGAGGTATCGTAATGCTTGTGTTCAAGTAACCCTTGTTTTAGTTAATAATGCCTCTAAAGCATAGGAGTAGTGATGCTGGCAATTTGGACATGCTAAAGAGAAGTCATAAAGTGTATGTATATATAGGAAAAACTGTATATATAGGGTTTGGTACTATCCATGATTTCAGGCATTCACTGGGAGTTTTGGAATGCATCCCCTGCAGACAAGATTGGAGGATGGCTACTGTATGAGATTCCACTTAGGCTCAGTATTAAAGAGGAGGTACTCAGTTATTAAACATACATAGATGCACAATGAGGACAATGATAACAAGACAAAACCACAACTCCCAACGACAGAACACTGTTATAATAAGATATAAATATGATTAGGATTTGGACTTAGCTCCAACTAGAAACATGTGATCAAAGCAGAGATGAATGTCTGAAATCCCTAAAGTCATCCAGAGGAGGGTTCATTCAGGTACTGATTTCAGAACCAGGTCACACAAAAGGAATGATGCTCAAAGTTAAGCAGCAGCTGTGCAAACCAATTAGTGACCTGACTGTCCTAGACACCAAGATGCAGGATGGTTTTAAAAGAAATGGATAAATAGGAACTGGACCAGCAATGTGCAGAAACTGAACAAGTAGGACAATGAAGCAGAGAAATAGATATGTCACTGGTAACAAGGAAGAACACTTGACAAGGGAGGCAGAGCATTGCCTTGGGCTCTGGACTTTTGTGTGGTTTCTGTCATGGGAGGCATCAGTTCCAGCCTGGCTAGTCTCGGATGAGACAATAATTGGGAAGAACTATTTTGGGTTGTGTGGGTATGGGCCGAGGCAGAGAGGGTTTGACAGCCAACAGATCACACTATATTGACAAAAATGAGCAATATGAGTCTCTGACAAAGTTGCATTTTCCTAAACTTTTCATATTTATCTTGATCCAGGTCTGAACTGCCACACACTTGAAAACAGAAAATGCTTAAGCTGAATTCTTTAAGCTTATGTATATATAGATGCCTCTTTGAGAAATTTTTTACATATTAATTTATGTAATTCTAATAACCCTCTAAGGTAGATTATATGTGCATATCCTTATTTCCCAAATATGGAAAATAAAGCTCAGAAATACTGTATTCTCTAACATCACACAGTTAGAAAGCAATAGAGCTAGGATTCAAGTGCAGAAGCAAATGCAAAAAAGCTTGAATTTTCAGGGAACAAAAAAGGAGGCCAATGCTGTGCAGAGCAGAGTGTAGGATAGGTAGAATACTAGGTGACCAGACACTGTTCTTTCTTTAAAAAACTCCATGTAATTTGACATTTACTTAATTTTGCTTTTAGATCCCTACATTTGAAGAAATTGATTAGCAACAGATTTTCACAGCTTTAACTGAGCGCAAATGCGTGCACTGCTTGTTAATGTCATGTTTATATTGTTTTATCTTGCATCCCTCCAAAAACTACTGTTTTTATAGTTAATTTCCAAAGAACTTGATTCCTGATTTCACTTTTACATGATTTCCTTTGAATGCTTATTAAGTTCACTCATCTTAAATTAGCTTATTTCAAACGACATTATTTCTAAATTAGTTTGTTACAGCAGCCCCTTTCTGTGATAGCATTATTGTTCTATTTCAGAATAGATAATTTTTTTTAATGTTTTCCCTTCAATCTCTTCTATCATCTAATCTTGACTTTTTTTCTTCTGAAATATTTTTGTATCACCAATTCCTCCAATTTCAGTTACCAGGGGCTTATTTATTTCCTTATCACTTCTTTTAAGGCAGAGATTGTGAAAATTTGGCTTCTAACTCTGCCTTGTATTTAGTCTTTCTGCTTCAAACCTTCTCTTCTCTTCTGAGCTCATCCTGTATCTTTCTGCCAGAATCATCTTGCCTAGCAGTCAGTTGCTCCAGTACTATATATGCTTATATCAACACACTGAACTCAAATGTTATAATTAATATCCCTTGACCCTTGATATTAGTACTATTATAAGAAAGCCTAAATTGTGCTATATGACTCATCATTCATTATCTGTTGTGATACTGAGGTTGCTTGTGTATAAAAATAGAGGTATATATGTTTATATTATATATGTTAATTTTAAGGATTGAGATGATCTTCTTGAAGATTATAAACAATAATTCTGCGAAAAGCATAGTTATTATTGAGGGTTTGAAATAGGTTAATCTTTTGAGATAGATATTATTGCTTATTACCTTAGTGTCTATCCTTTCCCCTCCCTACCCAACTGCACAATTCACTTAGGTAACAGAACCTTTCTCTCTCTCTAGATACAGAAACCTCTGGTCCATTCTTTCCTAGCTTTCCTTGCAGCTAGAGCATGTGCATCTGATACAGTCCTGTCCAGTAGAACTGGTAAGAAAATCTGCAAAAGGAACGAATTTCTGGAAAGGTTTTTTTTTCTCAGCAAAAATGTGCAAAGATAATATGATTCCTCCCTCCTTTTTCTTTCTGTCCTAAGATGATGTGTCAGGATGTCATACCTAGAGCAGTGGTACTCATTTTGCAAATGAGTGTGGGGGCAGTAGAATGGAACGAGAATGGAACTAGGTCCTCAAAGGTATTTATTAGCTATTATCAACCCTCCTACTGCCCTATGAGACTTCTTTTTTAAATCAATCAATTAATTAATTAATTAAATTGAAGGAATAATTTTAAATTTTTAAATTAATTTATGATTTATTTTTACACATAAAACACCTGGTCTTTCTAGGTATTTATTTAATTGAAGAAATGATTTAAATTTCCCCCTGCCCCATCTACCTCTTCTCTACCCACTATCCCCTTACCCCTACCCTACTAGTCCATTGTCCATGTCCATGAGTCTCTGTTTGTCCTGTTCATTTGTTGCTTTTAGGTTTATATCCTACATATAAGTGATGTCATGTGATTTACAACTTTTCTGTCTGGCTTATTTTGCTTAGTATGATTATTTCAAGGTCCATCTATGTTGTCGCAAATGGCAGTATTTGATTTCTTCTTATGGCTGAGTAATACTCCATTGTATGAGACTTCTTGTGACATGAGGAAATGTGTCCTCATAGGTTTTAACACTTAAACAAATATCCTGTTACTTGCAGTTGAAAACTTCCTGGTATGTATTTCTACTCCATTCTTTGTAGTGCCCACCCCTGTTTTATGCATTAATAAATTATAGTTGCTTGATTAGTAATTATATTATTCTCTAAGATGTTTCTTTGTGCATTATGGAACAACTGGCATTCTCCTTGGACAGACCAAAAGAGGAGTCACAGAACATGAAAAAGTATTAACAAATTAACACAATTATGTTCATTAGAAGAACTCCACATGACTAAGGCTTGAATAAACAAGGCTTAAAATTACAGCATTTATGCTATAGGCAATAAAGAACTTCAATAAAATCTAAAACTATGATCTAGTACCATGCTTCCCAACTGTGATATGACACAGTAAGAAAGTAAAATTTCATACTTCATGCCTAAGCTCTCCTCATTCCCTCATTATCAATATTGTTCCTTTTTTTTTTCTATTTGTTTTCCCTCCTGTTGGAGTGTCACTGTATTATAAGTTAAATTCAGAAACAATGGTCTGGAATATTTAAAAAATACTAAAACACCTGAGTGAATAGCTCATGATGTTCCTGAAGAACAGCCCTTAGAAAATTTAGGGCCTATTTTTATAAACTTGCGTCATGGTCTATGACCCTAGTAAAAATAGCATCAAATATATTTTACCAGGTAGGAAATCATTTCTAAAGCACTGTTTTTTGATATTTTACAGGCCTGCTTTTTACCTCTGAGCAAAGTGTAAAATTGTTGTTATTGTTGTTTGACTATTTGATAAAAGAACTTCTCATATGATTGTACTAAATTTGGTTACGTTGCTGGTAGAAAAGCTGATTCTGTGGCTCAAATAATTTTACAAACCATAAAACTTCTTATGAGCATAGAAGTTTTCTGCATTATTTGGCCAAACTGAAGTTCAATTTGCAAACACAGCTGGAAACCTCTGAAAGCAACTTCCAGATGTCATGACAGAGCTGCTGCTTCCAGATTTCGAACAGCTCCTGTCAAAATGACAACAGGAAACAGACACTATGCCTATGGGAAATTGAGTCTATCTCTTATCTCATAGCTGCCAATTTCAGTAGTTTCATAATCCAGGACAGGGCTTATAATTATCTAACTGTACTTTGTGATCATACTGGGTTTTAGAGATTCTGCTGAATCTCTTTAGTGCAGTGACTCTCTTATTCTACATATAAACATAATCTGAGAAACTCCTTAGCATGTAATTGAGACTCAACTTTAGAGATTTGAATAAGTACACTGGAGATAAAACCCAGGGGTCTGAACTTTTTAAAAATTTTTCACAAATAAACTTTATTTTTAGAGTACTATTAGGATCCTAGCAAAATTGAGAGAAAGTATAGAGATTTCTTATTATAACCTCTGTCCTCACACACTTAGGATCTTCCCAGCTATCAGTATCCTGCACTAGAGCGGTATGTTCATTATAATCAATGGACCTACATTGACCCATCATTAATACTCAAAGGTCATAGTTTACGATAAGATTCATTCTTGGTGTTGTGTGGTCCATGAGTTTGGACAAATGTATAATGACATATATCCATGACACAGAACAGTTTTACTGCCTTAAAAATTCTCCGTATGCTACCTACTCATTCTTTCTACCTCGCCCTTGGACAACCACTGATCTTTTTAATGTCTCCATAGTTTTGCCTTTTCCAAAATGCCATATATTTGCAATTGTATAGTGTGTAGTTTTCAGATGGAGTTTTTTAAAATTTGGTTACATGCATTTAAGTTTCCACCATATCTTTTTGTGGTTTGTTATCTCGTTTATTTTTAACGCTTTGCCAAATATCAGTTGACTATACTTATGTGCATTTATTTCTGGACTTTGTTCTCCATTAATCTATTTGTCTATTTTCCATGCTGTCTTCATTACTGTATCTTTACAATAAGCCTTGTAATTGGGTAATGTCAGTCCTCCAACTTTGTTCTTTTCTCTCAATATTGAGTTGGCCGTCCTGGATCTTTTTGCCTCTCCATATAAACTTTAGAATCACTTTATTGAGATTACTGAGATTTTCATTGGGGTCCATTAATAATGTAAATGGAAGTGGTTTTCTTTTTTTTTTTTTTTAATTTCAAATTCCATTTGTTCTTTGCTGGTATATAGGAAAGCAATTGACTTTTGTATATTAATTTTGTATCCTTCAGCCTTGCAGCCTTGCTGTAATTACTAATTGGTTCCAAGAGTTTTTTGTTTTGTTTTGTTTTGTTTTTGCCAAATTCTTTCAGATTTTCAACATAGATCAGCAGTCCCCAACCTTTTCGGCACCAAGGACTGGTGCTTTTATGAGAATAATGCCTGATGGTCTGAAGCGGAGCTGAGGTGGTGATGCTAGTGCTGGGGAGCAGCTGCAAATACAAATGAAGTTTTGCTCACTTTACCACCGCTCACCTACTGCTGTGCGGCCCAGTTCCTAACAGGCCATGTATTGGTTCCAATCTGCAGCCTGGGGATTGGGGACCCCTGACATAGATGATCATGTCATCTGTGAACAAAAATGATTTTATTTTTTCCCTCCCATTCTATATACCTTTCTCATTCCTTTCTTGTCTTATTGCATTAGCTAGGGCTTGCAGTATGAGGTTGAAAAGCAATAATGAGAGAAGACATCCTTGCATTTTTCCTGATTTTAGTGAGAATGTTTGTTTCCCTCTATAAAGTATGGTTTTAGCTCTAGGTTTTTTATGGATGTCCTTAATCAAGTAGAAGTTCCTATCTATTCCTAATTTGCTTGGAGTTTTTAATCATGAATGGATTTTGGAATTTGTAAAATGCTTTTTTCTGCATTTATTGATATGATCATGGGATTTTTCTTCAGCTTGCTGAGATGGTAGATTACATGAATTGATTTTTTCTGTGATAAATCCCACATGGTCATGACATATAATTCTCTTATACATTTGTGAATTATATTTGATAATATGTTGAGGATTTTTGCATCTATGTGCATAAGAGATATTAGTCTATAACTTTCTTATAATTTTATTGTTTGGTTTGGAATTAGGGTAATGCTGGTCTCACTGAATGAGTTAGGAAGTATTCCCTTTGTTTTGTCTTCTAGATGAGATTGTAGAGAATTGGCATAATTTTCTCCCTTAAATATTTGGTAGAATTTGCCAGTAAACCCATAGCAGCCTAATGTTTTCTGTTTAGGAAGGTTTAATGATGGGTTCAATTTATTTACTGGATCCAGGCCTATCCAAATTGTTTATATTTTCTTGTGTAAATTTTAACAGATTATGTTTTTCAGAAAATTGGTCCATTTCATCTAAATTATAAAATTTGTGGGCATACAATTGTTCATAGTATTCCTTTGTTATCCTTTTAAAGTCCATAGACTTCAATTAAATTCAGTTGATTAATGGTGCTCTTGAGTTCAGTTATGTCCTTCCTGAGCCTCTGCCTGTTGGACCTGTCCATTTGTGATAGAGCGGTGTTACAGTCTCTGAGAGTGGGATCATCTAGTTCTCTTTGCAATCCTATTTTATTTTGCCTTATAGAGTTTTTTGCTCTTTTGGTAGGCATAAACACATTACAGATTGTGATATCTTCTTGGATTATTGATCCCTTTATCATTATGTAATGCCTCTCTTTATCCCTGATAACATTCCTTGCTCTGTCATCTGCTCTGTCTGAAATTATTATAGCTACTCCTACTTTTATTTAATTTAGTTTCATGTATACAGTACATTGGCTAGACATCTATATAGTTCATAAAATGATCTACCCAATTGCACACTTCCTCCCCTGACCCTCCACTTAGTCAACATAACTGCATTCCCTATGCCGTGATCCCCAACCCTGTGACCATCCATCAACTATTAATTTGTACTTCTTTAGCCCTTCACCCCATTCTCCTAGCTCCCCAAACCCACCTCCCTTCTGTCTGACACCACATTGTCCACTATATTTGTGAGTCTGTTTTTGATTAGTTTGTTCTTTTTATTCCTTAGATTCCACATATAAGTGAAATTATATAGTGTTTATCTTTCTCTGTCTGACTTAAATACCTTCTAGGTCCATCAAAGCAAGATCTTTTTCCATCTCTTTCCTTTTCATATGTAGGGGTCTTGTTTTCTTATCCTTTCAACCACTCCATCCCTTGGTTGAAGCACTTAGTTCTTTTCCATTTAAGGTACTTATTGATAGGAATGTAGTTGTTACCATTTTTTATTCCTGTTTTTGATACATGTTTTTTTCTTCTTAAAGAAATCCCTCCAACATTTCCTGTAATACTGGCTTGGTGGTGAAAAATGCCTTTTATTTATTTTTATCTGGGAAGCTCTTAACTGTCCTTCAACTCTAAAAGATAGCTTTGCTGGATAAATTATTTTTGGTTGTAGATCCTGGATTTTCATCCTGTCAAATATTTTTTGCCAAGCCCTTTTGCATAGTTTCTTTTGAGAAATCAGCTGCCAGTCTTATGGGTTTTCTCTTATATGTAATTATTTGTTTTTCTCTTGCTGCTTTTAATATTCTTTTTATTTAATCTTTGGCATTTCAATTATGATGTGTCTTGGTGTGGGCCTCTTTGAATCCCTGACTTTTGGAATTCTCTGAGCTTCCTGGGGTTTTATGTCTATTTCCTTCACCAGGTTAGGGAAGTTTTCCATCATTATTTCTTCAAATGGCTGTTCAGCATCTTGATTTTCTTCACTTATGCCGATCAGATGAATATTTGGAGCCTTAATAGTGTCCCATACCCTCCTTAAATTATTTTTATAGTCTTGGCATCTTTTTTCTTGCCATTCTAATTGAGTGTCCTGATTGGCTTTCCTGTCCTCTAGATGGGGCATTTGATCCTTTTTTAATTCACTTTGTTTATTCCATTTAATATACTTCTCATCTCAAATAATGTGTTCTTCATTTCAGACTGGTTCCCTTTTAAAATTTCCATTTCCATTTTTATGTTTTTTTTTTTTTTTATCTCTTTGTTAAAGTTCTCACTGAATTTATCTACACTTCCCAAAAGTTCATTGAGCATCTTTATAATCAGTGTTTTGAACTCTGCATCTGTTAGATTAATTAACAGATTACATCTGTTAGACTCCTTTATATTTGGATCTCTGTTCTTTTCTCTCATATGGTTTCTGCTTCTTTGTCTTCCCATTTTGGCTGCCTTTCCATGTCTGTTTCTATGTACTTAGCAAAGCTCCTGTCTCCCGGTCTTATTGGTGTGGATTTGTGAAGTAGGTGTCCAGTGACATAATCCTTAGAGGGGTTCAGCTACAGGCCAGACTTGGCCCAAGCCTCTACCCTTCCCAGGCCACCTATTCAGATTCATCAAACAATCCACAGATGCCATGGTTATAGTTGTCCCAAAAGGCCACACCAGAAACCGAGGCCAACTGCCTCCAGTGTGAGTCGAGGTGCTGCTCAGTAAGGAGTATCTGACTTGCTGAGGCTATACCAGGATGTGTCTTGGGTGGGTCTGCAAGTTGGGGGAGTTGGGGGAGTTGGGGTTTCAGGGAACCCTCTAGGTGGAGTAACCTCTGTTATCCAGTTTGATGACCTCATGGCTATGGGGCTACGGCAGCACTTTGTCCACACACTGGGAAGGGGGAGGGCTCAACAGAGGACAATGAGTATTGCAGGCATTTCTGTACTGAGCAAGTCTCTCTTCAGCCCTTACTCTGACAATATCTCCCTGTAAGTCCGTGGTGCCCCTTGCGCTCAAGTGAATCGACACTGGTGTTCAGAGTAAGCAGATCGGTAACTTTGAAAATCTCCTTGTGGACACAGCCCCTTTAAGAGGCTTCTACCTCTGCCATAGCCTCCATCTCACTCAGCCTCTTGGGACCTGACAGCCCCATGTCCTTGCCCTGTCCTACCTTCTACCATTGCAAGGTGATTTCCTGGACTTTTATCTAATTGTATGGCTTGTTCATCAAGATCCCAGGTGATTTTTCCTTGCTGCTGCTCCTTGTTTCCATCACAACTTTGATTTGGTCACCAGAAGGATGACACAGAGCCTCTATCATCTATGCCATTTTTTTCTCTCTACTCCCACTTTCTTTTGATTAATATTAGCATCTTATATTTTTCTTCTTTGCTTCACTGTCAATCTATTTACGTCTTTATATTTAAAGTGAGTTTCTTGGAGATGACACATAGTTGGTCTTTTTTTTGATTTGCTCTGACAGTCTAGGCTTTTACTTGGTGTATTTAAATCACTGAATTTTAAGGTAATTATTAATATCATTGTATTAATATTAACCATTTTTTTTACTGTTCTCTATTTGTTCTTTGCTCTTGCTTTTTGACTTAAACACCTTTTCTGCCTTTTGAAGTTTTAATTTAGTATCTTTGTATGATTTCATTTTTCTTTCCTTAATATATCAATTATACTTCTTTCGCTTACTTTTTTTAGTGGTTGCACTAAAGTTTACAAAATTTACTGAATTTACTAATTCAGTTCTACTTTTAAATAACACTATACCACTTCCTAGATCAGGCATGTTATTTATAACAAAATATTCCTAATTCCTCCCTCCTATCTTTTGTATCATTGATGTCATTCATCATTTATATGTAAACACACATGAGCACATGTAAAAGCATATATAATCAAATATTTTGAACTGCAGTATTTTGAACTGATATTTGTTATATCATTTAAGAATAAGAAAAATAAAACTTTTTAAATTTACCTTCACTTATTCTTTCTGCAGTGCTCTTACTTTCTTAAGATAGTTCCGAGTTTCTGACCTACATAATAATTTTCATTTCCTGTAAACAACTTTTTTTTTTTTTTTTTTACATTTTTTGCAAGGCAGGTCTATTTGCAAAAATTCCTTTATTTTCATTTATCTAAAAATGTCTTTATTGATCCTTTTTACAGATAATTTTGCAGAGTACAAAATTCTATCTTGATGTTTTTTTTCTTTCAACGATTTAAATGTTTCACTCTATTCTCTTTTTACTTGCATGGTTTCCAAGTAGAATTCATATGCTTCCACCACTTACAGGCTAGGAATTTTTTCCTTCTGGCTTTTTTCAAGACTTTATCTCTTTTTTTTTTTTTGCTTTTTTTTTTTTAATTTTAAATATCTGTGCTTAGTTTTTTTGCATTTATACTGCTTGGTGTTCTCTGAGCTTTCTGGATTTGTGGATTGTTCTGACATTAATTTGGAAAAATTCTCAGTTGTTATTGTTTCAGATACTGCTTCTGTTCCTTCCTCTCATTCTTCTCCTTCTGGTATTATGTGATTTTTATTCTTCATTCTGTTATCTTGATGTGTTGCATTAATTAATTTTTCTATGTTGAACACACCTTGCATCCCAGGGTTGAATCTCACTTGATCATGGTTCATAATTCTTTTAATGTACTGTTGAATTTGGTTTGTTAGTATTTTATTGACAGTTTTGCATGAATGTTCATTGGGGATATTTGCCTGTAGTTTTATTTTCTTGTGGTGTCCTTATCTGGCTTTCATATTAGAGTAATTCTGATCTTGTAAAAATGAACTTGGAAGTGTTTCTTCCTCTCAGTATTTTGGAAGGATTTGAGAGGATTGGGGTTAATTCTTTTTCATTTCCCCAGATTTTTTGAGAAGCAATTATGTATAACATTATGGGAGTTTAAGGTATATAATGTAATAATTTAATACTTATATATATTGCAAAGTGATTACCACAATAACGATAGTTAACATATCTATCACTTCACATAATTCTCATTTTAGTTTTTGTAGTGACATATTTAAGATCTCCATTCTGAGAAACCTTCAAGTATATAATCTAATATTGTTAATTATAGTCACCGTGCTCTACATTATATCTCCAGAGCTTATTTTTATTATAACTAGAAGTTTGTACCCTTGGCCGACATGTCCCTATTTCCTCTACCTCCAGCCCCTGGCAATCACCATTCTACTTTCTGCTTCTATGAGTTCAGCTTTTTAAAAATTTCTCAAGTAAATGAGATAATACAATATTTGTCTTTCTCTGTCTGACTTTTCTATTTTAGATATTGTAGTTGAGGCCCATCTAGGTTTTCCAAAATGGCAGAGTCTACTGTTTGAATTATATATACTTTTACAACTTTCCTCTCACATTTGATGCTATTAGTGTCATAATTCACAGCTTCTTACATTGTATATTCATTAATATATTTTTATAGTTATAGTTATTTTTAATACGTTTGTCTTTTACATTTCACATTAGGTTTAAAAGTGATTTCTTCCACTACTGTTATAGTATTGCAGTATTCTGTATTTGTCTGTGTATTTATCTTTACCATTAAGTTTTATATTTTCATGTGATTTTGTGTAGTTATTTAGTGTTCTGTGTTTAAACTTGAAGAACCCCCTTCAGCAGTTCTTGTAAGACAAGTCTAGTGCTGATAAACTCCCTCTGTTTTCTTCGTCTTGGTAAGTTTCTTTCATTCATTTTTGAAGGACTCTTTCACCAGCTATATTATTCTTGTTTGGTACTCTTATTTTTCTTTCAGCACTTTAAAAATTTCCTCCCAATCCATTCCGAATTGCAAAGTTTCTGCTGAGAAATTCACTGATAGTCTTAAAAAGATTTCCTCATAGATGAAAAGTCACTTTCCTCTTACTGAGTCCAAAATTCTCTTTGTCTTCAACATTTACAATTGAATGTGTGTTTGAGTGTGGATTTCTTTTGGTTTATCATATCTGCAGTTCTGGCTTTTAGACCTAGCTATCCATTTTCTTCTCTAGATTTGAAAAATTCAGCTATTAAGCTTTCTGCCTTTTACTTACTCTGTTTTCCTTCTGAGACTCTCATATTGCATATATTGGTCTGTTTAATGGTATCCCAAAAGTCCTTTAAAGTTTCTTCACTCTTTTTCATCTTTTTTCTTTGTGTACTTCTAATGGGCAATTTCCAGTGACTTGTCTTTGAGTTTGCTGATCATCTTCTACTTGATTTCATCTGCTATAGAGATGATTTTTTTTTCCAGTTTAATTATTGTATTCTTCAGCTCCAATATTTCTGTTCGGTGTATGTATGTATGTATGTATGTGTGTGTATTCAATCTCTTTGTTGAAATTTTCACTTTGTTCATGCATTGTTTTCCTGACCTCTTTGACCATCCTTATGATTTATTTGAATTCTCTTTCAGGTAAATCATATATCTTCTTCTCATTAGTGTCATTTTCTGGAGATTTAGCTTGTTCTTTTGCTTGGGACATAATTCTTTGTTTTCTCATTTTCCTTAACTCTTTGTGTTGGTATCTTAGCATTAGAGAAAACAGTCACCTCTTCCAGTTTTCATGAAATACTCTCATACAATAAAAGACCCTCAACAATCAAACTGGCAAAATATTCTGAGGCTTCTCAAACTTTCATACTAGTGCAAAACACCATATTTGGTTCTTAACATCCCCAAGCATCTAAGATATGCTGAGTCCTTTCATTGCTTCATGATAGGTGATACAGAAGCCAGTCCCTTTGACAGCCCACAGAAATATTGGCATATTGGACATGTGGGCCAACTCTTGCCCTCTCCACAGAGAAGTTGAGATGTCAGGGTGTCACATTGCACTGATCTGTAGAGAAGGGCTATAGTAATCTCTTGCTTGGTGTATTTATTCTCACTGACCCCCATGCGCTGGGGGTATGCCAATGATATATAAACCGAAAAAGTTGATACAGAAGCCAATCCCTTGTGCAGTCTTTGGAAAAGTTAAAACATTGGATACACAAACCAACTCTTCTTCCTCAGGAAGTGAGTATTTGGAAGCTGAGAATTTCTATTAAATTACATGACACTGTGCCTGAGGTAAGGATTATAGCAAAAAGATATATCAGACTTTCCTACTGGCTTTAATATAGTTGGTTTAGCACTTTTCCAGGGTGTATGGTTCTCTCAATTAGTTTTTGGATATCTCACAAAGGAAATTTGTCCATATATTGTTTTGAATTGATGTGACCATGGAAGGAATCAGGGTCCAGAGCTTCCTTTTCTGCTATCTTGCTGATGTCACTCCTAAAAATCATTTTGATGGCAGACCATAACACACTGACATGACACTTGGATGAAAGAAAAAACTCTTTGTTACTTACAGCTACACACCAGAGGAGACTACCACTCAGTGCCATATAAAAGGTTGTACCCAAGGACAGAGTAACAATAAGGTGGAGCTGCAGAAAGCAGCTTAAGTTTGGAATTCAGGATGGGATTAACTAGGTTTTGCTGGGCTCCCTGTGGAATTGCTAATTTGAGTAAATTCATAGATCCCAGGGCATGGGGGCTATTCCTATTGTCCTAGGGCTATTCCTAGCCCTAGGGTGTAAGAGCTTGATAAGGGAAGGTATTTTGGGTGTATGCTTAATGGTCCTAGAAGTGGGAATCCAGATTGAAAAAAAAAATGATTGAGATAGTGGCTTAGCAAAATGTGCACACAGGAAATTGAGAGTTTTTAGTCATGAGTTTATAACTGGTCAAGGCAATACTTGTGAAATATTATAAAAATTGGAATGGAGACAGAGTAGAGTCCAAAATCACATATTTTTATAATATGCTGGGAACCTAACAGGTAATCAATATATGACAGTGAATTTACAAACTTATTTAAACTGCATATCACATTGAATAAAATTAGTTTTGATTTTGGCTCACACAGTCACAGCACTGGTACCAAAGAATTTACCTCTGTACTCTTCGCTTTACACACTGTTGAGGCCAAGACTGCTGATAATTGGGCATGTTAATCTTTTTGTGACAGGCTGCTATTATTTAACACTCATCTTCAAGGAATCATTCACAGTTGATGAACATTCTCTCATTAGAGAGAGAGAGAGAGATGTGATAAACATATTGAAAGGTATATAATTTTCTTGGAAATAATTTTTAAATAGATGTAAAGTTCTCATGGTCTAAAGAAAAATATTCTAAATCATCCTGGAAAGCCCTCTAATGATAATTTCATCTTAATGAAAGGAAGTTTGGAAAAGATATGATGGCTAATTCAGAAAGCATGTAATTTGGCCCCTTCCATGTTGATCATTAGCTTCATAACATCAAGCAAGTTCTTACTGTTTTGAGGTTATGTTTTTCTCATTTGAAAATTAGAGAACTAATGGTAGTGTTTATAGGTATCATCACAAACAAGTGATAAATGATTTGGACAGTGGATAATTTCTGTGATGTCTAAAGAGATTTTTATTTCCAACTCTCACTTATACTGTTGTTAGCAATGTGTTATTAGACATAAGAAAAGGACATTTTATTTTTTGTACTCATTTAATATTAGTAACAGACTACTATGATAAGCAAGAATCTAAAACTTAAGAAAGTGCTGACTCCTCCTGTTCTATTTTCTCCCATAGAAAAGTGCACAGGTAGAGGATCTGGTGACTCATTTTGCAGTTGTGGGTTATCTCACTGTTGAGCCAGTCCTGATCAAAAGGCTCCAGGCAGTAGGAGGTGGAGAGCGGTCTGGAGCCTGGGGGATTAAGAGGAGAAAAGGACTGAGCATTCAGTCAGAGCAGAGAAAGGTATTTTTAAGGTTTACCCCTCCTCCCAACTACCCCCCAAGGAGGCCTAACAGAGGTAACCGAAGAAGACCTCTGTCTAAGGTCTCAGATATGGAGCTTTAGGAATAACGACACCAGGGCGCTATTTGCAAAGAGCTTGAAGGGTTAGAGGGACCTGAATCTTTGACAGTAAATTCTTTCAGAGACTGCAGTGCACTGACTATGCACCAGGTCTGCTGTGGATGGACCTACAAGGTAAAGCCTTTGTAATTGCTTATGGTCAGGCCAGAAAAATCACACACAGGTTTCCATCAGGATGTGGGCTCCTTAAATATTCCAACAAGAACAAGAAAAGTAGAAAAAGGGGTATGGAAGTAATAAATTAAGAGAAAGAAGTATGATTATTTCTGAAGTGCTAATAAAGTACTTACATCATACCTCCATATGTCTTCTATGACATTATCAGCAACTTACAAAAAGCTAATTAGTTATTGTTTACTCTTTAAAATTTTATTTTTGTTCATAAATTATTGTTAACTCTGTTCTTAAAAAGATAACATCTGTTACATACAGATGCCAATAAGGAAGGTAAATAATTAGGTGGAATCATGCAGATAGGAAACTGATCAAATTATCAATTTTTTGGGGGAAAAGGATAAGACACTAATAATATACAGCATACTAAATAATCTAAGCCAATTTATTCTGGCATTTCATTTTAATGCATTACCAAGAAAGATACCGGAGATAGGGTTCTCTCATTGACTCTCTATTTATTTCTGTATAGTTTTCTTTGAAAGGAGCATAAAATATCATGGTTCTGACAACAAAAATTTTATCTCCCTCCTTTTTTTAAAGGGTCAGGTACTCTGCAGCAACCATGAGTAGAAAAATGACAACTCCAGTTTAGATTTCTCGCATAATTATGTCCTGTAAATTCTACAGAAATGTGTAGTTTAAAAGAAAATCAGTGATTAAGTAATTAACTTTGAGTTCTCTTTTATTGAATAGCATAATGAAATTTAATTTTCTAGCATATAAATATGTTTATCTTCTCCCCTTGGTCAGGAAAATACTTAAATACAATAACCCCAAAACTTCCTAGTGAATGTAGATTCAGACCTGTACTGTAGGACCTGGGACTCAATCTCTGAGACAGGATCTGGGGCAATGCAGCTAATGTGTGCGTTTCCCAAAGGCTTAATCATAAATATCGCCAAAGCCAGTGTGCTTCCTATTTTGTTACTGCCCAAGACAGCCCTCAGCTTGATTAAACTTTGGACAGGTTTCTTCCTGACCATTAGCAATTTTCTTGGAACATTAACTTTAGAAAATTTGCAATTGCAAATTTTTTCTCTATCCCCTTAACATGTAAATCTCTCGGACTCTTGTCACTGTTACAACCCAGAAATGTCTTTTTTCAGGGATCTGGTAGCTATTCATTCTTTTGAAATATAATCATCAGGGATGATATAACCTTTCTCTCAGTTATCTCTATGGGTGGGTAGGAACTTAACTTTCATAAGCACAATTAGCAAACACAGATCCTAATCACATTGACCAAACTCTCCTCTGTTAGCTTCAGTATTTTCCATAAGCTCACCCCAGTGCTTAAAAACACCCCCACCATTTGTTTCAGTGGAATTAAATTCAGTCTCTCTCCTCTGTTAAAATAGTCTTGAAAGTCTTTCTTGGCTGTCTAACTCTATTTAGTGCAATTTTTCTTTGATACCACACTGTACCTGTTTGTCACACAGTACACCTTCCTCTGTGGTTAGTTCAGCATAGATCTCCCCTTATTTGTCTATGAACCTTAATTTTAATAACCAAGAGCTTACCATGGTCCAAAAATACATATCCTCATGATTCCTTTTAGTGGCATAGGAATCCTAATTAAATGGAGATGTGTGATTACCGGTATGACATTTCATAGCTTTTATTGAATGATGGAAGTGATGCAGGCATATTAGGTAGCTCTATAATCCTTTATTCATTGATGAAGAAATAATACCCAGTGGGTGACATACAGAAAGAGGAGGGAACTGATACTTAACTTACTGAGCACCTAATATATACCAGGCATTCACTAACCTTTTTTTTGGTAAATGTTCTCATTCCTCAAAATCACTAAATGAGATATGTGTTAATTAACTCCACTTTTCAGATGAAGAAACAAAGATGAAAATATGGGAAATAGCAGAATCAAGATTATCATCCAAGGGCTGATTGACTCAAATATCTTAAGTTTTTGTTTTTCTTTATTCCATGATCATTCCTTTGTATTCAATTGAGAAACATATCTAAAATGGGTATTCTGGTTGGCCACTTATATACACCAGTCATCATTAATTATTCTTGAGAATAAGAATAAATCCTCAGACCCATAATCAGAGCAAAAAGGAAGAAAACTATTAGGATATTCAAAATTTTTAATAACTGCTATATATTTATATTTAATATAAAAAATCAAATAAGAAAAGATGAGGAATAGAGAGGGAATGGAATTGTCATTTGTTAGCAAACATCATATACAGATCCTTTAATTAGAGAAAATTTCTTCTGTATGATCCATAGTATTGGCAAGCAGTCATTTGAAATTTCTGAAGAAAAGAGAAGTAAAATTTGGTTACATTGACTCCCTGTAGTTGCCTATGATAATTAAGAAAGGATGATGGCCAGAGAACATTTGTGTATAAATACCTTCGAAGAATTATTGCTATCTAGCAATCTCATTAAACTTTTTAGAAAGCACTGGCTAAGGGATCAGATCTTTCTCCTAAGATTAGCATTTATAAATGATAACCTAAAGGTAAGTTGACATCAGGAATATGAGAATCTGACGTAAGAAAAGGATTATATCGAGCTGTGTGTCAGGACAAAAGGTAGAAAAAGGTTCAGAAATATGGTTGGTTCAGGTCTGGAATTGTAATACGGTACAGTGGCTTAGCCAGACCTGAGATATGGTGCTTTGATAAGGAGACATTGCAATATTTCCTCTTAGAGGTAGAAATAATACATGTACAGTATTTTTTGGATGGACATCAGGTTACTGAAAGTGATGCCTATTTTATTCACACACTATTTCTCTTCTTTCTTGCGAATGGTTTTCCCTATTGATTTTTGTGAAGCGAATATTCTCCCATTATTAGTAGAGTGATCTCTCTATAAATTTTGGGATATATTCTAGTAGGCTCAAACCAACTATGACTTTTTTTCAAGAATGGCTATGTAACTTCTGTTCCAATCAAAATAAACCTTCTGATTGGAACACAGAACCAAACTCTTGGTCTAAAGATTTAGAGATTAGAATTACTGCACCCAAGAGGGATTAGAATTACTGCAGCCAAGCTTTTGGGGGAACAGAGAGTAGAGTCCATGAGTAAGAATAGAGACAATGCAGAGGGAGTCAAGCTAAGAAATGGATCCAGTTAGAGTTCTTCGGTCAGGTTCTGTTTGATATTATAGCTACTTCTCATCATTTACTTCAACATCAACATCATTTTCTATTTAAAACAGTTAGATTTGGGTTTTCTTGGTATGATACTAAAAAATTGTTGCTCAATGCTGGTCCCATAAAAAGCCAGACTACAGAGATTTAAAAAAGAAAAAAAAAGTAGACCTATTCAGAGAAAACTCACTCTGAGTGAAGAATACTCCCATCAGGGTAGGGCAGGTTTTGCTTCAGAACTGGCATGTTGGAATGAATAGACATGGCAGTGCTAGGTGACATCACTGTTCCCAATCCCTGTACACTCTTGAAAGTAGATGATCATTATCAAAATGAGAAGACTATAACACTGCACTGAAAGAGCTAGATGTAAGAAAGGAGTCTATTCACAACTGGCTAAAGAAGGGAATACCAGAGATGTGGAAACAAGTTGGCAGTGGAATTGACAGAATCCTGTTGGTGGTATGGAAATCCGCAGACCATGGCGGCATGAGCGAGTAGTATAGCCAGTGCCTCAGACCAAAAGGCACAGAGACAGTGATCCTGCAGAAAGCAGCATTTGAGAGATGCCAAAAGTGAAGACTCCAAAGAAAACATTACCATTGTTTAGGGGCCGTAAACTATAGTTAAATGGAACAATTTATATATATATATATATATATAAAATTTGTTGTTGCTGCTGTTGTTTATCCTGGTATAAAAATATAGTTGACAGCTTGGCAAAAATGACTCCTAGGGCTGGAAGGTTTGAGTTTCCCTAATAATAACAGGGAAAAGGATTCTTCTAGCTGGGGCTGAGTCTAAGCACATAAGCACATAGCCTTTCCTGTACGCACATAATTAATAAGCCTCTCTGGAACTTGAAAGTGTTTGGAAGGGAAATCCCACGAAAGGGCAGGATTTACCATTAATCTAGTGGTGAGGGCATGTGCTCACCAGCTGATGATGGGGTTTGGGATATAATCACTCAGGGTGTCATCACTCAAGATCTTCAGACCTACTTCTTGGTTGTCCTTCTCCCAAATCCAGGGATTTCAGGCCCTGGTTAACAGACATTGCACCTTAAGTTGTAAGATCTTTGAAGGATGCAAATATTAAATGGAGCAAAGGATTAGGTATTTATTACTGTTAACTGCAGCAGAGGGAAATGCAACAGCTTGGCAGTCAGGTAACCTAAATTTAATGCCTCAATCTGAATTTTAGGTTTACTGGTTTCAATTTGTTAATCTTTAAATGTAGAAGCTCAGACACCATAATCACTGAGATTTTCCCCCCATAAACAATATGTAAAAAATAACCTCAGGCAGTAGCTAATCTTATATTTCATGCTGATTCAGAATCTTGAGAAGCATTTTTGCTAGAGATGCTGTTTTGGCAAAAGAGAAAACTGCATCCAGTCAACCTTGTAAAATGTGCTTTTTTTTTTTTTTTTTTAATAAGTCCTCATCAGTAGATCCTGCTGGAAATTCTACATTTCTGATGGATGTTTTCTTCTTTTAAATTAAAAATGTATAATTTTCCAACTGGAAAAAATGGACACCTTCTAGAACGGCTGCCTTCTGTATTATAGTTCCATATATTAAACTTAAGTGCTACCCTGGCCCAGGTAGCATATGTGCAGAATTATTAGAAAATTTCTGCACTTGTTGAAATGGATCTCATCACTGATCCTTTTTTTTTCTCTTCTCCACATACCAATTTTCTCATTGTCAAATAAGTTTTTAGTCAGACTGCAGTGAAAAGTTGTAAAACCACATTTGAATGAAAAAGTTTATTATATTTGTACAGATTAAATATTAAATAAGAATTGGGATCAAATATTTTTAATACTTCAAAGTACTTTCCTACAAAATATTTGCCTACAAAAGTGTTCTCATAACCCAAAGACTGAGATGTTATATAATGTTCTTTGTTCAATGTAACATTGAAGACTATTAGGGAAAATATTAAAACTAACTAACCCAAGTAATATTTATTACTTCTTCATAATTATTCTTGGTGTGATTCTTTTCAGAAAAAAAAATACTGAAAATGTGAAAGTTTTTACTCATTTTAGAATCTAGGAATACAAATTTTACTCGTATAGCCTTGGGTAAATCACTTCATTACTTATTGGCTCCATTCTCAAACAAAAATGAGAAACTTAATGATTTGTTGAACCCTACATAATGCCAAACTCCTAGTAAAACAATCAATTACCTTTTATGATTGATCTCAAATCTAGAGGCACTTAAAATACAGAAAGAGAATAAGGTAATTCTCTTTAATCATTTGTATCAGTGTTCATTATCTGCATTTCATGCATCACTGATGTTAAATATTCTATAGGGAAAGAAGGTTCTATTATTAATACTTTGGGGAAGTATTGTTGATTGTACTCCTTTCTAATAAGGAGGTAATAGAACTTTCAATGTTTCTGATAAACCCTACAGTGAAAACTCCATTTTTCTCTCTTTAATCCAATTTTTCCCAAGTGTATTTGATTTTAAAATCTTTCTCCTCAAATAATACATATTAAAACTATGTAAAACACACACATACACAAACAAAGAACAATCTTTGCAAAATTCTCTAGATAATGCTTGTACTTAAGTTCTTTGGGTTTAAAAAGTTGAATAATGTAAAATGTGCTATCTCAGAGTTTCTATAAAAACGTTGGTTGTATCACCAATACTTCTTGCCTTTTGCTGTATGTTTAGTGATTGGGGTTTCACAGTATAGTTATGTGCTTTTGATCCTTGTTTTTAACCATAAAATCAATTCAAGGAGTTTTTTTTTTTTCTTTACAGAAAAACAAACATTCTAAATATACAACATTGGTGAATCTATGGTCATTCTAGACTATCATATAGTTTTATTTCCCAGGATGGCAGATTGGCCTAAATATCAAACAATATTTTATTCTCTTTATCTCAACTTTAAACTAGGAAGTTTATGCAGAAAAATACTATTTACACCATTATATTTGGTTATAAAGTATAGTCTTTAATATAACTTCAATACAGAAAAATCTCCATTTATTTATGTGATCCAAAAAACTTTATATCATCAATAAGAGTATAGACTGATAAATTCTCCAAGTTTGAATTTTTCTTCTATTCTCTCTATTTATTGAACTCTGACATTGACATAAAAAGTATATTCTTTTTCAGATTGAGTTCAATGATTTTTTTTTTTTGAGGACACATAAAAAGTAATTTTATGTTTGTTTAACCTTAATTTTGTCAACTGCTTCTTTCCTTAAACAGTATTTATCTTATGTTTGATACCCAGATATACTCATACTAGAAACTTAGTGAAAACTACTTAGTGATTCTACTTTAGGTTATAACTATACAACTAAGATGTTTGCAAAATAAACTTTAGGAACTTTTAATATCTCCTCTTTTACAGAAATTCTCTCCCAATGTAGTTTGGTTAATCAAAAAGTCTAAGGGCCAGAAATCTAATTTTAAGAAAATGAGACAAAAAAAAATTTCCAACTACCACTATAAATAATAAATCTTACAATTATCAAATGCATTTTCTTAACTGTACAATGAATTCTAATTTGTTGGGTTTTACTCTTACTACTTCACTTTAAACAATGACCCATAAATTTGTTTAAGCAACAATGATAATTAAGTATCTTTTCTGGGTTTTTCAGAATAAAAAAATTAAATGATGTGTTAAATACTACTAAAAATATTTCATCTTTCAAACATGGCCTCTGAATTAAAGTCTATAGAAATTTTTCCAATTAACTTTTGAATCTTCCCATACCTCTGTTTAAAAAAAAATATATATATCATCTCTGAAATAATTTGAATGAATGCTTTACAAACCAAAAACTGATTCACAATTCTCTATTACATAATCACCAATTTTAAAAAGTCTCCTAAATATGTTCTACATCAGCTTTCTTGATTATAAGATGTCAATAATATGTCAACATGTTCGATATAATGGAACATTTAATTTCATCAGTTTCCAGTCAACACACAAGTCACTTAATGATGATTATATTGGCCGTTTCCATTGGTTGGCAGGAGGCTCTTCACTTAAGGCTCCCATTGTTTCCATTGTATCATTTTTCTTGCCAGACTTAGTTCATTTTCAGCCTGAAATCACCTCTTCCGTTTGGCCACCCTGAAGTTGGTCTTTTAGTATTTTAACATCTGATTCTACTTTAACTATATCCAGATTCTCATTTATAATCTGTTCTTTATACTTTTATATGCTTCATTTTTGGAGATTTGTTCAATTATATCAGGAATCTTTGTATACAGTATTTTTAGCCTCTTGTGGACTCTCACATACAGCCAATCCTTCAAGGCCAATGTTCTTCTTCAGCAAGCCTGCCATGACAGTGCCCAATTTGACAATTTCTTTAAAATATGTATCAATTATTTTTTAAAGTCATGAAAGAAATTCTTTAAATGCTATAGTACTTTAAATCAACATTGACAGACCATTTCAATGCATTTTTATTTCCCTAGGATTCTAAGTGTATATTTTATTTCTCAAAGGAAAGGAGACCATGTCAACTTTTGAATCTTACAAACTATTAATTAATTTCCTTTTGATGCTTTGTCAGCATTGTCAAGTGTGTTATACCTTCACTGTTAATTAAATTTACCTCTCCATGCTTTTATCTCTCCTTTTCCGTTTCTCCTTATTTCTTAAATTAGGTTGTTATTCTATTCATGAGGTGGCAGCAATTCATACTTGAACAATTGTTATACTATCCCAAAAGAACTTTCACACTGGTTTTGTGTTACCAGCTTTAAATTTAGTTCCTAATTTTGTGACTCAACTAAATGCAATAATGTTATCTGAGAGATATCTGTATACTAAGTCACCATGTTCTGGGTTATTGCCACCATCAACTCAAAGAAAAGCTAGTAATAGGTAAGGTTTTGTCTATAAAATAATAGAAAAAAGTGTTTATTAACCAAAATGTATCTCATGCAAGTTGTACAGCAAAACAAACTTTGGGACATCCATACTGGTGTTGAAAGCACTTGGTCCTTGGGTGACTATGTTGTGTTTTATAAGAAAAGCTGGCATGTGCTCTGGAGACATGGGAGAGCAATGCTAGAGATGCAGGGAAACATCACTGGGCTTTCTCCCTTTATAACATCAAGTGAAAATACTATATTTGGAAAAGTGGCAGAGAAAAAGAAATAACAGGTATGAATTAGAATAGTCAGGTGGCCAACCCCTGTAAAAACACTGGATATCTGAGGGCCAGGAAACTGGCAATAAAATTTTCACTAACAGAGTTTTGACATAAATAGCAATAAGATGTATGATATTTAGAGAAATAACAAGTATAAATGTTTTGCTAAGTATACATTTTAGAATGGAATGGAGCAGTAAATAAAATTACTCAGGCTCATATATGAATGAAAGCAATATAATCACTGGCATGTTAGTGAGAGAAATAGGCTCTTGACTTTCTCTTTCTCTTTAAGAAATTCATTTATTGCCTAAAAGGAATAAACTCTTTTGAATCTCAAGCTGCCTGAAATATTTTTTTTTCTATCTACAGGTTTACATTATTTGAGAAACTTTTAAAATGACTTAGTGAATGTGCAAATAAATGCATAATTACACCTGAATTCATCTGTGGATGGGTTACAAATTCTTTGGAGTTAGTAATTTGTAATAATTCTAAATAAGGTGCAAGGGTTGTTTCATGCAAGCTTATATGTTGGTAAAATTGTTAGTATTTTGTTCCTTTTCCAGATTCACGCATTCTCCTATTTTTTACATATTCTTTACCAGGATGAGTTCGTTTTCAATTCCATAAAAGTGAGATAAAATTCATTCATGAATTCACTGATTTAACCTTTCTTTCAACAAACACTTTCAGGTTCCTACCAGCTAGAACATATCAGGGCCTGGCTAACGAGGAAATCCCCCTGATGTTTGAAGGTAGTATACTTCAGTGACACTTTTTGCCTCCATAATGGAGCTCGCTCGTGTAACCAGTATATGTGCCAGCTATTCCCACTAAATGGGACATAGTCACACAAAAATTTTGTTTGTTTAGAGTAATAATGGGAAAAGCATAGGCATGTTTCCAGACCTTACTGAACTTTTTAAAAAAATTTATTTACTGTTATCATGGTGACAATAGTTAATGAAATCCAGTAAGTTTCAGGTGTACAATTCAATAGTAAGGCATATATATATTACATTGTATGTTCACCGCCCATAGTTAGATTTCTTTCTGTCACCACATATTTGATTCCTTTTCCCCATCTACCTCCCCCTCTCCTTTTTCCACCTAGTTCAGTCTAATATAAAGATAGCTACAGTGGGAAATACATGGTGCTCTATTTCAGGGGGGTTAGCAGAAACTACCTGAAGCAAAATATTTTAAAGTCTGAAAGATGGATGAAAAGAATTAACTTGTTGGGAAGGCAACAACAAAGATAAGGACTTGGGGAGAGTATTCTAAGAAAAGAGAATACTTTAAGATAAGAATTAATACGTAGATTTTTGTCTCATTTATTTTATCCAAATGTCAGTATATAAGTAAATTATTATTGTAAAAAAATTCAAGGAAATTGGATACTAGGACAGAAATATGGAAAATGTTTATTTATTTCACTCTTCAGTTTATAGATGAGCTTGATATGTGTCATCCCATTTCTCTAGTTAATATTCTATGTATGTATATTCAAATATATATAAATAGGCACATGTGCATATTTTAAATGAATGGGCTCATATTATACACTTAGTCTGATTTGATTTTTTAATGTAACTCTGTATCTTGGAGTATTTTCCAAGAAAGTACACATCAGCCTATCTCCCTTTTAATTGCTGCATGATTTTCCATAATATGAGTTTATTATACTTACATAATTACTCTTTCAGAGATGAATATTTTATCTGTTTTATTTTTTATTATAAAAATGTTGCAGTAAACACCCTTAAATCTAAATCTTTACATTCTAATGCCAGTATCCTTTAAAGTAGAATTGGAAGCATTGTATCAAATATGTGTACATTTTATTTTCTGATATATACTGCCCACCTCATTGCTCTCCAAAAATTGTTTTACAGCTTTGTAGTTCTACCAGAAGTTATGCCACTGACTATGTTCTTGAAAGCTTATTGACATGACACATTCTTCAAATTTACTTTATTGACAGATGATTCTATATATCTTGAGACTTTTTTTTATATTAGATAAATATAAGGGCTTAAATTCTTTTAGGAGTCAAGCAAGCAAAAAAAATCGAATCAGTAAAAGAAAATATAGTGGTAGAGAGCTTGGCAAGTTAAAAAAGATGCCCTCTACCACATTAGATATTAAAATTTAGACTTTTTGAAAATATTCTGTTCATCAAATGAAATAAAATTGTGGCTTGAGGACCATTGATTTGAGACGTTACTCTAAAGGCATAAGTTCTTGTTGTGAAGCCAGTCAGGCAAAGCCTTCACTATCCCCCCAGTTGCAGAGTCTCTGTCTTGCATGTATACTCAAGGTCGGTCCTTGTCAACCACAGACTTAGAGACCCATGTGTTAACATCCCATCTGAGAACTGAGGTGTGAGAGAATCTATAACCTTAGTATAGGGTGAGCTATCTTTCTACTTTGTAGAAAATTTATCACTGCTAGAGTTAGAATGATAAAAGATAAAGCATTTGTAAGAAATTTGATGTTTTCTGCTATTTTTATGCAAAATATGTGGTTTTATGTTGCAACGACTCAGGTTTTAAAAGGCACCGACAACCTCTCCAGTGAAACCGTGAATTTATAGACTTTCATCTCCACCTCCTACCACTGTTCTGTTCCTTTCATCTGATACATTGCTAAAATTTGTATAACTGGCAAGTTTTATCTAAAAACTACTTATTTATTCATTTTTTGTAGACATTGAACTTAACATATTTTAGTGGCAATGCTTGCTAAATTAATTAGATTGACATTAAACTGCATTGTGATACAGTTTTATTATTTAAAAAGAAAATCTTAGTTCACGTATATTGTTGAAGATGTCCCCTTTTGCTTTTGTGATACCCAGCAGGGATATAGGTTGTAACATATTTAAGGCCCATAAGTCTGAAGACTGTTACTAATTTTCTTCAAAGGTATTTCTGGCTTATACCAGAAGGCCAACTTTAATATCCATAAGGACTGGGTTCATGAAGTTTTCAAAAACATCATAATTTTAGTGGGCAAAGGAGAACAGTTACTTTTCCAAATTCAGCTTATCTTCTTTAAAAGAGCTTGCTCAGCCTCTCAGTATTCTATTTGCCCTGGATTTGTAAACATATGAATGTGGTAAAAATTCCTGCAGACTGAATTTTATGACTCAAGCCAGTCAGCCCCTGGCCAAGCATGAAGTAAGCCAACTTGGATGGAGACGGTAGCTAGAGAATCAATATAAGTATCAGAACCACAAATATCTGATTAGACCCCAAATTTGACACTTTCATTGTGTGAATTAACTGGGCAATTACTGTAATATGTAAAAGTCTTATCTTACTAATAGGTTGTATTGAAAAAACCTACAGTTTTCCTCCTGTGTGTCTGTTCCTTACTTTCACGCAGAACACTTCACTTCTGATACTTCCAGTCTATTGTGTTTTCCCCACACCAAGCAACTCTCTGACCCTAGCTGGGTGTTCTACAATTTAGCTCAATTCTGACACTATCTACCTGGAGATAGTGTCAGATCCCACATTTTAAAGGCTCAGTACCATTAGACTGTCCCCCACTTCAGATACCAATAATAAGTAGTGGGTCTCCAGGTTACCCACAACTTCTGTTTTACTTGGCTGCAAAATGGAAGTTCCCATGACCTCCTCTTCCTTAGATTCAATTATGTGCTAGAGTCACTCATAGAGCTCAGGAAAACACTTAATGTTTACCAATTTATTAAAGGATTTGATAAAGGATACAGATGAACAGCCTTATGAAGAGATACATGTGGCAAGGTCTGTAGGGGAAGTCCTTAGTCCAGAAGCTTCTGTCTCTGAGGCTTTGGGTGTGTATCATCTTCCTAGTGTGGATGTGTTCACCAAACTGGGAGCTCTTCCAACTCTCTACTGTTAAGGTTACATAGAAGCTTTCTCATGAAACTCCATTTCTAGCCTTCTCCCCTCTCTGGAATATTGAGAATGGGGTTAAAAATTTCAAAGTTTTAATCATGGCTTGATCTTTCTGATGACCAGCCCACAACCAGAAGCCTACTTTATTAGAATGAAAGGTGTTCCTGCTGCTCTTGTCACTTAAGAAATTAAAAGGTTTTTAGGATCTCTGTGTGCCAGGAAATCAGAGGCAGAGACATATACATGTGTGTGTGTGTGTGTCTGTGTGTGTATGTATGTATATATATATGTGTATGTATGTATGTGTATGTATATACACAGACACGCACCTACATACATACATACATATATATATACATACACACATATACATATATATGTATATGTAAAACTATATAGTTTTTTCTATTATCTCTCATAGATAAATTGTTACTAATAATGCTTACCCCCTTGGGTTGTGTATATTAGCCAAGATAGGTATATAAAATACAATGCACTGTGTAAACTCTAGTCTTTAAGTGAATGTAATTAACTGAAAAAAAAAGGCATTTCTTAGTTATTTCCTTTATCGTACCTCCCTCATGGATAACTAGGGTTATTCAGTTGTTTTGACTGACCCATTAAGCAGATGCCCCTTCTCTCCCTGGACTTCTGATGTTACACGATGATCTATTCAAATGGATGGCCTATTGCAATAGAGAAAAACATTTTTTATAAAAAGAACATGATCAACTGTCAGACTCTCCATCCCAAGCTTTCATTTTGAGTAAAAGTCCCTGTAGCACCTCTTTCCTCCTCTTAATGTACTTCCTGGTGTTCATTGACTCACACTCTCATTCACCAAATCTTCTCATCCTCCACCTTATTCCCCACCTCATCCCCCTTAGGTGCTGGACTAAAGTACATTCATGTCCTGTTACTTCATGTCATTCACTAAATGAGAAGAGTGTTGTCTCCTTCTTCAAACCTCACCTGTATCTCTGAGCCCAATTCTTGTCATTCTGCATTCTTCATTTTTCACAAATTAATCTCCAGTCTTCTCCCTTAATCCATTATTTCAAAATATGCTTCTTTTAACTGCACTTTCTAAATTGATTTATTTAATTCATTTCCAGTAAAAAAATGAATGTGTATGTTGGTCCCCTGCTCAGGAAACTTTAATGCTTTTCATTTTCTACCTGGATCTAGAGATCTTCTTTCACCTCTAGTCCCTTCCTATTTTTTAAAGGGTACTATTTTGGCTCAGGTTTTGTGTGTGTGTGTGTGTGTGTGTGTGTGTGTGTGTGTGTGTGTGTGCGCGCGCGTGTGTGTGCGTGTGTGTGTGTGCGTGTGTGTGTGTGTGTGTGTGTGTGTGTGAGAGAGAGAGAGAGAGAGAGAGAGAGAGCGCGCGTGCACGCACACGCGCGCGCACGCAGAGACAGATAGGCAGAGACAGATAGACAGAGACAGAGGGACAGAGACAGAGACAGAGAGATTGAGAGAGGGAGAGAGAATGATTTTGCCCAACACATATGTATTAGTTTAAAAGACCAGTTCTGATAAATATTCTGTGTTTCAAGAGGCTTTTGTGATGGCTTTGTAATAGAGCAATAGAAGTAACTCTGTTGCTCTGACCAAATATGTAGTAGTATTTTTAAAATTCATTATACAGTATAAACTATAATTTGATACATTAAAGTTTCTACTCAGATAAAATGTAGAACGTTAGCCTCTCTATTTAAAGCTAGATCTCCATAGACTGAATGTCCATCAAATACATGAGATTCATTATTTTGTTAATTAACTTGTCAATGTAATGTCAATATCACTTGATATTGCATGAATGATGACACTCTTCCCACATATATTGATAATTTAGCTGACTTTGGATATCCCTATATGTTACCCAGAATTTCTATAAGGCTGTTTTGATGATTCAAAGATAGGTGTTCCTTTCAATAAATGTTTAGTTATATTTAAATAATGTTATCCTTGAGCATCAATATTATAGTCTATTATATAAAAAACATAAAATTTTTAAAGACTCAGGAAACATTACCTTTATAATTTAAATTTGTTGATCTCTGTTTGGCTGACTGTGTCACCATCTGTCTGTCAGTTCATCTGGCTTCTCACCTTTTTATTGTCATTGCCTATAATCAACTTTCCTAGGACCATTCAAAGAAAGTACTTTTTCATCTCTCTGACTCTATAGTAAATACAATCAGAAATCTACTAAGAGGTATGTACTCATTTTATGTTAGAAAACCCAATTTTATTAATCTAATAGTGGGTTCTACACCATTATATGAGTCTGAACCCAGAAACCACATGGAAACAACAATTCAGAGGCTGAGACTTTTATCACAGGGATAGCTTCTTCCATGACCATGGATTTAGATAGAAGTTATGATAAATCAAACAGAGGCTTGGCTCAACATTTTTTGTGAAAAAAAGAACCTGCTATATAAATTAAAAAGTTGGAATACTAGGTTATAGATACTAAAATTATTTCTTCGCTATTGAATCAGTATACTTTTTAAAGTTGTATTGAAAAAATTCTCTAAAATAATTTATTGGTACACCTTGCTATTTTTGAATCCCCACCTAATATTCAAAAGCAACAAGAATCAATAAATCCACAAACATTTATTCAGAATGCAACATCAGCAGGGCTATCCATTAACTGGATATTAGACTCCCTGGAGAATTTTTTTAAAATACCAATTAATAAATTTTGCCACAAATCAATTTAAAATTTTTTGGTTTAGATCTATACATTAGTCATTTCTGCTATTGTTTTTAAATTTATCAGGTGATTTTAATATGAAACAGTTTGAAAAACACTAATGTATACTATTAGTGTTAGTAATATTCTAGTGACCTGCAGTTTGCAATGTTGATTTTCAGTTATGGTACATGATAACTACATTGATTTGGAATTGCACCAAGTTGCAGTAACAGGAGCAAAGCAAATATTCTCAGTTAACAAAAACTCTAACAATAAGTGGTCCAGGCTAAATTATCCATTACACAGGTTAATGCCATAGGGCCCTTAACTTCCTCTTCAAAAAATAAACTGGATTTTCCTTTCAGCTCCTACTGTTTTTCCAGGAAACAATAAGAAAAATTAACAAGGATATAGGAGAAGTTGCATTATCAAAAAGCATGTTTTCCAGTAATCTTCAATCAACTAGGTGCCCAGAAATTCAGCCATAAAAGAAATCAGAAAACCTGGATGCACAGGGCAGTAATTTTTTTTTCTATTTTTATTTATACCAGTATTATTCTTACCTTGCATCCTCAAACTATGCATCCCATTTTGATATTCTTGCCATATAACACTCTTTCCTTACACATGATAAAGTCATCAATGCTTTTGTTGAAGAGACATGTTTCTCATCTTATAAAAATATGACATATATAAAATCTCTTTAGGGACCTATTTCCAAAAGATGAATCATTTTTCATAGAAATTATGATAGAGAATATGCTTAATGACACTATCAAACATATGCAATAAAATCGTACTACTAACAAAATTATATAAATGGGATGCCTCATTAACCAACATTTACAATTTGCTATTTGATCAATACTCATGAAAGGTTTATTTTTTCCCTCTTGGCTGGAAAATTATCTCTACCAGTAAGAACTATTTAAAAATTCAAATGGTGTGTACTTCGTCTTTTATTCTAAATCTAAAGAGAAAACTTTTCACCCCCTTTTAGTTCAATTATCAATGTAATTGCTCTGGACATTATGTAATTACATGTTCATCTTTAACTTTTATTGCTTGATGAATTCCTTTGGGATGTTGTTTCAGAAGAAGAATATAGTTACACCTACATTTCACTTACAAAAATTGAACTTGATAATGGAGAATACTTGGAAAAGATTTCAGTATTTCTTCTTAATTTTTTAAGTCATGACTGGATCCAATCCAGGAGACAGAAATCACAGTAATTTGAAAAGGGATACTTAATATAAAGAATCATTAAAATGAACAAACTTCTAGACATAGACAACAGAAGGGTGGTTACCAGAGGGGAAGAAAGGTGGGAGGAGGATGAAGAAGATAAAGGGGGTCAAATTTTTGGTGATGAAGGGAAACTAGACTTTGGATAGTGAGCACACAATGTAATATACAGATGATATACTATAAAATTGTACCTCTGAAATACAATGTTATCAACCAATGTTATTCCAATAAATTTAATCTTGAAAAATCATTTACAATAAGGGATTTTCTATAAAGGAGTAAAGAGTGCTCTAAAGAAGATATAGAGTAGAGTACAATTTGATGGTTACCAGAAGAAAAATACATCAATTCTTGACATATAAAGACTTTTATACAACTACCGATACATGGATCAATAGAGTATAGAGATTTTAGAAACATATTTACACATACACAGTCATCTAAACCACGGTAAAGGTGCCATTGCAATTCGATGGGGGAGAAAATAATTCTTTCAAAAATGACACTTAATAACTGGCTATCAATATGTTTTAAAAAACCTTACTCCCTATATCAAATTAATTAAGTCAGTTTCAAGTGAATAACATAACTATATATGACAGGAAAAACATTAAAAATTTAGAAGAATATTAAGATAATATCTTCACAGCCTTGGGAGAGTTAATATTTCTTAAGAGAGACACAAAAGCATTAATTATATAGGTAAAGAACGACAAACAGAACCACATTAAAAGTAGAACTTTTGCTACCAAAAGACATAATAAAGCAAAAGGAAGATCATAGGTTGGAGAAGATATTTTCAATATATAGATCTAAATAATAACTCACATAAAGAATAAGAACTCCAGAAATTATTGATAAGAGGGCATCCAATTAAAAATTGTCAAAAGAACTGAATAATCACTTTGCAAAGAAAAAACTGAATAGCCATGAGACGTGTGAAAAAGAAAAAAAAACTCAATGTCACTAGACATTAAGAAAATTTGCTTTAAAATCACAAAAAATACCAATAAACTTCAATCAGAATATCTTACATTTAAAAATAACAATACCACATATTCGCAAGGAAGTGGAGTGACTGGAATTCTCATACACTGCTGGAGGGCTGTACATTTGTACAAACACTCTGGAAAACTGTTTAGTACTCTCCATGGATAAGTATATATCCAGTAATGCCATTCATGGTCATAATCTCAATAGTAAGGCATTTCTGTGGGCTCGACTTGACTTCAAAACAAAGTTTCTGGCATTATTTATAAAAGTTTGAAAATTTAAAACAACTCAAATATACTTTAATATTTTAGCCAAAAAAAGATAGATTTTGGTATATTCATGAATCTCATGGTTTTATTATTGACTGAACCAAATAATTATTATATGTGTTCAGTTTTATACAATTCAAAAATAGGAAAAACTACTCTGATGATAGAAGTCAGAACAATGGCTATTTTGGGGGAAGTTAATGATAGGGATACATTATGAGAGATTTGGGGGTCTAAGTATACATCATATAGATATGTTCATTTTGTGAAAAGTCATCAATCTTATCTTTAGAATTTGTATACTTTACTGTATATGTTTTGAAAATATTAAATTAAAAAATTAAATATTTGAAGAAAAATGAAAGAGTGAGAGAGAGGAGGGAGAGAGAAAAAAGGTGGAGTAGGGGAGAGAAAGGGATACAGAAAATAAAATCTTGGCTTCTGTTTTATCCTCAGTGCTTCCCATCACTGGTCTGAAGTGTTGCTATGACTTACTGTGTCTCTGTCAATGTAGACGAAAGCCATGGATTGGGTTAAATCCTTTCATTTTACTTCAGAACACCAAAACAAAAAACATTAAGTGGCCTGCAGGAGTCATAGTCCCTCGTGGCATGTGTAGGTCCCCAGTTTTAACCTTTTTTCCCACTCTGTACCTAGGAGATAAACATTCCCTGTTAGCTATCTTGAAAAGTAAGGATAGTCACCTAAAGAGAACATTTTAATTTTCTGATGAACTTTCTTAGCTGTAACACTTTCTCCTAAGAGGTTCTACCTTGACTTGCTGATTAATTAACACTGTTTGAAGAGACGCCTCATGTGACCCTTGTGTGCTTGCTCCCCTTTGGATTAACAGTAAATTGACAAAAAGGGATATGTTAGAAAGAATTATGCTTCTGTGACAGAAGAATATCTTTAAAGACATTTAGAAATAATACAGCAGAAAATAAAACATTATTTTCTAAATTGTGTGCAGAAAATACAGTGGTTTAAACAGTTTGAGTTGAACATTTTGGTGAGCCTTTGATTTAGATATGCCAGTTTTTTTTTTTTTTTATCTTCCCCTTTTTTCACAGTTTATCTATTTTCCCACTAGACTCGGGAAAAAAGTCAGAATGTCAGTATCACCTTGAGTTCACTAGGATGGTAGCTCAAAAGCACTTTCGTAACTTTATGATTAGACTGTTCATATTACCTTTTGTGCTATATTTTCTGAGACAGTGTGGGTTTTTATTTCTATTTATATGTGAAGCTGTGAATTTCAACTAAAGGTTAGGGAATGAAATTTTTTTTAAAAATCTTCATTAATACCATGAGAGCTCTCTGTTTTCAGTAGGAAACCTTGTCCCTAACTTGCCAACTTGTTAGATAGCAATCTTATTTAGAGCCTCCTATGTTAATGGTGATGGGCTGAAATAGGATATTAGCTTTTTGATCTTTAATATGGAAGGTGTTTAAAATTTATGTGATTTTGAAAGAGTAACCCAAGACAATGATGCAATGCCTGTTTTTAGTAGTGATCCCCAGGGATGCTGCTGTGCATATAAGCATGTCTTATGTGATATGTAGCCAGGGGAATAAGGAGAATAATCATTTGTTTTTTATGGATTTCTCAGCTATGATTTCCATTATTACCACATTTCTGATACATATATAAATTTTAGAAATGATTAAGTTTTTTCAATTATCTTCTGCAAAATATGGATTATTAGTGTGTTTATTATATGTGTAAATTTCTACTGTTTAGTATAGAAATATGATTTTCTTCCTGATACTGATTTTTCCAAAATTCCAGACTCTTTACCACTGTACTCACCTGTGCCCCCGTTGAGAAAGAACAAACCTATAAAATGGTTTGCTTTTGTTGCTCTCATTGTTCAGTTGCTTTTTTTGACCAGGCATTTTCACTCAGGTATTATTTTCTTCTCTATTATCCCACACTCAAACAGACACTTCCTTTGTATCATTTCTCAAATTGTTATTCAGATATATGTTTGCCAGGAAGGTATTATTTGTAAGGACTCAAGGGAGTATTTCTAAAATATTATTGTACATAAGTATCACTAAAGAAGTTTGTTTAGGTACAGATTTCTGGTCTCCAAATCAGAGACTTTGGTTAAATAGGTAACTAGAGTGTCTTAGGAACCTCCAATTTTATTGAGCTGAAATTTCTGGAAATATTTATGTATACAGAGAGCCCTTAGACCAATTCTTTAAGATCTGATAGCGATATGGTCTGTCTAATGTTTCTAACTTCAAACTCTGTAGGCAACTGCCTCTCTGCCTCTTCACAAGGCCAGTGAGCCCTAGTCTCAAGACCACTCTCACTGAGCCATAAAGGAGATTATTTTATGGTCATCTATTTGCATGTATTCCGACAGCCATTTATTCATTCAATGAATAATTATTCACTCCTACATGTAAGGTATTCTAGTTATTTGGGTTATATCAGTAAATAGAACAGAACAAATTCTGTCTTCATGGATCTTTCTTTCAAGTTGAGATAGCCAATAAACATAGTATATTAAATAACTAAATTGTATGTTATGTAAGTGCTATGGGGGGAAAAAGAGTAAGGTAAAGAGGCTGAGGAATGTGAGTCTAGTAGGACAAGATGAAATTCTATGTACTGTGGTAAAGGTAAGCTTCATTGAGAAGATGACATTTGTACAATGATTTAAAAGAGAAAACAGAGTTAGGCATATGAGTACATAGGGAAAGAGTATTACAGGAAGAGGGAGCAGTGGGACAAATATCTTAAGGTAAGAATATGCTTGCAGTTCTTAAAGAATGTCAGGATGCTTGGTATGTCTGGTGTGGTCCAGGCAAAGAAGAGAGTCATCTGTAAGGACTTTAGCAAAGAACATGCAAGGTCTTTTGATCCTTTGTAAGAATGTTGCATTTCCTCTCAAGACATCAGGGTCCATTACAACATTTTAAACAGAAGAGTGTCTTAAATTTTAAAAAGATCACTCTGGCTGCTCTGTCAAGAAGAAAATTTACAAGGGCTAAGGTAGAACCAGGGAGATCATCCCTATAGCTATCTGCAGGCAAGAGATAATGGTGGCTTAAACTAGGTGGTAGCAATGGAGGTGCTGAGAAATTGTTGGATTATACCTTATGCATTTTGGAGAACTCACAGTATTTTATAAAAAAATAATGTGAAGTATGAAAGAAAGAGGGAAGAAGAAGGTGACTCTATGTTTTTGTATTTCATAAGAATTAAACTAGCTTGGTGGGGATAAATAAAGTACTCAGTTCTGTAATTACTAAGATTTGAGATATCAATTAATTTCAAAATGCTGGTTTGGAGAAAGCAGTGGATATAAGTATCTAAATTTCAGAAGAGAGTTCTGAGCTAAAGATACAAATGTGGGACTTGTCACCATTTAGAGAGAATTTTGAGATATGAAAGTAGATATGAATTTAAAGATATTGAGTTTCACAGAGAAAAGGAAAGAATTAAAACTGACTCTTGGAATGCTGTTGGGCTACTGGAGAATTTGACTTCCTGTGGACTTACAAGCTGGACCCAGGCAATGCAGTTTCTCATCCCTCCCCTGTCCTTGTAAGTATATTCTCACAGTTATCACGATGGGAGCCATGTTCAAGGACACAACCTTGAGACAGTAATGTGTTGTTGAGACCATTTGTGCAGTATACATGACTGAGCCCAGTTAAGGCCTCTATAGAAACGTTTAAGATTCTGGCTGGCAGGTGTAGAGATCTACTTGTCTTGCTGCCTGCTCCAGAAAAGCCTGGTACATAACTTCTCTTGCTTATTAAACTGCCACTTACCAATCTGAAGTGGTCTGCCTCTTCCTTTAATCTCTTCTTGTCCTGCCTGAATATGGGGCCAATTTGTGAACCAAAAGGTATTCCAATATTAAGAGGACAATGGGGAAGAGAAAATACCAGCAAAGAAAAATGAGAAAGAATCACTAGAGGGATAGGAATAAAACTAAGAGAATATTACGTCCTAGAAACCAAGTGGGTGGAGGGAATCATTCCATAACTGATAGCTGAAGTAAAATTAGAACTGGAAATTGACCACTGTTTTTCATTATGAGGATATCATTGGAGACCTGGACAAGAGCAATTTTGATGTAATGGTGTGGGCAAAAGCATGATCTGGTTGTGTTTAAGATAGAGAGCAAGGATAGGAATTGAGAACAATAAATATAGACAAATCTTGTAGAGAAGTTTTACTATAGCTAAAGAACTGGTGTTAGGAGAAATGGGAATAAGAGAATGATTTTTGTTTTGTTCTGGAGATTAGAGAAAAAAGAGCATGTTTGTATGGTGATGTAAATAATTGAACAATTAAAAATCAATGATATAAATAACAGAAAGGACAACTGATGAAGTAATGTCCTTTAATGTGGGAGAGAGGTGGAATCTAGTGCAAATGTGAATAGATTGATTTAAAGAAAGCACAGAGAGCTCATTCATGAAACAAGTACAGGAATCCTTCAGTACAGGTTGGAACAATATTATTGGAGTTGACTGGAGTAGTTACTTAGAAAATAAGAATTAGTGATCGGTAAATTTGAGGCTGTGGTTGTGGTTATTTGCAGTGTCAAGATAAGACTCTGGGAGTGAATGGATGAGGGACAGAAGAGGACAATTACTAGAGAAGAGGATTTCAAAGAACTAAGACAATAGGTATTAGAAAACTCATTTATAAACTTAAATGAAGACAATTTTTAGAATAACAATGACATTAAAGAAAACTCTTATCAAGAATTGAATAACAATGCTCCAAGGGTCAGAAAATGGCATACTATTTAAACTTTAAAGTTTTAATAGAGGGCATGATAGGGACTTTTTAATGTTAGAATGAAGAGGACACCTGACCCTTCAGGCCTAGAGGTGGCAAAAGTTTCCCACCGTTGTTCATTACTGGATGCCTCACCATTTCTTAATTCTGTTAACCCTTCTCATACATCTGTAACTAGCATTAAAATCTCTTAATTAAATTTTTGAATGTACTCTTTCATATCGTCTGAAATACTAATCTATAAATTTCCAGAGGCTAATGTGTAAAGCAGTGAGTTCTTTAATATTGAAATTTTCCAAAAGAAAAATTAAGAATTATTTGTCTATAATGTAGGAAAAAAATCTCCTGGTTTAGAAGTTGATCTGATGTTCTCCAAGTTTCTTTTAATTTTAAGGCTGTGGGATGTAAATGAGATCCATTCCAGGAAATGGCATTAAGCAAATCAAGACTACATGAGGTTGTTGTACAATTTTCACTTTTTAGATATATGTCCAGTACTGAACGTTGGAAGTTCTTCATTCTCTTTTAATCATGTGGATTTGCAACATTCTTGGGCTGTAGTTTCTTCCATCATTCATTGAATAAATAGTTGACCTATCATAATAGATTGCTGTGATACTCATCCAAAGGATCTTCAGCAAGTTCATTCCACCCGCTAATTTTTCTCTTCTATTTTGTAGGTTAGTTTATTAATGCACCTTGAGAATTTCTAGATTTTGTGTTTTTTTTTTCCCTTAACATTTACCATATTAGTATTATTTTTATTCTTTGGCATTTTTCTTAAGCATTATCATTTGTACATTAGTCATATAGATCAATATTACTGGTAGAGTACCAAATAAATATAATAAGGAGAATACCCTGTGTTGAATAAACTATATATTTTGCTGATTATGCTCATCTGGGATAAGTAGAGTATCCAGAATTTTGGCTGAGAACATTAACCACATGATGGAGTAGCAATGCTCATCAGTAGAGTGTGTAAAGCACCATCTGTTTATATATTCTTATTGGCTGAAAGCTAATGATAGCCCCTTCATGCCATCTGAAGAAGTACTCAACATTATATAATAATATAGTAATGGATTTTCCCCTATATATTCCTATTAATCTATGCGTATTTGGGTCTCTTAGAAAACATAAAGGTCAAGTCATTAGCATAAGTAAATGAGGAATGAATATAATGATTTATTACTATTTCTAACTATCAAAGACAAGGAAATAGGAAAGAATATAATTTGGCTACCTACCTACTTTATGCCAGATACTATGTTATGAATATCGTGTCTTCTGTTTCATTTGACTATTGCAAAATCCCTGTGTACTAGATATGCTTATCTCCACTTTACAGATAAAAAAAAAATAAGAAATAGTGTATAATTTGCCAGTGTAGTTAGGGACTCATCTGAGATTCAAACCTAGGTCCTTCTGAACCCACATCTCATATTTTTTGTCATGATGTCATGTGAGTTACTTTTGTGGGAAGACTAACCATTTAGCTATCTTGAGTCCTATGAATTTCTATACCTTTTCCTTTGGCTTTACAAGAAAAAGGAGTTGGAGGAGGAGGAAAGTGGGAGGACAAGGAGGACAAAGAGAATGAGGAGAAAGAAAAATTCTGAGAGGAAGAGAAAGAGGTGCGTTTATGTATATGAATTCATAATATATGAAACACAGTAATAAGAATATAATTTGACTTTGATTTAGCTGTGTCTTTGAATTTTAGGTTTAGAGTTAAAGATTATTGGTAAATTATAAGCATTATTTAAATTTTTTTCTCTATGGAATAAGTTAGATGGTGGCTCACACACAACAGAAGGTAGCTTCTGTTTCAGACTTTAGAAGATATCACACAGTTCTGAATTTTTGGAAATCTTACTCATAGGAAGAAGGAATGAACCCATTCAGGCTGTCAGCCAATATCAGGAAGGACTGGTGCAAATAATTGGGGGCAGGGACTTAAAAATAGGACTTTTAGAACCAAGATAGGGACCCATATATTAGCTGGTGGCTGAGTTTCTGGCAATGAGTAATAAGGCAAGGATCCAGATTCAGGAACTCATTTGAAAGTCAAAGAGTGACCAAAGCAAAGATGAAGATAAATGAATCACTGGATAGCAGAAATAAAGATTCTTATATTCTCTCTCACATAGGGAAAGAAGGGTTCTACAGTTTGACCAAGGCTTTGGTACACCTTAATGGCTCAAAGAGTACAGGATAATAGATGCACGAACAGCAAACTGGGCTGATCTCGGTAACAGTGAACATACCACAAATTTTCTTATAACTCAAGCTGATTCTACAAGAGATTTCCTTTTTATAATCTAAATTAACTTTAAAATTCAAATAAAATTTATCAGGGTTTACAAATGGAGATTTAAATAGAATTCACCATGAGGTTTGTATGTGGAAATGAATACACTGTGTAAGAGCTATGTAGAAGGAAAAACATTGATTGCAGTGATATAAATTCCTGTTTTTCCACAAGCCTTTTTTTTTAAAAAAAAACAACAACTGGTTTTCTTCATATTTAAATACTGTAGGCTTTATGGGCCTCTGCAAAATGATATTTCTGTTCAGATTTTGTTTGAGTTTTCTTTTAGACAGAGCTCCATAATACCAGTTTTTACATTCACCTATTTTTTTTAATTGAAAAGGCTGTCAAAATTTCTCAAATATGAAAATAAGTGTTATTCTCACTACTAAACAAAGCAAAAATAAAAAGCAGTCAAGAGATATTCATTGGTTAGTGGTATTATCTAACTTAGAATATCTAAAATGGATTTTCCAAGGAAAGTCTTAGAAAACTATATACTGAATTTTGTCATACTGCAAGACAGCCACTTGATTTGGGCATACTAAATAATACAAATTCATTAAGTAGTTAGTCAAAACACAATCTGGAACATTGTGAAACTAAAATAGTCCCTATGTCTTAATGTCATCAACACAAAACCCTAGTTCTTCATTGGATTTTGATTTGGCACCATTTTCTACCAATGTTCAAAGTCAGGATAAATAACCAATTTTGAACATTTTTCTCTGAGTTCAAAATTTGTCTCCTGGATGTATTAAACCCCCTGTCCAAAAGGCAATGGAAGGTTTTTTGTTTGTTTTTTATTTGTTTTTGTTTTTGTAGTTGTTGTTTTTCAGATGTGCCAAAGAAGCAAATACACTGTGAATGCTGTTCCTATTTTGTTTTGTTTTCTTTTTTAAGAAGATCATGCAGAAGTTTAGTTATGCCTCTGGAAGATAACTAGTATAGTTATAAAATGACAGGCATCTAGAATAATTTCCCCCTAAAGAATAGCAAAAGCTGTTTCTTTTGTGTCATCAAGTAAGATGTTGATTCATCACAAAATTAGATATTGTTACAGAGAGAAATTTTGCAATCTCCATCTAATTCTTGTAAGATACATCATATTTTCTCTTTTATGTTTAACAGAAAATTATCTGAAAAATTTTAAATGCATACTGGTTATTATATTGTGCTTTATAATGAATCTAAAAAGGCTAAGCAAATTCTAGGAAAGAAGAGGTTATGCTTGAATGTTAGATGTGGTTATGATTTCCCAGTAAAGTTATAAGAAAGCCATTAACTAAAATAACTTTTTTTCGTATACTTCTTGGGTATGCTCATGTATTTTTAAACACATTCTCTTCTTAGTTTTTAGACATGTGGAGGTTTGACACTCTGCTTATGAAATTATTCAACTATTTTTTTATTTTCTAGATATTTGGAAATAATATTTATAAGGGAATGACAATTGTGCACTATTGTGTACCAATCATTAATGTGTTTTTCATACATCACCTGATTTTTTTTTATCACAGTAATGTATGGAAAGGAGAAGACACTCAGTGGTATGAAAAGATTACCTAAATTTCTGTAGTTGTTAAAAGGACACCCACTTTTCATATCCTACCTTGGAATGTAAAAACATACTCTTTTTCTTAATAAGTATCTCCAAACACACAGCTTCTACATGTCTAGACATTTGCTGCAGAATAAAACAATTGATTCTGAAGTCTCAACTGATTGCTAAATATTTCTTCATGCCTTCTGCTTATAGTTTGGTATTATTTAGCTAACTTGACTTTACTTGAATTGTATCGTTTTTATTTATTTTGCACAAAAAAATCTGCTAGATTCATAAACTCACTGAAAGAAAAAGTTATCACAAATTATCAAATGTTATTTGAATCCACATTGATCAAGCAACTGTTTGTTTTACCTCTTGCTGTCCTTGTGGTTTTTCTTGTTTTGTGGTGGTGGTTTTTCTTCGAACTGGTTATTATGCTATTGGTCAATTATGGCCATGTGTCAAAACCTTACAGAAAGATAGTTAAAAGAATGGTTGACATTATAAATAAAGAATGTGGTGGAGAAAAGTGAAAAGATTTACTTAACATCATATTGCAAAATAATCTGAAAAAAGAGAACATTTAGTTTCTTTGACTTTAGTTAAGTTCTCACAAAGAAAATTATCTTCACCTATTTCCTACAATGGAAAAACTTTGCCTTAATGATGATTTGCTTTACTAGTTGTCATGTATGCAGTAAATATAGCTTTATTGAGAAGTATAATGACCGCTCTTTCAGGGAAAATTCTTGTGTTATTGGTTCCAAAAAATGGATCCAAATATTTTTCAAATCTTATTTGTTTATGGATAGCAGTGGCATTTTGGAACAATGAAGGCATTTCATTTGGCAAATGGAGGTGAAAGGGAATCTTAATACAGACATTTTCTTGTCAATGTATTTGCAAGGCACTAAATGGCTTGTAGGTTAACTTGCAATTTGTGATTACTGTATATTTCAGAATATTTTCATGGATGCATCTTCTTAAATAGAAGCTATTCTAAGAAGTTTTTCTACAATCACATGTCAAGACTTTCAGTGTTTTATTATTTATCCACAATGCTTGTGCTGCTCAACACTAGATACATTGATTAAATTATCTTTATATCCACTGGCAGAGAAGGATCTCTTTTTAGAAAAAAAATGTTAGTTTTACAAAGGATGGAGAAGAAAAAAATACATCTGTAAAGTTATATGTTGCAGGGTGAGAAAAGTGAACTGCAATAGCAAGGAATGTAGCTTACTGGAGAACAAATATTTGTAGCTTGACTCCTTTGATTGGTAACCATAACTTAAAGTCCGACATGAGCTGAAGTTCAACATAACCTTAATTTAAAGTCCAACAGAGCCATATAGCTGCATCTTTTGCTTAGATTAAACTAGAAAGGACATGTAACTTTTTTTAAAGGTGCTCTCTGATACATTGGAAATTCTGTGGATGAACTGCTGACTCTCATAAAATACTAAAAAATAATTTTGGTAAATGTGCCAAGTTTAATATTTATTTTACCACATTGACCTGGCAATTTAAAGAGAGGTTTTGAAAATGGCTACCTAAATGGCAATAATTTGTTCTGCTTCTTGCTCAAAACTGATATGAAAATACCCTTCTCTGTCCTTGAAAATTCATGGCTGTGTTTGAGTTTAGGAAGCAGGGTTGAAGGAAGCAGAGAAAGTGGGTCTTGGGGAGGGGCACAGAAGATCCTACTCCTCCTGGTTCTCTTTCTGACTTTGATTCACATCGATTCAAATGTGTGCCCTTGCCACACCTCAGTCTTCTCATTCACAGTCTATGAGGTTGAAACAGATAAACTCAACAGTACCTTCAAATTCTGGCACTTTGCCAAGCATCTTTGAATGTGTCCTAAGATGAAGTAGCCTAGCTTCTGTTTTTCCTGCTTCTACTGACATAGAGCCTAGGAACAGAAGGGTTTTATCTCTGTTCTTTTTACTAATCTTCCTGCTCATCATTTATTATGATCCCATATTTCTCAGGAGCTGGTTAGGATTCTGAATATTTTAAATGGAAGAGATGTCTACTGAAGGTATCTGTTCTTCTTCTGAATACTGATATTGGATGATGATGGTGGAGATAAACATCTGAGAAAAACAAGAGTTGAACACCTTTTTCCTTCAAAAAGAGGAGTAAAACACATACACACACCACACACCACACACACACACACACACACACACACACACACACAGTGAAGAGTAAGAGAAAACAAGACTGAAAGAGAAAATGGATCTGGAAACAATCTTAGAGAGGAAACTGAGTTTATATTTTAGTGTCATCATTCATAAGTATCGAGGATCTGAATGGATTGCTTACTTAACATTAATTCTAACTTCCTTAGAGTGTGCTATTAAACTTATATTCTTCAGACTCCCTTGCAATTATAGTTCTAATTAGAATTTAAGTTTCACCTTTAATGCACTTACATGAAAAAAATCAGAACTAAGTTTGGGAGAGAGACAGGCATGAGGCTTCTATTTTGTATAGAGAAGTGGTGAGGTTTCGAAGCCATCAACTCTAGAAATATTTATTGAGTAAGCAGGTTGAGTAGCTGGGCTCCCTGTCATGGCAGACATATCAGCTCTCTGGAAAACCCAGTTTTGAAGTGTTGCATATGGGATTTATCCCTTAAAATTCAGCAGTGATTTCTTCAGCCCTACCAACAATTCTATAAGCCACTTACTATGCCATAGCCATTACTTTTTACTTAACTTTGCTAGATTGATTTTCTTCAACTGAACCTTGGCTAATATAATTTGAAACCTTGGTAAGTCTATGTTTATTTCTCTGCAAAATATGAGTGAAATTAAAATATTTTATGGAATTAATGTTCTTTGCATTAAATAAGATAAGATATGTGAAGTGCTTAACTCAATAATTGACATATTAAGCATTCAATTAATATTTGGTATTGCCATAATTATTATTCTGACAAGATGGAGGAAATAGCATAATTCTATTTCAGTTATTTCCTGATACATAACCACCCCCCAAAAAAAACCTGGTAATATAAAATAATTATTTTAATGTCACAAATTCTATTGTTAGAGACTCAGAAAGACATATTGGATTGCTTGCCTTTGCTCCAGAATGTCTAAGGTTCAAGCTTAGAGAACTTAAAGTCAGAGACGATTCAATGGCAGGGCACTGTTATCATCTGAAGAAATATCTACTCACAGGTTTGGCACCTGGATGTATGTAGAAAACCATAGCACCTATACATATTTCTCAGTGTGGCTTGATTTGTTCAGAGCATGGCCGTATTCATGGTAGCTCCAGGCAAAATTCCCCAGCAAAAGTTCAGCAACTGAAATACCATATTATTTAATAAAAATGTACTATATTATGAATGAATGCAATTTATCTTAAAAATGCAAGGTTGATTTAAGATTTAAAATTCAATGAATAGAAAATTCCCAAATTGAAGAGATTTTTTAAGAGGTTGGTAAATATTTTCTACAAAATAAAACATGTAATACTGGACAAAGTTGTCAAAAGCAACCTTTTCAGGACCCTGAAAGTTAATCAAAGACATAGAAAAAATAGCAGCATTTATTCTTAGAAAAATACTACAGATTTTGTAAGAACAGATAGTATAGCCTTGCCTGGACTGTTCCCATATTTCCACCCTACCATTTAATTACCAAGAATGGAAGTTTTACTGATAAAGATAATGGTAGTTCTAATAACATAGATGTGCCCCTGAATAAGTGCTGCTCTTTAGTTGGAGGTAACAGACTTAATTAGGAGAGGGATAATGAGAATCCAACTGAATTCATTACGAATGGAGAAATCTCAAAGCCCTTGGAGCCTATAATTTTAGTTGCAATGAGAGGTAGATCTGTCTGAAATTTATTGAGGTAACCAGGAACTAGTAGAGAAAACTGAGGAATTAGTGGAGGAGACCTATGGTAGCCCATTGTAAAGTTCAAAGAAAAGAAAATTTCAAAAACTGTTGAGCTTTGAATGCATTTCCCAACATACATGAACATCAACTAACACATGGTAGAAACCTTTGAGGCTTGCAGTGTATAAGCAGGACATTTGCTCTTTCCATTGCCTAAATGATAGGATATGTACAGACTGACGATTACTAGGAAGCCAGTCTTAAAATATAAAAGTAACTTTTTAAAAAGATGAACTGAGATATCAGAGCCTGTACACTAGGAGAAGATATATTCTGCAGTTTAAATGCAGACGAATTTGTACTCCATATTTTCAACATTTTAATAGAAGTTGGGGACTTTGCAAAAAGGAAGAGAAATAAATGAATACATATACATACACTAGAACTAAGCAATCCATATTTTTATAAAAATAACACCTTGAACTAATAAGCCAGTTTAGTAAGTTCTCAGAATTAATAATCAACTAAATTTTTATGACTTAGCAATTAACAACATAAAATGAAATTTTCAAAAAAATTCCATTCAGGTTCAAGAATAAAAGTTAATAATTTAAAAAAAAAACAACTACAAAGTCATTGTAAAAGAAATTGAAGATCAAAGTATATGGAGAGATAAAACACATTCACGGCTGCATGATTTAGAATTCTTAAGATGTTAATTTGCCCCAAATGTATCTGTAGATTCAATGTAATTTCTATCAACATCGCAGTAGGCTTCCCACCCTACCCTCCCATAAATTGACATATATATGACATGAAAGTGAAAAAGACCTAGAATAACCAACTCAGTTTAAAAAAAAGAAAGGTGAAAGTCTTAAACTCTCTAATTAAAAAAAAATTACTATAAAGCAACAGTGACAAAAATAATGTGGTACAGATAGATAGACATTATCAGTAGAAAAGAAATAAAGAGTCCAGAAATAAGTCCTCACATTTAAGGTCAACAGATTTTCAACAACAGAATCATATTAATTCAATATGGGTAGGACTGTCTTAAATGGTGCTGGGACAATTACGTATTCATATACAAAAAAAGAAAAAAGAAAATGTGAAAGTAAATGAACTCACTTCCAAATAAAGAAATTAGGATATATATATCTGAAGAAAGAATAACAAGAATAAAATTATAATAGAGAACATAAAAATATGGACTTTTTTGAATAAACTGGAAAAAAATTGCCAAGATAAAGGCAAAGGGAAGCGGTATAAAGTATATTGAAAGTTATGTGTTCATTAATACTTATGTAATATTTCACAATAAAAACAAAAGAAGAAAAAAATATAATTTTTTTCACAACCAGCCTCTTGGAAAAAAATGTGAACTCAATTGAAATGTAATAGAAAGATTTTGTTGTTTTCAATGTTATTATTTTGGTTTGACAAGGGACACCTAAACCTCTGATCAGAGAATGCTTTAGTATATGACATTGCACTCTCAGAAGAGCTAAAGGACTCTGATTCCAGTTCCAAAGAATCAACAATACTTACATTAAACTACAAATTTGTTTTCTTAATATACACTATTGTTTTAATCTTAGAAACTATTTCAGTATATTTTTAAAATCAATATATTAGCTATATATTGATTTTTGATGCAGTCTGCAGACAATTTTTTTTAGCAGAATTAATGAGTAGAAAGCGTGGATTGGAAAAATGAGAAAATGGGAAATAAAAGAGGGTAAAATAAGGTCAGGGTTAAAGGCTGCTGCATAAACATCAAGATATGGAGTTTAGAATTTTACCAAAGACCAAAAAATGTATCATGAAAAAGGCATCCAGAATCTGAAGATAAATCACTTCACAGATGTGTGCAATAAATGCAATCAAATTAAAATTTTTATTTTTATTTGGTTTGACATTGAGAAATTTGCTATTCTCAGTGTGAAGAATGATGTGAGGAGAATACATAAACTACACTCAGCAGTAGCATCATCATCAGAAGAGAGAAATAAAAGACTGTAGTTTCTCCTAGTTATTTAAAAAAAAAAATTTCCTAGGTTGGTCAGATGGTTAGTCTTCCAAAGATAATTTACATAAATTAATAAGACTTCTTTTTCTCTTACAGACAGATAATGTTTTAAACCTAATAGAATATTAACATATTTTCAGGCATATCACTCAATTACACTACTACCTGAGTAGTAAGGGGCTTGAGTCTGTGAGTAGAATTTCTGCCATTTCTTGTTGGGTCAGGGGTGAGTGCACATTTCACCCTTTTTCCAACTTCCTTTCCTGTCTCATAATCTGGCTTCTATGCATCCATACTGTTTCCACCTTTCCATGTTTTTATTATAGCCTTAAAATTATCATATACTTAAGAAATGATAAAATATCACATGTGGATGATAATTTGCATCTAAAATTTATGTTATACTTAGAAATTATAGCAAACAAATGTGTGTGTGTGTGTGTGTGTGTGTGTGTGTGTGTGAGAGAGAGAGAGAGAGAGAGAGAGAGAGAGAGAGAGAGAGAGAGAAGGAAACAGGGAGGGAGGAAGGGAGAGAGAATACTAAGAAAATTGAATAATTGATTATGATTCTAAACTGTGAGTGTAGTGGATGTTATGTTCCCCCAGCACTCCCTTTCCAAAATTGACGTATTTATTGCCACAGCGGCAAGAGTGATGGTAGCTGACAACTGTTAGCTGAGTCTTACTTTTGTACTTGGCTGAATAGAATTGTTTTACTTAAGGTAATAATTGGTAGTTGCAGGGGAATAAAGTTTCATTTTTCCAATTTGGGAAAACTCCAAAGAGCTATCTCAGCTCTAGTTTTCTTCATATAATCAGCTGAGGGCTTTGTTTCAAATTTATCACCATTCAGTTTTCACCTCTTCACAATCCTGCTTCCTTCCGTTGAGCTCCCTTAAGTTGTGCTCAAGAACACGCCCTAATAAACTTCCAAGTTGTAACTCTCTAGATGAGTCTACCTCCTAGGAAACCTGAACTGAGATAATTGGTACCAAAAATAGTACAAGAAAGCAGGCCTGGAAATAATTTTAGAGCTGGATCAACCACCAGCTCTCCAGCAGTGAGAACCCTACCACTGGTGATAGGTGAAACATGAAGAGCCTATAGTAGATGGTAGGGCTGCAAGTTTATATCTTCACATGGAAGTTAACTGGGGCGATATCTCCAATGGAAAGAGTGAACTGGCAAGTGAAATGTACCAAGTGTTCAAGAAATGAGAAAAATAGTAATGATGAAGAGTGTAAAACTGGAGCACTTGATATATTAGAGACATACCATGAAAGGCCCAGGATACTTAACAAATTAAAGGTTGAGGATCTTCTATACGGCATTTAAAGAGACTTTTATCTCCTTCAATCAGAAGATGGAAAAAGCTTAGGATATACCCCAACACTTAATTATAAAAGTAGAACTCATGAGGTATTGAAATTTTTAATCTTTAGAATTTTGCCAGACCAAGGTAGAGAAAATGTGGAACCTGCAACATGGAACAGTGACACCAACAACAATGTAACTCTTCGGCCTTGCAGAAGTTGGCCCATTTATACCTGTTAAAGGCTTGAATCCCCATTTGTTGGAAGACAAAGCCAAGGTCTCCCTGTCTTGCAAGATACACATGTCTCCTTCGGATCTAGCACACATTTTCTCCTGACCAGCTGACCAATATTTAGAGTGGAGGCCAGAAACCACAAGGTGATACAAAGCTCTGTTGAAAGAACTGGCATCATTGACAAATGCAGTAGTAGATGTCCTTTGTAGATCAGGGCTTGTGATTAAGAGATGTCATCACATAAAAGGGCTCTCTGATTGTAATGTATATTACACAGTACTAAAAATAACTGAAGGCAGATGGTGGTGTTTACTTAAACAAGTTTGGTGCAGTTATTGTAATGACTAGGAGATCCAAGAGTCAGCTGGGGGCCTAACTCACAGAGGGCTGTGGGAATGCTTAATAGAGCACAGTATCTATAGAAGCTAGTTGGATGGGCAGCCAGATAGGGTGTTGCTCAATCTCCAAATCCAAAACAAATCATGTAGGGTTAATCAAGAGACTGAATGCAGCAACCACAATAAAAATACACAATTCCTTGCCCAGTTTTCAGTTCTGATAGTTTTCAGACACAGGAACCATTGACTGAAGGATCTATAGGCTCCCTGGGAGAAATATCCTGATAAAATCATAACAAGTGTACGAATAGTGTAACAATTTCTGCAGCCCTCCCCAAAAGATACACATGGTCAGTTACTTGGGTAACTATATACACTAGATAAAGGCTAATACCCAAACTTTTGGAGGACTATTTGCCACAGGGCTGAAATGACATTGATATCCTGGGAACAAAAGCATCACCATGACTCCACTTTTAGAGTGGAGGCATAAGAGGAGCAGTTATCAATAGACTCCTAGACTCATTGGGTACATGGTCTGCAATTCCACCTGGTGGTTATATCTCATCTACATGTGCATAATTGGAGTGGACTTTGTTAATAATTGACTGGAACTTCACTTTGGTTGTTTGGTATGGGGGTTAAGGTATAATAAACTATATTAAATTAAAAATGGTGTTGCATCCTAGGGTTAATAGAGGTTAGAACCAACCTTCAAGACCTAAAGCATGTGGTGGTAGTGCTCACCATCATATTCACATTTAATACACTAGTTCACTACAAAAGTTAGGCAGAACTTTAAAATGATAGTAGACAACCACAAAGCCAACCAAGTGGTAGCTACCATTGTATCAGCTATGCCAGATGTGTAATCTTTGCTAATTTAACATGTAAATTAACATGGCTTCAAATGTGTGGTGTTCAGCCACTGAGCTGGTGCACATGTTCCTTTCCATGCCTATCAAAGGAAGAAGTAGAAACTGTCTGTATTCTTACTGGATGAATAACAAAATACATTTATGGTTCTGTCCCAGGGCTACATGAACTTTCATGCCCACTGCCATGTTATCAGAGTAGACCAGAAACACCTAGATCTGGACTATCTGAATTAGGACAGTATATTGAACAGGAAATGTTAGAACAAGAAAAGAACAAAGTGACAAGTCTCTTGGAAGTTTTAGTAAGACGTATATACTCCAGAGAGTGAGAGAGAAAATCCATGAAGATTCAAAGGCTTGTAATGTTAATGAAGTTCTTGGAGACCAGTGACCTGTGAAATGTTAAGGTGCTCCTCCAAAATCAAGAGCACATTGCTGAATCCCACATCTTTACCACTAAGAAGGAAATACAATGCATTTTAAGTTTCCTTGGGTTCTAAAAAGCAACATATTACACACCTGTTTCAACCTATTAACCAGATCACATAAAAGACTGCCTAGTTTGAGTGAGGCCTGAGAGGAGCCTGCAGTACGGCTATGCTACAGTGCAGATGGCCCTGCTGCTTGCACCATATGCCATGGATAAGAATTCACAGTTGCACTAGCATTCCATTCAGAAACAATACTGAAAAGTGTAGTAAAGAAAAATTTTCCTAAAGGCCATCTGCTTTTTGTACAAAGATATAGTTTGGCTAGTGGATCAGCAGCCTAGAAAATACTATTAGAAGATCAGAGAAAGGATTATATTAGATTTCTAGGACTGCCATAACAAATTACTACAAATTTGGTCAGTTAAGGAAACAGGAATTTATTCTTTCACAATTATGAAGGCTAGAAGCCCAAAATTAAAGTGTCAGTAGGGTCACATTCCTTCTAGAGGCTCTATGAAAGAATCCTTTTTTTTTTTTTTTTTTTTATTACCTTTCCAGCTTCTGGTACCTGTCAGTTTCTTGAATTATAGCTATACTACTCTAATTTCTGTCTCCATGGTCACATTGCCTCTTTGCCTCCTCTCTGTGTTTTCTTTTGTCTTTTCCTTTGTGTATCTTTTACTTGTTAGATTTAAGGCCCACCCAGATAATCCAAAACAATGTCCTCATTTTAAGATCTTTAATTGTATCTGCAAAGACTCTTTTCACAAAAGGTTACATTCATAGATATTCAAATTAAGTCCCTAATATAATACTAGAGGAGACAAGTGCTTGCTGACAAGTTGACTGTATTAGATTACTTATATCCTGGAGAGGTCAGTAATTCTTTTTGACTACCATCAACTTATATTCCAATTATGGTTTTTCCTTTCTTGCATATAGGACCTCAGCCAGCCCATTCTACAGTGTCATAAAATGTACTGAATACTTTGTCATGCAATCAATCCCACATAGTATCACTCAGACTATAAGATGTATTTTATTGCAAAGGAAGTGTAGGTGTGATCACACAACCATGGTATCCACCAGTCCTACAATGTATTCCACTTATCAGAGGCTGTTGGTTTTTCATAGTCTGTCGAAAGAACAGTGGAAGCACCAACTTGAAGAGGAACTACGTAATATTTAGGTATTGTGGTTGGCACAGTTTTAAGATAAACCCCAAGATCCTTCCTTGCCATATGTTGTATGCACCCTATATAATAGGGACTGAGAATAAGACAGCTTTTACTCCCATGATTGTTACTTTATAGCACAAAAGGAAACTTGCATATGTAATTGATGTCCCAAATCGCTTGACTTTAAGTTGAGGTGACCATCCAGGTGGACCTGTCTATAACATGAGCCCTTTGAATCTGAGTCTTGAGGTCAGAGACTATAGGGAGTAAGAAACTCAAAGCATGAGAAGGATTTAATGTACAATTATGGGCTTTAAGATGGATAGAACCATGTGGCAAGCAATGTGGGAAGTCTCTAGGAACTGAGTGTTGCTCCAGATAGAAGCAAGCAAGGGAACTTCAAGCATAGTTCTATGACCACAAGGAAATGAATTCTGTTAAAAGCAAGATTCAGTTTGGAATCAGATTTTCCCCCAGAACCTCCAAATGAAAACTGTGCTTCCTCAAACAGTCAACAAGTATTCACTGGAAGTCTCTCTGGGCCAATTCTAGAATTGCTAAAGCTATTCAGTTTTGCCAAACTTATGACAAAAGACTGAGGAGTCCTGAGTAACTGCTGATAGGTCCTAGAGCAGTCTGAGTGACAGAGTGTCTTGAAAATGACCAGATAAAGTTATTGTCCAGGGCAGGGCCTGACATGAGGAGAAGAATTACAATGAAACTGAAATGGGAAGATAGAGATGAAGGAAAGGAGGTCCAGATAAACATGGGAGAGAAGAACAGAGGCAGAAAAACCTCAGAAAGTGAGTTGCTGTATTTTTAAATACATCTTCACAGTAGCATAACTGAAATTATGTGAAGTTAGAAAATCTACCTTGAACTCTTTCAAAGTTCACATAAAATAATTTTGTTCAAAAAATGAGCAATGGGAAATATGGTCATTTCATAAAATAGTATATGTAAAATAAAATAGAGAATAGGAGCAGAATTACATTGCTTTGGTCAATGATAATATGCAGAAAGATATGCCCACAAAACAGATCAAAGTATACCTATTATTTCTAAGTATGATAAAATACAATAATAAAATGATATAACAATAAATAAAATACTTTTCAGAATTAAAAAACTTACAAATGATGTACAATAAGGTGTGAATTAAAAATAAAAGAAAAACAATTTACAGTTAAATTCTAAAATAGACAAAACACAAGAGCAAATAAAATAAATAATTCCCTAAAATTAATACATAGAAAATGAAGAGGGGAAAACTTTCTAAATAAAAAAACTAGAATTAAAAAAGATTTTTCATTGAAAAATATGGGAAGCAGTCAATAAACAGCATGTGGATTGTAAGAATCCCTGAGGAAGAAAATCAAAGCAAGGTAATAATAAATACTTAAAAACATATTTCAAAAAACTTTGGGAAATTAAAAAAAAAAACTATAAATTGAGAGACAATAAACCCCAAAAGATCAATAGCCAAACAAATTCTTGTAAAAATCCTGGACTTTAAACAAAAGAAAAATCATTTGGTCATCTTGGCAAAAAAAAAAAAAAAAAAAAAAATATATATATATATATATATATATATATATATATATATATATATATATATATATATAAAACTGAAAAACTGGATTGTCATCAGACATTTTGGTAGTAACACTTTATGACTTCTAAGATGTATCCCAATGATCTCAGCCTTCTGGTGTTCATGGCCTGGCGTAACCTCTACCCTTAAGTAACTTGCTTTTAACAAATAAGGTGAATAAGTCAACACTGAGGGATTTTATAATATGAAAGACTGTAACTTCTCCATATTGCTAGGAGACTCCCTATATGGCTTACTCAGCTAGCATGTTTTGATGAAATAAACTGCCGTATTGAAGAGGCAAGGAACTCAAGACAAAGCTGAGCTATGTAACTGGGACTCTCAATCTAATACAGAAGGAATAGAATTCTGCCAGTCAACGTAGGAGCTGGGAAGTAGATTCTCCCCAGTTGAGTCTTTAGATACTACCTCAACCCTGACCAACACATTAATTGTAGCCTGGTAAGAAATCTTGAATATTCTGTCCCTATGGTCCAACACACGGTCAATACTCAATGTTTATGGAGTAAATATATTAGAGCACATTTTTAGAATACACACAATATGAAGAATTACTGACTTGTAATTTATCTGAGTATATTTAATAGGTTTTAATTCTCAATAGAAATTTTTTTTAAAAGTAGTTCTCGAAGGGTTAACCATCCTCTGGAAATTATCAAATACAGTTTTTATGTTTTTTTGAAAAACCCTATTGTTATTGTATGGATAAAATGATCACCCAAATAACAGAGTTGTCTGATGAGAACTTTCAGCTAATTATGGCATGACAAATTACTTTCAGTTTCGTGAAGCATGTAATACCTTTTGGTATGGAGCAGTTTCTAATTATAAGAAAGACACATGAATATAATAATTCAGGATGGGCTGATTGATCATCAATTAGTCTGAAAGGAGGTCAGAGACTGAAAAGTGAAACCAAGAGATAAGAATCATTAACAGATGACCAGCTGCAGGTAAGGAACACAATTTAGCCCATGAAAACCCCAATGGGTTTAGTTTTCTAAATGAATTTGGATAGAATGTGGAATATGGAGATATGGAAACATTATAACTTCCTAGTATTTTAATACAGTAGTTATTCCTCATTGAGTAAGGCTAAAAATATAATTCTGTTAGGTCATTGCTAAATGAAATTCTAGTTTTTCTTTTTCTACAAGGAGTGGGCAGTAATTGTAAAAGCACCTTTCCACTAACACTAGGAGGTATTTGAAGATGATGGTGTTAGAAGTGTACCGTGTCTTAAACACAATGATTAAGTGATTTATGATCAAAAGTAAAAAGTGTATCATAATTTTACCGAGTAAAAGGCAGGCATGTTTATTTTCTTTTAACCCAAGTAAGTTAATAGTGTACTATTCAGAAACATTTTTCTATTTTGTGGAATATAGACACTATCGATCTTAAGAGATTTCTAAGAAAAAAATGCTGCCTTTTGTAACTGTAAAACATAAACAATTGTAAAATGCTTTCTAACTTCAGAGGATGATAAAATGTGGAAAAATCTGAATTATAAAATGTTGTGTGAGTTAATAAGTCACCAGGCCATGGATATAAACTTGGACTTTTCAGGGGGTACACGTACAATAGAAAGTCTTGCTTTTCTGTTTATGTTAGATGTAGCCCATACTTATTATCCTACCACAATGCAAAACAAAACAAAACAAAACAAAACAAAAAGAACACACTATTCTTCCTGCCTTGATAGGTAATATTGTTATATGAGTGTGTGTGTGTGTGTGTGTGTGTGTGTGTGTGTGTGTATATATATATATATATATATATATATATATATAGAGAGAGAGAGAGAGAGAGAGAGAGAGAGAGAGAGAGATTATTTCCTTTTTCAGTAAAAAGTGCCTGTCTTTTCAATTTTGAAGAAAATTCTAGGCCCCAAGGATGCAATCTGATAGTAAATGAAGGAGAAGGCTATTATCACCTTACACATGCCTCAAGATTATGATTTTCACAAAGCTGTGATTTTCACAAAGCTATTCAAAGGTAAATCCTGTCTTCCTAAGGGGAATAAATGCTCAAGGTCCAAGTCCTTCTCTTTTGAATGGAGACACCGAGCCCACTTTTATATTTTATACATGGCCCCACACTACATGTAAGACAGAAAATCCAGGCAATCACAAAATTTTAGTGGCCCTTGGGATCTGAACATTATTAAATTTTTCTACTAAACCCAGATTTTAAGATAGTCTTGGGCAAACGAGTTTATAATAACATGTACTTAAGAGTTTAAAGACACTGTTATGAGCGACAGGTTTTAATTAAGCTAAGCTCCAGGAGGTCTGTGACTTAATGAGGGTAAATAAATTCCAGAAATTTTCAGACTTTGTATCTTATATTAGTTTACTAGGGCAGCCATAACAAAGTAACACAGACTGGGTGGCTTAAACAGCAGAAATTTATTTTCTCATGATTCTGAAGGCTAGAAGTACGAGATCAAGGTGTCGATATGGTTGATTTCTTCTGAGGAGCTTGCTCTCTTTGGCTTGTAGATGGCCGTTTTCTCTCTCTGTCTTCCTTCACATGGTCTTCCCTATGTATACATTTGTTTTCTACTCTTCTTTTCTTATAAGGACATCAGTCACATTGGATTAGGGCCCACCCTAATGAATTCATTTTACCTTAATAACTCTTTAAAGACCCTATCTCTAAAGAGAGTCACATTCTAGGTACTGGGGTTAAGACTTCAATCTATGAATTAGGAAAGGAGGGGAGTATAATTCAGCCCATAATAAACCCCAAGGGATTTAGTCTTCTAAATGAATTTAGAATTACGGAGCTCCCAGGAATTACACAGCTAGAAATTCCATTGTCATGGCGCTGGCCTCTGATGTTAGCAATTCAAGTGATTGTGATGTCTGTTTCTTATGTTTGGTACAATTTCAGTTTTTGAGCCAAGGTATTCTGGGCTTAGAGATAGGGTGGAACTTATGGTGGGTTTAATGCTCTGGAAGGCAATTCCAGGAATTCTTAGGTATCCTCCATACTAATCAAGAAAAAACACAGAGAGATATAAGATATATTATTCCACCTTGGTACTCAGATTTTGGCTGCTAAATTTATAACTGTACCAAGAGATTTGGCAGTAGCAGTGTGGAAATATGTAAAGTTATATAGACTCAATGTCACATAACTATATGGTTTGTTCTTTTCAACTTAATGTTCAATTCAGATGAAAGCAGCTGCCTAGTTGCTTGATTTCAAAAGGAGAGTTGCTTGATAAATTCATAGAAAAGAAAATGAGGAAGATCTAAGTAAATGAATAGTAAAATAAAATGATTTGGAACTCTGAAAACATTTTCTTAAATACATTTTAAAATTTCACATTTTGTATCTGAATGCCTAAACCGTGGCACAATACTTAATTTTTTTAAAGTCATTTAGTAAAGGGACTGGTATTCTTAGGAACCAGCAAATTCCTGATTACTATTAATCAGCTCTATGGCAGTCTGTGAGAATTAAAATTCTAAGCATGAATACATTAGTAGCAATTTCACACTTCTAGATTTACTTTAAATCTCTGAAAGGCAATGTTGATGTTAAAGATCTTTGAAATATAAGACTTCCTAATTTTTGAGTTGTTATTCCTTGATATATTTAAGAAAGAACAGTTTTGTCATATTTATCTTATTTCATCTGATTTTTCAATACCCCAGAAAAAAATAGGAGTACATAGAAAATAGAGCCATTTTCTTTATTTTTTTATTAATCTCTCTAATGAAAGATTGTTCCTGTGTTTACATTTTTTGTTTCTGATACTTGAGTGCTTCTGTAGATGAAACATTCAGATGAGTTAGAAGTTGAAGAACTAAGTAATAACTGAGCTTTTTTTTTTTTTTAATTTAACTCTATAGTGTCTCATCATCAGGGTTTTCTACTTCAGAGGCTTTCTTTATTCATAGCTTAAAATTATACAATTACCCTGTTTCTCTGAAGAAGAGAAATAAAATAAAATATAAGCTTGGGAGAGAATTAAAAGGAAAGTTTAAGGAGATACTATTATAAAATTATAACCCCAGTTATTATTAGAGAATGTTTTAACTAGAAGAGACTGACAAAAATAATTTGCTACTTAACCTGAGAAAACTGGGGTCTAGAGAAAGTAATAGGTTATTCAAGTATACTACAAGTTAATGTCAGAATCTGATTTAAATGCAAGTTTCCTGAATCTCACATCATTAATTTTCACATTATGCTATTTTTTTAAATTTTTTTAGTATCGGCTACACCAACATTTTTTCTGGGTTTATTGAGATATAATTGACATGCAACATTGTGTACAACTTCTTGATTTGACACATTTATATGTTGCAAAATGATTACCACTGTAGCATTGATTATTTAATCTATTGCATTTTTACAGTGCTTTCTAGTTTGCAAAGGAATTTTAAGGTATACTGTATATAATACTTTATTTCATTCTCAAAATGACCTCTGCAATGGATAGGAAAAAGATTTAACCGTTGTTTATCTGTAAATTTCATTTAACAGATAAGGAAACTGAGCTCCAGGACTATGAAGTGATTTGAAGATCGCATAGGTAGAAAGAAATATATTCCAGATCAGATTTATGACATCTTACTATAGAGCTCTGACCAGTCCCACTGCCATCATTTTAATGACTGAAATGATTTCCTGGCCAAGTACCTAATACCTCCTCAAACCGAGTACAATTGGAAAAATCTACAACTTCATAATAGTTTTCCAGATCCACAATGCTGATTCAGCTGAGATGCTTTTTTTGTATTATAGATGTGCTATAGAACAGGTCTCACAATCACTGGGGATAGCCAACTTTATATTCTGAGTAAATGAGACTTAAACAATATTATTTAGCATCCTGTCTCCACTCTTCTACTAGTAAAACATGTTATGAAGGGGCAAAATTTATTTATTTTGTTTTATCCAGGCAAATAAAGTCAAATAAAAATAAAATTCAACTTCTTTATGAAAATTTAATCCAAAGTAGTACAAGTGGTTCTCTTTTTAAGACTTTCTTGTCATTTTTCTGCTCTCAAAGAAAACTACCTAGTCAATAAATATTTACTGAGCATCATATATTTGCAAGCCACCCTACTTTATCCTGGGGATTCTGTGGTGAGAGTGTCAAGAGTCCTTGTCTACAATGGTTTGTTTTCTTTTTGCTGTGCCTGGGAATATTTTACTAAGATAAGGGAGTAATTCTAGAAGACAACTCACAGTGCAACAAATTTGTTTGTATCCAATGATGGAATGATAAAAGGGACTTCATTAGAAGCCAGGAGTTCTTTGTTCTAGCCCTGACTTTACCATTGACCTACTTTTGAGGCTATAGATTATTATTATGAGAATAATCCTCCTCCAATAAGTGGTGTTAGAACATGAATGAAATAACACACCTAAAGTCCCGATATGACATCTATGTCATTATATATTGTTTGTCTTTTCAAGGTCTTTCCCATGGCCAGAACAAAATGCACAGCCAAAAATTAAATAATTCCAGTGATTCCTTAGTAATAATGTTTCCCTTTGAGTCTATATATTTTTTTTGATCCATGGCTCAGAATTGTTCTGCTCAGAGAAACAAGGGCCAGTAGCTGAAAAGTAATTTGAAAATAGCTATTTGTTTTCTGTTTGTAAAACCCATGAATAAAATAGTTACCAACACTTCAAAGAGCAAACTAGTGTTAGCTATCTTTTCCTTCTTGTTCATTTTTCAAACATTATTCAGCTGCTCCAGAGAGAGTCCATATGATTCTGACACCAATTCTAATATGTGGATTTTCCCTCACTACCAAGCAGTTAACACAATTCTGACAACATCTACCTTAAGATAGGGTAAGACCTCATAGGTTAAGAGCTCAGTCCTACATACAAGACTGCCCTATCCCACTTGAGATGTCAATTGAAAGTTTAGTTTGTCACGTGTGCTTCTGACCAACTGGCGGTTCCAATGATCCCCTCCTTGGGTTTGATCAATTGGCCAGAGTTGTTCATAGACTTCAGAGAAAACTTTTACTTACTAGATTAGCAGTTTATCATAAAAAGGATATAACTCAGGAAAAGCCAGATAGAAGAGACACATAGAGCAGTGTATATGGGAAGAAGTACAGAGTTTCCATTTTCTCTGAGCAAGCCACCCTGAGCATCTCCAGGTGTTCACCAGCCCAGAAGCTCTCCCAACTTCATCCTTTGGGTTTTTATGGAGGCTTCATTATTACATAGGTATGATTGATTAAATTATTGGCCATGGTGATTAAACTCAATCTCCAGCCTCTATCCCCTCCCTGAAGGTAGGAAGGTGAGACTAAAAATTTCCACCCTCTAATCACATAGGTTGATTTCCTTGGCAACCGGCTCCCATGCTTAGGTTACTTGGGGATGTTCCTAAAAGTCACATTATTAACATACCAAGACATGTTTATTGTCCTCATCACTTAAGAAATAATAAGGGTTTTAGGAATTCTGTGACAGAGATAAGGGCTAAGACAAAATCTATATTATTATAAATCATAATGTCATAGTCTGAATAAACAATCCACCCCATAGATGCTGACAAATTTATCCTCTAGTCTCAGTCCTTTGTAATATGTCTACTTCTTTATTCCCCACTTATCCATTAGATCCTCGCTTCCTCTACCAGTCCTCCACATTTTAAGAGAGAAAAAGTGAATCCTTATGAGCAGCATTTGTTGAGTTTATTCTTTGCTATATCCCAGAGTGTGCGCCTTTTATACATTAGTTTAATGATGGTTTCATGCCAATTTTAGAAATCAGGACACTAAATCTCAGATCAAATAACTGACAAAAGCCCCCCAGCTGATAAGTGTAAAATACTAAAGATAAGGAAAAAAAAAGATTTTAACAAAGAGCTTTTTTTTAAATTAAGTTTATTGGGGTAACATTGGTTAATACAATTATATAATTTTCAGGTGTACATTATTATATGACATCTGTGTATTCTAGTGTGTGTTTACCACCCAAAGTCCAGTTGCCTTCAGCTACCATATATTTGATCCCCTTTACCCCCAAATATGCAAAGAACTCATATGACTCAATAATAACAGAAAAACAAAGGATCCAATGAAAAAATGGGCAGAGGACCTAAACAGACACTTCTCCCTAGAAGATATACAAATGGCCAACAAATATATGAAAAGATGCTTAACACCACTAGCTATTAAGGAAATGCAAATCAAAATCACAATTAGATACTATCTCACCCCTGTTAGAATGGTTATAATCAACAGGACAAGGAATAACAAATGTTGGAGAGGATGCGGAGAAAAAGGAACCTTCATACACTGCTGAGACTGCAAATTGGTACAGTCACTATGGGAAACAGTATGGAGCTTACTAAAAAAAACTGAGAATTGATCTACCATATGATCCAGCAATCCCTCTACTGGGTATTTACCCCAAAGACTTGAAAACCCATGTCCAAAAAGATATTTGCATACCAATGTTCATAGCAGCTTTATTATTCACAGTGACCAGGACATGGAAGCAACCAAAGTGTCCTATGATAGATGATTGGTTAAAGAAGCTGTGGCATATATAAACAAAGAGCTTTTTAATTTCAAAGCTCGTGATCTTAATTACTACTTTACCACACTTCCCTACGAGTATTTCAGTGTATGATGGTGTCTAATGATTTCCTTGCCATTCTTGATAACTTGGTATAGAAACGTTCATGTTGTTTGTTTATAAAGATGTCTACATGTATGTCGTTTCCTTTGGTTTACTTTTGTTTGGTTTGACCTCTTCCTCATTGGTTACTTTCCAACTCTTGATTTAGAAAGACTTCGTAAACAAGGATTATATGTAGATAGGATTCCAGGTCTGGTAGCTGTCTATAATTTTGGTTAAGTTACTTTCTATGGGCCTTGTTTTCCTTATTGGGATGAGAGAACATGCTTGCTAAAACACCTATTTCACATGGTTATTTTGAAGGTTCAGTGAGATAATGAATAAGCTATTCTGTAAATTCTAAGCAGTTTGTTTCTATAGTTTGTGGAGATGGCAATTATGATGATGAACTCTGATGGTGGCTTTGAGACTTTTACTGTAGGAAACTGCGAATTGTGAGTTTCTTTTATAGGTACTCTTTTACTTCAAAAATGCATCGAGCTAATAGAAAAATATTTTATTTCATTTGTATCAGGATATTATTTGGAGGCTGTGAATATGTGGTTCCATGTAGTATAGATAAAAATATACATGAAATATTATATTACAAAGCTCTTAATCATTCTTTTTTCAGATTGTTGAAGAAAATCATTTGAAATTATCTCTCAGCAAGCACCCTTTGCATTTATTTTCGTTCTGTGTCTTTGCTGTATAGTTTCCAAGTAGTAAAGTGAATTTACAATTCTTCTTCTCTGAAAAAATATTCAAGTAAACTCAAAATCAGAATGTAAAAACATTGCTAATAATTCTTTTCTCTACTTAATTTTAATAGCTCATTTATCCTCTGTAATTGGACCAAGAGGATGTTTGTTCTGCTTGATAATTCAGGAAATACCACCTCCACCCCAGACAAATAACCTGAAAATAGATTCCCAAGTATTCCTTTCTGCCAGAACAAAACGTTCTGGAATTGTTTCCCATATATTTGGTGAGGGGAAGAAAAAGAACAAATAAATATGTGAAAATAGTGTGAATAAATAAACAAGGATACATAAGAGTTATAGGTGAGTGAAGGGTACTAGGTTAGAGGATATCATATATAGAACTCATCTTTTTTCCACTATGAATCAATTAAAAGGTAGAACTTTTAATTCATGGCACTAAAACAATGGCCTATATTAATGATAAAGTTTATACTTATATTAGCAACTGTGCCTTAAGCGTGTGGTCATAATATATCTCTTGATTGTAAACCCCCAAATTTTTCAAACTAATGAACCAGATGCAGGTTACAATAAAAAAACCCTAGGCCTCACTATATTGGAATACTTAGGTAAAGCTTATAGCATGAGGGGATAAAGATGATCAGATGAGAACTGTTTGCTCTGACTGGATAGCTGGCTTCCAAAAAGAATGAAAGGGGAAGGGTCTCTGATCTACACATTTTTACTCCCTAACATACCTTGGAAATTTTCCAGGGATGATGAAATGTGTACGCATAGGGACAGGACAAAACTATAATGGATCAAATTTTTTTGTCAAAGAAATGAGAGGCAGTGTTAGATTTCCTTCTAAGAGAAGACTAGTCAGTCGAAAGAAAAAGGCCTGTAATGAGTCCTAGTTAAACATATCGTGGGTTTCTACAGATACTAACTCAGCAACTCATCGATTCATTTAAAGACTAGTTTATGACAAGATTCATCACTGTCTTTGATATTAATGTCCTAATATTTTTTAGGTTGTTTTTTTTTTAAGTAGACAATTAGTATGGACTGAAAACACTTCAAATTTTGAAGGAGTTCAGTTCTAAAGAAGAAATGAGTACAATCTTGGAAATAGTACTCTGCTGCCATTAAAAAAATGGAAAATTTAAAAACTGAAAAAAAACAGAAACATTAAATATGTTTGTGTAAAATATATGTATATATTTTTTTAGAAAATAAATTCATATTTTCAAATTTTTAGTCATATCACTGATACACACAAAAAGTTTAACATTCATGGCTGAAAATGTTTTTAAAGAAAGGATTTATTAGGCCTTTCTATCAAAAAAGAAGACCAGTCTTGGATGTAGAGTCTAAACCACTAGCAGCCTGCCTCGGTAGGAAACACAATATGTCCGTTGTCCTAGAGTTTTGTATTTTTGTACATCAAGTAGGAGAGAGCGAGACATAAGCTGTTCTGAAAGGATTTACAAAGAGAGTGGGAAAAGGTGAAGCAGGGCTAGTTCTGGGATAAGCACAGTAGAGTGTGTGAGGAAGAAGTGCCTGCTCTTGTGGATTAGCTGTGGGCAGCAGATTGAAAAGTTCGTGTGTAAATGAGAATGGGGAGGGTCCTGGGGTTCAGTGGCACCTGGCTGTTTTTTCTCTTGGATAATCTCAGAAGTAGCCACCTGGAAATTAATCCTAAATCCTAACAGATGTACAGAAATGTAAGCAGTCTTTTGTCAGCTGGTCCACAGCTATTAACAAATTAACTGTTCTGTCTCTCTCACTCTCTGGCTGTTGTGATTTTAATTTAGAACATCTCAGAATTTTTTTCTTGTCATCATTAATTACCATTTTGTATATTTCCAGTTTCTTTCCTCTGAGAATATATAGTTTGTACTCATCAAAATTTCACATATACATATATGTATATATATAATTAACTATACACAATATATATAAACTATATATATTTTATATCTTCAAAATTTTGACTGAAGCTTATATTCTATTCATATTTGGTGTGTCTTAGAACTCTAATAAGGTATGAGCCATAATCATTAGGAAACATTTGTTTTTAATTCAACATGCGCAGAAGCCTGTACTACACACTACTGTTGGGGATAACAAAGGATGGAAATCAGAGTGTTGCTCTGAAAGAGTTTACAGTTTGGGAGAAGAGAATAGCACATATATAAAAAATTCAGATAGAACATAGGATGTCACTAATGTCAAATGAGAGATAAAATAAGTGTAAAGAGTTTAGAAGGAAATAACAAATGTCCTGTAGGCCAGAATGGTCTATTGAAGCTTCATAGAAGAGGCAGGGCTTAAACTCATTCCTGAAGGAATTACTATGATTAAAGTGAGTGGAGAGGAGAGTAGAGAGAATTCAATTAACAGACTGATATAATAAATATATAATAATTTAATTATATTATATATAATATATAATATAATTATATAATAATTATCTTTTTGGGGATAATCATTTAGTAGATCTGCTTGATTAGAAAAGGGAAGGGAGAGAGAGAGAGGGAGAGAGAAAGAGGCAGAGACAGAGACAGAGACAGAGACAGACATTGTACCATTCTTCCATTCATCTATTCCTCCATCCCTCATCCCTCTACCAACCATATAGCTAGAGAGCTAGGCAAGAGGCAGAGCTGGAATTTGAACTAGAATTGCTGTGCATTCAAACTTATATTCTTTTTAAAACTATAAGAAGTTTTCAGTACATTTTTGCAAGATTTGAGTTAGAGATGTAGAGATGGGGTGAGTTTATAAATCTTTCTAAAGATTTACTTGATGGGTTTAATAGGTATAGGTCAAGGAAACGGTACTGGAGAAAGAAAAAGAGAGGTGCGATCACACACATGTGTTGGTATACGTATATGTGTTTGTGTACAAAAGAGAAAGGTTATTCAGACATTAAGTGAATGTCATGTCAAAAGACCTAACAATTTATCCTCTTCAGCTGGTTTGCCCAAGGTTTCTTCTATTCTATGAGTCCTTTGAAATGCTGTTCACCAAAAAATAAATAAGGTGAGAAGAAAGTATGAATGAATTCATGAACAGTCTTCATTATAATAGGAATAGCTCTCAGGACACTTCATACTGGAAGCAGATAGGGTAAGGTAGATAGAACTATACATGTTTACAAACTTTTAGAGTATCATTTGGTCTTAGAGAGTCTTTTAAAAGATCACGTAAGTACTCTGAACCCAAACACAGACATCTGTTAAATAATTTAAAGACTAAGTGAGAGTATAATTAGATACATGTAAATACCCAGCATATAGTAGTGAAAAGTTAATTAACTTGGGGAAAAAGTCTCATTTTTGTATTTAAAAAAATGGTGTATTTTTGTTTTGCTGAATCTGCATGATGATTATGATGCACTAAGGATAGATATAGAAAATAAAGGGCAAGTGGTACAGGTTTGTTCATATAGATTAAAATAATAAGATGCACATTTGATTATGATTTAAATCATTGTGACCTAATAGCACAATGTACAAATAGTACATTGGTTCTCTGTTTTAATTTCTAAAATGTTCTATTCCTGCTCTCATGCACTAAAATCTTCCTACTCCACTCCCACAAAAACAATTATAATAAATTAGATGAGCATTTTCAACATATTATATGGGGGTTCAAAGTGAAGTTGAAAAAAAAATTGCTCAACTCCTTTGCTACCCTCAAAATAAAGGAGATAGAATCTGCTCATATTTTTAAAAAAAATCCTCATGGTAACCTACATACCCAGACTGCTTCATTCTCCTCTGCTATATATTTAAAAAATAACTAGCATTCACACATGCATCTCTAAATTATGTTTGGTTAAATCAATTTTAGTGATATGTGGGATGACCAGCCTTTGTGATTTATCACATTTGTGATTTATCAACTGATCTTTAGAGACTGGCATCTGACTGTCATGGAAAAGTAATTAAAATTGCTGAATAACAGTATGAGCATGATCAAAGAAAGAAAAGATGCAGTTCATCTCACCGTTTGTGACTTTGTGAGGTGCAATCCATAGTTAAACAAATTCATATTGATCCAAAGGTGTTTTATTCGTACTCAGCAATGCTAACAATCTAATTTTGCTCCAGACTCAATAAAATGTAGACATTATTCATCAAAATGTTTTTAAAGGCTTTATTTTTTTGCTTTCTTTTACAGTTTAGCAGATTGTAGCCTTCAAGTTTTTCCAAGAGTTAATTGCTTCATTTATAAGTAAATCAGTATCCATTGATAAAATAATCTTTAAAAATGAAAAACATATAGTATTTAAAAGCTCTGAAGTAATGTTACCTGCTAGATTCCCCCCACCCCCAAATAAGCCATTAATATTTGATGCAATTAAAATGAACGCAATGAAGGCTTGCGAAATTTCAAATAATATACTCTATCAGAGGCAGGCTTAATTTTCTCAGCTTATAATTGACAAAAGAAGTGGTACTGTTGTTTCTACTTTTCTTGGGAAAGTGACTTATTTTTTAAACCTTTCTTCAATATTTTACTATAAGCACAACAAAAATCAAAAGTCTTTTTTAGATATTTTGAAACAATATGGAACAGGGATATAACAACATCAGGTCTTATGGCATTCTTGGGGAATTTTGTTTATTAGTCTTATGCACTGATGTACTAAACTTAAGAACTAACTTAAGAGATAATATTTTTTAGATATTTTTGAAATCTAATTTTTCTCCTCTGGATCCTTGAGATAATCTGATGTTTTGACTAAACAAGCTGGTGATTTCATACTTCCATTTATAGTGTCTCTGAGATTTAAATTTATATCACAGGTTAGTGTGAAATCACAATGTTTTGTTTGTTGTTTTTGCTTGTCTAATGTTGTTTCTAGGGCCCTCCCCCACCCCCCACTTATGTTTTCTATTGTTTTAAGTAATCTTTAGTGCTTCTTTGGTTTGGAAGATTTTGCTTCTGTTTTCTCTTAAGGGAGAATATTGCATGTCCACATTCAGTCATGGAGAACAGACAATTTTGAGAAACCATGCTATTCTTATCTTTGGTTTTCCTAATGACAAGCTGGTTTGACTTTTCCACTGACTTTCATGTGGAAAGAATAAGAAAGACTATCTTTCCGTCTTTCTGTCCGTCCTTCCTTCCTTCCTTCCTTCCTTCCTTCCTTCCTTCCTTCCTTCCTTCCTTTTTTATTAAAATATGTTTGATATATAACATTGTGTAAATTTAAGGTATACAGCGTGCTAATTTTATACATTTACATACTGTAATATAATGGACATTGTAAGGATAATTAGCACTTCTATCATGTTACATAATTACCCTTTCTTTTTAGTGGTTGGGATAATTAATTTCTAATCTCTTAGCAAGTTTGATGATTATAATATTGTTGTCTATATTCACTGTTCTGTGCATTAGATCTCTAGGGCTTATTAACTACCTGTTGTGAGTTTGTACCCTAAACAACATCTGTCCTCTCCCCACACTCCCATTCCTTGGTAACCACCATTTTACTCTGTTTTTACAAGTTTGACCTTTTTAGATTCCACTGCTAATTTATACTGTATAGTATTTGTCTCTCTCTGTCTGACTTACTCAAGACTGTGTTCTGAAGATCAATGCTTTGAGAAAGACTGAAATATTTTCACATCAGAGGGGGGAATACCAAAAGATTTTCCTTACTTCTCAGTAGAAATTAATGAGAAATTCAGTAATTTCTTTTCACTTGAAGACTCCTTTCACCTCTGCTTCAGAAAATTACATATTTTTCCCTCTGTAAGAGGTGACTTTTTTTTCTCAGAAACTTTTTGATATGGGGGAATTAAATATTTCATTGTGCAGTCATAAGTGTCTGCCTTGACAGAAACTTTTCTGTCCCTTATTAACATGACTCTTAGATTAGTCTCTTCAGACAAGGCTTTCTAGTGAATGGACAGCGGCTTTTAACAAGGAGATGATACATGGTAATGGGATGTAAATGCACAAGCACCAAAGTTCTTGTCAGAAAAAAAAATTGGAATTGTAGAAAAATAAAGTATTTCTCTTTCTAGTTTATGCAATACCTTGATTATCTCAAATGCTTTTATGTATAAGACTTCAGAAGTCTTTGTATCTGTTGTGCTACTATTCTGTCTGGAAAAGAAATAATTACAAACAAGCTCATTCACTATAGGGAAGTGCAAATACATTTCCAAATGTATTTCAAAATCAAGAGCAATTCCAGATATTTATGGTGTTAATAGCATGGTGGTTAAATCTCAAATATACCTGGACTGAATTCCTAACAGTCCATGTAATTGCTTTGTAATCATGAGCAAAATAGTTAACTGTAATTTTCCTGTTCCTCATTTAAAAATGGAGATGATAATAGTACACTTGTCTTAGAATTGTGGTGAGGATTAAAACAGATATGGCACAACTGTTAGCTATTATTATCTATTGTTATCAATTCAGGTCTATACTTTCATAATAGAATAATTATGGTTTCTACTTTCACATTCCTTAACACAGTCTCAAATCTCTTTCTCCCTACTATTCTTTGCATTTCATGAAAACTGCTTTATCCTAGGTCAATAATGACTTCCTGTTTGCTGAATAAATGGTCATTTTTCAGACCTTATTCTCAGCTCACAGCAGCTCTTGGCACTATTCTTTAATCTTGAAACCATTTCCTATTTTACCTTTTTGACTGACTGAATAAAACAGAGAAATCTCAAAGTGTGAGCTTCCTGTCTTAACTTCCTGCCCAGCTGCTAAGGAGCTATGTTGTTTTCAGTATATTTCCTATACCCTATGCCCTATATGCCATGTATCTCCTATGTTCTTCTCTCCAGCCTATGTGGGTTGACTTTTCCAGTACAGGTTTTCCAAAAGTAAGGTAGTAAATTCATATAGTTGCTACTTAAAACAGAAGAGATGAAATTACTTGTCAAAACCAAAACACATTATCTGAATGAAAAACTATGCACGTAGCAATAGTCATATACTTATAGGTCCTAGCTGTAGCTCTATAGACTATCTACTCTCCTTTAGTGTATTATCACATGTCACTGGGGTCCAGTTACTTTGGATCTGGACTTTTGCTTGAAAAAATAAGGCCCTCCCCCACTAAAAAAAATAATTCTTGGCTGGCATCCATAGGTTTGATAAGGATATTTAACATGGTTCCTGGTGACTTTTTTTTATTAGAAGTCATATCTAATTGCCTCTCCAATCAGGAACAGGTGATTAAGAGACAGGAAAATTAGAACATGAAGCAGCAGAAACGTCTGGATAATATTGCTGCTCTTTTAACACAAACAGGCAAGAGAAGTACCAGCAAGAGAAGAATAAATATTTCAACAGGCAGAAAAGGTCTGGGATAGTGGTTCTCAAATATTAATGCACATCAGACTCATCTGAGATGTTTGTTAAAAATACAGAGCCTCAATCTTCACATATTTTGGGTAGTCCTTAGAAGCTATCTTATACACACTCTCATAGAAATTCTCTCCTGCTTACTGTGACTGCTCTCCTGCCGAGACGGCAGGTCGTCTGACATGTCCGCTGAGAGTCTACTCTGTCCCTGGGCGTCATGGGCTCTAACTGTTCTCTGCTGTTTCTCCTCTCAGAGAATGCCACTCTGCCAGAATGCCATTTCCTAAATACTCGAGTACAAAGTAAAACCCAAGTACCAACACCCCTGAGATTTTAAAACAGCATTGCCCTCCCTGTGGTTCTCTCTGCAATGGAGTGTATGGTGCTCTGCAGATATGGAGAGGCAAGGCACTGTTACCCTGTCAGTTCCCTGCCTCTTCACTCATCAATTATATACTTGCAGGAAACAGCTCTTTTATCTCTTCTTCCCTATATATATATAATGCAGCAAATACATGTCTTAGAGTTTGCTGGTTGCATATATCCAGCTTTATTTAAGGCCCGCTGTATAACACTGTGCTGAAATTTTTACCTGAATTTTTACAACAGTCTTTTTGCTGACATCTCTGCCTCTTGTCTCATTCCTTCTGATACATTCTTCCCTCAACTAGAGTTGCCTTTCTCTAATACAAATCTTATGATACCACTCTTTGGCTTAAGATCTATCAATGAGTACCTATTGCTTTCCAGATAACTTCTAATTCAACGTAACCAGTGTTCTGTTCACCTTTCAGCCTTAGTTCTCACTACTTGCCCCCACATCTCATGCCTGTCTTTCAGATATTATCTCTCATAGCCCAAGTCTTTGCAGAAATTAGCGTAAATAACACTTTTTCTTCATTTACTGGTTACAAACCTTTTAGCCCAATAATACTGTAAAATCATTTTGGTCGGGGATTATTTCTTATTCTTTTATATTTCCAAAAAAAGCACAGGACTTTTAATATAGTTGCTAAGATAAATCAGGATGGCAATTAGAAAGGAAGAAAAAAAAAGGAAGGAAGTAAGAAAAGGAGGGAGGGTGGAAGGAAGACATACATTTGTCTAGAGACTAGTATCTAGATATAAGGGTTTGCTAAATATCTATATTAATACTTGTTTTTTTCAGTGTGTTTCTTCTATACAAACAAAACTAATAGAGGGTGAGTAATTAGCTATTTCTTCTTGGCTCTAATTGCCCAGTGCTACTATTTTCACCCCTTTCGTCTCAGTGTCACATCACTATTGTGACCATCAAATCCTTGCCGCTGGTTATTAAGTGGGAGTCATTAGAACTCCTTCAAACATTTCTATTGCTGGGCCGGGAAGGAGGTCAGAGGGATAAAGAAATATTCCCAAACCGAAGAAGGTAAGAAGAGAAAAATTCATGGGAACAGTAAATGAAAATCCATAAGTTAGGGATTTTAAATTGGTCTCCTTCACAGTTTTTTTGCTGTTCTAAAATAATCCTTAAAATCAGAAACTTCAGCCAGGCCCAAAACCAGCAGCACTTTTTTTTTTCTTTTTTCTCAGCAGTATAATGAATATCAGTTGAAGGTAATGCATTTCATGCCAATGCTTTCCATAGTTTATTGCTTGACCTCTGATCATTAAAGAAGTAAAGGAGTTGGCCACGACTGTTTATCCACATTCAGTCTTCAGCCAAGGCCAGCAGTTTACACTGTGCTCTCTGAGGCTGGGGCTACATTTCACAGATATTTTTGTCAGCTAAAGTCTTGTTAGGTTCTAAGAATTGTGGGCTATCGTGGGAGTGGATGACAAGAAGATAGAGGAGACTGGCTTCCTGCTCTCTTTCTATCCTTAGAATTATCACACCAACCTCGTCTCTTCATGTCAACACTAGCAATTGGTCCCCAACTCTAGCTTCTTTTGCCACTTCTAGCACCCATCAGACCTCCCTGCCAGGTACTGCAAGAACTAGCTAACACTCTCTCCTTTGTGGTTTAATTTCACCTTACATGGCCTCTCCAGCTCTGTGGAACCCAGTCCTTTCCACTTTGTTTTTTTCTAGCTGCAGAGTGTTAAATGCTTATTACCCAAAAGTTATTTCCTTTGAGTACCCCAGCACTCACCTTTTGCTCCTTCATTCCACACCACCACACCCAGACTCCTGCCAATAATAGGTTACTAAGAGCCTAGTTTGAATGCACTCTTTTGAAATATCTAGTGCCAGTTCTGTTTTCCTGAGCATACTCTCATACATCAGCACTCTAGATTCTGGGTTTAGTCTTCCATTGATTCAGAGGTCATAATATTTCTACATCGATGGACATCAAACTTATATCTACATGTCTGGACTATATTAAAGGCATCATTTTCATTTTTCAAGGCAAAGGTTCCGTTTTTGTTTTTCATTTCTACTCAGCCTTATTCCTTGCCATGCCATAATACAAGCCTTCTATTACAATTAGCCCTGTATTCTGCATGTCCATCAGGTCTGTGGGCTAAGCAAAGATGATATTGAAAATATGGTTAAAAATGCAGAGAAGTATGCTGAGGAAGACAGGCAAAAGAAGGAACAATTTGAAGTGGTTAATATGGCTGAAGGAATCATTCATGACACAGGAAGCTTTTTTTTTTTTAATTGATGATAGAGAAAATTTTAATGGTCTGGATAAACCAACAGCAACATTCCCTTAAATCAAAGCCTAGTCCAGAGCAAGGCCCTAACTCCCTTCAGTTCTATAAAGGCTGAGAAGGATGAAGAAGCTGCAGGAAAAAAAGTTTGAAACTAGCAGAGATTGGTTCATGAAGTTCAAGGAAAGAAGCTGTCTTCAAACATAAAAGCATAAGGTTAAGCAGCAAGTGCTGATGTAGAAGCTGCAGCAAGTTATCCAGATCTAGTTAAGATAATTAATGAAGGTGGCTTATCTAGATGACTTTTTAAAATAGTTTCTCCAATATTTTCCTTCTGCCTATCTGAGACACTTACCTCAAAATGCTATCCCAACCCCTCTAAAAGTAAGTAGCCTCTAGCTACCACAGTTTTAATACTCAGTTTTTTGGTAAGCTATTAAAAGTCTATCTTAATTTAAAATAATACTGATAATGAATGACAATGATTTCCTGCTGGTCAATTTTGTTTTCGAAAGTCAAAAGTTATATAAGGATGCTCTTTAATTATATACAGATTTTCTAGTTTCTTCCAGCGGCTTAACAAGTAACTAGAATTCATCTTTTTTCTCAGTGTACATGGTTCTTAATGTTGTGTTTCCATTATATCAATGCTTGCCTTACAACATGGATAGGAGAATGTCACTCTTAACAATGATAACGTGTTTTAGACGTAGCCCATGTAAAACCTTCCTGGACGGTTTATTGCTGTTTTAATTTTCTACAGGCCCCTATTGAAATCTCAGACTTGACATGAGCCTGAGTAATTGAAATTTCTGTACCCTTTTGTGGCATACCAATGGTTCTATGACTGCAATATCCTAATTTGATTTTTACTCTCTACACTATAAAAGAGGCCCTTTTCCAATTAAAAAACAGGAGAAATTATCCTGTTTTTGCTTTAATTCTACTCTCTATGTTCATCCCTCCCCAGCAGTTCTTCACATTTTCTTCTGCATCAAGGCTCTAATTAGGTGAAGCAGAGTTGCTGAATGTGAAGAAAGGGCACTTAAAAATAAACTGTAGGAACGCTTCGTTCTAGAAGGTGTGTAATATTGAGGAAAACAGTTCAAAAACAAAGTTTGCCATCCAGCTTTAAATAACACTGTAAATAAAAATTGCTATTCTAACTTGCTCTTATTGGGTACATATTTCAGCAAGTAAAAAAAAAAAAAAAGAAGAAGACTATTCTCTGTTGCCTTTTTTTTTTTAAGAAGTGAAGGGCTTTTAAAAAAAAACATATATTTTAAAATGTGAATGGTAACAAACTGTGATGTTGTAGGCATTTACTCTCTTATATTTCACTAAAAGGAAGAGTGTGAAGGAGGAAGAGGAGGAGAAGAAGAGTTAAAAAGAGCAGAAGGAGAAAATTTTGCCAGATTAGTCTGGTAAATTCTTCTAGTAGATTCAATATTAAGTTACAGGTTATCAATTGAGGGGCAAAGGAAGCTCATTTGATCAGATAAAGTTCTCTACATATCCTAAACAAGACAAATCTGAGATGATTCAGTTCTGTAGACTGAAAAGCAATGTTTTTAAAAAAAAAAAAAAACAATACAAAACTTTAAGAGATAGTAGTATTCCCTTAGGGCTTTCACCTAGTGTTTGGTGGGACAATCTTTCCCTCTGCCTTTTCTAGCCCCTTATAGGTTTGAGAAACTTGCCCTCTCACCATTTTCAGACATAGACAGACTGTGGCTCTAGACTCAGTCCTACCATCAGAAAAGTCAGTGAATCATGTCACCCATCAAAAGCTGGGACATAGTGGTCCAGTTTACTGTAGGGCTCCTTTCTGGTCCATCAGATGAAACTTGGTACCTCCTGTGTTTGAGTGCCTATATTTTTTTCCCTCCTTAAATCTCTCTCTATTCCTCACTCTTCTCCTCACCATGGTTTTCAAAACTACCTTAGGTTCTGTTACTCATTTTTAAATAGCATTTTATTTTTCCTTTATCGCAGGAGCCTGTTCAGAAGGACCACTCTTATTTCTACTCCACTTAATAATGGGAATCTGGAATATCAGGAATAATGGCTGCCAGGACTCCTGTAGCTACATTCTATCTGTCTGATTGAACACATTGAGCTTACCATGCTGGTTACTATGACAGATTCTGTGTTCCCTGGTGATCTGGTATTAATTTATCACTATGTGCAGTGAGATCACCTGAGTTATCTTTTCTTCCTACTGTTCAGTAGGTTACTTTCCAAAATGTATCATCAAAATACTACTAACTCATCTGTAAGAATCTTTGCTTTTCAGTTTTTGTATTTATTTTCTACTCCATTTCTTCTTCTGTTTGTGTTTTTTAAACCTTTTGGGCATTCTCTGATTCTTAACAGGGATAGGGAGTAGCTAATTAAATTCAGTGAAAACTTCTATTTTCAAATATTATAAAACAAGGTGGTAGTAGGAGGTTCAAGAAAAAAGACAAATGTCTCGTGCAAACAGGCTCATTCATACAAACAAAACATTTGGGAATTCACTTTAGATTTCAGTTAGCCGTTTTATTAGAAACCAGCTTTGGTCTTATTACTTACACCTGTACAATGTAGTGGTTCTTTATCAGGTCTGGTATTTTACCATTCTTATAAGCTAATATGTTAGCTTATAGCTTTGTAGATGCTGGTAGATGCCATGAAACTTCATGGACAGAGACAAAAACTTTATTATTTACAGCACAGCAAACAAGCTGTCAAGCCCCACAAGGATCATGGTGGGGGGGGGGGGCAACCCAGTGGGATGCTATACATGCAGTAAGTTTGCATTGTATTCCTGGAACTCTGGGCTTGGAGAATCACTACTTCAATAGTGAGTCTGCTCTTTGTCTTAGTAAAGACAAAACCTTGAGAAATTGTCTGGGTAAAGAATGATCAAGGACTTCCAACCTTGTCATATCCAGCAAAAAAATGGACATTGATAGTTATTACTTATGCTAAATTACCTCTTTCGGTATTCTTCAACTTCAAGTTCAGTAAGAATCTTTAGGATAGTTTGTTTAAAATTCATATTCCTGGGTTGCACAAAGAGAAATTTTGATGAGCTTTAAATAGTTACCACCCTTTGTTCTTGTAGGCTCCGAAGTCCATTAACAGCTTAGAGCGGAGCTGCATTTCTGCAGCTCAGCAGTCATTTTATAGAAAAGGAAATGAAAGTTTCTCCTAAACAGCCTTAATAGAAGAGTATTTGTTAAAACAGTCTTGTTCCTTGTCCTACATGGATGTGTCTACTAGATCACAATTAATAAATGCATTTTGAAAGAGTTCAGGTGATATTTACTTTGATCCTTTCTCAGAATTGTGAAAGGGGGTCAAGAATTTCTTAACAGTGACAAGTTCTTGGTCTTGGCTTGGAGTAAGATGAACTATATTTATTTTAATGAGAGTGAGCTTTTAATTTCTTGTCCTTCAGAAAGGTGTCATATGAAATTTATCAACCACCACATCTGAATTGTTCCTTTTACATTTCACCTTAGCAAAAGCATTTTAACTACAGTGACATCCAGGGTACTTATAAATCTCTTTATATTCTAGAGGAAGAAGATACAGTAATGGTAATATTGACATTTGTTTTTGGAGTTTTTTGGGTCTTTGAATTTGCCTTTGGAAAAAAATCCTGTGTTAACCAGCTCTGCCTTTGCTCATTTCCTATCTTTTATAACATCATATTGACAGATTATGAATCTGATTAGATAGGGAGAACATATATTCTTGGTGAATTGCTACATTTGATTTTCTCTTGTGCCTGTTTTTATGTTAACTGTCATAGATTCTTTGTGCAAGCACTGAGGCTATAAAGTGCATATGTTTTCAAATCATCGCTAGTCAATGAAAAGCAGACAGTGAAACATTTCCTATTATTTTAAGCAATGACATCGATACAGAAAAACATTAGTCTACTTATCCTAATGCCATCTTATGTGTCATCTATCCATTCTTCATAAGACTGGCTTTTAAAAAAATATAACTTAAAAGCTTATTTTACAAAGAAGACAGAAAGCTCATGAGATACTGTGGAATCGAGATGACATATTAGTCATCCAAGTCTTTGTTCAGAATGATGTGCTTTTAGGTACTCACATGCTAACAAGACTGCAGGAGTGTGCCATTTCTTAAGAATCACTAATTACTTACTGCATACTCACAGCTCTATGACACATTGTGAATGAACACTTAAGAAAAATATATGGACTTCACTTTTAAGAATTTTCTTGTCCAACTAAGGAACTACAATGAGAATATGTAGATATGACTTAAGAATTTTCATATAATTTTCATGACTAGGTGAAAAATGCTTTACCACATAACAACTGAATAATCTTAAAGGAGCCATTTGATTATGCTGAACATCAGCCTTCTTGTTTATAGAATGGAGATTAAATTAATAGTCTTTACATGTTTGTGAAGTTCTTTGCAGAAAATTATTTTACAACCGAAAGCACAGTGTACAAAAGCTATTCGTAAGTGTGTGTACTTGGGAGTCTTGAAGTGATGGAAATTACAACAGTGTGCCAGTTAGGGTAAGCAACCTCCTACTCTTAGAACTAACAGGGGTTAATTCTAAGGACATTCGAGATTATGCTGTTTGAATCATGCTCAAAGCCAGGCTGTACAAACAGCCATGCATTAGGTTGAGTTAAATTGTTTAAAGGGATTCTGGCTGAACTGAAAGAAATAATTAGGTGCATGTGCACGAGGTATTTGCATGTATGTATTGAAATTTTTATTCAAGTAAACTTTTATTCAAGTAGATAATACATTTCAAAAACACAGGGATCCTAAGCATGTAAAGAATTTTCACAGAATGAACACTCCTTTAAAGCCAGCACCCTGATCAAGAAATAGAACAAAAGTCTCCTTAAAATCAAATCAGAAAATTGCCCCCAAAGAGTCACTGCTATTAGTATTTTGTATTTTTTGCCTGTTCTTTCAAACTATATGAATAGAATCTCATTGTATATCCTCAATGAGCTTGGTTTAGTCTGTTCAATATTATGTTTTTGAGTTTTATTTATGTTGTTGTATGCAAAAATAACCATTATTTCTCATTATTCTATTTTAATCCACTGGATAAATACACCATAATTTATCTATTTTGCTATGAATGACCATTTGAGCTCTTTCCCAGTTTATTATTTTTATTATTATTACAAGTAATGCTGCTATAGACATGTCTGTACATGCTTTTTGGTACACATATGCACACAGTTATGTTGGATGAATTTCTGGGTATTGGCGAATGTGCATATTTAACTTTAGAAGGTACTGCTTAACACTATTCAGAAGTTGTATGAATTCGTACATTTACTCACAGCGACTTTAAGCTGTCCTTAACTTACTTTCTGCACACTGAGTAGTCAGTTCTTTATAATCTTAAGTGTTCTGACAGATTTGTAGTCATATCTCACTATGGATTCAATTTGCATTTTCTTAATGGCTAATAACACTGAACACCTTCTCATATACTTTAACCATTTGGATATATTCCGCTTCAAAATGTCTATTGAAGTTTTTTAGCCCATTTGTTAAATTGCTTTAGTTGTTCTTTTCTTTATTGATTTGTAGGAATTTTTCATATAGTCTGTATATAAGTCCTTTTTTGGATACACATGTTGTAAATATCTTCTTCTAGGTTCTACTTCACCTCTTTGTTGCCATTATAATGTATTTTTGTAATCAAAGTTCTTAATTTTAATATAATAATTTGTCAATCTTTTTCATATGTATAGAGCTTTAGATGTTTAAAAATCTTTCACAATCTCAACACAATATATACCTTCTATGTTATCTTATGGAAGTTTTACTATTTTATGCCTTTCACATTTATATTTAGTCAATATCTGAAACTGTTTTGTTCTAGATATATATTTTTTCCAAATGGATAACCAGTTGTCCCAGTAAAATTTATTGAAAAAAAATTCCTTCCCCCCCACACTGCAGTGCCATTTCAGGTCAGTGATTTATGTGTGTACCCCTTTATAAGGAGATTTATTTACTCACTTAATTACATAGGTGTTGTTATTTGTAGATGTCTGTATATTGATTCTTTATACTCTCTTGCTCTGTGGTCATATTTTAAAGTTTTCTTTATTTAAACACTTTCTATAACTTTACTTTATAGTCCAAGACTGATAGTCTCAGTATCTCAAGGCTTTGAATGTTAGATTCTACTGTTTTGATTTTTTCAGCTAGCTCTTTCTCAAGTTGCTTTATTTCTTTCAGTATTTTCTTTTTCTTTGTTTCTGCTTTTTAAAAAATTTGCTTTTACTCTGGACAAGTAATTTTTCTTGGACTTTGGTCTGTGGATTTGCTTTGAGATGTGGCTTATAAGTGAGTTTCTCTGGGAAAATTCATGTTGTATCTCCTAGTACCCGGGAGTCCCCAGTAATCTGAGATCATTTTAAATTAAATTCTACTTTGGAGATTTCAGATATTGAGGCAGCATGGATAGACTAAAGTAAATTTTTCATTTGAGATTATTTTGAATCTCATGAGTAACATTAATTCACACCAGAAACTCACATGCCAGCTTGTGGTTATACTTTCTAAGGAGAGAGGTATAGACGAACAAAATTCCTTTCTGGCCTCTTCTGTATTGTGTTTGTATGTATGTGTGTATTTGTTTATTGACATTAATCCTGATCTTTGGGTGAGAGTTACACTCCTGTGGGAACTCAGAATTATGCAGGGCTATTTTATAGCTTGCCAATTAGAGGAGAGTCATAGGTTTTATTTTCTGTCCTTAGCATCGTAAGCAGTTATCAAAGTAGGAACTCTAGAGTTGAGCAGAATGCCTCACAGAAAAAGATAAATTTGAGATTATCTTAGCTCCCAAGATCTCAGCTTTAATTTAGTTTTGGGTTTGCAGATTTGTTGCAATCTGTGCTGTGCTTGTATTATTTTAAATCAAACATTATCTCTCCTGTACTACCCAGCACAGTGTTTTGGTTTTTTTTTCAAAATACCTTTACTTTATAATTTTTTTTTCCCATAAGAGGATAAATGTTTCATTCCCACTGAAACACCTCATCATAAAGGGACTTCCTGAATGGATGAAAATCCCTGATAGTCTGGCTACATAAAGCATAGAGGGGCCTCAAGACAGCATTTCTGAGTCCTAACGCAGACCTCATTTCTCAGGCCTAAAAGAGAAAACAATGTACAACTTAATCATTGTTTCTGCAGAATGAAGATAATGCTCTATTAACTCAACAAACCAATAGAAACCAAATTTGTAAGAACCCATTTAGGAGATAATCTTTGTGTAACAGATTATCTTACAGAGTGGAATATTTTTTAATTTTTTTAAAAAATTTATTTTTTCAAATTAGTTTCAAGTATACAGTGCATTGGTTAGACATCTATATAGTTTGTAAGATGATCCTGCCAATTGTTGCCTCCCTTCCCTGCCCTCCACCTAGACAACCTATGAATGCTAACTACATTCCCTATGCCATGCTCCCCCTCCCCGTGACCATCCATCAGCTACTAATTTGTACTTCTTTAACCATTCACCGCATTCTCCTAGCCCCCAAACCCCCCTGCCCTCTCTCCATCACTAAATTTTCCACTGTATTTGTGAGTCTATTTTTGATTTTTTTGTTCTTTTTGTTCCTTAGATTCTACAGATAAGTGAAATCATGTGGTATTTGTCCTTCTCCATCTGATTTATTTCACTCAGCATAATAATCTCTAGGTCCATCCATGTCGTTGCAAATGGTAGGATTTCATTTTTTTTAATGGCTGAGTAATATTCCATCGTATATATGAACCATAATCTACCCTTGTCAAGACTCTTAATTTAATTACATCTACAAAGACCTCTTTTCCTTAGCAGATAACATGTGCAGGGATTAGGACTTGACATTTTTGGGTGGCCATTATTCAGCATATTACACTTGTTATCCTGTCCACCTATAGTACCCTTTTCTTTCAATTTCTTCCTCTTCTTTAACACTTCGGGGTGTTATGAGCCAGAAATCACAGATGAAGACTGAATATGTATGAGAATTATTTTTTGTCACTGGAATGACCTAACATCCTAAAGTTGTAACACCTGTATGTGAATCTATACCAGCTTAACTTTAAGAACATATAAAAACTCTTCTCCTTCATAGCTCTGACCCTAACATGGTGTTGATGTCACCAAATTACATCTTTATACATTGTATGTCCAAAAACATAGACTAAAAGTTTTTTACTACATTACTACATTAGTCTCTTAAGTCAAATAAAAAAAACAAACAGTGCAGCTACAAACCAAAGTCACAACAGTACTAGCTTTCTAAAAAAAACTTTATTTTTATTTCTTTTCTTAAGTGAGGCAACCCTTGGTTGACCTCACAGAGTGCAAAGGCCTTGTCAGCTTACAACTCCTATTTTTCTTTTTTCTTTTTTACACCTACAGCACCTAGTCTTCCTAGGTGGTCTCCCATCCAAGTACTAACCAGGCCCGACCCTGCTTAGCTTCCGAGATCAGATGGGATCGGGCTTGATCAAGGAGGCATGGCCATAGAGTCTTAGCTTTTATAATTGTCCATGCACTGAGCTTCAGTAGAGACCTTAAATCTTCATAAAGCTTTGAGTCTCTGCCCAGTGTTCTTTTATTCCAACCTGAAGGATGTGCTACGTGCCAGGGAGGTCTAGTGGTAAAGAACTTCTTCAGCGTTGGTTAATCT
>CM053502.1:96566425-96664618 GCA_028627145.1 Eidolon dupreanum | reverse complement strand
AACCCCTCAATCTGATGGTCTTTGAAGGTGAAGACTTTGGGAGATAATTAGGTTTAGATTAGGTCATTAGGGAAGCGTTCCATGATGAGATCAGTGTCCTTATTGGAAGAGAAGAGAGACCAGTTCTCTTTTGCTCTCTGTCCACCATATGAAGACACAATGAGAAGGCAGCTGTCTGCAAGCCAGGAAGTGGACCCTTATCAGAAAGAGAATCTGCTGGCACCTTGATCTGGGACTTCTCAGCCTCCAGAAATGTGAGAAATAAATGTCTTGTTTAAACTACCCAGTCTGTGGCATTTTGATATGGCAGTCTGAACTAACCCATGCAAAATACTTTGTCAATTTTTTAAAAAATGTTATTAATTTCAAGTATACAGTACATTGGTTAGACATTTATATAGTTTCTAAAACAATCCCCCTAGTCAATTTTTAGTTGAGATATTTATTTTTAATTATTGAATTGTAAGAGTTTTTTATATATTCTAGATACTAATTCCTTTTCAGACATACATATGAATACGAATCTTTTCTCCCTTTGTGTTATTTTTTCACTTTCTTGATGATATCCTTTGAAGCACAAGGGTTCTCAATTTTGATAAAGTCCAACTTACCTTTTTTTGGTTGCTTGTGCTTTGGTGTCAAGTCTAAAAAGCCTTTGCCAAATCCAAAGTCATAAAGATTTAGCCTTACGTTTCCTTCTAACAGTTTAATAGATTTTACTCAGTTTAGGTCTTCAATACATTGTGAGTTGATTTTTGTAGATGGTACCAGAAAAATATCTAATTTCATTATTTTGCCTGTAGCTATTCAGTTGTCCCATTGCCATTTGTTGAAAAAATAATTCTTTACCCCATTAAGATGGTCTTGGCACCTTTGTCAAAAATTTGTTGGCCTTATATGTGAGTGTTTATTTCTATATTCTCAATACTGTTCCCGTGTATTATGTACCTGTCATTATGCCAGCACAACGTAGTCTCTTTTTTTCACTTTTAGAAAAGCTTTTTTTTAAATTAATTTATTAATTCTAGTTAGTTTCAAGTATGCAGTACATTGGTTAGACATCTATATAGTTCATAAAATGATCCTGCCAATTTCACCCTCCCTCCCCTGACCCTCCACTTAGCCAACATATTAATGCTAACTGCATTCCCCTATGCTGTGCTCCTCATCCCCATGACCATCTAGCAACTAGTAATTTGTACTTCTTTAATCCTTCACCCCATTCTCCCAGCCCCTCAGCCCTCCCTCCCCTCTAAGAACAAACTAATCAAAAACAGACTCACAAATATAGTGGACAATTTGGTGATGTACAGTGGAAATTTTTAATAGTGTATCAGTCATAATAACCATTTGAGTTATAGAAACCTGATACATCTAGTGAATGTTATAGATACTCTGAGGGGCTGGAAAATGATGTCATGGGCTTGCTTTCTACTGTTAAATCACTTCCTAAACTTGTATATTGTATTCTATAGCCACAAATCACTTTTCAACCATAAGAGTAAGTACTCACAAAGCTTTTTACTTGCCATGGTTTTGAAAATGAAGAACCTGAAAGTGGGGCAACCTGCCTTTTCGTCCCATAGATGCCTTACTAAACCCTGGGAACCTGATTCTGAATTCAACAATCAATATTGCCATATTTCCTACTTGTCCCAATCCTCTAAGAAACGTTCCAGCTCTGTGTTGGGACAGCAAATGGGTTCAGAGCAATGGGCAAACCAAGAAGGATGATTCATGAGCATTCGAAGATGAATTTAATGTAAATATAGAATTAAGCTTATGTGTAGCTGCAAAATATTTGTCAACAGGATTGTAAGTTACTAGATCTCATTATTCTTTTGTTTTAGTGTTGATGACACTCATTTGCTCATGGCTATGACTTAGAGGGAGACAGTTATGTCCCTGCTGCTTCTGATAATGTATCCTATAAGATTATCTGATGACCCAGTCCTATTACTTTCTATTTTTTATTGATAAAAAATAATAAAATTCCTTCCAAGTACATTTGCACTTTAATCAGGGACATTTAAAAGGGCTTCAAGATTTAAAACTAAGCCCTCAACGGTAGAGGATGAGCAGAGCAAATGCTAGTTTGGCAGAAGGACTTTTCTGACTCTTTCTCAAATAGCCTCAGTGTGGCTTCTCTGTAGTCACTTATTCTGTCACTAAGAGGGCAGACTATCTTGATGGGCCCCATTTCTTTGACCTGGATGAGAGGGTTTGTCTTCTTTCTTTTTTCTTCTTTTGACATAACATCATAACAATCAAGGGAGCAGAATATGATAGCAGAGATGCAGTCTCAGGACAAAGATGATGTGCTTAATAATTTTTAGGGTCAACCAGTAATATACCAATGTGTCAAACTCTGTCATCTGTTATCTGCCTTAAGCCATAGTGTTAAGACAATAAAAACAAAATAACCCTTATTTTCAGGTCTTTGTGTTTAAAGCAGAATTTGTTCCATGGCCCTTTAACCCCTATAAACAGAATTGAAAAATTCTATAAATTAGACTCTTCTTCCATAGACTGACATACAAGAAATGGTAATTAAAATGTCAGTATGAAGAAATGATAACATCATTTATTAAGACATATATGTTGGGGGAAAAGACACTAAAATATTCTTGGCCAAAGATGTAATTTAATTTGTCACTACACATTAGGTTTCTTTTCACTTTTGTTTTAAATATTTGATTTAGAGGATTATAGTAATCCACAAATATCTGAAGTGATTATCTGTTTGGCAATCCCCATTAAAACAAATACCAACTTCACTCTCTTCCTAGGATGCCAGGTTGAGATTTATCCCTGTGTTTAGGAGTAGGTGACTAGTTATTAGCTACCTATTGCTACATAATGAATTACTCCAAAATTTGGTGGCTTAAAACACAATTATTATCACATTCTGTTGGTCAGTAATCTGGGTATAGCTAACTGGATTCTCTACTTCAGAGTCTTCTACAGGCTGCAATCAAAGTGCCAGTTGAGCTGAAGTCATCCTAAAACTCGATTGGGTTATTTTGCTTAGCATGATTATCTCAGGATCCATCCATGTTGTTGCAAATGGCAGTATTTCATCTTTCCTTATGGCTGAGTAATATTCCATTTTATTTATTATGTTAAGTGAAATAAGTCAGACAGAAAAAGTTGAGAACTGTATGATTTCACTCATAATGTGGGATATAAAACTGAAAGCAACAAAAAACAAGACAAAAACTCACAGACACAGACAATAGTTCAGTGGTTACCAGATGGAAAGGGATGGGGAAGATAGATAAAGGTAAAGGGAGTCAAATATATGTTGATAGAAAGAGATTTGACTTTGGTGGTGAACACAATGCAATATACATATGACATATTATTGAGTTGTACACTTGAAACCTATATAATTTTATTAACCACTGTCACTCCAATAAGTATAATAAAAAACTTAATTGGGGAAAGATTTGCTTTTAAACTCAAGTGGTTTTTGGCAGAATTCAGTTCCTCATGGATTGTTGCACTGAAGGCTTTAATTCTTCACTGTCTGTTGAACACATTTTAAGAAGCAGTCTGATACTTTCCAGGTGCAACGCTTAAAAAATATTCTTAATATACTGATCTTCCAAAATCATAAAGTGCTGATATTTCTCCAGGCAAAAAATAAAGCTACAGTTCATTTTAATTTTGGCAAATGGGAGCCTGATTTTCTCTAAGAGACTTGGTCATTAGGCAAAATGGAAGAGCTTAGGCATTATTGATCTGTAAGGTGGTTAACAGATAACAGACCTGAAATGCTAGTATTTATTCATTGAGGTCATTTCTTCCAGAAACATTAACTCCCTTACCCACCCAGAAGCTTGTAGCATGTCCAAACAAATGCAGTGCTTCTGTTTAATAAATAGCTGAGAATAAATATTAGCATTTCAGGCCTGTTACTCAAATGGAACCTAAAATTGTCAAAACGACTTTTTGGTTCTAAGTTGGGCTTAATAAATATTTACTCAGAGATAAAAAAAAAATTGAATTAATAATGAGTAGTGTAACATATTCTACCTAAAGCAATTTGGTTCCATAGAAGTTAGTCAGAAACTCTGATCTCGTTACAAGGATATTCAACAGAGTAAAAATTGAAGAGTGCTGGGAAAATTGAGGGGAGAAGTGAATGCTACTTAACATGTAATAGAATCAATTTCTCCCTCCTTGGTCCTCTGTTAATATTCTTAATATTCCAAGTGGTAGGCATTTCGAATACAAAACTTCTTCCTGTCTTTACCAAGCTCCTCGTTTAAGCCATCATTCTGTATTCACTAGACTGGACAAATAGCCTTCTGAATAGCTTCTCCACTTCTAACCTGGTCTCCCTAATTTCTTTACTTCCTAAAAAAATCCATAAGGTCTAATACAATACTATGGTGTGGTATGTCAATAGTGGTGAAGGTTGTATGTGGGTAGAGGGCATACAAGAGATATACACTCAGTTTTTGCTGTGAACCTAAAATGTGCTGAAAATTTAAGTTTATTCATTTTTTTAAAGCTACAAGGATTCTTTCAAAACAGTTCATTTTTTTTCCACTTAGAATCTTTCAATACTTCCCATCCATATCAAAATAAAATTTAATATCCTTACCACAACTTAAAAGCTTAAAACATCTGGTCCAGGCTACTTCTCTGACATCATTCCAACCACCTTCTACTTTGTTCTTTTGTTTTCAGCAAATTTTGTTAATCCTCAAATGCACCAGTCATGCTCCTACCTTTGAGTTGTTGCATATTCTGCTTTGTCTAGTGGAGCTCTCTCCTCCCAGATATCTACATGTGTTGTTCCCTCATTCAGAAGAGAAATTGTTGTTCTTTCCTTCAATTTGTGTCAGAGGGGCAACATGCCCATGTCTTGTCAAAGAGGTCCTTCCTCACCATCAAATTTAATAGAGTGAGCTATTCTCCATCTGACCATAAACTATTGCATGGAAACTTTCAAAAGCATTTCTGTCTATCATAACATATTATCATGTTCAAGTAATCAGTGGTGAGATATTAAAAGTATACTGGCTGTACGCTTTCTATTCTTGGAAGACTGAAAAACAGAAATGATGTGTTGTTGTTTAACTTTTGGGGTACTTCAGGATAAAATGGCATTATTGCTATCTTAATTGAATATATGTTGAATTAAATCGGGTCTTCAAGCAACTGTTGATATTACATATAGAAATCATACTGACCTTTAAATATTACTTGTCTTATACAGAATATGAAAAAGACCCTTTAGAGTAGGTCATGGTCCCCAAACTCAAGAAGTTTACTGAGATTTTAAAGAAGATAAAGGATTTCACAAGATTGGGAATACTAACCTCCAAGAAAGAGACATTGATGAAAATCACATCACCATTCGGGGTACTTAATTTTGGTGCTGTGGACCACTTTGTCAGTCTGCAGAAGCCTGTGGCCACCGCTATAGGCTAATACAAGTTTCTATAAACACACATTCAAATATGTGTATAGGATTACAAATAAGACCAGTTTTATTGAACTAGTATTCTTTCTGAGGTTTGCTGGGAGGTTCATGAACCTGAGATAAAGAACTCCACATTTGGTCGCTGGAAGCCTGTCCAAGTGTGGAACCTCTGAAACGGAGTAAATTGCATGAGCCTCAATTTCTCAGCTGCAAGATAAGAATAGCAATAGTGATTTATGGTAACCCCAAGGCATAAAGGTAAGGATTAAATAAAACAACATATACAAAGAGGCTAGCACACTGTATATAGTCTTTAAGTACATGAAATATTTATTCAGATTTTATATACTCCCCAACTCTACTGTGTTGACTGTGGCAGAAAAACAAACTTCCTGGGTATGGGGGCACTCTCGTATCTACCAACAAGCTGTTCAGTTTCAATAAGAGGATAAATGCCCATTTCTCTTTTAAGTACATGTCTCTATTATTGAGGTAATAATTATTAAATATTTGCTTCACTAGGCCTGCCAGGAGCAGGGCATTCGATTTTTGTTCTCTCAGAGGCTTACTAGCCTCTGAATGGACCAAGAAGTCTTTTTTTATAAAATAGAAAATAAAATGATCTTCTAAAAGACAAGGTTAAACAGATATTTGTGAAGATAGAAGCTCTGAATAAGTCTACTCAAAATTAAGTATATTTAAATGAAATATCTCTGTGAACACCTACATGCCAATAATGAACAGAAGGAACAGTCCATGGGAACTCAAACATCAGCCTCCACCTGGGAAAAAGTTCCTCACCTGGCATGAATCTGTGAGCCTAAGATTTGCCTCATTAGTGCCTTCGAAAAGCAATGCACATTCCTCATGAGAAACACTTATCTGTAAAGAAACATTGTCATTGTGTTAAGCATGGAGAACAGTTTACACATTTTTAGTAGGGAGAAAAAAAATACGCTTTTCTGCCAGGGAAGTATCTCAAATCTTTGCTTCCCATGTGAAAATACAGAGATGGAAAAGGGGAAGAAAATGTCACCAACACTGTGCTTCCCTCTGTCCAGCCATTCCCCCACCCTGTTGCCCACACGCACAAACATAATATCCTAAACAAAAAGGCAATTCTGCATTCACCTAGTTTTTTAAAATGTAGTTACCAATAAGAAGTTGGAGGAAAATATTTATGTAAAAAAAAATCCTCTCCCTACATGAGGGACTAAAGCTTCTGTCCTTGGGATTTTATATTTTCGAATTCAGCTTGGTCTGGAGTTTTCTGAGAAATTGCTCCAACTACCACACCTGCTCTATGAGAAGATAAAGTTTCTCTAGTCACTTCCTAGTTATGTGACTTCAGGCAAATAACTCAACTCTTTGTAACTTATTTCATCACCTGTATAACAAGGATAGTGATAGTATCTAATTCATGGATTTGATGTGGCAAATAAATGTACCAACTTAGTTGTCTAGACAATTAGCTAGCACATGATGTCTTATAAATAAGAACAGATAAACCTGGCATACAATCTCTTTCCAGGACTTAAAATTTATATATTTTGTAAAGAAACAAGTCATAAGTATATTCAATAACTTGAAGCTCCTTTGCTAGAAATCTCTCACAACCATGTACTAGACTATCAACTTAAATCAAAGGAAGTGCTATCCTCATACCAAGTCATTTAGAAAAATACAAACATGTCTAATAGTGCTAACTGATGAAATTTTGTCCAAGACTAAATGTTTATTTTATTTGGACAGACAAGACCAACATTAGTTCATTCATCAGCGAACAAATATTTATAGAATGCTGAAATGGATATAAACCATTAAGAGAATGGTATTCCTTTGTGTACAATCAAGAATGAGTGAATAAGGACTGCTTTTGCCTCCCTATCCTCCATTTCTCTTTTTCTTTATGACATTGATCAAGATGAGAACCAAAACTCTTATATTAAACAAAGTCAAGAAGGTTAATAGAATGGATCTCCCAGAGTTCTGAGAAATGAGCAGTTTCACAAAAATGATTGTATATTAAAAGAATAGAAAAAATTAGGAATACCAGCCTTGTCCAAAAAACATGAGTCAGCCATAGGACAAAATTTTGAGGGATACTGATCATAATTTTCTCTGTCCCACTCTTTTCTTTAGGGAGCCATATCAAGGCCTTAGGAAGGGAAGGTAATAAGACTAAGTGATAAAACTAAGTTTGCAACTTTTGATTATATAACTGACTATAGCATGAGTGGGAAAAGGGGAAACTTTACTATTCTCAGAATAACTGTTAAAGCTGGGTAAGTAGTTATGTATAGTGAAATAGAGGTGTAAGAGGACATCAAATGTCAAAGATGGAGAAACATAAGGTAGTACCTCAGCCACCAAAGTAGGAAGAGGAAAAGCAATAACTTTTGTGAGAACTTTTAAATATGACTTGAGGACTTTCTAAAAGTGGTGGGGAGTGAAACCTGACAATGCTGGAGTTCTAAGATTGGAAATAAATGGGATAAACATTTTTGAAAATACAATTATCTACCTAATATACTCTCAGACTATTGAGTCACTAAATCAGAAACTTTGGGAGTGGAGTCTAGCAATCTGAGTTAGAACAAATCCTTTAGGTAATGTTGATGTCTGCTCAATCCGAGAACCGCTCAGTGTGAGAACCACTCAATGGCATGATGTTTGAGGTCCTTCAGAACAGTGGTTCCCAACCAGGGACAGTTTCGCTTCCCGGGGATGCTGACAATGTCTGAAGACATTCTTTGTTGTTATAACAGGTATTGGGGGTGGGGAGTGCTACAGACAACTAATGTGTAGAGTTTAGGGATGCTGATACACATTCTGCACTGTATAGGACAGTCCTCCACAACAAGTATTTGTCCTAAAATGTCAGCAGTGCTGAGGCTGAGGAAAACCCTGGTCCAGAACAATTTTCACTTTGAATGCACACTGTAATCACTTAGGAAGTTTTAAAATTATAGCTTCTTACACCTCTTTTCAGAAATTCTAATTTATTTTAGGAAACATGGGTTGAGATCCACTGGATTAGAAGCTTGGTTTCTTTAGCACTTTGCCTAACACTACAATTATTAAAGAGGCTCCTAGACTGGGGCTTTCACAAGCCAGCACTGGTGTGAGGACTTGTCTATTAGGGAAACCACTGCCTGGCACAGCTAAACTGGGTGCCAGGGGAGAAAACATCACATTTAAATTTACTTGCTAAGGATTTTGATGATTATATGTGTCAGAACTTCTCTTACTTCATTCCGCCCTTGTGATCTGAATTCATCCCATTAACCTCACTCTTTTACCCCTACTATTGTCAAAACTTACAAGCTCAACTACAAAGTCTAGATCTTATCAATTTAATAAACGGTGATCTTCCAAACAAGTATATCTGTGATATGCTTTATTTCATTATATCCCCTTTAACTACGGCATGAGCTCTTAAGGGCAAATGCTAGATTGCTTTTACCTTTATTCATTCTCTTCTTGAGCTGAAAACTACACAGGTAGCAAGTGAAGGGTTTAGTAAACAATTAATATTAACCTCTCAAGCTGATGGTACCTGTCATGGAAATTAGCACTACGTTCAGAACTCTGTAAGTGGTGTTGTCCTGGGAAAAAGATTCAGCTGGGGACAATGGTGCATCTGGGTTTGAAATTCATTTTCATCCATTACTAGGTTTGGGCAAGAAGATTCCCCTTTCTGTGCCTTGGCGTCTTTATCTGCAGTAGATACTCTTTAGAACAGTCGAAATGATTAAATTAGGTGAAACATAGGGTACATTTAACACAGGGCTTGGAATATGATGGAGGTCACCACTCCATCCATAGGAGCTTACAATTATTATTATCAGATATTTCAGGCATCCTGTTTTTCTAAAAATCCACTCCTAAATAAAGGTTCTAAAGCTGCTTATTTATTTCAAAATTATTCACTTGTCTTTAATTACTGAAACTATCCACACTAAGTATATTTAAGCATTGTAGAACTGAATGAAGACCGCGCAAATAAAAATAACTGAAGTCTGTTTATTCAGAACTTGATACAGAAGAGACTCAGTAAGCATCACTTGGTTTTAGCAGAGATTCAAAGGCAGGCACAGAAGTACAAAAGCTATACAGGGACAAAAGAGAAAGCTTCAGGTATCCCTTGATCAGAGGCTACTGACATGGGGAAGCTGGAAGCAGGCCAATTAGACATAAGGCATTTTGTGTGACTCATTAATGAACTATATCTGGCTTTTTCTTGTTGGATGTTAAGTTGGAAATAGAAGGGAAAATTAAAAAGCTGTCAGGAATTGATCAAGTACTGATCATTGAGGTTGAATGCTATAGAGAATGTGGTCTGACTTCCTGAACTGGTTGCTAAGATTATAGGCTGGGTTTCTCTGCTGGTTGCTGCAGGTTGTGGATCAGAGTTCTATTTCAGTGTGTGGTCTGGCCATCTTCCAGTTGGATATTTAGTCTTTCAGCATAAAGTATAGTAAATGAGGCCACTCTTAAGCAGAAGTGGTTGCATATCTGGTTAGGAGATGCTAAAGTGGTTATTACAAAATCCATTTGCTAATGACTAAAATTCTTTTAAAGTTGATCTCTGTGTTAAAAGTCAAGCTAATTAACTTTGAGACAGTTTTTTGGTTTGAACTCTAAATTTATTCCTATTTAATCTTCAAAGTTTGTTGTTTAAACAAAAGGGATATGTTTGTACTTACATCACAGATACATATTTATATGTTATACCTGTGTTCACCAACTGTGCCCTTCATTGTTATCCACACATTAATAATCATAAATTTACATGGATAATGTAAAAATTGAATAAAAATGTCTACTTAAGCTTTCAAGTGCTATTTTCAATGTTTAACATTTCTAAGTTCAAAAAAGTAAAGCATGGGTAATTTATCACCCCAATCTGTGGATACAAAAGCCACAGAATGATAGCAACAGAACGCTATTGTTTTCTCGATCTCCATCATTACAATTGAAGGGGGCCTTAGCAGTCCTAATATTCCTCTATGTAAGTTTGGAAAGTCTCCAGAAACTAACTTTTAGTTGAATACATCCCCTCTGGCTGCCACTCAGTTTCACCATTTTCTCTCTCCCACATTTGGTGCTGACTTTATGGAGTACTATCCTCCTTTATTTTAGCAGAGCTTCGCAAAGTAGGTTTGCCTTTTACTCTCATTTCTTTTTAGAGATGTCAGTGATAACAGCACTTAAAACTTTCACTGCAGACCCTGTCCTTAGCACCCAGGTATGAATCGTAGAGGACTCGGAAGGTAGGTAGTCTGTGAGGTTATGAAAAAATCAAGGAAAGGCTTGAAGTGCAGCTTATCTGAGTCTTGGCAGAATGTCTTATGATCCTCCCAGGATATGAGAGGATAGGGAGCAATCCTGAGATCATCTCCCAATCAACTCCCTATCCCCCTGGGAGGCTGTCATGAGATAGTTTCTCATTACCTTATAGGTTCTAACGAAGGATGGGGCTTTCTGCCCTAACCCCTCAAAATAGAGCTATAGATTGAAATCTCTTAGCTTTCATCTAAAATTGGCTCCTCAGTGATGATCTATCCCACAACTTGTGTTGCAGTCAGTTGGTTCCTTTTGTTTCAGTAGTATCCTTCTTGGTATGTGGGGACAAGGGAGCTAGTGTGTTTGGCTATTCTTCCTTTCATCGTGTAAATAATAAACTATCTTCATCTAAAGGTGCTCATGATATCTTTACTGGCCAAATTAGTCAGGCTCTGGCCTCGGCCTTGCCTTTTCTTATATGTGCCTGGCAAATTGCAGCCCTAGACCCATGCTCAGATGCTTGGAAACAGACGCACAGAAGCAGTAGCTACATACAGGTAATAGCTTTCTGTAGACCTGCCATAGTGTCTTTGTCATGGTACCACTTTGGAGGCTAAAAATTTTTGGCTTTTCAGCCTTTCTCTGCAAGCTTCAAATTGTCCACTTTAACAAGTGTTTCAATAATGCTGGTTAGTATGCTCTTTTCTTTTATCTTCCAATTCTGTTGAAATTCTGGGGACTTTCACATCACCACCTTTTCCTAGAATGGTGTGTTGTCTACTTATTGTAATAAATCCCTTAATCCCATAACAGTCGTGTATCTGTTCCCCTGACTTAATCTTGACAGATAAAATCAGATTTTTTAAAGCTTACACTGAAATTGAAAGCCTTAATATAGAGGATTTGGAATATGTTAATAAATATGAAACCTTTTGTCTGAAAGACATAGTCATTATAGTTTGGAATTATGTCAACTCTGAACCATTTTTTTCTTATTTTCTCTCCCAAAGCTTAATAAAGCCAATACAAATCTCTGGATCGTGAGGTTGCAAGTTGGTTCTAAGTCCTTGTCTCTTATTCCAATTAAGTTTTTCTCCGAATGTCACTGGCAGTCTGTTTTCACTTTATAAATGTGTGTGTGTGTGTTAAATATAGAGAATGAAACAGGCTTACTGCTCAAAAACAACTGTATGATGAATATTGAGAAAATCTTGGGATGATTACACTGTGTGGAATTTCTACTGACATAGGGATGCTCTTATCTAAGCACAGAATATAGTTGAAATTTGAAATCTCTTTTGGTCTTATAATATAATCATATTGACATATATTTTTTAAAAATGATTTTTAAGTTCTTAAAACTATTTTGTTTTAAATTTTTATTAATATAATTACAGTTTGAAAGTAACCTTTTGCTTCCAAATAATTTGTGATTTATGTAAGGCAAATATTATTATCCTTATTTTGTAAATGAAAATACTCAAAGTTAGTAAGTTTGAGTGATTTGTCCAGTGTTGTAAAGCTTGGAGGTGGTTGTTTGTTTGTTTGTTTGTAAAAAACCTTATTTCCTAGAGCCTGTTTCTGAGAACTGGACTCTACTGGTGAGTTTAAAGAGAGGCACAGAATCTGAGTGAATATCAGCTTCCTAATCCAATGAATTTCATACCTCAGCTGGTGAAAAGGCAGAATGAAGACCCTAGTGGAGAGGATGACTTGATTAGAAGTAATGCCAGATGATAACAGACATACATCCAAAGAATAAAAAGAAATTGTTGGACATGGACACTAGACTAGTGGTTACCAGAGGGGAGGGCTCAGAGGGGGAAAGTAGATGGGGTTAAAAAAAAAAAAAAAAAAAAAAAACCTTCTGAGAAAGTCAGGTTGGAGTGTAAGGATAAAGCTTGGAACAAATGGAAGATTTTTAGTACTGTAATTTTAAATTGATAATATATTTTTCTCACTCAAGGTATCACTATAAAATTTCTAAGCTTATAGCAAGATTCTGCCATAAACCTTTTCTTATTGCTGTATCTGAATGCTTCCCTAGAACTAATAAAGTGAGAAATACTGCATCACAAATAAACTTTCTGGCTCTAGTAACTGGAGAAAAACAAGAAAGGAAACTTCATCCACAGTTTCCTGAGGAGACAGGAGAAAGAGCTTGATGTGAGGATTCAATCAGAACTGGGCATACTTGAGCCTCACAACAAAACATAGTATCTTAAATAGCAAGAGATATACTAAGCTGCAACATATCCAGATTAGAGGTACAGATATTTGAGAATTAAAATGTCGAAGGTTATGTCTACATAGAGTGAATTATTTACTATAGGATCTGAAAAAGAAAATTTCTTTTGTCCTTTCAATTCTTTTTTCAGTTTTTGTTTTATTTTTATAATTGTTTAACAGCTACCAGCTATAACTGGATGTTCGTCTACTACCTACAAATATAAAATCTAGCCCAATAGTAAATATAACTTCAAAGATAGATATATTAAAAGCCAGTTTCTAAGCATCCCTTTGTGTTTATCCAGTACTAGGCCTCAGTCATCTTAAAGCTATACTAAGCCAGCCTCTCACTGTTCTTTTATCTGGATGATTCAGATACTGAGTTAGCACAAGGACCACGGTCATAAATCTGTTTACCTATAAAACCCATCTCTAAGTCTGCACCCTGTGAGATGGGAAGCATCAGCAACAACAAAGATTTATGGAGTGCTTGTGGTCTTCTCTTCCGAGTGCTGGATTCTGATGTGAGAGTGGGCACATCCTATACAGCCCTTCTCTTCTTGAAACATACATTATAGTAGTAGATAGCAAGTTATTTACTTCTTTAGTTTCTATTTTCTTAATATTTGTAGGATTTGGGGGAGATTTAAATTAATTCTAAAAGTTAAGAGAAGCTTAGAGTCCTTCCAATACATCCAGCTAAAACTCACAAAACAAGATATTTCTCTATATATTAGAGGCTCAGTGAGCATTTACCGGCTCCATTAAAAATTGTATACAAAAATAAAATAGTCTTTTATAACTAATACAATAAGTCTCTGGGGGAAAAAATGACAAAATTGTTAATAACAATTAACATTTATCAGACTTATTAGCTCCCAGAAACTCTTTATCCTCAAGCATTTACAACTCTGTATTTCTCATTTTGCCTAGTATAGTGCTGAATATATAATTGTGGCAGACTGTATTTTTAAAAAATGACCCCACCAATATTTCTGCTCTCACATGTTTGTCCAGAAATTTGACACTCTTCCATTAAGAGTGGAGATTATTTCTACTTCTTTTGAAATTGCATGGGCCTTTGTGACTGCCTCGACCAGAATGCAGTGGAAGTGATACTGTGACTTCTGCTCTAAGTGATAAAAAGAGGTGTCACTTCTGCCAGGCTGGCTCACTCTCTGTGACATTTACACTGAGATCTCAGCTTTCATGTTGTGAGGAAGCCCAGCCCCCATAGAGAGGCCACATGTAGATGTTCTGCTTGACGAGGCTAGCCAAGGTCTCAGCTGACAGTGCATTAACTGCCAGAGATGTAAAAGAGAGTCATCAGAATGTTCTTGTCTCCAGACTTTTGGCCACCTCAGGTGAGGATTAGAGGACCAAAGAAAAGTTATCCCTGCATAAATTACAGATTTCTGCAAAAAATAAATGCTGTCATTATTTTAGGCTGCTAAGTTTTGGGATGATTTGTTACCCAGTGATAGATAACCAAAGAAAATGCCTACATCAGTTTAGAATCATTCAAGGTAGATACTTACTAGTACCTCGTTACTATTCTTATTTTATATAAGAGGAAGCTGGAAAACAATAAGGCTAAATAACTTGTCAAATGTCACACTATTAGTAAATGGCAAATATGGGAGCCCAACAAGTCACATAGTCCATGATTACTAAAGATATTCAAAAAAAGAATAGATGTGAACTATTTCCCCCAGATGTGCTGACTCAGTGTAACCTCACCTGTCACTAACATTTTCACCTTCAGGCTCACCTCAAAATTTCACTTTGTGCTGCAGTTCTATTGCCTACGCAGGGAGGGAGGCTGACTCTGTTAGCAGAATGCTGCCGCACCCAGTTCACAGTGATCTCTGATATCTTCATGTCTCCCAGGTACTGTCCTAGGTCACCATATCTGTTCTATTGACTGCATTTTTGATAACTCTTCAGATACAGGCTGCTTAGTGCCTACAAAAGTTCTCCTGAGAGTAGTGAGATGTTGCTATTCACTGCTAAACATTTCTCAGCATTTAAATCTGCTTTCCAGTCATTGATCAGTTTAGTGGATACCTATTAACCTGTCATTTTCTCTATTCTTTAATGGTCTGAACATAGGAACTCCTTATCTTATGTCAAACTTAAACTTTACTTCAGCATTCTCTACATCATCATTAATTTGTTAATATGCATAACATCTGTCCAGTTAATATGCATAAACATCTGTGGGTCCCAGGCCTGGCTGGTCCCAGGTCTGGCTGTGATCTAGGCTCATTGCTAGGAATAGGACCCCGGATTTAGAATGTTACATTAGTGTAGTAGGACACCTGTGCCTAACATATGTAAGCAAAATTCAGCTTATTGTATCACACACATGTGGCAGAATGCCACTATTGTACTCTGATATATGTGGAGACCACGTGGTCCCCAATGGAGCAGAAGCATGTTCCCCACAATAGAACTGCACTTTCTGCAATAGAGGCATGCTCCTTGCAATAAAGCAGGTGCCTGCCATTTCATTCTCATGTCAGCCCCTCATGCATTCTTTCAACTGGGTGTCTCACCACCAAAACCATCCCTTCCAGTGATCAGCTGGGTACTGACAAGATCCACACATTTCAAGATAAGTTATTCATATAGTGGCAATTCCTGGGACAAAAATTAGAACACAAAACCTGTTAAAAGTAGAGTGGATTTGGAGGACATGGAATAGGATTTTTTTGAAATAATAAAAATGTTACCCTATATCTTAACACATTTCCTTCAGAAGATCATTTTTTATGAAGTGAATATTTTTACTTGTTTAGAAAAAGTGGAAAATAGAAGTTTTACTCTATATAGACAATGGAAAATTGAACTGGATCTTAAACAATCTAATGTGATACCTGTGTCACTGAATTTTTATGTGTTTTCCCTGGTATGCTAGAGGGCAAAAATGACCACAATCCTTCAACATTTTTCTCATTCCCTTTGCAATGTGACATCGCAGTGCTCCATCAAGAGACAATGTAGTAGTCCCTTGAGTCTGGACTGTCTGTGTGAGTTGGTTTGACCAAAACACGGTGGAAGTTATAGGGTGCTAGTTCCGAGAATAGGACTCAAACTTGCATGCTTCTGCTCACTCTAACATACATATATATATATATATATATATATATATATATATATATATATATATATATATTTAAAAATATATTTTACTCATTGGAATGTGAATGAATGAAAGGTTTTTAATTGTCTTTCCTTTGGCCTCTGTACATTTTAACCTTAGAGGTACTGTCATTTGCTTTCCCTTCATCATCTGTTCATCTGACTGGATATTAACTCCAGAGGATCAAAAGAAGGATTCTAACTACATTTTACTTGATTGTCATTTGGTCATTTGGAAATGATAGCATTTATTTTGGTTTAATTGAAAGTGTGAAAAAGGTAGTATCTCAGCTACAGATAATGATGAGTAATGTCTGATCATGCCTAGCCGAAGACATAATGACATAGTAGATAGCACTGAAATGTGGACCCACAGTGAAATATCTGTTAACCTGATTTCAAACATTCATAGCCTGGCATTAAGTCTGATTTTTTTCCAGTCAGGTCAGCCTGCATAAATCACAAAGGATTTAAGAGATTTAATTTCTTTCTTCATGGAAACAGAAAGGTAAGAGACTCATGATTTTAGATCTACACCCAAACAACAGAATAAGGATTTCTTAAACTAGAATCCAAACCTGCTCATTGGTTCAAATGATGCAAGTCTAATTCCTATTGGTTTCTAGAAACAATAAGAGGAATTGTGACTAATGCTTCAGTTGGAGGAAAAGAAAAAAAAATGAGGGATCATGAAAGACAACACATACAACCTCTCCTTTATCAACCCTGGACTATACCATTCTAATTTTGTTTATTTTTCCAAAAGTCCTTTGTTATCATGCTCCTTTTCTGGAAGTTGTCAGCCACACACATCAGCAATGTGTAGGGCTTGGTTTATTATTTTTTTTGTAGCACAATCTAAAGGGGAAACCAGTAAAATAGGAGATGTTAATGGGTGCTTACTCAGGACTTCAGTGATGGCTTTTAGATTTGAGCTCAACAAATGTGAATCAATGGAACATTTGAAACATGCTACAATAGCTAAACATGAAGAACTCTTTTCTCAAACTCTCAAATTATTTACCACTTCTCCCATTTTTTTCTTCTCTCCCATTGCCTCATGTTTTCTCAAGAATGCAGTTTGCAAATATTGCACATTTCTTTATTTGAAAAGCACTCTTGAGACTTTACAGACATACTCACATTAAGCTTTTATTTAAAGGCAAAAGATAAGATGTGGGAAGAGAAAGAGTTCAGGCAAGCATTGAAAGTTGAAGAGACAGTCCTTAATCCCATGCAGACCTACTTTGTCTCCTAGTTGAACCACTAAGACATACATGATGCATTTCGGCTTTGGGAGAGTTCAAGGCAAAAGTTCCAAGTTCCCAATGGTGTTTTTATGTCCTTATGGTCACTTAGTCAAGCTGCACTGTGTAATTGATTATGTTGGAAAATATATATACACACACAGAGATACATATATACACATGCACAGATAGATAGATCAGAAAACATACTACCCTGATAGTCACCAGGGAAGTGTTAGACTTTAAATAGTACATCATAAACCTACTGCTCTTAAATTGGCCAACAGTCAAAGACTTTCTTGAAGTTGAAGTTACATTATTTTTTATGACCAGCTATAAATCAACTCTATCAATATACCCTTCATTCAAGTACATGTTTAAAACCCCTCCTTTCCCTACCATACTATACTAAGTACATTTAATTAATCCCTTCTTTCACCTTCATATTTTTTGTCTTTTTATCCTTTCCTATTTATAAACATACTGGTTATTTCCTTATTTCCTTGGACACTTAATAATCAATAGCTACCCAAATAAATAAAAAATTTCTGTCTTCCATTAGCTCAAAGTCCAGTGTTCCTCTTACTCTTAGGTTCTCATTTATGAAAGTCAATATATATTCAGAAAATTGGGGAGAGAAGGAAGTCAGGAAGGTTTACGGTAAGGACATCTTGTCCCAGGGGTAAAGTGGATGTTGTTGTCTTTGTAGTGCTACTGGTAAAGTTTAGTCTTAGACCTGTCTTACAAAAACACTCTTCATTTCAGACAATGCAGCACAGTACTTTTATTCAAAAAATACTGAAGTATCAGTTTGACCCTGAAAATACCTGGTGGTAAAATGTGTTCTCTATTAAGCACATCATTATAGTGATGAAGGGGATCATAAATTAGTGTTTATTTTGCCCTTAACTTTTTGTGGTTGTTTCAGACATCTATTTAGAATGACCTGAGTTTTTTCTAAAATTACTCAAGGTAGCCACCCTTCAGCAAGGGTAATTGATTTACTTCTTTTCTGAATTGAAGGAAGAATTAATTTGCTGGATGTAGCCTTGAGCAAAAGCAAATGTTAAGTTGACCTTATTTTCTGACTATTTTCATCATAACAGTGGGTGAGAAGGGTAAATACTAACATATATGTGTGAGTTTGATTATATATAATATATAATATATAATTATAACATATAATATATAATTATATATAATAGATAATAGATAATCAAACACATGCACAAATTCCTGGTTAAATCCATCAAAGATAAATGTCTCCTTTTAGTTATTTTAGGCAATAAACACCTTCTTTGAAGGAGTGTCAGTAAACATATACAGATTCATTTTACTTCCCTACATTCTCCTCCCATATTCAGTTGGTCATATCACTTTGATGCTTCTAAACCTCCAATTTTTCTCATATCCCTTGTTCCCTTTGCATTTCCATTTTAACTCTACTAGTTCATTTATTCATATTCTATTACCTGGAATGATATCCTAATATACCAACTAACTTCTCTGTCAGCAGTTTTAACCTCTTCATCTAGATTTTTCACTTTGCCGACAACACAGATTGAAATATTTCAATCTATTTCTCAAAAACCTTCCATGGCTTCTCAGTGTATAAATAAAGTCAAAACCTCTAAAAATATCTGTTCCTAATCCATTCAACTCACAGATAAATTTCAGTTTCTTCCATGTGGTGGGCACAATGACGAGTCACCTCGATGCCCCTGCTCATTAGCTCTCCAAGATCCAGAGCTTTCATACTGTTCTTGCTCAGAGACAGGCAGAATCAACACCTCTTCCCACCTCCTCACACCTTTTCCTTATTAGTGATTTGGCAGTTTTAAATACTTCATTATGGAAATGTTCAAACATATATAATAAAAGAAAGAATAGTATAATAAAGACTCGTGTACACCCATCTCACAAATTTAGCCCAATTATTAATGATAGACAAATTTGCTTCATTTGTATCAGCCTCTCCCACAGCCCCATCTCTACTGTTGGAATTATTTTCTGAGAGCTACTGCTCATCAACTATTTGATTACCTTGAAGAGAAATTGATGTAGGATAGAATGGAGATGGTCTTGATTTTTCTTCTATTTACCTATTTTCTGAATAATAAGAAATTATGTGCTAGAAAATTTTCAAGATGACCAATGTAGTTGTTTTATTTTCAATTTAAAATCATAGGTTTTTAACATATTTGATGGGTTTCAAGCCATTGCAGTCATTATTCTTTGTGACACTCAAATTGTCCCATTTTAACCAGATATATTCTTTTAAAATAGCTTTCCTATTAGCACACCACCACTTGTATTTGATAAATCCTTTGCTTTCTTGTATTAAAAATTTTTTTTTCTACCCCAGCCAGATCTAGAACTAGCCATTACTCTGAGAAACACTGTTTGCTTTCTGTAGAAAATAGAACTAAGATTCTACTTGTGGATAATGGATAATTATTGCTAATTGGTTGGAATGCTGGCCCTTTTCAGTGAACAAGACCAAAAAGATTTTTCTGAGAAAGGTTTACACTGATATCTTCAATTTAAAATTAAGGGTATAGGGACATTTAATTAACTTTTTCAAATATTTTATGTTTGCATCTATTTTTTGTATGTTAAACTTTGGTTCCAGATACCATTAATATAATTACTTATTTGCCCCATCCTATAATATATATATAATATTTTCATAATAACAATACCAGTGTTATTATCAAAAATACCAATATTATTACTGAATACTGTTTTTCACTTCAATGTGGTTCTTTTTGTCCTAAGATATAATCAGGGACAGTTAAATTACTTATTTTAAAGTTTATTAAAATAATAGTACTCTATGTGATTAAGCTACTGATATACACATCTGTGTGTGTGTGTGTGTATGTGTGTGTAGTGATAACATACACACATATGCACACACACACTGTGGTGATCTGTGGACTCCTCTAAAGACAGCAGCACCATGTCCAATCAGTCGATTGACTCAAACACCTCATATAGTTTTTGAATATAGATCAAAATAGACTTAAGAACATTAATGGCTTGGTCCAATTGAGAGGTTAAAGATCTCAATATATAGATGAGCAACTTGGAAAAGGCAGGTGCTGATAAGAATTCAGTTTAAGAAAGAATGAGTGGCCAACTGAGGTTGAAATATTTTTATATAAATTTGGTTTTGGTACATTCTTCAGATCAATCTTTGCTGGAGGATGCCTATTTGTCTCTCAATTATCTTTTAATGTCAGTTTTTTTCTAAAGTGAAAACAGACATTATAACCTGTAACTCTAGTTTATTCTTTGATGATCTTTCCTGGCTTCTTTGTATAATTTAGCTTAATTTGGTGAAATTTACCTACACTCTGCAAGTCCAAATACATAGCCCAGTAACTTTTCTCTGATATATAGGAATGAAAGGGTACGAATGTGGTTCTGAGAATTATGATGAGACCCAAAGTAAATGGCTGATTTTCTTCTCATTCAAAAGGTCTAATTTAATAACCTTTAGTTATTCCCTTAGGAATGAGGCAGTTTATAGAAATAACTATAAAATATTTCCGACTGTTCTCACCACATCTAGTTTTATGCCTCATGCATTAGGTGATTAGGTTAATTTAGACACAAGTACCCCAAAGTGCAGTGCTCAATTCCTGGGAAAAGTAGTCAGTATTAATGAGGTGACAAGCCCTGCTGTAAATCAGTGATATTCACATCCAAAGTGAATAGCACAGTGTGTGAACAGGGTTGGGGATACACATATTTTAACAAGATAAAAGACTGACATCTGGACAGTACAAATGGTCACAATCCAGGTACAATTGAACTATAAATCTAATTCCACAAATAAAAAAATCTTATTGGTAAAAACATCTCCTAGAATTCAAATAAGTTCCAAGGAATTTTAGATGACATTCTAACACTGTCAAGGACTATCATGGGAAGAAAAATGTGCTATTTCCAGTGAAAATAAATAAAAGACAAAAACATTTTAAGAAATGCCTTGAGACAGTCTGAGATCAGAACTTATTCTGGATTCCTTCATGTTAAAATTACATTGGGGACAGTTTTTAAACTGGAGAAGTAAGCTTTAATTTTTCACAGAGAAGATCCTATATTATTCCAGCACACAGCTGTGTAATTAACTACAGTTTATATATGCAAAATCAGCTCTGCCCTTCCACTTGAATACTGGAAAACTAAATTGCTAATTGGATCAGAAATGTTTAGAAGGGGGAAAAAAAGCAAACAGAAATGAGAGGCTGGAGATGTGTATAGAAAGAAATAGTGACGGAAGACTTTAAAACATAAAGGTGACATAGAGGTTATCACTACAGCAACATTGTTTTTGTTTTGTTTTGTTTTGTTTTGGTCTCCTTAAAACACCCTTCTGAAAACCAAACCCAACAAAGGTTAGACAGAGAAATTTTAAAAAAGGAAGAAAGAAAAAGTACACACACACACAGAGGACAGAGAAAACTACCACCGCTGCGTGAAAAATCTTGTCAACATAACTAGAACACAGTAAGGCCCACAAACCTCAAACCTCGTAATATGGGTAAGTGAGGCCAAATGATTACCAGGAGCAAAACCAGGATGACCTCAGCTAACAAATGTATGGGTAAATATTAGAAAAATCTCCATTTTAATACCATCAGAAGAAATTGATTCCAATAACAATCACCAGTAATTAAACCCTTAGCAAAATGTTTGATGGGGAAATCTAAATAAAGTAATCAGGCTGCCAACACCCAAGCCCATCTTTGTTTTTAGCTTCAAAGTCGTAATACTTAATCATATTATGCCTTTTGATGTGAAGCAATTTGAAGCACATGGTACCTTCTATGCAACAATCTTGTCAAAATTGGAACCTGAATCTAACCAACTTCTAGAGATAATAAACATTCTTTGGATACATAAGGGATAGGAAAACAAGTTGAATGATACCACAAGAAAGAAAAGAGCTACAAAATATGGGACCATTGATACTGTTGCAGTAATAAGTCAGTGGCAGGAACAAAAAGGAGGGATATTGATTTAAATGTGAAGAGACTAGATTTATGAATTAAAGCAAACTTTGGACTTTTAAAAAATATATTTGAACAAACTAAATTGTGAACTGTATTAGTTGCAATGATGCATTGAGATTATGTAAGGAAGTGTACTTTTTTTTTTTTTAGAGACAATTACCAATACCTAAACAATACAAACAAATCACAATCCAGGTACAACTTAATTATAAATCTAATTCCACAATGTAAATGTTTCTTTAGAATCTGAATAATTACAGGTATGTTTTAGAAATGTACTCAGAAATGACGGAGTGTCCAAAACTTTATTTTGCCAAAGGAAAATGAAGAAAAATATAAAAGAATTATAAATGAAGCAAAGTTGGCAAACATTTAAGGTCTTACCTCGGGAGGATGTGTATTGCATTACTCTCCTTAAATTTGTGCATTTTGAACGTTTTATAGTTAAAAGATTAAAACTATAGTGACATTAAATTCCAATTATTTTATTGAACAGATATTTTTCAGGTATGTTTTTCCGTGCCACGCCTGGGAAGTCAGTGCTGATCATTCAGTTATAGTCTATGAAGGCATGGAACTTACTTTTTACTTTATGAGAAAAAACAAAATCCAAGCTGATAAAATATTGTAAAAATCTGTATGTGCCATGAAACAAAAAAAATAGGATGCTGAAGTAGAGAATAACGGGGACAACTATCTAAAACATGACAGGCATATGGGGGGCGGGGATCAGCATCCTCAGAGGACATAAGGCTGAGACCTGAAGTGTTTAGTCATTTTTTTTTTAAGGAGCAAACGAGTTCTCTAGGCAGAGAGGATGTCATTTATAAATCTGTGTGTTTGTTGGGAAGAAATTTGGTTGGGAAAATAATTGAAGGGCCACCACTGCTTTTAGAACCTCATAATAGCCCAGGTGAGGTGGAGAAAGGAAACGGAGTCAGTTTGAGTAGATCTCATAAATGAGCCTTGGCAACAGATGAATTTGTATTTTAGCAAATGTATAAAGTTTTAAAATCACCATAACTGCCGCATATAAAATAGTTTGAAAATATAATTGTACTTGCTTGTTTCTTAGGTCAACTATACAATAGTTGGAGAGCCTCCGTCATGCAAGAAGTGCTGGGTTAAGGTTCTGCCGAGATATGAGAATCTTCTGTACTTTATTTTACCTCATAGTAATTTTAGGATAGGAGAATAGAAGAAAAACCAGAAAAATTATTGAAAACTACTTGCTTTTCAAACTCAAATGAATGTTTAAGTTTTTAAGCAAGTCTTTTTTCAATACTAGAATAGCATTAATTGGAATGAAAAAAAAAATAGTTTGATTTCGGACAATTTCTACTGTATTTTTCCCTTGATAAAGAGTTACAGCTAGGTAGAGCAAAATTCTCCTGAACTGCAAATAAATGATTTTCAAAAATGAGTTTTGAGAACATAAACACCCTAAGGTAGGAAGACAAAATGATAACAAAAACCATAAAGTAAAACAAAAAAATCCATTTTAATCCTTCTATTATGCAGAAGTAAATACGGATGATTACTTTTGTTATAGTCTGTGCTAAATGACACTGAGTAATAGTTCTACCTATACTTTTTTCTTTTTTATGATCATTTCCATCAATTAATGTCTTATTAATTTATACTCATGTATCTGTTTTTATACTGCTGTAATATGGACTTTTTTTTTGCCAGTAGTACATTGCCCTAGATTCTCATTTTTTCTCATTCCTAGTTATTTTAATATAATTATTCACCTTGAGCATACAGCGCTTATGCACTTGATTTTTTTCTGGTATTTTCATACATTTTAGAAAGTATCTGGTGTCATGTTAAATCTGTTGATAGAGATATTAAGAATGTGGCCTTTCATAATTTGTGTTTATTTGTTTGGTTTTAAATGTAGACTAGGTCTTTCTTTCAAAATGGCCAGTTACTTTGATCTAGATTAAAGTTTTCAGGAAGCAGAATGGGTGTAGTGAATTGAAGATAATCACAAATTCTTTGCCACTCAGTCTATCAAAAAGTAGAAACAATTTTCTTTGCCCTTTTAACCTTTTTCTAATCAAAGTTGTTTTTTGCATTGTTTTTAGTTGTTCACTTTCCATTTTTAAAGCAGTTTGAGACACATTCAGATTATAGCCAAGAGAGCCAGATTTGGGTAGTGAAATAGCTGGTTTAGACAGGTGTGACTTATTTCTGACATATGCTGTACAAGCAATTGTGTTAGGATGACATCCATCAGAGATAATGGCAAGCTAAAAATGGCACTATCATATTTCATTTTGATAATCATAAAAGCATACACAGAAAGCCTAATATCTGAGCCCACAAGAGCAAAACCTTTCAGTTGGTTTTCATAGCATAGGTGTATTTAAACCCAAATAACAGAAAAGAGACATTGCTCAAAACTAATCTAGTCAATTGTTTATAATTTCACTTTAGTGAGTTAAAATTAATTTCTAGTAAATCTCTGCTTCTAGTTTCTGGATCAACATGTCATCATTTATGAAATGTGTTTTCTAAAGATATAACATTACATGCAATGCTTGATATGTTAATAATTATTGAGTCAGTTCTGTAAGTTTTCAATCTGCAGGGAAATGCACTTACCCAAGGCAATAGATATTACTTTGACAATTCTATTGAGAAACTTCACCTTATAATTTTAATCGATACTTTGCTTTTTGGTTCCTTTCTCCTGAGAAGCAAAAGCCAGCACTACCTGGAAATATCTTTTATATAAATCAGGGAAGATTTTTCAGTTTATAGAGACAAGGCAGAAACTTCATGATGTGTCTCTCTGCCACGAGACTGCCTAGCACTTTGGATATAATATGCTCCTTCATTATTGACACTTGTTATAAGTCTAACAATCACTGGTGAAGATTGATTTTACTAAAAAGGGGACATTTGGACAAAACCAAGGAGAATGTGTTGGAGCGAGACCTAGAGATATTGGAAAGAGTGTTCCAGGCAGAGGGGAAAGCCATTACATGCTTACATGATGAAGGTTCAAGTTAAGAACAGTGAGTGGCAGGGAAGGGTGGGCTAGAGCAGAGTAAACATGAGAGGGGAGAATAGAAGATGAGGTCAGAGAGTAACAAGGAGTCAGATCAGGTAAGACCTCATAGATAATAGTAAGCATCCTCTCTCTTTCTCTTAAAGAGAAAGCCATGAGAGAATTATGAGCAGAGAGTGACATGATCAGACTTATGTTTTAAACACTGTCTTTTCTATTGAGAATAGACTGCAGGGATAAAGGTGAAAACAGGAAGACCAGTAAACAAGACCAGTAATGACACAGGTGAGAGGTGTGAGGGAAATAATAGCTATGAAGTTGAGAAGTGATCAGATTGTGGAAGGATTTAGCAGCATCTCTGATGGTATCTTTGTGGACAAATAGATGTGCCTAGAATGGTGGGTAGAATTATGTGATTTACAGTAAGTTTCGCTAACTAAATGAATGTCACCCTGACTGAATAGCTCTTATCTCAGGGTTCTGAGTTTGAACTTGAACTATTCAGCTACCGTATCAATGGCATATAAAAACATAGAAGGTATATTGTAAAATCTATAGGTAAAAACTTGGACAAATACACTAATACATTGAATGACTGCCAGATATCTTTTCACAGGCATAAAATTATAGTCCTAAAGTTAGTTAAATAAAGGAACTAGAAAGCAAGATACAAATCTCTATAAATATAAAAATGATTTGAGCAAGTAAACAAAAGTTGTTTTATTTACTTTAAATATGCTATAAGTTAAAGTATAAAACCTTCTTAAAAATTGAACATAAGCTTAGACCAGATCAATCTATAAAAAGGATAATTATATTAACTGATAGCAGTAAAAGGATACCGTCTCAAACATGTTAAGGTATGTACTATGTAACAGAAATCAATGAGTACTTCACATTAATCAACAAATTTAATCCTAACAACCCTCTGTGATATAGGTAGTATTATTGCCTTCATTCTCATTTTATAGTTGAAGAAATCGTGGCTCTGAAAGGCCGAGTAACTTGAATATCACCACACAACTACTAAGTGATTGAGCTAGGATTCATTTCCAAATACTCTGGCTCAAAACTCAGTCTTTACTAAAATCCTATAATACATGTTGTTGAAAACTTTATTTCCTCATAAAGTCATTAGCAAGGCACTTCTAAAGTATGACTATTTATCTATTAATGTGAACCAATGTAATATAAAATGAAGAGGCTTTATCATAAGTACTTATAAGATCACATTTGAGAAATTGTGCTCTTCTGTTTATGTTATATTTTATGTTATTAAACTATAAGATCATTTTTAATGAGAGACTGTAGATATCCCAGAATTCTCTACACTTATGATCTTTTGTCTGATAAATTCAGGACAAATGCAGGGGAATCAAAGGAGGCTGTTGTGAATTACAATAGCAAACTTACTGAGGTTTTGAACTACTCAACAATTGAATCGAAAGAAGTGAATTCTTTGTTATCAAGAATCACTACATGTGATTAAGTAAATGTAACTGATCTGACATGTGTGTGTGTGTTGAGGCTAGAAGGCAGATTGGTAGGTAGCTGGTGGTGGGAAGAGAGAGAGAAGCCTGGAATGGGTAGTTCCAGCATACTGAAGTTTTGTCATCTAGTGCACAAGAAGAACAGACTGTGCTAAAAGAGAAAAGAGAAAGAGTGTCTACAGTTCAAATTAATGTGTTAAGACTGAGGGAAATTTAGGCTTTGTTTGATTGTTGTTCTTATCTAGCAGAGCAGAACTTGTCTAGTAAGAAGGGCATACTCATTTGAAAAGATACATGATGCACTCTTGTGTTCATTGCAGCATTATTTATAATGGACAAGAAATGGAAATAACCTGAGTCCATTAATGAATGAATAAATAAATAAGATGTGACACACACACACACACACACACACACACACTCACTCACTCACTCACTCACTGGAATACTATTCAGCCATAAAAAAGGTGAAATCCTGCCATTTGTGACAACATGGATAGTCCTTGAGGGTTTTATGCTAAGTAAAATAAATCAGGTAGAAAAAGACAAAAATGATATGGTTTCACTCATATGTGGAATATAAAAAAAATTGAAAAAAACAAAAATAAACTTACAGAGGCAGTCAACAGATTGGTTGTTGTCTGGGCAAGGACAATAAAGGGTGGAGAAAACAGGTAAACAGACTGAATTGTTTGGTAATAGACAGAAACTAGACTTGGTGATGAGCCCGATATAGTACATACAGATGTTAATTTATAATATTGTACATCTGAAACTGATAAACCAATGATAGCACAATAAAAAGTAAATTTAACAAAATAAAGAAAGAAAATAAGGGGCACAACAGAGAGAATCTCCTAGCAGGGACTAATGGTAAAAACATTTTCTACCAAATCCTAGAGAAAACAAATTAAATAAGTAGGAATTGATACTTAAATATTACCGAGTAAAATATCGTGTCAAAGTATTTTATTTATTTTGTAACTCTATCTTTTAATACAGCAAGGAAAATAATTATAATAGTAAAAATATTGATTTTTACATAATTATATGTGCATTTTCAAATATGGGAATAGAAAACTATAGTAAATTTTTTCCAATTTCCCATTTTAGAAAAGCCTTCTTTCTAGATCATAAATTCATGGAGACAGCACATAATTGTAGTATATTATTACTGAGCTAAAACACATAATAAAAGGTAAAAAGACTCCTGAATCCTGATCTTGAATCAAAGAGCACAAAATGAGTGATAAGAGACTAATAGACAAAATTGTAATTGCTAGTTAACAGTGTCTTTATATAGATATGTCTCTAGTTATCATTCTCTTCTTGCTTAGATATACTGCTGCAGTTAGGAATTTATTACATTTAAGTGCTTAAGCTATAATTTGATTAATAATAGGCATTATAATTTTTAGGACTTATAATTTTAATAGAGGTAATATATATTACCATAACATATATATACATAATATTATGTTCTTATATTTAAATATATATGTTTTCAGTATTTTTGCTATAGTAAAATGGTTTACTAATTTTTAAATATTGGAGTAGTGGAATGATGAAGTAACAAAGGATTTTTTTAATAATAAAATTTATGAATAAGACCTTGAAACTTTAATTATGAATAGAATCTAAATTTTTTTTACTCTTTAAAAGGCATTTCATGCCCAAATTAAAATATTCAATGTAGTATGAAAAAGAAACAGACATAAGCCATTAATTGCAGGTAATTAAAATCAAACAATTAGCATAAGCATTTGTCATTGAGTCCATTATATTAGAGAGACAGTTCTAATTCAATTAGCATAGCCAGAGACTGGGAATGATGCCTCTAGAGCAAGCACAATTGTTTTAAAGAAAGATGGTTGCCATTTAGAACATGTCTTTGTACTAGGGAGTCACATGTTAAAGTCTGGAGATAGTAGAAGGTAGGCTTATTTCTAGTGAAATATCATTCTGTGGCTTTATCATTATTTCTGTCTTCTTTGAGAAAGAAATTGCATTTATCGGCTTGTATCAGAAAAGTTTGTAAAACAATTGATCTATATCTATATGGAACTTTGGAGAACTGTCAGTTCCAATCAATAGATGAATCAAATAGACCAATGCAAGGCTTTTCAAATTCCTTTGATGCAGGCATGCATGCCACATAAGAGCAAATGGCTTGGATCATAATATGAGTCAACAAAGGTGAACTTGATAAAGTTATAAATTAGGATCAATGATAAAAGATTTATCCACATCAAGGACTCATTTGTTTTTGCATACTAGAGCAGTTCCAAATTTTATCAATTTTCTAGGACAGTCACAATTATGACTAAATGAGATCTTTTTAGTGCTCTGCAGCTTTTTTCTCTGTTAAATATAGATTTGTGGAATAAAAATCTATTGTGAGCATATTAGAGTTCTCCAGAGAAACAGAACCAACAGAATGTGTTTATACATGGAGAGAGACTTATTTTAAGGAATTGGATCATGCCATTTTGGAGGTTTGCCAAATCCCAAATCTGCTGAATGGGACTGCAGGCTGGACACAGGAAAGAGCTGAAACATGAGTCCAAAGGCTGACTGCTGGAATTCTTTTTTGCTTGGAAGGTCAGTTTTTGTTCTATTAAGGACTTCAGCTGATTGGATGAGGCCCACCTACAGTATGGAGAGTAATCTGCTTTACTCAAAGTCTGCTGATTCAAATGTTAATCTCATCCTAAAACACCTTCACAGAAACATTCAGAATAATGTTTGATCAAATTTCTGGGCATTGTGGCTCAGCAAATTGACACATAAAACTAACCATCGCAGTGAGACTGTTAAACATGATCAGGTCTGAGTTTATTAACCTCTCAATGAAAAACAGAAAATTTTCAGTGATATGTAGAAGGAGGCAACAATCTCATGATGCAAGTGCTTCATAAGGGCCAGCCTAATTGGGGCACAGTAATATTTTTGTGACAAAGAACCCACATTTAGATAGAATTAATCTATCTTGCTGAAAAGCTGAATTATGGTATTATGCTTGACATTAAATTGTTCCTGATATAGTCTTTTGGAGACAGAGAAGGATAAAAATTCTGAAATTTTGTTTCAGACTTCCATCAACTCAATTGGATTCCTCAGCGCTTATGTTCTCATGACCTTTGCTCCCACAAAGTCTTTACCTCCCTTCCCCCATGCTAAAGAAAAGAGACCCTAGGAAACCTGATGGGCTCAATGCATCTTTTAAATAATCTCATGTGCTTCTGATTGTCATTATAGTTTGTGAATAGAACTGATTGGTGCCTTCAGGTGTCATTTCATCTATTCCCTGAGGCTAGTTCCAGGCTTTGGAAAACATTGACCATAGGTTTTAATTTTGGCTGTGAAAATTATGGTTATTGTTTGTTTAAAAAAATGAGATGTGCTGTGATTCTTAACAGTGATTGAATGTCTTCATGAAATATACATAAATGCCCTGAAGTCTCCATGAAAACAAAGAGTGAATTAATAGAATTATATTTCTATTTGGCTTTAATTACATATAGATTATAGATTAGTTTTCTAACAAAACATACATTTGAAAAATTGGCCATATAATTCTCCAAAGTCTAATTCTCCTTCATCCTCATGACCAACTGTCTTATGCAGCCCCTCCCCCTGACAAAATATAAACATGTAGTCTGTCTTATGATCATATCTTATTTATTTTTTCTTTTTTCTTGAATTTCATACAACTAGCTCTCCATTTTTTCCTGAACTGGTGACAAGTAGAGATATCTATTTTATCAGTCATATTTGGTATATGTTTAATCATTTTGCAATTAATCAAGACACAAACTGAAGGAGGTGTTATTTTAAAAGAATATGCAGCTAGGAGGCAAGTGTTAAATAAGCAATTAAGTCACACATAATTGTATCAAAGGATATCTTATTTTACTACAGTCTTCACAGAAATAAACTGAACATGTGGAACCCTTTCTCAATACCTACCTATAAAATCTTATATAATTTTAGTTTCACCCCAATAAACCTGATTGAAAAGTTCAGTCTTTTCTTTCTTTCCTGAATGAAAGTCTATTTTTATTACCAAAACAATCTAACCAAGACAGTGTATATTCTTTCAATAGCTTATACTAAATTTAATTTATTATTATGTTGGTAAAAGAAATAGAGATTCTTTTGAAAACCAGGTTCATCATAATCTCTCTTTGAATCAATTTCTAACTATGAAATTTTAATTTTTACCTTAGTTAGACTGTAACCATTTCAGGTTTAGCAAAAACCCACAGTACCTAAAGAATCTAATCACTGTTTAAACCTCCTAATTCTACAATACAAGACATAGTGAAACATATAGAACATCTTTCACAACTCTCAAACTTGTGACCCCAGGAGCTGAGAAAGAGGTTGAGGAAAAAAATGTTAGCTATAGTTGGCGTTATCTCCCTTGTTTTCCATTTTAGTAAGTGGGTGCAGGACTAGTCTTATATTTAACTAAAGAATACAATTCCCTAATGACTAATAGCTGTTACTTACTGTTTACCAAAATATTAACCTGCCTCACAACAATAGCAACAAAAACTGTTTCCTGATAGACTATCTCAGAAATAAATATTTTATCATTGTTTTTTGGATAAAGAAAGGTACAGAAATCTGTTTCACAGCAAATTATATTTTCTGGAGGGGTTGAATTTAAAACTTTCATTGACTGAAATTACTAGGTAATTTTTCAATTAGAAAATGTGAAAGATTAGGCCACAGGACTAGTAAAATTTAATAGAGGTTGGAGAACAGGGAAAAAAAAAATCTGAATTTTAATTGACTCGGGGTGCTTGTCATGAATGTCAGTTTGATGATCGGTTGGTAGGCAGTGGGGTGGAGGGAGATGCAGAGAGAAGCATGTGAGAACCACCTTATCCAGATTTTCGATAGCCAGATTGTGGTCCCTGACTAGTATCATTTAGGGATTTGTTACTGAATCACAAGATTTACTGAATTTTAATCTGTGTTTTAACAAGATCCTAAATTCATAGGAACATTTACACTACAATTTTGTCTAGAGCTAACCTTGTTCTGTACGATTTGAAAAATGAGTTTTGACTTTTCATCATATGCAAACTCTAATATAGTGGAATGATTTTGATGGGTTGATTGGCCACAGATCTCAGTGCCATGAGCAACACACACAGGAATTACAGATTTGCTGTCACTGCAATTTGTGCTGAATAATGTCAATTAGACAGTTTTTCCAGTCCAAGAGAAGTATATTGGAATAACAACAAGGTTAATTGAATTATGTAGTATCTTAGTCGAGTCCTTTACAACTTGAATAAAGTATACAAACACTCTGAACTTCAACTTCCTCTTCTATAATTTGTGGAGCATAATGTAGGATTTTATGTAAATTAAACTAGATAAATTGTGTAAATTTCTTGATATAAATCGAGAAACATATTTGGGGTTTGTGTGTGTGTGTGTGTTGTATCCTATATAGTTGCATATATTCACATTATATATGTGTAATATATATAATATATAATATGTATAATATGTAAATATATGTATATATAATATGTAAATACATATATATAAACACATATATAATACAAATATATGTACTATATTTTATATATAATATTTTATATATTTTAGAGATATATAATTGATATACATATCCTATATAGTTGGGTTATATAAATGCAGGTATATGCATACACACATATTTATATATATATTCTATGTAGTTGGTTTTATATGCATATCCTATATACATATCCTATATGGTTATATCATTATGTATGCATATGCACATATATGTATCTGCATGCGCACATATGTGTGTGTTTATGTATAAATCTCCAAGGCCAACACTTTTTGACCTATTTAACTGTAAAACTATCCTCTTCATTCTGTAGCATCTCCTCCTTTCATGTCCATTCAACATGACCATAGAGGTCCAACAAAAATGGCAAATTCTTCCAAGAGTCCTCTCTTAATCCTGTGATATCATTATACACACTGACTTCTCGACCTCATATTGATAATTATTTTGGTTTGCATTGATCTGTAATGAAGTTATGCCTTTTTCCCAAATACTATAGACTAAGAACAACTTGTGTTTCAGTGGCCTGTACTGTGTAATAAACCATCTTAAAATTTAATGGCATCAAATAAAACTTCTTTTAATTCTATGGGTCAGGAATTTAGGCAGGGCTACCCTTAAGGATCTTTTTATTTGATTTATGGGTTTTTCTGGGGTGGAAACATCTAACATGGCTTCTATGTGGCTTCATTTCAGTCTATGATGGCCTAGACAGAAGGTCTAAGAAGGCCTCTTTCATGTGTGGGAGCTTTGTCCTGTCAACAGGGTAACTAATTTCTCTTGCATATGGTCTCTTCCCTAGTGTTTTCTCATCCATCAGAGACTGTCCATACATCCTCTCTACATCAGGTTAGTTTTGAAAGTTTTGTCTTTTTTTTTTTTTTTTTTTTTTTTTTTGGAATAGCATGGTGCCTGGTTCTACAAGCTGGGCTTCTAAAATGAAAAAGCATTTTTCATGCTGGGCCTTCTTAATATGTAGGGCAGGAACTTCATGGCATCATTTCTTCTACATTTTATTGGTAAAATATGGTGAAGGAACTATTACAGGGCATGAATACTGTAAGTTGTGGTTCATGTGGCTTATAAATGCAACACACTATATAAATATCTTAATGATATAATAGCTATTTAGTCAATGCTTTTAGACAGAGAAAATTTCCATAAAGAAATATGAACTAAAGTAGGAAGAGGAAATAACAGAAAACCTGGATCATTTAGTTGAAATTATTTCTACACTCTTCCATGAGTTATATACTGAGAACAATATTAATCGGTGCATAGCCCATTGAAGTTCCAGAATAATATAGAAGAAATAGTATAGCTAGTTTGTAGAAACATATAGTTCTTTTTTCATCTTAAATTGTCAAGGACCCATTACTGAATATTTTTTCTAAATGTAGTTTGTGTCACTGTAGTCTTTTAAAATTCTCTTTAAAGAAAAAAAAAGTCTGTTGGAAGAAATTAGTGGTCAAATAAGTATTAAACACTGTGTATCATACTGATTGCACATCAGTATATTTTAAAAAGGCATTTACATCAGTAAAGAGAACCCATTAACCTTTGTACAATCCAGAATTCCCAAGATTTTTTTACCTTATAAAACAAAATAGTGTCTTAAGGAAAATACTTTGGGAAATGCTAGAACACATAGTTCCCATACTAAAATTTATCTGGGAAGTAAATTTTCACCAACTCTAGGGTTTATACAAATTCTAAAATTCTAGGTATTATATTTTTTCCTTGTTACTAGCTTGAGAATTTTTGTGACATGCATTAATGTAATTCTTCCCATTTTGTGCTCTTTCCGTTCCTCTTATGGAAATTCTCATATATTTTACTTTCCTGAGAAGAGACCAAAGTAGATGAAGAATTTTCTGCAGATTATCCTTCTTTGGGGAGTGGGGGGAGTCAACAAATGACTCTATTTCTTGCTGTGCTCACCTGTCCTCTGTACCCCTCAGGTTTCCTCAACGGGGAATTTCCTCTTGGCTCCTCGCACTTGGCTGTGCTCACTAACCAGCATGAATACAGGGTATAATAGGAATGTTTTCCACTAGAATGTGCCAACAGTGTATTGTCAGAGTTCAGGCCAGACCTCAGGATATCCTCTCCTGCTGCCAGGGTTTGCTTCCCAGTGACGACTTCAGGAGAGTGGGAGCAGCAAGAAGTGGGGCAAGAGGAGGGATCTTGGAGCTGGTGCTGGCTTGCTTGCTTCACTCCTTTATTATTGGTTTCTGCTGGTGCAAAAGCTTGTTTTTGCTCCTCATTCTCCCTGTATCCTTTTAGAACATGTGCGGGAATTGCAGCCAAAAGAATCTTCCCATTTTAATAAGGGAAAAGTTATAGAGAAATAGAAAGTGGAGAGTAAGAATGTCAGTTTTTGCAGCACTGAAAAGAAGAAAATGTATACTGACATCACTATTTTAACAGTTAATTGAAAGGCTTGTTCAGAGAGTCTTATGTTTTCCAGTTTACTATTATTTCATTCAATGAGCACCACCTCAATGTAATATTGTGTTGAGATTTAAATGCATGACCTCTTTAAAGCTTTTCTATCACACTTTGAAATAAGTACCATTATCTGCATTTTACAAATGAAGCAACTGAAGCTTCAAAAGGTTAAGCAGTTTGCACAGGGTCAAAATTTTGTAACATTGTAAAATCAAGATTCCTTTGAAGATTTGCCTGCCTTCCTTAACCACCATGTTAATATCTAGATCACCCTTATAATTTACCATCAGAAAACTGATCCTTTGAATAAAAGCCAACTGACAATGGAATGAAGGATATGTTATCACTGACATAACTAAAATATATTTCCATATATTTTTTTCTTAAAAAATGCAATAACTCATTATAGTTAATTATTTGTCTTTACTAGGGGTGGATGCAAGTATTATGGGCTGGAGTTTATTCAATTTCGTGAGTACTCATTAAGTAAAAGAATATAAAATTACAATATAAAATTAGGTACAGAATTTATACTTACAATGAGATCACAAATACCTATAATTTCCAAATTTATAAAACCTGACAGATATTACATTATAAAAATTCAGGTATGTCTGACCCACCATGACAAGACTTTTTTCTTATATATTCAGCTGTACATATGCCTGGCCTCCCATTTTCATGTCATAAGTCTGGTAAGTTAGCACAGAGGGTAACAGGAGTATTCCTAGAAGCTAATTCTATACCTTGAAAATATCTTAACTAGTCACAGAAATGAACATAAATCATATATTCTACCAAACGCAAACTATTTCCCCAAATCTCCTTCTCTTTCATTAGATCCAAAAATTGCATATAGCCATTCACATCCAGAATGAGTGGAAGCGTGATGAAGAGAAAGTTGAAATGGAAAGAGATAAGTGATTGTTTTCAATTGTTCCTTCCTCCCTGTAATAGGATCGAACATACATCCCTTCTTGTTGCCGTAGGTCTTCTCTGTGCATCCTGTTGGAGAAGCATTCACACCCACATCATTCACTGGCTGTGGCCAAGAGACAGGCTTCAGTCAATAGAAAGTAAATTGGTATAACACTGAATCCAAGTTCAAGCTCTCCATGTAGTTATGTGGACTTATTCAGAATTTTCTATTCTTGTCTCACACTGTGGGAAAAACGTGTTCTGAATAGTGGCTTCCCCTTAAGTTTGAGATAAGGATAGGAGGACACATGGAAGGAGGCCCAAATGAACCCAGGAGTTCCACAGCCAACCTGCAGCCAACCCATAGCAGACATACAACCCATATTTAAACAAGATATAAGTGTTAGTTGTACGCTGCTGAGACACTTTACTGAAAGCTACCAATTCAAAAAAAATAAAAGTTAGATACCAGCCCTTTAATTAGACTTTTTAAAAGTCATTAAGCTTACATACATATTGGAATAAACAAATAATTTACATAGCTCTAAGGATATGACTCTGAAGATGAAAAGAAGAGTGAGATTGTATGGAGGAGACTCTCAGAGCCACAGGACAAGCTTTGGTTATTTATCCAAATCTCAATCCTCTTTTTTCACCTGTTCACTTCTGATTCAATTCACCTCTCTCTAACCCAAATCCAAAGTGTGAATTATTCTTTTGAATTAGATCCATTGTTGTTTTTCTTTGGCTAACCTTAAGATAAATATATATATATGAATGACACTGAACAGTGGTCACTTCTGAGCAATGAGGATTTTGTATAAATAAAACTTAGTAGTGGTGCTGATATGATTCAGTTTATCTCAGATAAATTGTAATTACAGGTACTTTATGTGAATTAAAAATGAGTGTCTTGAATTCTCAAGGAAAGCAGTGTTTGTTTCAAACCAAAGTGAGAGGAAAATAAGCCAATTTCAAAACATAACAAATGTCAACCACTAGGGAAAAGCATTAGTTATAACCATTGTGAAATGCTAAATTCTATCTTATAGCCATTTTTTGGGCCCTACCAAACTGTTGAATCGCTAACTAGCTATGTATTGCCCCTTGAAATTCTTAAGTAACATTGTGTACAACTTTAGAGGCTGAATGTCCCTCACACCGTCTCAAACCCAAGGCAGGGCTTCTGTTGAGGAGCACTGTCTTCTCAACATGTAAAGTGCTAATAACCCCTGTAACTGGGAACCAACATTTGTCTAGGAGGTACTAGAAGCCCTTCAATAGTCTGCTCAGTCAGCATATAGAAAGGATGACTTCAATCTCAGGGAAGGAACATATAGCAATGAATGCAAGTGTGTGATCCTGACAGTCATCATAAAGGCTTGATCATATTCAAATACTCAGAAAGGCAGGAATGCTTTTTTGCTGTAAATACAGTGTCTCAATAGAATCAGCAGAATCAGAAAGGGATTATCTTAGAACAGTATCACTTTTTAAAAGATGAAGAATATGTTGACTTAGAAACTTTATAAACTATAACATCAAAGCAAAGACTAGATAGGGAAAATACTTAAGTGGATAGTGAGGTTATGAGAAGCCCTGATAATTTACCTAGTAAATATTATAAACCGTAGCCATAATAGTCAATATGGAGTATAAAACATATATCCACCTCACCCTATTTATATTTCTAAGACTCCTATACACCTCCCATCCCTACCAGTGGTGCCTTCAGCCCCACCAAAGACACTAGTGGAACCCTCCCCCCCCCCGCCACAAACACTGACCTCAGAGGCCCTGGGCCCCTAGCTTCTGGCCACCCTCCTGTAGCCCTTCCCTGCTCAGTGTTGATGGTGCCTTCATTCCCTCTCTCATCCAGCCCTGCCCTCTGATCCCCTAAAGGGGGTGGATCTTAACTTTCCAATTTTTACTTTCTTTATCCCCATCTCCTGCTATAGGGGACTAAATTATCTATATTTTGTGGAGAGAACTCTATATTTGTGGGGGATGCAGGGCCCAGGCTGGGTGTCCCCATCTCTGGTATAAATTGCATAGACAGTGCGGGAAGAAAAAAAAAACTTATTTTTGAGTGTCAGTTTTTATATTTAACCTTCTTATTTGTCTAATTTATTGTTTTAATTTTAATATGATACCCATTCAAATTTATCTGCATTTATAAATTTAGCCAAGGTTAAATCATACTCCAAAATTCATGTGCTGAAACGGAAAATACCAAGATGTCTGAAAAGACAAAGCAATGAGCATGATTTCAGAGACAGGAAAAGCCACATAAGATATAATGATTAATGAAGTCTCATGAGGGACTTGAGCTAGACACTAGGGTCCAAAAGTATATAAATAGGTAAAGAGAAGGAGGTGACTGTTCCAGGCCATGATGGCAATTTGATCAATGATATAGAAAAAGAACAAACAAGACAGAGTTAGAAAACAATGTGTAAATGTCAATCCAGTTGAAGGAGAAAAATCAGAAAACAGAACAATGGAAAATCTAGGCCATGACAAATGCAGCAGTACTGAATTCAAAGGTAAAAGAAATAGTGAGGGGGTGGAATTTAAGGTTTTTGAGAGATACATGAAAATTTACAACAAAGGAGACACCAAAAACTAGACTATGTAGACCTGAATTATAAAGGAATTTATAAGTATCAACACTGATATTTGCTAGTTCCCTGGGCACAAAGAATTCTGGAACTGGCTAGCCAGTGGGAGTAGCAGAAAGGGAGCAGACTGGACACATGAGAGTAGGAAAACAGGTTCATGCTCCAAGTATGGCTATGGTAGTAACAGCAATCAGGGATTTAGGAGATGGCATCTGTAGGATACTGCAGGCTCAGGATGAGGTAAGATTGCAAATGAATGTTCTTGTCCTATTATCTTCAGCTCTGGAACATAAGTGGTCCAGGTTCTATGTTCTGCATGTGGTGTCTCTAAATATGAAACTACAGGGAGCCAGAGAAGACAAAGGCAGACTGTGATTGACACATGTATTTTGAATTAATGTCAAGGTGACATAGGAAATAGACAAATGGAGGAAGATTAATTAAAGGCACAAAGAGATCTTTATATAACTACAATGCAGAGGCATCCTGTGTGGTAGCAATAATAATGGCAGCTAAAATTTAAAGAGGTTTTTATCAGACACTGAGCTAAGTATCTTAATTCTCACAGAAAATTCCTTTTATAAATAAGGTTACTAAGGCTTTAAAAAAGTCACCAAAGGCCACAAAGCTACCAAAGATAGAACCAGAGCAAGTCATGTTGGTCTAACCCCCAAGCCCTTCTCTGAAACAGAATACCACATTGTCTCCCAGTTATGACTCTATAGGATTCAGAATGTTAAGATACCAATAAAAAATCTGAGAGTTTGTGAGGGAAATAGGATGTTTCTGTTTAAATATGTTGATACTGAAGTGACTACAAATCACTCAAGTAGATAATGAGTGATGAAATTAGAATTTGGGAGAGACAGAGGTCATAGTTACAGATGGGTATTTAGAAATCTTACAAATAAGAAATTTTAATTGATGCCATAATAGTGATTGAGATCTCTAATGGAAAGAATATACAGAGAAAAGACAGAGGGTCAAGAGATGAAGCAGGTTCTAGGGTAGCATAAAGAAGGATAAAGAAAGCAAAGACTGGCAGAGAGATAGGAGACCTGTTGTTGAAAAATCAAGAAAAATGGCAATTGCGGAAGGTATACTTACTCTACTAATTAACTGTTTCCACTGATATAAAAAGAGAACACTGGCTCTGTTGATATATAAGTACTTAGGAGATAAATTTAGAAATAAAAATATAAAATATTTTTAAATGTATACTTTTCTGAGAAAAACATAGCAAACGTTTATGTGCTGAGAAGAATAAAGAACATCCTGTGTAGTTATGGATTGAATAATATATACTTTAAAACATTTTATAATTAATTTCCTAGCCAAAGGATTACATAATATATAGAATGACTATTTCAGTAGGGTCAGCCTTCTGTGGTTTGGAAGTTCTCTTGCAAAACGAATGAGGAACTTGATGCAATAAATTTTTGTTTTGTTTTGTTTTGTTTGTCTTAAATGTCCTCTGAACTCTCTTTGGAAGCAATTTTTTTTTTTTTACGATATGGTGGTGGTGGTGGTGGTGGTGATGGTGGTGGTGGTGGTGGTGGTGGTGGTGGTGGTGGTGGAGGTCCTAACATTTACAATTTGCCATAGTTCTAAATCTTTTTAAAATAATGTTCATTATGATAACAAGAAATATATATATTTGGTCTTCATCCCAGCTCCTGGCCAGAGCTCCTAAAAAGTGTGTAATTTCCTAAGTGACAAAAGCTAAAGGAGTTTCTTTTATTATGATACTTGGTTTTTGTCCCACACTTCTAAACTAGCTCCATCCAGAGTTAAAGGTGAAAGAAACATCTTTTTTTGTTGTTATTATTAATAGGTTCTTTCAACCATACCTGAGTTTATGTTAAATTAGATGGTTTCTGGAAGCACCTAAGCCTGGGGGGCTTGTTGCCAGGGGAGCCAACCATGTAATTAGAGGGTTGGAACTTTTAGTCTCCTGCCCTGATCTCCAGAAAGGGAAAAAGGGGCTAGAGACTGAGTTATTAATCGGTCATATCTATATGATGAAGCCTTCATAAAAAACTCTAATTGAATGGGTTCAGATAGCTTCCAGTTGGAAAATATATGCAGGTGCTGAGCAGGTGGTGCCTCTGTATTTCTTCCATTTGGCAGTTCCTGAAATATATCCTTTGTAATAAACTAGTAATTTAGTAAGTAAGCTGTTTTCCTGAGTTCTGTGAGCCATTCTAGTAAATTATTGAACCCATGGAAGGGGTCATGGGACCCCCCAATTCGTAACCACTACAACCTGGGACTTGAGATTGGCATCTGAAATAGGGAGATCCAGATTTGTAGGACTGAGCCCTTAACCTGTGCAGTCTGTGCTTACTCCAGGCAAACTTAGAGTTGAATTGTATTGTAGGATACCCAGTTGGTGTCCACAGAGAATTGAAAAAATTTTGGTGAGAAAAACCCACACATTTGGTGTTAGAAATATTGTGAGAAAAAAAAATACAGTTTTTCCTTTATTCATTTAATCCCACAACTCTATGAGAGAGATTAAGCTCATTTTTAAAATATAAAAATAGAAGAAAGTACATAACTTTCTAATTGTGCAGCTAGTAAGAGAGTTACAGATCACGCAGTCTGACTCAATGCCATACTAACTCTCTTGAAAAAAAACAATCACTCCCACAGTAAGAGAAGGATTTCCACAGTAAGGTTTAAATTTTCTTCATTCATGTTATTAACTTGCTTAAAATCATCACTAAAATCAATAAAATAGTATTAAAGCACTAATTCCTAAAGGCTGAGTTGACTACCTGGATAAAACATGTCCTAAATAGAAAAATAATAGAAAACATTGAGAAGAAACTATAGGAGGAAGGGGAAACTTTCCCCCTCTTCTGGGTTCTCTGGCTGGTCTAATAATTAAATTGACAAAAGACATCGACAGGAGAAAAACAAATTTTGTATGAATGGCAGCCCCATAAAAATATGAGATTTCCTAGCAGTCAGGTAATTGAGGTTTATATACCTTCCCGAGCTAAGGAGAAGATGGTAGGTATCTGGGGTCTAAAGGGGAAAGGAGACAGTTCACAGGAAGCTGAGAAAAGCAGATGTGTTAGTAAACAAGTGTTTGCCATGCCATGCAGATAAGATTTTTAGATATAAAAAGTTATTTTTGATAACAGTATTCTTCCTGGTACATGACCTCTATCTAAACTCTTTTAGGCAGGTAAGGGGGAGGTAAAAAGCTCTTCCTGAGTCTGCTGGGCTCTGATCATCTTCAGTTCAAAATAACATGCCAAAGTGACACATTCTGGGATGGTGTATTCTGCTCCCTATCAGAAAGTGATCACATTGCAAAAAATACATAGTTTTCGTGTATGTATATACACACATATATATGTATGTGTATACACACACACACACCACGTGTGAAAACCTTTCAGAAGCGAAAGCCACAAATCTCAAGTAGGAACACAGAACCCAGTGTTAATAACCCAGAATAATCTCCTGTAGGAAATATTCTCCTCTACCTTCTCTTTTTTTCTGCCTTGGTTTTTCTTCATCCAGTCTGGCCTGCTCTAGCTATTCATCCACTCTGTCACAAAAGTGACTCTCCTAACACATATTGAATCACACGCCTTTCTTTAAAAACTTTTCCACACAATGCTTTACGATTGCTCTAACATGACAAATAGATTCAAAACTGTCTCAAGGTCTTCTTCTCTCCTTCCATTTATTTTCCACCTACATAGATATTATCTCAAATTTGGTATTATATAAACACAACTAACACTTTCAACTCTCCATGCCTTTAAAATTCAATTTCTATATCTGAAATGTCTTTGTTCTTCTCTGCTTCTCAAACTTCTACTTATTTAAAAAAATTATATTAGTTTCAGGTACACAGCACAATAGTTAGATATTTATATAATTTACAAAGTAATATCCCCATTTTGTTTAGTACCCACCTGGACTATATGTAGTTATTACAATATTATTGACTATATTTCCTATGCTGTACTCCACATCCCTGTGACTGTTTTGTAACTACTAATTTGTACTTTTAATCCTTTCACCATTTTTGCCTACTAGCCCCTCAACCCACCCTCTCATCTAGTAATCACCAGTTTGTTCTCTGGATCTATGAGTCTTTCATTTTTTATTTTTTTCCTTAGATTCCACATATAAGTGAAATCATATTGTATTTGTCTTTCTCTGTCTGACTTATTTCACTTAGTATGTTATCCTCTAGGTCTATCCATGTCATTGCAAATGGTAAGATTTTATTTTTTTATGACTGAGTAATATTTCATTGTATATGTATACCATCTCTTCTTTATCAGTCATCTTTTGACGGACACATAGGTTGCTTCCATACCTTGACTACTGTTAATAGCGCTGCTGTGAACATAGGGGTGCATAGATCTTTTCAAATTAGTGTTTTGGTTTTCTTTGAATATCCAGAAGAGCAATTATTGGGTCCTTAGCTAGTTCTATTTTTAATTTTTTTGAGTAATCTCCAAACTGTTTTCCATAGTGGCTGCATCAATTTGCAATCCCACCAACAGTGTACAGGAGTTCCCTTTTCTCCACATATTCATCAACACTTGTGTTTTGACTTATTGATGATAGCTATTCTGATGGGTGTATGGTGGTATCTCATTGTGGTTTTAATTTGCATTTCTCTGATGATTAGTGACTTTGAGCATCTTTTCATATGTCTATTGGCATCTGTATGTCAATATTTGCTTTACATATGTAGATGTTCCTTTGTTAGGTGCATATGTGTTTACTAGGGTTCTATCCTCTTGTTGGATTGATCCCTTTATCATTACATATCCTTCTTTGTCTTCTATTATAGTCTTTGTTTTAGTCTATTTTGTCTAAATATTGCTCCCCCAGCTTATTTTTTATTTCCATTTGAGTGAAATATCATTTTTCATCTTTTTTCTTTGTGTCTTGATTTGAAGTGTGTCTCTTGTAGACAGCACATGTATGGGTGTTTTCTTATCCATTCAGCTATCCTATATCTTTTGATTGAAACATTTAATCCATTTACATTTAAAGTAATTATTGATTGGTATATAGTTATTGCCATTTTATAATTTATATTTCCTTTTTCCCCTTCTTAACATTTCTTGTAATACTGGCTTGTTAGTGATGATTCCTTTAGCTTTTTCCTGTCCAGGAAGCTCCTTATCTCACCTTCAATTTTAATTGATAGCCTTACTGAGTAGAGTGTTCTTGGTTGTAGTTCCTTTTTATCACTTTGAATATTTTCTATCAATCCCTTATGGCCTGCAATGTCTCTGTTGAGAAATTAGCTGACATTCTTATGGGAGAATCCTTGTAACTAGCTGCCTTTTCTCGTTACTTTTAGGATTCTTTGTCTTTAACCTTTGTCATTTTCATTATGACTTGTTTTGACTTGGGCCATTTGAGTTTCTCTTATTTGGGATTCTTTGTGCTTCTTGGATGTGTATGTCTGTTCTCTTCACCAGGATAGGGAAATTTTCTGTCATTATTTCTTCAAATAGTTTCTCAATACCTTGCTCTCTCTCTTCTCTTTCTAGTACCCCTATAATGCAAATGTTGGTATGTTTGATATTGTCCCAGAGGTCTCTTAAACTTCCCTTATTTTTTCTTTTTTCTTTTTTCTTTTTGCTGTTCTGATTGGGTGTTTTTTGCTACCTTATCTTTCAAATTGCTAATTCAATTCTCTGCTTCATCTAAGCTAATTTTGATTTCTTCTAGTATAGTCTTCATTATTGTATTATTTCTGACTGGTTCTTTTTTATGGTTTCTGTGTCCTTTTTTATGCTTACTATCTCTATGTTGAAGTCCTCACTGATATCCTCTATTCTTCCTCTAAGTTCACTGAGCATTCTTATAGCAAGTGTTTTGGGTTTTTATTTTAAACATGCAGTTTTAATATCTAATGCCTGTTTTGAATAGTGAACATTACAGATTTATCCCCATATTTGTTCATGTCTTTCAAAATGAATTTGAAAAATGTTATTCTCTTTTATAAGCAACATTTATAGTATCCTTTGTACAGTGAATACTCAAATTATATACACAGGTTCTAGAATGCTTCTTTTAAAAATATGATGTAATTTCCTTCATCATCGATATTATCAGAAGGATTAATTTCCTTAAGGAAATCATTTTGTTCTTACGAGAGTGTAAAAACTTTATTACACTTCACACAGATGGCTACTGCTAGATCTCTAGTGAGGCTATCTTTATATATACATGTAATAAATTTGGTCTGGGATGCATTATCTATACAGTCAGAATCATCCATATTTTTAAACACAGCTTGGTTTTTCTCATAAATGAAGAGAACTTGATTGTTCAGGTTTCATATGATTGAGAATCTAGGTTTAAGCTTGCCAGAGTAATCTGTTCCCAGGTTTTCATCATTTTCAGTTTCAAAGTGAAAGGTATTGTCAATAAAGTTTATTCCCACAAAACTGATGCAATTGTCTTCTAATAATGCAGCAGCCATCTTTATTCCTGGGGGCTGAGGCAGAGTGGGAGGTGGCTGTACGGCTCCAGCATCTGATAGCCCTCTTTCTCCCTTAGCATGAGTTTTTGATCTGGAATCTGGATATTATACTTTTTATTCAAGTAATACATAAATGCAATCTTTCTGTGCTTAAAAGTTTCCTAGGAGAGAAAGCAATTTGAAATGTTTGAGGTCCTTTTCTTTTCCTAAGGTTGCATAGATGGTAGCGTAACCAGTGTTTTGAATTCTGTATCTAGTAGGTTGCTTGCCTCCTTTCATTTAGTTCTTTTTCTGGAGTTTTCTCCTATTGTTTCATTTGCAACATTTTTTTTCTCTTTTTAGTTGCCTCTCTGTGCTTCTATGTATTAGATAGATTTGTTTCATCTCCCAATCTTGTTCAGGTAGGTGGCTTTATGTAGTAGGCACCCTACGTGGCCCAGTGGAGCAGTCTCCTTGATCGCCTGTGCTGGGAACTCTAGGATTATTTCTTGTGTGAGTTGCATGTGCTCTCCTGTTGTAGTTAAGCCTTGATTGCTATTAGCAGTCAGTGGATGAGACTGACTCTCAGGCTTACTGGCAGTGAGGATGGCTATGCCCACAGGGTATGCTTAATGGAAGCTGACTCCATGGAGTGGGATTTGCCCCAGCAAGCTTGACCTATTGAGACCACCCTTTATTTATGCCGCTTGCGGGGCTAATAAGGTGGTGTTCTGTAGTGGTCTGAAGCCAGCCTCCAGGTATGTTGGTTCTTTGGCCCCTTGGGAGGGGCTCCCATGCAGGCCAAGGTCAGCCACTGCCTATGACCCCCTGGGGCTACCTGGTAGGAGCTACAAAGCAATTCTCAAGTGGTTGCTGCCTGTGCTGGACCTGGAGGTGCATGGGGAAGACCATACTACAAATTGAGTCCAGCTGCCACCAGAGCCAGGCCTGCGGCAGCTTAGCAAAAGGTCTAGGGAACCTCAAGGCCTAAGGCTGCTTGCCAGCTGCCCATAATGCTCAGCACTTGAAGAGCGTTTTGGTGGTATGTGAGTTGGGCGGGGCAAGGACCCAGGGAGTCACCAGGGTAAAGTGGGCAGATTTCACAAACCAATGAAGATTAAGATTTGGTATCAGTGCTGAGCCTGTGGCCACTCACAAAAGTCTCAGATAACATCGAGGCCAGCCACAGCCTGTCTCATAACTGCAGACCCTTGAGGTTTGTTCAGGAGTTACTGCAGCTCAGGCTAGCACTGGTTGCTCACCACCAAAAGTTTCTCCTGAAGTGTGCCAGCCAGGACTGTTGATTGCTGTCAATGTACCCCCTGCCTAGAGCACAGAGTGCGACTTGTTGCCACACAACAAGTTTGCCATAGGCAATTTGTGAGTTAGGTGGAATCACTGGGGTGGAGAGAGCCAATCTCACCAAGCCAATGCAGATTCAGAATTGGCCATGTGGGGCGAGAATTCAACATAGGCAAGACGGTGCCTGCATGTAGGCTGCACAGGAGAAGGACCTGAGAAAGGGACAATGGTGGCTATCCCTTCAGCTCTCTCCCTAAAACTACACAACTCAGTATTATTCTGCATATCTCTTACACTCCTGAGCTGCTGACCCTCCGCCAGAGCCCAGGGTGAATGTCTGTGGGACCTCTACAGCTGAGATATCCTTCCAGATGTTCAACCACCATGCATGCGTGCAGAGCCAATCTGTTTCACATCTCTGCCCCTCCAATCGGTTTCGATGTGGTCTCTTTATATCCTCAGTTGTGGTGATATGGGAGGAGGCGAGCACTGTGTTTACCTACCCCACCATCTGACCCACTCTCAAACACCTACTTATTATTTAGGACATGATACCAATTTGTTGTTAAGCTTGATCACTTGATACTTCCCTCGTCTAGTCTCTCTCTCATGTTTTTAAAGCACTACATACCTAGTTTCCTCATAAAATCCCTCCTACTGTATTACACATTTCTCTCCTACCAAATTGTGAGCTCCAAAGGGAAAGAGATTTTTTTTAAGTGCTTTTTTGGATTCTGAGCAAATAAGCAGAATATATAACAAAGTAGATTTTCAATAAATGAAAGTTCATTTGAATAATGGGAAAATCAATGAGCTTCCACAAGAAAGATTTAATTTTAATAGTTTCCCTTAAGCTGCTTGTACAGTTAAACTTTCTAAGTATTCATAATTATAAATCATGTGACGTCCTCTTGATTAGGAGGGGTAACTGTATTTTAATTCTAGTTGCACAACCTTTATTAACCTAACCAAGTGAACTTGGACACTTATTTAATTTTTAAAGACTCAGTTTCTAATCTGTACAATATGGATAACACTCCTGAGTTTTTAACTGGAACTATCATGAAAATGAAGTAGAATGATACATTCGAAAACACTTTCAAAGGTATAAGGTAGCACATTTATATAAGCACAAGGAGAATCATTTTTAATATCTAGCCATTATCAGCCCACAGAGGGATAAGTCGAAAGAATGGCATAGGAGTGTGTGGAAAATCAGGTACTGAACTGGGGCAGAGAGTTCTGGACTATACAGCCAGGAAGGTGTGTAAAAGCAATGAGTTCTTGGGCACTGGGGCCAAGAGTGAGCCATACAGTAAGACAAGAGATAAATATTACCTTAAAAAATAATTTTGCAAATGGTTCAAGTAAAACGTGTCCTCATCAAAGATGACTACCTTATGTTACATTTTGAAAGAGGAATAATTCTCCTTCTAAGAATTTAGGGAAAATAGTTTTCCAGTAGGAATTTTGAGTTCCTGAACAGTGGTAGAAAATCAACTCACTTTGTTTCCACATTAGATTTTTTTTTAGATTCATTTAATGTGCATTTTCAATGTTCTCTAATAATATCAATTATAAAACTAAGGTGTACAGAGAATGATTTTGAAAAGCTCAGTTGTTAAAAATTCCGTTAGAATATTGTATCTGTAGTTGCATAGCAGATATAATGAGTGATAGGTTGAGATCTGACCTAGACTTGCTTCCCAAAGATAAATAATTCTTATTTTGGAAAGATACATATACATTTTAAACTTGGTTTGAATAATTTCATTATAGAGAATAAATTTGCTTATGGAAAATGGCCTTTTATGGATTCTCATAATATTTTGTTAGTGTTGCCAAGGTTTATTTAATTAATTTGAAAATGATTTGAGACCTTTGGCCTCAAATTGTAATGAAACTGCAGACTATATTAGCATTATGATTTTCTAAAAGCACTTTTGTATGGCTCTACGGGCAAAATAGTATATGAGATGTTGCCATCATGAAGGTAATAAGATTTACTTACAGTAATTTCTTTTATATTAAAGTTAATTGTAATTGTCAATGTGATTGCATTTTTGTATGCATGTATGATTCTCCCTTATAATATCAAATGTAATTGTCCCAGACTTGTTAGATCCTGTTTGTCCTTTGATTTTACAGATGATAGAGTTCTTTATAAAAGAATCTTCTGGAGTCTGAATGTAAGGAATTAGAATTCCCATCAGATTTATGACTTACTGGAAATCACTCAGGGATGAGAGGATAAGAAATGACCAGTGTGGTTCCAGCACCTATCTGTGCCTTGGCTAACTACCAAGAAAGAGAGGATTGCTTCTTCTCGATATGGGGATACCATATCTATGACAATTTTGCTTAGTGTTGAAAACAAAACTTTTTGGGATTTTTTTTTTTTCTCTCTCTTCCCCTCAATCCATCCAATGCTAAACAGACTTTTTATAAAATACTTTATACTGATTATACTTTTTGCAGCTCATGTGATTTTCTTATTTAGGAGCCATTTTTTAAAAATTTTATCCATGCAGAGACTTAAAAATTATTGATATACTGCTTTGAAAACAAAACAAAAAAACACATTATTGTGACCACTGCCTCCTTACCATAATCTTAGAGATTTGATACTTCACACATAATTCATTAAGTGGTATTCTACTTCCCTGAGCACAACTTTAATCATCTTATCTGTAATGGATATTAATCATTGTTGGAGTGTTTGAAAATATTTGTGTCCTATTTAATCCCCTCAAAATACTTACTTCTCAACTCCATGTAGTACTTTTAACCATTCATGCTATGCCTCTTCCCTTAATTGAGCAAAAATCCATTAAATATTCAATATTTATCTTTATGACTATCAAAACTCTGAATGAATTAGAGATTTTTTCTGCTCTTTTTTCTTCTCTGTTCTACAGACATTAAAAAATGTTAGTGTTTCTGGGTATTTCTATTTTATATATTCTTTCCAGTAAAACCAACTCTTTAATGTAGTATGATATATTTATATCACTTGGTAAGATTATTTTTATGTATTTACATTTAAAAATGCATATAAATAAATTTGTCAGACTGTATGTCTTAATTCAACAAATAATACTTATACCAGATTAGTTTATTTCCCTAGACATACTGAATCCTTTTCTGTGGGGCATTCTTGATCAGAATAGCAAGACATAGAAAATCTTTGATCAACTATTTTTTTAGAAGAAACCTTTTGGAGTAAGAGGGTTGTGGGTTTTTGAAAGGAGATTCTTAAGAAGCACAGGACTTTTTCAGAATAGACTATGATGAGAATTGGATATTCCTAAAATATTCAGACTATTAAATAAACTAGTCTGTCAATAGGGTAATGACAAAATGGCTATGGATGAAATATATAAGACTCACAAAAGAGAAGGCAGTGAATGATAGTTTATATAAAGCATAGGAATCATTTAGGTATGCTCTAGAAAAATTAGTTTTTGTATTATTGGAACAATAATTCTAAAATCTGATGCCACACTGCTCAGCTCTAACACTTACTGGAAACAATCTGATAGACATCCCTATAGCTCAGAATCTGACATCTCAAATCCTTCTCCATGAGAAGAAATTTGTTTCTTAATGAATAGCTGATTACACATCCTAGGCCTAAGAAAAACTGAACAGAGCAGTAACTTACCATTGCCAGATAATAAGATTACTTGAAGAAATGTTTGATGGTTTTGCTCAAAGTACAAAGGATCAAACTTAAAGAGGCTTCCAATGATCAAGCTATATCAATTTGCATATCCAAAAGTGAATCATAATTATAGTTATTTCAAATTAAATCTTGAAAGTCCATGAATCATAATAAAAAGAAAAAAAATACTTTGAAATGTTACATAATAGTAGTGATAAAAACAAAATAGGAAACATTTTATAACAGTTTTAACATATAAAGGAAGTATTTATAATTATAGAAGTTCTTTGCCATTTCTTCTCTTAATTATGTTTTTAATAATTTAAAGATGTGGTTATCAAGGTTATTAACAGTAGCCACTATAACAATCCCCATGTACCAATGGCTTAACAAAATAAAAGCTTCCATTTTACTCAAGCAGTCTAATGTGGGTTGGGTAGCTCTCCTTGGCATCTCTTCATGTAATAATATAGTTTCTAGGTACCTCTATCTTCATTCTGGTTCAAGTCACGTGACCACATGTCAGTTCTACTCACATTCTATTGAATGAAATGGATCATATGGCTGACCTAACTGCAAGGAGAGATGGAAAATTCAGAAAAGGATGTGAATATTGGTGAACCTCCTAGTCTCTGCCACAATAGACATGCATTTTTCTCAATCTAGATAACTAAGCAATGGTGGGTACAAGGCACTGTGAGAAAAAATATATTTGTAGAAAAAGTAGGAGCTATACCAAGAATAGCGAGGCATAATAAAGTAAATGTAAACTGAATCAGAGCATCCTGTTACTAAGATTGGATGGACAAAGGTGAGCAGAGGGAGGCACAGGATACAAAAACAGGATGCAGCCTGATTAATTTATTTGTGGTAGCAAAAGAACATCACTATAAATAAGGTGCCTAGCTCAGCAAACACCTGTTGAGGTTTGAATCATTTAAGAAAGGCCAAACATTTTTCATACCAAGAAAGAATCTATAATCTTGGATGGATATATATTTTATATCTAAAAATTTTCTATAAACATAGAAAAGCATAAAATATTTCATTACTTAAATTCAAAAAGATGTAAAACATACATGGAGGAAGAGAAAGAAGAGAAAATAAGAGACAGAGAAAGAGGGAAAAGAGGAAGAAGGAAGAGGAAGAGTGGAGGAAAAGGGAAGGAGGAAAAAGAGTAAGAAGAAATAATTTGATCCAGAGAATTGATATTATATAGTAAGCTGTCAGGTTTTATGATATATAACCCTATGTATAATATATAAACCTGTATATTATAGATTTGTAATATTTTTATGCTTTTATGAATTGGTAGTTCTACATGATTAATTTATTTTTTAAAATGATCTCATTTACTAAACTAAACCAATTCCCAGAATGTGAGTGGGTGTGTGTAGTGAGGGGAAGTGTATCAGTTAGAGAGCCTATGATGATAAAGTAAGAGAACTGAGCAAAACATAGGACAAAATGATCAAGAGCTGAAAAACTAAGCATTAAAAACAAGGAAAGAGAGAAGGGTGGGATGAAAGATAAGATGTCATTATTGAAGCTCTGCTATATTTTATTTTAGGCACTTTACTAGGCACAATGTGCTCATCAGTTCATAAAAACTAAATAAGAAATTGGATATGCTAAAAATTGAGGGAAAGTCCAATTAAAGTATGTAGACCAAAACCTATAGCATGAGTAAAATCATTGAATGAAACAACTGGGCTAACAACAGTTCAATTTTTAGTCAGTGGTAATATAATCCTGACCATACATAAAAAAATACCTGAACACCTACTCTTTTCTAGGAAATAGGGAGACTGTGTGTGTGTGTGAAAAAGAGGAAGAAATAGAGAAAACAAAGTTGTAAGGAACACAGTTGGGAGCTGGAAGAAGTAAAATGATCCAGCATTAAAGACCACTGCGTAAACGGAGTACCTGATAATCTATTTAAATTTGAAACTGTACCATTTTAAGTGGGCAATTTGTGAATATATACTTTTATATTTTTAACTTACCTCAACATTTGACAATTTGTAATAAGAGTCCTTCACATACAACTAAAAATATCTGTGATTTGTAAAAGATCCCAAGTGCACTATACTGCAGGAGACATAATATCTCATGAGAGGGATGCTGTTGAAGAAGAAAAAGGTGAGAATATTATAAATCAATGCATAGAAATATTTAACAAAAATTAAGAACTTTTCCACACAAGGGACAGTGCTGAGAATTGAATCTTAAGAGTAAGGAAACCTTGGTCCTCATCCTTGTAAATGGAGGCCACAAAAATTTACTCACGTCTAGATGGAAACCCCTAGAAGTCTTTCATTGCTCCACATTTCTCTGAAATTATCTGGTTTATCACATGGTAATTCCATGTGCATGTATATTTACTTGTATTAATAAAACATTTTTCAGATCACAGCTATTCTCTATCACTCAGTCATGAATCTATAAATTTTTAATCACTTGGGGTAATATTTCAACATTTAAAAAAGAGTATTAGTGGCATATCTGACCTAATAAAAAATTTATCACTTTTTGCATTTTGCCAAACCTAATCACATTCATGAAGGACAAGGAGCTAGACTCCTTAACATATTAGAATATAAATTTCAAGACAGGTACAAAAATTGAGGAACAAATCATTATAGGACATAGCAGATTAGCTTCCACATTCTCTTTTCCTATCAATCTATGGCAATAAAAAGAATAAGATCCATTTAGAGGAAAAACAAACTGATCAACTGTAGGAAAAGCAAAGCCATAAATATATTTTAAAAGTAATTAGAAGTGATAAAAAAAATCAGACTTTTTAACCAGAGATGGTCCAAATGTTTGTTAAGCAAATAAACTTGTGAACAAACTCATCCATGACACATACTTATGAGTGAAACACAGATTTATTTTGTATGGTCTTCTGGCCACTATCTTTGGTATTCCTCTTTAGTAGGATGGATGGACAACAGGAAGAAATACAAGAGAACAATATAGGAATAACAACAGGAGTTGGCTTTTTCTGCTAGCATTCAGCAGAAAATTCTGTAAGCTTAACTCACTAAGCACTCTAGAAAACCCTGATGATGTGAAGAGAAAAGGTAGTTTCCACTATCAGCTACTCTTTATAAGCCAGAGGTCCTTATAAATCTGAAAACTTTCCTACTGTGACTTCAAAAACAAGATAAAAATATATATTACATTGAAATTCTTCTTATTGTCTAGTCTCATCACAGCTTGATCCAGGTAATAAATATAATAGCTACACAAACACACGCACTCACACACACTTAGTCCTTATATGTCTTATCCTTAAAGCATAGTAAAATAATAAATCTTGAAGACATTTTGAATATTTTTTTTTAATTTTAAAGAAATATCCTTTTTCAAATACAACATCTAGTCTGAGATACCACTCCAGGTACTAGTGTACTTGCTATTAACTTAATAGAGGCCTATGTTAGGGAAATTTGAAGAAATGAGTGATAGTTTCTCAATTAGCACTAGCAGGATCTTAATTAAGCTGATTATAGTGTCGAGCAAGGAAAAACAAAAGCATTAATCATTTATATTCCTCTATAGTTGTACAAAACTGGAAATTATGTTTCAGAAATACCACTGGAGTTCCAAATATTTTAGCAACTGATGTTTATGGGCAATCATTTTTTACCCAGAGGAGAGAGAAAAAATAAATTTAAGAGACTAATATGAATAATAGAGTAAGAGAAAAGATTAATGCAATAACTTATATATAAAACCCTACTTAGTGAAAAAAATCTGAAAAATGAATCTCTTAATTTTCATTGTAGACTCAGATTGCTTTAAATCAATTTTAAATAGATCCTGAGGTTCACTTTGCCTGAATTATTGATTACTTTCCCTTATTATTGAGAGGTCATTTTAAAATATAAAGCCATAGTTCTTTTACTTTTGGTAATATAGGATTCTAGCTTATTCTAACATTTTTTATCTCCCTAAATCACAATGTCACTTTTGGTGTGCCAGTAACACTAAGCTATTAGTTCATCTTAATTTAGAACGAGCTGAAATATTAAGACCAATAATGACAGACATTTAGATAGAGCCTAAAAACAACAGATTAATAAAATCCTACTTTGCCCTTCTCAGGAAACAGCTAATTTGGAATATCTATTTATATGTGCTCTGGTAGTGAAAGAACATGTAATTTGTCCTTGAAGGTTTATGTCTTTCACTGACATAAGAAAAATAAAAAGGCTAAAACATCACCAATAGTTTGCAATAAAAATGGTGGGTAATTACTCATAGTTTGTAGATATCCTCAACAAACAGATAAAAATGACATATGATTTAAAAAAAATAAACATTTTCTAAAATGATTAACATTAGGTTTAGAAAACTATCTGACACTATCTATAGAGTTTTAAATGTTTCTTTGTTTCTTTTGTATTTGTTTTTGCAAAGAAAATAAAGATTTGCAAACTTCTTTCTCTTGCACCTGTACTAGCTCATGGAGGGAAAGAACCCACATTGTCATTGGTCCATAACTCAGCCTAACAGGCTTTTTTTAATTTTTCCTTTTTATTTTTTTTATGTTTCAATTAGAGTTGACATTCTATATTATTTTATATTAGCTACAGGCATACAGCATAGTGGTTAGACATTTGTATAATTTATGAAGTGACCCCCGATTAGTCTAGCACCCACCTGGCACCATACAGTTATTACAATATTATCGGCTATATTCCCTATGCTGTACTTCACACCCCTGAGACTGTTTTGTAACTACCAGTTTGTAATTCTAAATCCCTTCGCCTTTTTCACTCAGCCCCCAAACCCTCTCGCATCTAGCAACCATCAGTTTGTTCTCTGTATCTGAGTCTGATTCTGTTTTGTTATTTTCTATTTTGGATTCCACATTTAAGTGAGAGTATATGATATTTGTCTTTCTCTGACTTATTTCACTTAACATGATATCCTCTAGGTCTATCCATGTCATTGTAAATGGTACAATTTTTTTATGGCTGAGTAATATTCCATTGTATATATGTACCACCTCTTCTTTATATAATCATCTCTTGATGGACATTTAAGTTGTTTCTATATCTCGGCTATTGTAAATAGTGCTGCAGTGAACATAGGAGTGTATATATCTTTTTGAATTAGTGTTCTGAATTTCTTTGAATGCTCAGAAGTGGAATTGCTGAATCATAAGCTAGTTCTATTTTTCACTTTTTGAGGAACCTCCAAACTGTTTTTCATAATGGCTGCACCAATTTGCAATCCCACCAACAGTGCACAAGGGTTCCCTTTTCTCCACATCCTCACCAACACTTGTTTTTTGACTTATTGATGATAGCCATTCTGACAGGTATGAGGTAATATCTCACTGTGGTTTTAATTTACATTTCTCTGATGATTAGTAGTGACCTTGAACATTTTTTTCATATGTCTGTTGGCCATCTGTACGCCCTCTTTGGAGAAATGTCTTTTCAGGTGAAGAGAGGCCCTTTTTACAGGAGTCCAAAAATGTCTTTAAATTTTGGTCAAGTAAGTGTTCAGAAGAGGAATAACCACCACCCATTCCCAGGGAGAAATGTCGGCCACTGATTCTTTTCTCTGTAGGGTATAAATTGCATTTGGAGCAATCTCACAGGAGGAACAGCAAGAGAAAAACCCTTTTGATTTGCAAGTCCAAGATTGTTCCCCATAGCTCCAGAAGGAAAATCTATGCAGAATACTAAATGAGATCTCTGTTCTCTCACCATTTTGTCCCTTGCATGGTTTTAGTCCTGCTTGGCTAACTGCCAACAGCAGAATCCACAGCATCAACTACTACTGCAAGCTAATGGGGCCCAAGCTGTGCTTTGCAAAGTGGATGATCAGTTACATACAGGATGCAGTAATCAGGAGCCATGACTTTGAAATCTAGGATCCCACAGATTATGAGGCACAAATCATGATTTATATAAAAGAGAAAGCTAAAAAAGATATTCTGCCAATCAAAATACAAAGTGCCATAAATTTAAAACTAGTTGTGATTTTAGAGAATTAAATACGAAAACGTGTTTGAATTGTTAAAATATAAATTGTTCCTCTCAAATCTTGAGTGAGTTATTTAGCTGTGTAGATGATATCACATAATCAGATTGGCTGTAGGGAAAACAGTATTATAAAAGCAAATAATCAGCTTCTATTTTTAAGCCACTTAAATAGACAAACTCCTCCATCCCCTATTTCTTCTTCACTTAGTTCTTAACCACCTCTCCTATAATAATGCAAAATCTGCATTTTACCAAGATTTCCAAGTGATTCTTGTACACATTAAAATTTGAGATATGTTAGCATAGAATATACAATACACTGTCCCTAAATGTACCCCATAAAAGGTATGAAGATACAGTAACAGCTTATGAAAGAAAGCTGATCTGCTTTGCTCTGTGAAATACAATTAACTTAGAAGTAATGAACTTACAATATTTCCAATAACTAATTGGAAAACATACTTAAACATCAAAATCTTGATGGAATAAAAGTTTGTTTCTTTCTCCTAAATATTACTTCATTATATAGGTTGCATATTTGAAGAAGGAAAAAAGTCAATTTTGGAAGAGGGCTTCACGTAGAGTATAAAAATATTGTAATGAAATATTTTATTAAAATACATATTAAAAATCATATTCTGAAAGTAAAAATTATGTACATGTTCCTGTCCATATACTTAATTATTTATTGTATTTGGAGTACAAATGGGTCTATAGTTTAGGCTTCTTTAAAAACAGTGTGGTTCTTGCTTATTCTGAGTTCTGTAGCAATCAAAAAAATAAAGGTATTTCTTGTTTTATTTTCTATCAGAATATTTTAAAGGGCAGGGATACACTCACTGCATCTTGATCTGATTAAATGTCTCAGGTTATTAAAAACTTCACCCATCTCTTCCTCACTTTTAATCATTTCTCTTACCATTGTTAGAAAGAGACAGTTAAAATATAATGAAGAATATACCTATGTAATTAATTTCTAAAATTTGATCTATGATACATAAAAGAGGAGGCAAGAATTTGTGGTATATTTATATACAAACACATATGTGTGTGTATGTATGTACATGCACACATACACACATGATGGGTTATTATTACTCAACAATAAACCAAGAATGAAATCTTACCATTCTCAACAACATGGATGGACCTAGAGGTATTCTGCTAAGTGAAACAAGTCAGAGAAAGACACATACTATCTGATTTCATTGATATGTGGAATTTAAAAACAACAAAAATGAACAAATAAAACAAACAGACTCAGATGCAGAGAATAAACTGATGGTTGTCAGAGAGGAAAGAGGGGAGGATGGGTGAAAAGGGTGAAAGAGAATAAATACAAACTTCCAGCTGTAAAATAAATAAGATGGGAATATAGAGTACAGCACAGAGAACATAGTCAATAACATCATAACTTTGTACAGTGACAGATGGTTACTAGACATATTGTGATCACATTGTAAGATATATAAATGTCAGACACCTGAAACTAATAAAATTCATGTCAGCTATACTTTAATAAAAAAAAAAAAAAGACCTCAAAACTAAACAAAAAAGAGGCTTTCTAATTCAGTAATACTCAATTATCAATCAGTGGCATACAATTCAACCCAAATTTCAAAAATTCTCTTCATCACTAACATATAGAACTCAGATGATGCTGATTTAAAAAAAAAAAAAAAGAAAGAAAGAAGACTCCTGTCTAGCAGTAATAATGTAGTGCACTCCCTCTCCCCATGCCATGGACCCCACAGATAGTTACTTTATGTCTTGTTGGGTAACACAGGTAGCTCCTTAGAGCCATAGTTTTCTCATCTACATTAGTATGGTGATGCTCATCTCAGGTTTCTGTGGGAAAATTATATAGGTTCCCTAAGTAATTATGAGTTCCTTTATCTTTTTCCTCATACACATCAATTTTATGTTATTTAGACCAATTAGGTTATGTAACAGGCATGCTAAATTTAGTCATATCTTATTTTAACTAAAAAACATAAGATTTCTGTGTGGAATCAGTGAAGGGCCAAATATAGATCACTTGGAACAGTGCTGAAAATCTAATAGATGCTCAACAAATACCTTTATTCTTTTACTTTTTCCAAATGAGAAAAGGGATAGAGGATCCAGGGTAATTTCCATCTCCTTCCCTTTCTCCAGCTTTAAGGGGTTGAGCTTAAAATGTACACATTTTTCAAATTCCCAGTATATGAAAGAGTATGTGAGAGGTTTTTCTCTTTTGAGCAAATAAGAGGTGAGGGTATCTTTGTGTCTTGGACAGTTTTATCTTCATGTGGTCATGTGATATGACATGATTCCTCTCTGTGCTCCTCTAAATACAATTAGTATAAATACACATGTCAGAAAACAAAGGGAAATTAGTAGGCCATTGGGAAATTTTTTTCAGATAGCAATTTTTTTGTGCCATTTAGTTTTTTTGTTTGTTTTTTAATTAGACTTCCAGTTTGCTTTTGTGAAAGTCAAATATATTCACAGTTTCTCCCAGGTAGAAAATTAGCTGAAAATGTTGACTTCCTTAGTTTCACAGAAGTGCCTACCAGATGGGGGCTTTCAGAGAGCTAGCGGAGCCCAATTTCACTTAGCTTTTGTGCATGACCTAAACATGTGAAAGTGAGGAGACAAAGATCGACAACAGCTTGCATGACTGTGCCTCAACACTTAACAAGGCAGAGAAATCAGTAGTAATTTTTACCCAGCCAACCGGGATCAAATGGAATCAAATGAAAAGTACCATCAAACCCTTAAGAGCTGTGATGAAAGGGTCTATCTGTGCATTATGAAAATAAAGCCAGTTACAAACTCTTTTTATAATTCTTTTGAACAGCTTCAAAACAGAATCAATATGACAAGTTTTATGTAAATGAGAAGTGACACATCAGAGCCTAGGTCATAAGTTCTTAATATAGTATTTTTAACATCTTTCTTTGTCATCTATTCTGCTCCATCCTGCTTGGGGGAGAGGAAGGGACATCTGTTTTAAGAACTCTTTCTCAAACCAATATCAATCCTTTATACCTCTTTTCACTAGAGGAAACAATACAACTGATCTAAAACAATCTTTGGAGAGAGAGAGGTGTATCATTTCTCCTACTGTTTAGAAAGAATCATGAAATATGATGAGGACTGTGTTGTTTGCATGAAAATCAAGAATGGTTATAACGGGAAAGCTTCTTGATATATTATCCTTTTAAAATATTGCTGGATTTGGTTTACTAATGGTTGCTCATGGATTTTTACATCTATGTTCATGCAGATATTGATCTTTAGCTTTCTTACTTTATATTTGATTTTTATATCAGGATATTTGTGACCTCATAAAATGAGTTGAAAAATATTCTCCTGTAATCTCTTTTTAGGAAATATCTCTGTTAGAATTGGTTTTATTTCCTTCTTACACATTTGGCAGAATTTGTCTAGTAAGCCATTTGGGTCTGAAAATCTTTGTGGGAAAGTTTGTAACTACAAATTTTACCCTGTTAAAGATGCTGTGCTATTTAGGTTATTAACTTCCGTTTTATATGATATTAACTATATTGCAATCTTTACATCTCCTTATTTTCCCTTAAATCTATGAGATCTATAGTAATAACTATTCTTTTATTCATAAATTTGGTAATTTTTGTCCCCCTCATATTTTCTTAATCAGTCTAGCTAGTGGTTAACAGATTTTATGGATCTTTTCAAATTTCAAATAATTGGCTTTTACTTTGATTTTTGTTATTGTATTTTTTATTTTTAATTTGTGTTATTATTGTTATTACTTCTTCTGCTTGTATTAGATTTAATTAGCTTTCCATATAGATTTAAAGTTTGAATCTTAGTTAATTGATTTGAAACATCTCACTAATACAAGTATTTAATATGGGTAAATAATTCCAGTCACAAGATGATGGTATAAGTCTAACGGAGCCTATCTTTTTTGCTAATTACATCTAAAAACTCTGGGGAAAAAATACAAATTTGGAAAATCCTGGAAGGTCAGTAAGAACAGGCAGATTTTGAAGGGCTATCAAAACTGGAGCAGTTACTTGCATGGAGATGAATTTACTTTTTATTTTTTTCATTGCTCTCACAGTTCACACTTCCAGTTGGGACCCAGTCACAGAGCTGTAGGAAAACAGTAGAATGAGCTGCTAAACTCCAATAGCATCCCTGTCTGGAATTCAGTATGAAATGCCCTAGACAGAGTAACCAAGGAAACACAGAATCTGCAAACCAAAATGTCTGTGTGTGTGTGTGTGTGTGTGTGTGTGTGTGTGTGTGTTGAGGGGTGTGGTGGGAATTCCATAAAGGAAAGACTTAGAAAGGAAAGGGACACAATTCTCTACATAAATCTGCTGAGCTGTTCGAGCATGATAAATATCCAAATCTGAATAGCAAATATTCTAAGAAATAAAATATTAAAATCATAGCACAAGTCTCAGGCCAACCCTTTAATGTCATTAACACATTAATGGCAGGCTAGTTCACTAATGTTAAGTTTGAAAATTAAATCAATGTTAAAAATACTGTACACAGAAAGTGAGAATTTTTTATCTGACTCTATTTAGGTTGATTGCCTAATAAAACAAGTGAGAACAACAACAAATCTGTGACTCATTTTCAAAGAAAATGTAAACCAATATATTTTCATCTCAGAAAACTTTAAAGCTGCTATCATAATGATACTTCGTATGGTAAAACAGTACATGTACCATGAATGGAAAGAAATTCTCAGTGGAAAAATAGAAACTATAATAAAAGAACTTAATAAAAAGACCAAGAAAAGTTTTACTAAATTTGAAAATAGAACAATAGAAATTATTGTGAAGAACAGAAAAAAATATGTAATACTTTTAAAATATTTAAATAAATGAAAAGATCCTATGGGACATTTGAGGTATCCTGCTCTCAATCTTTAAGAATTTAAGTGCAGATGTTCTGAAGTTCCTTAGGGACACACATGACCTTTAGGAAATCATTAAGTCTTCTGCCATTTTATTCTGACTCACTATAATAGTAGCTGTTCCTTCCTGCTGTGCTCTGACATAGGTGAAAAAAATTATGTGTCTTGTTTATCCTAGGAGGGTGTTGTCACTCCTTAGAATTTATTTTACGTAGTCAGTCACCTTGAAACTTCAGGTCTTTACTAAGCTGAAGGAAAGTTATGATCTTACAGATTATTCAGCATTTTGTTGTTATGAACTAAAGTTCTTCATATGATTTCTAGATAATAATTGGAAACAGAACTACTTTACTGATTTTTTTTTTTTAGTTACGTGAATAGGTAGATCAAATTGTAAATGTCATTTCAAATTAATAAAAGGGGACGAAATATTTGTTATAAAACTGGATTGTCACATCTGCTGAAAGTGTGACAGCTGGCCTAGAGGAAATCCCTCAAAAATATCATTTAGACATCCCCACAGATTATCCATATTAAACCATTAACTTTATATCATTCTAATGGTGTCTCCTGGATTTAAATCCTTAACATTTGTCTGCAAAGGAAATCATCATCATAGGTTTGAACAGTGATTTTTCCACTCTAACACTATGGTAACTTCCAGTTTCCTGCCACCTTTTATCCAAAGAGCACAAACACTAATACATTATTCCACATGTTTGATAGGAGAATAAAATATTAATTGTTGCCTCACCATCCATGGATCTAGCTAAGAAGAATCAGGAAGATCCCATGTGTATGTACTTGGGTTTCTAAGTTTCTTTCCCTAAGTGAAAATATAGTCAGCCAGTATATTCTGAAAATTCCATCTTTTGTACTGTCCTTCAGAAAAATCATCCAACACAACACTTATTTTTCTGAGGAGCTGGACTTGAATGAGGTCAAACGTCAAGTAACAGAACTAAAACCATCAAGTCTGACCTTTCATACTCCTTGAACAATAATATGCTAGGGGAAAATGTGAAATTTATTATCTGTAAATATCCATTCTTAATTTCAATGCATATTTATAATGCAAATGATCTTTAAAAAGTTGTGAGATTAATCAACTGATCTCGAAAAGAGGTCTCTAATTAGAATTTATTTTTATAACTTTTGGAAAGTGTTTTAATTGGCTTGGATATTAAACAATGACCTATGAGCAACTGAAAAGTAATTTCAAATGACCAAAAATTTTCAGTCAATTAATTTCTTAATGTTAAATCATTACCATAACTCAGAAGATCACAATCAACTGAAATATTCATTGAAAGATAGAAGAAGGAAGTCTCTTAATACAAGATCATCATGGACTCAGATATTCATCTTTAAAGAGCATCTTAAAGGTAGGACCTCTTTCATCAGATTATTGTAATAAAGAAAGCATACTAAAAACCAAAATTGCAGACTGATTATTTCTATAATGAGCATGAAGATAGCTGCATAGAAAGTATATATTGACACCTCTTGCATCTTAATGTCAACAAATAAAATATAAAGAGTAATTGTAGTATTACCAGGTCAGTATGAATGAAAAGATGTATTGGATTTCTGTGAAGGCCATGACAATCTACTACAAATTTCATGGCTTAAAACAACAGAAATTTATTCTCTTACAGTTTGGAGACTAGAATTCTGAAGTAAGTATCACTGAGCCAAAATCAAGATTTCAGCAGAGATGTGAGCAGGTGTCAGCAATTTCCTGCAGAGGCTCTAAAAGAAAATCAGTTCCTTATCTCTTCCAGCTTCTGGAAGCTACTACCATTCCTTAGTTTGTGGCAGCAACACTCATCTTTGCCTTCATGGTGACACTGCCTTTTCCTCTTGTGTGACAAATCTCCCTCTGCCTTTTTTTTTTTTTTTTTAGGAAGACACTTGTGATTGCATTTAGGGCCCACCAGATAATCCAGGACAATCTCAAGAACCTTAACTTAATCACATCTGCAAAGACATTTTTTCCAAAGAAGGTAATATTTACAAGTTCCAGGGATTGAGAATTTATATATTTAGGGGCAATTATCAGCCTACCACAGAAGGCAAGACACAGATTAGAAATTTTAGCTCTTTTGCATAGCAATGAAGAACCTATTTTCTGATTATTTAGGAATGGAACAATGTTGTACTTGGCAATGTTTATGCTAACCATGAGTTAACCTTTCTTATAAAGTAGCTGATTAATAGAGTTCTAGAATTTATTGCAGTTGGCCTATTTTTCACAACTATCTTCTACTGGTGTGTATAGACATGCCTAGAGAGAGCACAAAGGAAGATAGATCTTATCCCGTTTTCTTAATGTCTTCACACACAATGCAGGAGGAATAAAAGCCAACAAGTATAGTTTGGAGTTTTTGATTTGAGTAGCAGACTATAAAACTAGTACATTTATCTTAAATAGCATGGATTCCACCACACATTTAATTTATTGGGGCTTAATCATTAGAGATAAAAATAATATACCTTTAAGTATGTTTCATTGACTAGAAATTTTTAGATCATATGAGAGATGTGATTTATAGTCTCAGACTTGTATAACAGAAAACTTTGGTTTGTAGGGGTCACATGGTGGTCTAGGAAGTATAGAGGACTAGTAAGATCAAATAAATAGATAAGAAGGGACCAAGCTCAATACTCAGACTGCAATCATTTTCATTATTCTATTTTTCCTCTCCTATTTCTTCAAAAAATTATCCTCTGAATTTCTTAAGTCTTATTATCAAAATGCTTTGGTGTACATCTCAACAATAACTTGGAGGAGGAAAGACTGGGTTATAAAGATCTGCATTTCTGCAAGGTTTATAAACTCAGGAATTACTGTAATCATAGTTCAACTAATTGAAAAGAAAATGATTAGTAGTTAAAGTTTGAATAATCTGAACTGAGCACAGAGTTCAAAGACTAGATAGACTTTGATTCAGTAATGGCATTTCTATGTACAAGTTATGTAAGGAAATTTAATTCCTTTTAATATTAGATTATTCAATTACAAAATAGATATATTGATGTTTATTTTATAGGTACAACTATTCAAAGGATTGAATGAGGTAATGAATAAGACTGTTAGCTGCAAACCATTAGTAAATATAAGCTATAAATTGTGGTCATCTAGATTTCAGTAACCAAGTTGTGACTTCTCACTGGAGCATGTAAGCCCCATGACTTCACCTTTCTCACCTCCAGCTTTGCAATCTTTAAAAGAAGATATTTTTTCCATCAACTTTTCTAGGTTAATAAGGCACTATATCTAAATATAGGCTATAATTAGAAAGTTCTCTAGAAATAAGGACTACTTTAATAATAAAATGTTGATGAGGAGGATTTAATTATTGATGAGTTATCGCCTTAGGTAAGTCTCTGATATAGCAAGAGAAAATATTTCTCAAACTGATGAGGATCTTGTGTCAAAATATATTAATATATGAAGGTCAATCAAAAGTTCTTTATGCACTAGATGGATGAAGTGTAGAGACAAATCCACTATGAAAATTATCCACAGTTCAGATATCTGTGTTTGAATATATCCACCTAAGATTATGTATTTTTCTGGAGTGAATTTTCTCAATGAAAAAATTCTTAGTTGTTAAATAATAATTTTCTGATTTGTGTTTGTTCCATAGCTTTCTAAAGATATACATTTGAGATGAGCAAATTTTTCTGAATTATTTTCTGCATCAATTAATGGCCATCCTTTTTGTCCTGACCACAAATTAAATTTTGTTTTAAAACATTTGGCAAACTTGTCTTCAATAGCTCACTATTAAAGATGCTATAAGTTATTACTGTAAATAATTACCTTATTCTCCATTCTAGAACATTATACTAGGAAAGGATAATGCATCATGGTTATATTTGTTAGTAAACATTCAACTGGATAAAGAAGACCTGTTTAGCAAATTAGAAAACATAATAACTTTCTGAGAAATGGTTATTTGTTATAGTAAAAAACGACTTCAATTAAGTGGCAGATTTGAAGTACAATACATGCAAACATTTTTGCATATTCAATAAACCATAATTTGGGTGTTTATCTCCTCAGTGGCAATAAATTCTATTTCCTTTGTGTAATAATTACATGTGCTGTTTATTTGATATAGCATCCAACTTAATTTGACTTAGCAAAAACTCCAAAAATTATTTACTTATTTCTATTTGTAAACTTCATCCAAGCAATAAACCAGCCCATATGGCATCCCAAAAGGACCTTGAAATGACAGTGAGACTATAAACAGAACAGATTAAATTTGTATTGTACTTACTTGCACAATTTTAACCTTTGCCAAATTAGAGAATTAATTTCATGGAACATTCTTTTGCATACTTAGCAAAAGAAAAATGAATTTTAGTTATCAGCACTTACATACAGCCCATCTTATGAAATATAGACATATTTCCTAAAGATGGTGTATCAAAAGTGGAATTGCAAATAACTAAGGAAATTAACATTTACTCTCCAACTTACTATTCTAAGTATATTTTCTTTTCATCTGATCAACATATCCATCACTTACTTTTTATTTTACAGAGATTTAATTTGATTGAAAACTAATCATAAATTTGATTTATAACCTTTCTCACACGTAATTATATATAATCATCTAAATAATCGTATGAAGATGGTAGAACAGATATTACTGTTCCTATTTTTCTTAAGTGAACACTGAAACTCAGAAATATTTACTTATGTGTGCAAGGTGACAGTTAACATTTAGGAAGAGCTAAATTTAATTCCAGGTCTTCTGATTTCAAATCCTTTGCCCTTTTCATTCTCCCAGTCTCCCACCTAAGCCAAATAGTCATTCTTAAAATGAATTCTGCCATTCATTTTATAAAGAATATTGATAGTACCAAGCACACATTTCATTTACCATACCATAAACTGTCTGCACCACACCCCCCTTTCTTTTGCGTTGTCAGAGGAAACAGTGTACCTTCTCCTCAAAGCTAATTTTTCCATTTGTGTCTTCATTAAGATTTTCTCTCATTTTCTTTGGGACAATCTGCTGTTGCTATTTTTTTGTTTATTTTTGTCTCCATACTCAACTCTCTTCCATATTAAAAAAAATATAGTGGGGGAATGAAGAAAAGTGAAAAAAAGAGAAAGAGCACTACATAGGCTCTACCTATCAGTGTACTTTTTCTTTTCTATAAAATACAAGTTTCAAGAGAGAAATATCCTCAGTTGCTCTACTTCTCCAGCTTCCATTTACTCTTCAAGTCACTACACTCAGGTACCACTCCAGTGATTTCTAACTGTCAATCAAAGGCTGCTTTTCATGTTATTTCATTCAACTTCTCTGTAGCATCTGATACTTCATCACTCCCTTCCTCTTGAATTCTCTTCTGTGGCCTCTAGTTCACCTCTATTTCTGACTGTTGGTGCTTCTTGAACTCTATTCTTGACTCTCTTCAATTTTCACATTACATATTCCCATTATTTCTTCCATTTATATGTCAACAGCTAATTCCTATAAATGAGTAACTCAGATGCAGAAATAATTAAAATTCATGATTCCCCTGATTGATATAGAATTGTCACTAAAGTACATATGTGCAGCTAGGTTCTAAATTTTATAGCTGTGTAAGAACACCACTAGTGTCATATAAACACATACAGTGTGCTTGGCTGTTAACTAGTTGCGGCTTCTCTACAAACTTTTCTCTTAGAATGACCTTTCCATATATCCAACTCTCTTCCACCTTCATTCACCTAGAAAATGTCTACTTGATTTTTAAGACTCAGCTAAGGGTCACCTTTCCAATGAAAACTTTCCTGTTGCTACAAAATTTTTATGCACACATTATCTTGGTTCCTGTTTCACTTTATCTGATTCTACTAGATTACTGTGTAAGCCTTTCAAAATCAAAGACCACATTGTTTAGTGTTTCATCTCCAACATTGACCATAGTACCTAGTAAAAACTAAATGTTTGTCATGTGAATGAATGCCTTCTTAGAACTTTTTCTGTCACCATAGTATAGACTCTAATAGAAACTAAACAAAAGTGTTCATGTGGTTAATTTTGCTCTCTCTATAAAGTCCTATTTCTCCAGTGTTCTATCCCATGTAAAGTGATACAAAAACTCTTGTCTATTTACAATATACGGACTATCAATCTATATAATTTTTTTCTTTATTGAGAATATTTGAATTACCATCAATGACTATTTTGTAACCATTTGTAATGAAATTTTTAACTAGTTGAGTACAATCAATAATTATCAAGGAATCTACTTATTCTGTTTAGCGCTAAATTTATCCATTTTTTACTTCATATATAAAAACATAAAGGCACGGTACACATGAAAAGTCTGTACCCTAAATGGTATTGATCTACTTTTGATGAGATTATTCATAATTTAGTTATGGCAATATGACTTAGATATCTAATAAACACTAGGATTTATTTGGGCTTTACAGCCAAAAATGGCTATACATGGATAAGTTAAACTTATGTTTGCCTCTTTACTACTCAAAGCTTAGGTGATTTATCTTGCTGCTAGTTCAAACTCCATTTGGGTGAGGATACTTTAGATAAATGGGAAAAAGTGCACTGTATCCTTAAAGTCCAGAAGTTTGTTTGGTCTTCTGGTTTATTTACTAAGTGATTTTCTTGGATGTTGTTTCCCTGGAAGAATAAATCTGATTTCATGTATCTTGTGACAATTCTTTGAAGTATTGCTCCTTTGAATTTGAAAGCACTCTTTCTTGTTTTTCTTTATTATTATTATTATTATTATTATTATTATTATTTATACCTACAGCACCTGGTCCTCCTAGGTAGTCTCCCATCCAAGTACTAACCGGGCCTGACCCTGCTTTGCTTCCGAGATGAGACATCGGGCTTGTTCAGGGTGGCATGGCCATAGACCATGGACCGTGGCTCCACTGGGGCGCAAACCCAGGACCTGCTGCATATAAGGCAAACATGCTAACTGCTACACTATGGAACCACGTCCACGTCTTTTTTTTTTTTTTTTTTAAATCATCTCTTGGCTGATGCCTATAATTGGTTTGAAAACAATTTTCATATGTCATCTTTTAAATTTAATTTTTATTACTTTCAGGTGAACAGCACAATGGTGAGACATTTAAATAATTCACGGAGTGATCTCCCCTCTAGTACCATCCTGGCACTATATGTAGCCATTAGAGTATTTTTTACAACATTCCCTATGCTGTACTCTATGTCCTTGTGACTGTTTTGTAACTACCAATTTGTACATCTTCATCCCTTCATCTTTTTCACCCAGCCTCTCAAGCCCCTGCCCATCTAGCAATTACCAGTTTGTTCTCTGTATGTATTGAGTCTGTTTCCATTTTGTCTGTTCATTTATTTTGTTCCATAAATTCAACATATAATTGAAATCATATGGTATTTATCTTTCTCTGTCTGACATTTCATTTAGCATAATATCCTCTAGATCCATCCATGATATTGCAAATGGTAAGATTTCATTTTTTATGGCTGAGTAATATTCCATTGTAGATATGTACCACCTCTCCTGTATCCAGGCATTTATGCTGGGCACTTAGTTTGCTTTCATATCTTGGCTATTATAAATAGTGCTGCTGTGAACATAGGAGTGCATGAATCTTTTCAAATTAGTGTTTTGGTTTTCTTTGGATAAATGCCCAGAAGTAATTGCTGGTTCAAAATGTAGTTCTATTTTTAATATTTTGTAGAAACTCCAAACTGTTTTTCATAGTGAGTGCGCAAATTTGCAATCCCACCAACAGTGCACAAGGGTTCCCTTTTCTCCACACCCTCACCAACACTTGTTTTTTGATTTATTGATGATAACCATTCTGACAGGTATGACATGATATCCGATTGTGGTTTTAATTTGCATTTCTCTGATTAGTGATGTTGAGAATCTTTTCATATGTCTGTTGGCCATCAGTATACCCTCTTTGGAGAAATACCTATTCAGATCTTCTCATTTTTTATTGGATTTTGTGTTTTATTGTTGAGTTGCATGAGTTCTTTACAAATTTTGGATATTAATTCCTGTCAGATGAATCATAGACAAATATCTTCTCATTCAGTTGGTAGGTTGTCTTTGTGTTTTGCTGCTAGTTTCCTTTGCTGTACAAAAACTTGTTTCATGTAATCCCATTTATTTTTTTCTTTTGTATCTCTTGCCCAAAGATATATATCAGAAAAGAAATTACTAATAGCAATATCAGAGAGTTTACTGCCTATGTTTTCTTCTACAAGGCTTATGGTTTGGGGTCTTACATTTAAATCTTTAATCCATTCTGAATTTATTCTTGTCTATGGTATAAGTAAGTGGTCCAGTTTCTTTCTTTCTTCCTTTCTTCCTTTCATCCGTCCAGTTTTCCCAACACCATTGTATATTCTTGCTTATTTTGTCATAGATTAAATGAGCATATAGGCAATAGGCATGGATTTATTTCTGGGCTCTCTGTTCTGTTTCATTGACCAGTGTGTCTGTTTTTATGCCAGTACCATGCTGTTTTGAGTTCTGTAGGCTTGTAGTATAGTTTGATATCAGGTAGTGTGATACTTTCAACTTTACCCTTCTTTCTCAAGATTGCCATGGCTATTTGGAATCACTTATGGTTTCATATAAATTTTTGGATTATTTTTTCTAGTTCTCTCAAAAATATCATTGATATTTTGATAGGGATTATATTGAATCTATAGATTGCTTTGGGTAGTTCCATGACTTTTTAAATGACTTATACTCAAATAGAGCACATGAATCCTATTCCCTCATGTTCATCCTGTTATCCACCAAAGGATATAATTGCTGTGTAGCCTCACAAGATTTCACATAGAAAGCAGAGAATATTTGAGAAAGGTCCTGATTTCTTCCTAACTGTAGATGTATTTATATTGCAAATCCCACAGAAATAACTGAAATTTAGTAACTCAATTTTTAAGTTATAAATTTCTTAATGATATATGGTGACAGGCATCAAACTGGAAGAAATTTTTTAAATGTGATTTGTAAATTTACCTTCTATTTTTAGCAGTATTGCAACTTAATACCTTTATGCCTATAATTTTATTACATATATACACACATATATACTACATTTGTATTATGTATATAAATATATATTTACATACACTAATGCAGTTTTGGGGTATCTGCACACACATTTCTCCAAGGATGATAGCCTATGACAGCCAGTATCTCCAAATTTCCAGTCTATTACATGTCTGCATTGCACATTTTGTTTCTCAAATTCATTATAGCATTAATAAAAAAACATATTTCTCAATTTATTGTGTTATTTCCTGGATTTTCTTACATATAAATAATGGAAAAATAAAAGTTATTAAATTGAGTTTAATAGAGCACCTAGAACCATTAACCAAATTTATATAAACATGTATGCTTGATCTAGCCTTTTGTTTAATACTCTATATCTAAAGTGACAGTATATGATTATGAAATAAAAATGTGTATACTCATATGTAAAATACCAACAGTACAACAAATAATTTTTAAATTCTACCACAAAGGGGTAGCATCTGTTAAATATTGCTCTCTTCTCCTCTTCATTTCTTCTCTATTTCTCTAGCCGAATGAATAGAGTGACAGATAAATGTATGAGTCTATTAAATCTGATGATATGAAGTAAGAAGTTGCCTTATAGGAAAGGATACTAGAGTTGTACTTAAATTTTTCTAGCTTCAGAACTTTACCAGTCTCCTGGAAAAAAATCTAAAAAGCTTCCAAAAACTCTTTTGTAAAAGTTTTTTTTTTTTCTCTGTAACAGCTATAGCAACTGGATCAGAAACTGTTTTCTTTAACCTCTTTACCTATTCTTCCTATTCAAGCTGTTGGCCCTGAAGTATAGGCTGATTACTTAAATCTGTAGTTTGTTCAATAATTATCTAAGTATCTACTCTGGTTAAGCACTGTTCTAGACTTTGACCATACAGTGAATAATAAAATACACATAGTCTATATCTTTGCAGTCAGCATTAGAGAATAAACTGGTAGAAATGAGAGGTACAGGCAATTATTAATTTAATTCATGGTAAAACCAAACCTGTATTCTGTTCAGATGACTTCCCTGAGGAAGTTAGTGTGTGGCAGTAAGTAAAGAAAATGTGTGGGAGTATAGAGTGTGGTTGTGTGGAAAGGTTGGTAGCATATAATTTTGGTAAGTCAGCAGTGTATGCAAAGGTTCCCAAATGACGTAATAAATATAAAATGTGTCACTGTTATATGTAGATTATATCTTTTGAGGAGATGGGTAAGACATTAACATGATTTATCTTATTAGACAATACAATGTCTTGGGAAATATTAATTCTTTGGGGCTTTACTCTAATTAAAAGAGGATAATTAGAGAGTTTCATATACAAAAATAAAATAATCACAAATATTTTTAAGTCTATTTTATTGTACAGAATTGTCTTAAAAAAGAAAGAGTGATTGGGGTCCATCTAGGCTAGGAGCTGGTACAATAATCAAGATAAGTAATGGTATTGATAGGGCTTAGGAAGACAGAGGAAATTCATAGAAAATACAGGACTCAGAGATATTTAGATAATAAAACTAAAGCTTGGTGATTGATTGCATCCAGGGATTAACAGTGAGCAAAGGATGAAATACCAATCCCATGTACACTAGGAGAAAGATATTTGTTGAGCTATTTGCTGAGATAGCAAACACTGGAAGAGGAGCAAATTGGAAAAAGGTGGGGATAATTATTTAAATTTTAGATATATTATTTGGCCAGACAAAGGTGTCAAATAGAAAAATTAAGTCATATTTAGAAATCAAGAGAAAATGTTGCCATGGAGTTATAAATTTGAAATTATCCACATATGGATAGCAACTAAATTCATGGGAATGGGTAATAGGAAACAGGCCTCAATTAGAACATTAAAAAAACTCCAACATTTAATTGTTAAGGTCAGATGAAAAAGGTGTTAAAGAAGCCAAAAATTTTGAAGGAAAATGAGAATTTGATGTCACTCAGGTAAAGGGAAAATAAATACCTCAGAATATAGAAGACTTTCTGTAGTATGCATGTCAATGACTTTCTGAGCAGAAATAATCACAGAATCAGAGTTTAATTTGGTTTTTAAAAATAAATTTGTCTCAGAGAGCAATCTAAACAAATATAAAGTCAAATTACAACACAGAAAAGTGAAAAATTATACTTAATATATAACTGAAATGAAAATATAAATTTAAACTTCAAAATGACCTACATCTTTTACTTTTCAGAACCTAACTCTGATGGTGTGAATGCTTGTGTCCCGCCCTGCCCTCTACCACCCAAAATTCATGTTTAATTTCTAATGCCTAATGTGATGCTATTTAGGAAGTAGAGCGTTTGAGAGCTGATTAACTCATGAGAATGCCAACTCAGAAAGCTCCCTTGACCCTTATGCCATGTGAGGATACAATAGAAAGTCTACATTCTGGAAGAGGGCTCTCATCTGACTATGCTGGCACCCTGATCTCAGACTTCCAGATTCTGTTTATAAGCTACCCAGTCTCCGGTATTTTCTTATAGCAGCCTGAATGGACTGAGACTCTATCCTAATGAAATACTCAGAAGTTCAGATAAAAAAGCCTCCTGATTTCTTTGGGGCAGAACTAAGATAATGCTGCTATGTTAGGGTTGTCCTGCAAAATCTGATTTTTTCTGGGTATGGGATGCAGATGCACACATGTTTCCCGTGGACCAGATATTAGCCAAGAGGGGTAGAGCCAGTGTGAAATAACCTATATAGCTACTTAGAATAGTGCAAGGACCACTGCAACAAAATACTCAGATAAAACCCCAGGTCCTGGAGAAGTTTCCCAACTGACAACAACGAAGAGAATTGATTTCACTCAAGTCAGAAAATTACAGGAATGGGGGACTCAGCCTTAATATCTCCAGTGGACTACAGAAAGCATAGTTTGCTTTGTCGACACCAGTCAAGTAGGGTATATTTCTTTGTTTCTTCTCCTCCTTCTCTAAGTCTTACTAACCAAAAGGGCTTAAGATAGCTAGCTGGGAGTAGAATAAGACCCCTTTTATCCATATCCAGTGCAGGATCCCAACCTGAAATAAATCTGAGTTGGAATAGGGAGAGTAATTACTGGCAAATCAAGTTCAGAATTCTGTTTACTATACTGGACAGGGCATTTAAATTATGAATAGGGGCTATGTTTGCAAATTGAAGAAACTGTCTATCATTTCAGATTGAGCAAAATGTTGTAGTCCTAGCTGATATTTTACCCAGTGGCTGGGAAGAATATTCCTTATTGATTAAAATGTAAAAGAATAACAGAAAAAATAAAATGACATTTTGATGACAAAAGTTGTATGTATTTAACATAGCACATAAGTGCATCATATAGAAGCTAGAAGGATAGAAACTAGAGTGTTAAATACTTCATTTTAAAGATATCATTATGATTTGTTTTTACCTCACATTTTTTAGATCATATTTAGGAAATGTTTTCTGCATATTTAGAACAATTGCACAATTGTGTAACTTAAAATAGAAATTTAAAGAATTGACCTTAGTTTTCTTTTTCTGTATATCATGATTTGGAGTAGCACATTTATAATAACAAGATTATTTTATAACTCTTTAAAAGACATTAGAAGCTCCACTAGAAGATGAACAGAATTGAGGAAAAAAAATAAGAAACTCAAGTTTCAGTTTTATTATTGTTGAAAATTCTGATATTGAATAAAAAGGAAAGCAAAGCCAATGATTAATTGTATTGCTATTAATCTTTATGTAGATAGATTTTGGTAACCATGTAATGATAAAACGTTTAATGTTTTAATTTTATCTCTCATTTTAAATATGAGGTTCCAAAAGTTCCTGAAGTTTGCAACAGGTAAAAATTGGTAATGAGAACTGGAAGAGATTTCTGACACTAATTCCTGTGTTCTAGACACATTCTCTACCATCTCTACTCTTTCCTCCAAAGCTTCAAACATCACAAGGCTTTTAAATTTGACTTATTTCCTAGATATTATTACCTTAGAATAATTTTACAGTTAATAGAGCTGCATTAGTTGAGCTGTAACGTCTGGTAAATGTCATTGATGTCTATAAAAATAGTATCAGCTCTCTTATTCTCTCACTAATTATTATAGGCCCCAAAAAGAAACAAAAATAATAATCACTTATCAATAAGAAACAAAAATAATAATCACGTATCAGTAAGGCAATGTTTTTTAAAACCATGGTATACTAAGGCTTCCCTCCTGAGCTCATTTTATTTCTTTTTGGTAATACCCACTGTAATTTTATTAATGTCATGTGACTTTTTTTTATTTTATTATTTTGTGTTTTATGTAGGTTTTTTTTTTTCCTGTGGCCAAGTAATATTTTGCACAAGAGACAGCTTGTCTCTCATGGTACTAAATGAATGAATTAATGAACAAATGAATTGCTTAGTTGGTTAACCAACTGCTATCTGCGGGCCACTGTGTTAAATGAAATGCGAGGGAGCTAGGGACCACCACCAGGAAAATCAACACTGTGACACTGCCCCTATTTAAAAAATTTTACACATCAATGGAAGAAAAACTTTAAAAAAATGTTCAAGAGAAATTGATGGGGTATCCAATGTTAAAGAAAGTGAATTTTCTAAAGTAGATCATGGTAGGGGTAAGCACTACTGCAGTTTGGAACAGAATGATTTTAAATGGAAGTTTAAATTGAAGTTTAGTTTTGGTTTAGAGAAAGGAAAATAATGTTTAATGGAGATTTAGTGTGACTAAATATGGCCATAGCCAAATAAGCAATAATGACTGCAGCAAATAGATTAATAAACTGAGAAGTTGGCTCTTACACTGAAAACATAGGATAGAATAAGAACTTAAAATTCCTCAATTATTCACCTAAAGTATCTGGATATTTTCTTGTAAGAAATGAGAAATCATTTCAGATTTTTAAAGAGGGAAATGACCTGAAGTTATATGAAGAAAGTCAAATTTTAGGAGGATTAGCTTGTGCTATAGGGAGACCTAGTGCACACAAAAGCAGCTACTTACAACTCTTAAGCATAGAAAAAGCCATCAGAGCCTCTATGGATTGCATCCACATCATCAAACATAGCTATGCTTTCTGAAGTGTGGAGGAATGCTGTGGCCCTCCCTACAAGAGACAAATATGTATCATGGATTTTTCAATGATAGAATTGGGGAGGGAGAATTAGACCATAGTATCATTAGGGCGCACAGGTGAAACTTATTCTCAACTTATTTTTCCTGTTTATGCCACATCTCAGTATAAAATAAATTAGGGCTGCACTTGGAGGAATTATATGACCTAAAATACCACAAGAACATCTATAGTCCTGTAAAACCATCCGGAGTCATCATACTATGCAATTGGGCATTCTCAAAGTGAAATCCAATTGTCACTTGCTCTCCCCATACAATCCAGAGGTAAAATTTTCAAACATATTTCTTTGCTGCCAACTTGATGTCACATTATGTCTTAGTTGTCAGGTGCACATTGGTTCCTGGGCTATAGCCAGATCCTGTGCCTCAGTCAGCAATGTGATTTTTATGACAGGCATTGCTATAAAAATATGTACCCTCAGTTATGACAAAAACACTTTTCATCTGTTGATCAAAATTTGGCAGCAGAAGCTATAAAAAGTTTGTGTTACACCATGGCACATACATCGTGTTGGTTATGTCCCTTTAAGATAAAGATATATGCAGATTGTATGTGTGTGTGTGTGTGTGTGTGTGTGTGTGTGTGTACACACATACACATACACCATATATATATGCCTCCACCACATACACATGCTCTATCCCTAGAAATAGAGCACAAGAGAAAAGAATGCTCAGAGGTAAACAATGGGTCACATCTCTATAGAGTTGGAGAACTTATCCTCATAAAATTAAATCACAACTTTGGGAGGAATTTCTTAAATTCATGTGGGATATTATGATTTACAAAGTCTTTTTTTAAAGTATGTGTAATTCATTTAATTAAAAGAAGCAATTTACTGTGTTTTAAAGGACATGCATTAACTCAGAAGTCAGATGTATTCAGGTGATGCTTGGCTCGCTCTCTTATTAGCTAAGTGTTCTGGGGTCAGTTGATAACAGGTTGAATCTTTATCTTTATCTCATAACAACCTGTGAGAGGTTTGCTGAGGATTATAAACTATATAAAACTCCTAATTTACAGTTCTGACAATGTCACTCAGCTGTGATAGTGAGAGATAAGCCTTAAGCATTGTACTCATTGTGAAGATTCCCTATAACACGGCAGTGCTTGGACCTCAGAGACAAAGTCAGGCACTGCCTGGGCATCAAGCAAGTAACCCAGTCAGGTTTATGGTCAGGACAAACTTTATTATATACATGAGTGGTAGGGGGCATTTAGCTAGATGTTCAGAGATAAGGGAAAATACATTAAATAAGTTGAATTGTTTTATGAGTTTGCCTTTTTCTTCTTAAGGAAATTCAAATATCACTGAACAGAAAGAGTATATTAAAAGAATTATGCAAGTTCAGAAAAATTACTTGTTCATTTCTGTATTGCATTTGAGTTTCAATTTAAGTATAATTAAAGATCTCCTTGTAAGAGCAAAGTGTTTTTACATTTATTACATCCTCTATATAACCTTTTTAAATTACTGGGACATTAGGCAGGGCAGAAAAAAAGCTACTTCAGCTTGGGTCTTTAGTCATGACATTATTTTTTCAGTTATATATAAAAATCTAATTTTCTTTCATTTCCATTTTGCTAAGACAAGTGTAGTAACTCTTATGTCATATCACAACTAAGAATGATTTCAGAAGTGGTGAGTTTTCTGAGTTACTATTAATTTGGCTTGACATTCAAAGTCAGAAATATTGATGTAGGACAATCCTTATTCAAAATCTTTAATTCTTTAATAAATAAAATTAATATTTTAAGTTTGTGTCTTTAACTATTAAAAATAATTAAAGAGACAATGTTAATAGTTGACTTAGCTGTGTATATATGTTTCATAACAACAATAAAACATTTGTCTGTTAACCTAATTTGAGAGTTACACTTTTGCAATTCTCTATTAAGATACTATGTGAATTCTCTTTTGAGTATCACAGCCATCCCCATATTCCAATATCAAGTGCACAGAATGATGACTTAAAAGTGCACAGGAGCTTTATCTGAAAATATAAGCTCTTCAGTATAAGAATATTGAGTTCAAGACCAAAGTCACATTGGATTTTGAGCCCTCTCTACCTTGCACAGATGGATAAATTATAAGGGACCTTAGTTAGATTCCTTAGCATTACAGATATAATTGCTTTGTAACATAATCCACCAAAACTTAGGGGTATGAGGCAACCATTAATCATAATCAGAGATTCTGGGGATCAGTAATTTGGACAGGACACAGCAGAGACAGCTTTTCTCTGCTCCACTATGTCTGGGGCTTCTGATGGATGTGAAGCTTGGGGCCTAGAATGATCCAAAGGAGCATTCTTTCAGGTGTCTGGAGGTTTACCCTGGCTGATGGCCTTAATTAGGCCTCAGTCATACTTCCTACAATGTTTGGGCTCATGGTTTTGACTTTTAAGTCATTCTTCCATTTTTATAAGAAATGGCCGGTATTTGAAATTGAGTTGTTTTCTCATCCTACTTCCTCTCAAAGTTAAGGGGCTATATGGCCTCTTTTAATTTTGTCTCTGTCCCTTTTAGTCCAAGATGATATAATTATTTTAAAAATATGGTTTCTTATGAATCAGTGTATGATACACTTCATTATACAAAAGACTTTCTGCACCTTGGACTGCTGCTGTGGAGGCTGTGTCCTTATGATCTTTAGGGAGGGTCCTTGAGGCATGCCTTTAAGAACCTTAGAGGGCCTGTGTCCAAAAAAATGGCTCTCTCAGGCACTGCCTTCTGTCTTTCTGAGGTCTTAACAAAAGATTCTAGAGCCACACTCTAGATTTTATTTTTGCTATGAAGCCCTTCTTTAATTTGAGAATCTTGAAGAGGCAGGAAATGAGATTTATTTTCAAACACAAGTTTTCTTCTTCATACATCCTCTAAAATTTTGTTGAAAACAGAACTATTTATTTTTACTTTCCTGCTGCTCTCATTTTGTCACAGGCATTGAGAAAAATTCAGAAGACACTTTCTAAAGACTGCTTTAACATCTCCTTAGCTAGATTAATCAATTCATTAGCTATAGTTTGTTTTGTATTTTACTGCAAAAATTTCCATCACTACAGAACAAGGGTCTTTTTCCATCTTGCAATAATTTTTCTACACATTCTTTTTAGGCTTTCCTGGCAGTGTTCTTGAAAGCCATCAGACTTCTAACAATCACTTGAAGGCCTTTAAAGGTTTTCATTAACACCTTCTCAAGGGCATTCCAGCTTCTGCCCATCACATTTTCTCAATGAAACATTGTCTTAGTTTTTTTGTGTTTGTTTGTTTGTTTGTTTTTAACACCTACAGCACCTGGTCTTCCTAGGTGGTCTCCCACACAAGTACTAAGCAGACCCAACCCTGCTCAGCTTCCAAGATCAGACGATATTGGGCCCATTCAGGGTGGCACGTCCATAGACTGTCTTAGATTTTATTACTACAATAGGGTACCTTCCAAATATTCAAATCTGTTCCACTTAGTTTGGCTGAATAAATTACTCCAAAATGTAGTAGAATACAACCCTTTATTATGCTATCACTACTATTGATCAGGAATTTGGACAGGGCTCAGTAAAGACAGTTTTTCTATGTTTCCCCATTATCAGCTGGAAGATCATAAAGCTAAGGGCTACATTCCTTTAAAGTTCATTCACATATCTGGCAGTTGTATTTTGGATAGGGCCTCAATTCCTCCCTACTTGGGTCTCTCTCCTTGGGCAATTTGAGCTTCTTCACAGCTTGGCAACTGAGCTCTAAAGGTGAGAGGGAGAGGATATATAGTCTTATGCTATTTTATGATCTTGGAAGTTAGGCAGTGTCACTTCAGCTGCATTTTACTTGTTGACAGTTACAAAATCTTTGAAAAGTAATGTCTGCCACACTTGGTTTGATTTTACTTGACTATTTCCCTCTATGATGAAGGGCAACGAGAGAGTGGGCAGAAAATGTGTTTCACAACCTAGGGCCTTGGAAGAGCATCATCTTTGCAAAAATTTTCTTTCTCTCTTCGCATCATTTAATTCTGCTATACTTTGTACGCATTAAAATAGTTCATTACATCCCTGAAATCTCCAGGCTTTGGTGTGTGCATGTTTTAGGGGGTGTCTCAAAAAGCCATTTTTATTTCATCTGTCTTCTCTCATCCTGAGCAGTGAGCAGCCAGTCAGAGATACTAGAAATGATCATTAGGGGGATGAATATAGTTCTGCTTTGTATTCTGCCCAAGGTCTAATTCAAATAGAAATTGACAACAAATCAACAAGAAAAGTAGACCTGAGACATTTTCCTCTGTGTAAGAGTGCTAACTCATTTCTTCATCACATTAGAGAATGTATTAGAGTGGCTGTTCTTATAGTGACAAAGGAAATAAGACTATGTGCTAATGGGGCTTTTTTGGACTCTGATTTCTCTGATTCAGCATCCCTTCATGACTAAAGCAGCAGAGATAGACAGATAAATAAATGATAGCAGTGAATTTTTTTACTGCTAGATATTAAGTAATCACAATGAGAACATAACAATATAACTTGTATAACTGGGGAGAAAAGTATTTTAAAGATAGGATATGATTGTACCACATTCCACACCCTAATGAGAGAAAAATTAATACTTCATCAGCTTGATTTGATGACTTTTATTATACCAATTATATCAAAATTTTTTAATGTAGATTTTCATATTTTCATACTGCCAAAAATATGCATATAGCAGTGAAATTTAATAGTAAATCTATATGCAGACTTTGAGGCAGCTGCCTAAATATCATGAAACTAATATAAAGCAACTGGGAAGGACATATTTAACCTAATTCAAAGAGGAAATATGAAGCAACCTCATGTACTGGGTACTGTGAGGAATTCAAAGATGTATCTCCTTCAAGTGGATAAAACATGCAAATCATTACAAGTAATCATCCATTTATTGACCTAGATATACTCAACATTGAGTTAGGCAATTTGGTATATAGAAAGGACATACTTTGTCCTGCAGAAATTTTATAATTTACTTTTGGAAGATTGGTAAGAATAATAAAACAAAACAAACATGAAAATATGTGAAAATAGTAAAAAAAAAACTATAAATGTGTACCAAACACTAAATGTTATGAGCTAGAAACACAATTAGCATTTTAACGTGAAAAGAGAGGAGATAATGTAGGGCAAAATATTTGAAAAGGAGAGGCTTTTAAACCAAGCCATAGAGGAAGAATAGGGTTTCCATGGGTGGTGAAGAGAAAAGACACTTCAGGAAAAGTAAGAGAACAGAATATGAGCATAACAGAATGGGCATAAACATGACATCTGCAGCAGGCTGTGAGGAAAGACCCTCAACACAAATAAATTGCTCTTTGAGGAAATACAGGCGTGGCCTGCTGGGTAGTGGAGAGCCATGGAAACCAGAAGCCTCAGGGTCTGGGACTCACTCGTGCCTCTACCCACCCCACCCCTACTGGTGTCCTCACTGTGCGATGAGGATAATAACTACACTGCTCCAACGTGGTGGTAAAAATTAAATCACACAATGCTAATCCTTGTGTGTAGGTACTAAACTATAACCCTTGTTATAACAGGAATCGTTAAGTGCTAAAACAGTATCCTTTTTCTACTCAACACTGTTCTCAAGACAGTGTGGATAATTTAGCCACAGTAATGACATGAGTCTTCCCTTCTACAGCAAGCAGACAGTTACTGCAAATGCAGTATTCATGCCAGATACGCCACCCCCACCAAAGGGATCCAGTTTAATGCCTGAAATAGGAGAGATAGGTTGGCCCTGACAGAGTGGGTGGTATTCGTTTTAAAACATGGCTAAGCAATTTAGCTTAATGAAATGAATATCTACCCTAAAATTTATATGAATGACAGTGGAAAGTGGTGGAGAGATCACAGAGTTAGGATGAGGACAAACCTTTCAAATATTGGCTTCATTGCACACACAGTGTGTGCATTAGGCAAGTCGTATAAGGCCTCTGGGCCCCGGTTCCAAAGGTAAGAATAAAGCCTGTCTTTTTTTTACCTGATAAGTTTTTTGTAAAGATTGTGTAACTTGTAACTTAAAGGGCAAGAACTATGTAAACTGCAAAGCACTATGCCAATTTTAATTATACTTATTTTCTTATGGATAAATGAGAACTGAGTTTCCTTCTCATTGAATTTTTATCAGTGTGTGCTCCTCTATCATACCTCTAGATATATTACTTGTCAGTATACTCGAGACCATTCCCTTTCTATAATTCTCAGATATGGGTACATGCTAATTCTTAGGGATTCTTTATTCCTAAACTGAATAAGAATTCAGAATTAAGTTACAAAAACCAGGAGATAATTGAAAAAACATATATTCTGATTTGCAGTAAACCTCAAGAGAAATTCACTCACCTATTTTACACTGCACAAGTCTGCTTTATGTAAACAAAACCACAAAATTTAATGGGATTTTCAGAAATATTCAACTTATAAATTGTTTATATTCTATAAACATTACCCTAGGTGGCAAATTAACTGAAAACTCTGGTTTGTATAGATTTCAGTTTTTTTTTTCTTTTTAACTTTTCTTACTCTGACAAGTTTCTTTCTTAGCTCTCCCAGAAACAAAAAGAAAGGCTTCTCTCTTTGGGTCTTAATTCCCTTTTGCAGTCAATTTGACTCAACCAGTTATACTTTTAAATATCTCCTTTCAGAATAGTCTTAATTGTCCTAATAACAAGTCATTCCCCCAAACAGCCTATAACACAAAGCTGTTCCTCTGTTGCAGGGCTTCATGTCTTAGTCACCAGCTTACAGCTACTGCAGAAGGATGTTGGCTAAACTCATCAGCATATATATCAGGCAAATGTAACATGGCACCTTTTTGACTTATCTTTTCCTTGTAACATTTTCTTGCTAGTAGGAGGGCCACACTATATTTTTTTAGCATATATTCTGAGCATCCGTATGGATCACAGCTCTGTATGACACTATCTCCTTTTTGCTGGGTCAGAACACAGTGGAACAAATATGCCTTTAGCAGATAAGCATTTTCATTTTCACTGTCATATACAAACAGCACAAATATCTACAACACAGTGAACCTACCATTTATAATTGAGTGAATAAAAAATAGCTGAAAACCAAGAGCTGGAAAATGAATTAAAGCAGTACCATAAAAAATAAAATGCAGTTCTTAGACCCTGAAATGAAATAGTTGATTTTAAAGTTCCACAGAGGCCGATTAATGGGTATGCTTATGTTTATATATAGCAGATGGCTGGGAACATGAAGTTAAATTTAAAACACACTCTGGAAATAGTAGGCAACTAATGTTTCTCTAAACCGGCCCATGCCCTCCTTTGTATCTCTTCCAGAACTGTTTACTCATAACTATTATTGACTCTATATATGTTCAAAAAACCTATTTCTATTTTCTCCTTACATTTTTATAATTTTGCTTAATTTGTTTAACATGGTTCTTTATGGGCTGAGGGACAATCAGAGTGGTCAAATAGCCCTGAATATCTTAGAAAAAACACCCTCCACTCTTTTCCCTTGAGGGACCCTAGAGAGAGCAGTCTAAATGTTAGATCTTTAAAAATGCTCCCAGCATCCTAGCACAGAAGGTTTCACAGAGAGAAGGGAAGTGATATTACCCTTGGTTCTCAATCATTTTTAGTAATGACACTGTAAAAAGTATTTCCCTAGAGGTCAATTTGTTAAACTTTTGGCTATGTCCAAGAAGGCATAGCTACTTGCTCAAAATTCTGGGAGAGTTACTGCTGTGGCCACAGTGCTCAGCACAAATTCATCAGAAGATAAAATAGTTAAGTAGTTAGAGATGACCAAAGAATAGAACCACCATGACTAATCAATTAGTAAGCACAAAAAGTAGAGAAGCCAAGAATAAGCCCCAAAGCCTTCAGAAATGTTGATACTACAAGTGCATTTCCATTCAACTTCTCTAAATTATGGCCATGACTTTCAAGAAAGTTTAGCTGCTTCCTTCTCCAAGAGCAGAATCATAAAATAAAACTGTATGAAAGTGGGGCAGTTACCCGTGAACTCTAGTCCCTGTATAAAAGCTGAAGCTCTCTCCAGTGAATAGAGAACCCAAAAGAAATTTCGGGTGGCTAGCACTGCAAAATTTGGAGTTTGGGGGACTACTTAAATTTAGCTTACAACTCCTTCTTACATTTGTCCAATAAATATTTATTGAGCACCTACTATGAGCCAGACTCCAGTGTAGAATATATCAGTGAACATCACAAACAATCTCAGTCAGGAAGTTTGCATACAAAAACTCTTTATAAACAGGAAGGATTCAGAAAGGCTTATAGCATTCCCCAAAGTCATTAAGCTGGTAAATAGCTGAGTGAGGATTTGAACCTACAATCAAAGCCAATGTTTATTCCACTCAGCTAATACACTAGTAGAACTGGGTCTGTATAGCTAAACTGAGTACATTAAAATTCACTAGTACTTCCCATACAGTTAAAAGGGCCTATGCTTTTGTACTGTAAGACTGCAATTTTCTTTTAAAAGATTTGTTTCCAGACAATGTTTGTGTACCACCATGGAAAAATAATAATGTTAAATTCAGCACATCAAACAATGTAGATAATAAAAAGAAAAATTGGTAGAAATTCTCTTACTGGAATGCCCTTCATCTTTATTTTAATAAACCGTCAAGTCTATATCATAGAGACATTTCAGCCTTGCTTTTTCTTTCTCATAGAGGAGAATATTTCAGGATTCTTTATACTGAAAGATGTCACACAGAAATCAGGTAATTCTTAAACTGACATTTTTTAAAGAGTTTCTTAAAATTTTTAAATATGAAAATTATCTGTTTCTTTTTCTGTCTAGTCAATGCAAAACAAATAAGCTAGAAATTAGTTCATGTTATCTTTTAATGAATTTTATTTCTAGTTTTTCCAGAGCTCATAATCAGATGTGTAATCTCCAAACTGTTTGGGGTTAGACATTCCATTTACTCTTTCAACGCAGATAGACATTTATGACTGCCTGAAGGCAGCCTTACAGAATGTTGTGTGCTCTAACATAAGAGACAGCAAGTAAGACTTACTATAATTAAAATTATCACGAGATGGCCGAAAGGGTGTTGGTGATTTCCAATGCATCCAGTCAGGAAAATAAAGGGATCCAGAATTTATGGACTAGACGAGCATAGTGGGGATTGAGAGCATTGATTGACTATATGGGATCTATTACATCCATACAGGACACAGCATAGGAAGAAGATGAAGAAACAGATGAAGGTGTAGATAGTGAGAGGCAGTTGTATTAGAAGAGGGGCAGAAACTGAGGGGAGAAAAGCAACCGTGATCAGATTATGAAGGGTCCCCAGTACTCAGCTAAAATAGTTGAATATCCTTCTGACAGCTTTCAGAATTACTGAGGTATTTTAAGATGGAAAATATCATGGTCTTATTTGGGTTTTTTTAAAAAAAGTATGTTGCCTGCTGTGAGAAGGGTAAATTAGAGGGAAGCAAATCTGGAAACCAAAGACCTAGTTTCTGAGTCTGTCATAATAATGACAGCCTGAATTATAGCACTGGTGGCAGAGCTATAGTAGAAAAGGAATATTTGAGATATATTTAAGAGTAGATTCAGTGACATATCTTTAATGAATTGGTTGATTGATTGATTGCTTAGATATTGGGTATTTAGTCAGAAGGAGGAGACTAGATTGATTCTCAGATGCTTGCCTTGGGTAAATAGAAAGTGGGATTATAACTTATACAGAGGGTACTAAGGGACAATTTACTAAAAAAGGAATGAGTCCATTTTGGACAGATGTTTCATGTACCTGTGGATGTCCAATTACCCCATGTAGATACATTGTCCCATAAACCCCTAATACATCTGAGCTAACATAGAAATAACACAAGAAAAATCCTACAGGCAGTCCATGGCTTCATAAGGAGAGAATATGCACCTTACGAAGTAGCATCTGTCCACCAAATTCATCACAGTCTGATGTCTGACCCAGAGAAGCAATTTCGTTGGGATTACAGAATTGATGAAACTAAAGAATATTAAGTAACACTAATACTTTAAGGAAATCAAGATATAAAAAGAAATTGAAACGTATAAAGTTGAGAGAAAATAATGATCAAATACACATAATACTCATCAATCTTTTTTTTTCCTTCCTCTTTGCAGGGGATACCTTACAACCAGAAGGTTGCCCAGGAAGCACAGAATCAGACTATAGGTAATACCATGGAGTGGGAATAAATATAATAAACTGATCACTTTCAGGTAACTCAAATGAAATCATTGATTTATAAGATATTTTAAGGCTTAACCATCTCAAATTACCACTTTCTTCCTCAGATGGCATCTGTGTTCAAGGAAAGCTTTTGTATCATTTTAATGACCGTTAAGTTTTTCATCTTAGTTCCTTAGCATCTATCAGAATACAGCAAGCTAATAAGTATTTGTTGAATGAGTAAATTAATAAAGTATGCCCAGACTTAAACTATCTCTGATAAATTTCTAACAGATGGCATATACTCCAATAATTGCAGATTCCTGATTGTAAGGGAAGACTCAGTCTTACCTAGTTAAACTTAAAAGTGATCTGAGTGTGAAGATTATAATATATAATACTGCTTATGTACTCTTTAGTCTATACCATGACTATCCTTTCTGTCATCAGAGTATCTGAGGTATGAAGATTCTAATCCATTGTCTTAATGTTTCCCATCAAGGAGAGTACTCCAAAACCCAGGGCATTTGGAAATGTGTAGAGCAAATTTGTCACAATGATTAGACAAGCTTAAAGAATTCAGAGATAGATATCAGAGATGATAACATTCTGAAATGTACAAGACATTTCTGTACAATAAAGAATCATCCCACCTAACATACCAACCACTCCCTAGTTGAGACTCACAAATACGGAATGCCAGAAATGATGTTTAGCAGACCTAGATGTAAATTCAGGTTTTGTATCTCCCCAAAATACCAGAAAGAAAAAAATAAAAGGAATAATTTAGGGAAAGACTTGAGAAGTCAAGCTGGGTTTATTATTTCCTTCTCACAAATCTTAATAACTAGATCCATAGATATTGGCTTAAAAGTGAGAAACCTGGTTGATTTACTGCACTGAGGATATATCTGTGCTCTCTGTTTAAGCTCTGGTGTGTATATGTGCACATACACATGCATGTGTTGTGTGTTTGCACACAAAAAGAAAGATAGAAGGGGAGAGTGACACAGATTAAAAAGAAAAAAATATCTTTAAATATTTGAGTCTTTTTTTTTTTTTAACTTTGCCTTCTTCATTCTCCACCCCTACTACAGCCAGTTCTGTCAAGAAATAGTAAGTGAAAAAAATTGTTACCAAGAACAGCTATCATGTTCTAGGAATGTTACTATGCTAAGATAAATGGAGTGTTTTTCATAGACAGCACTAACAATCAGCATTACCTGTTTTCTACTCCCTGGGCATGAAGAAGACTTTACTATTCAAGCCCTAAAATTCAACAGGCTATGTTCCTGGACAATGCATAGTGAGAAGAAATACCTAACAAGATGAGAGAGCAAAAAGGGCCTAAAATGCCTGTCTGCTCTTTCTTCCTCTTCTATGGTTCCTAGGAAGCCTGTTTTGGGGATGTGGAGGCATGGATCAGACTAGCCTAGGTCACTGACCACCATATAGAGGTCAACTATCTCAGAAAGAATCTGAGCAGAATATGAGCATAAGAAGAATAACACTCCAATAGGACTACTTATTACTGTAGCATAGTCATGCCAACTTAACAAATCCTGTCTTAGTATTCACATCTTACTGAAGCTTGAAGAGTATTGATAACTTTCCCTGGATCATAGTAAGTAACTGACCCAGAAGTCAAACTTCAATCTGCCTCCATGGTAATGAGATTCCTACTATACCACCACCCTTTCTCACTAAATTCTTTAACTCTGCCCTCTGTAATATACCTCACTTTGCTTGGACAGAAGCAATGGTCTTCCATCTGGTCTTTTGACTATATTCTTTCTCTAACCCATTATATATAGCACTTCCTGCCAGAATAATTTTCTAAAATATTCCTTGGACATGACTCTTTTCTGTCAAAAGTTTTTATAATCCCTTGTTCTGTAGAGGCTAAAATTCACTAAAAGAATTTTTATGCTTAGAGGGACCATAGAATCATCTATTCCAACCTTATTAAAAAAAAAAAAAAGGAATTTAAAGTCTTTAAGTTCTGTGCCTTCTCCCATGGTCACATAATAATAATTAGTAAAGTCTGAGGGAGAAATTACAGAGATTCTGCATTCACAGGGCTATATAAACTGGCTTTCACCTACTTTACGAGCTTGAGTTATGAAGTCAGAATACCTGGGTTGAACTCAATTTCTATCCATTACTAGCTGGGTAAACTTGCCAAGTCATTTAAATTCTCAGGACTGACTTTTCTCATTTGTGAACTGGGAATACTTATGTTGTCTATCTCAAAAAGTTATTGAGAGGATTATATGAGTTAATGTAGGTGAAATAATTAAAGCAATGTCTGTCATGTAGAAAGCTCTACGTAAATATAAACAATTTCTCTAATTCCATTAGCCCAGTGTTCTCCTTTTCCTTAGAGCATGTCATTTGAATTCATACAAATATGCTTTTACCTTTGCCAGTTCTTTCAGTTGGGTTCATATCTTTCCTTTCTATACTTGCATAGCAAGTTTCTCAAGGTCATTTTAAAGTTCCACATGCTATTTAAACTATTCTCTGAATGCTGTAGCCTCTATGATCTTCTAATCTTAGGATTCCTGTAAAGCGAATAGGCAGGCATGCACACATGTGTTAATGTGTATTTTCCACACCTTTGGTGCTTATCACATCCTGTCTTACATTATCGTCTTATTAACAGACTATGTTTTTCTCATCTGGAACACTTTGATGAGGCAAACTGCTATGCTGAAGAGGCATGTGTGGCAAAGAACTGAGACCAGCCTTAAGACAAAAGCCAGCTAATATCGGAAGAACCAGAACCCTCAGTCCAACCCATGAGGAACTGAATTCTTCCAAAAAGCACTTGAAGGTAGAAGTGTATTCTACCTAGTTGAGTCTTTAGATGAGACCTCAGCTTTGGCCAACACCTTGATCGTGACAGATACTGAAGCAGGGGACCCAGCTGGACATACCTGGTCTCTTGACCCACAGAAACTGTGAGATTATAAACATGTTTCAAGTTGCTAAACTTAGTCAATTATTTGTTCTATAGCAATAAATAATACACCTGGGCTGGTTGGAGGAGGAAAGACAGACATCAAAATATCACTTTTAAAATTGAGCAAAGGAAACAAGCCAGAAATACATAGGTTAGTGTTGATAAAAGGTCTTGTAATAAATGTACTACATGTTTATTTGTATCTCATGCAGTAAATGCGGTAAATTAGAGGAGAAACACAAAGAGAAACTGCAGTTACTAGCAAGCTTTTCCTAGGTGAAACATCCCCCCACCCCAATGCATGACAAATGTTTTCCATGATATGTAAATAAGAGCAAAGAGTTTACTTGCTAAACGTGCTTTCTGTTCTCTTGTATTAAACAAAGAATCAAGATACCTTTAGGGAACTTATAATTCAATCAAAGGAAAAACCAGACAGAATATTTTTACTCCCTTCCTGCCCATAGTCCTCTCAAATCTTCTCAGTTATTTCTTGCTTTAATCATTTTCTCCTTGTAATGTTTCCTCATTAGGCAAATGTGAGTGCGACATGTAAGAATTAAAAAGAGGAGCATTTCTTGCCTTACACCCAGTTTAATTTTCCATACACTGCCTCAGAATATAGATAGAGCCTATTAACTTCTATAAAGAACTGCAGCTCAGCAAAAATATTTGCCTTATGGAAATAGTGCCATGCAGCTGAAAATATCTGTCATGTGGAAACTGATTTGCCTTAATTCAATAGAGGTTTTGTGCCGAAGAATAAGGAACAAAAACTTAGAAGCTAGAAAACATTCAAATTTGAATTTTGCTTCAATAGTGTACAAACTGTTTCACTTTTGTTCTTAAATTTCATTGAATCTGTTTTCTTAGTTGTAAAACAGAGGTAACATCTATCTCAGTGTGGTTTTGATAAATAAAGTAATGAATACAATGTCCTTGAGACCTCTTAATAGTTTATCAAATATTAATTGCCTTCTCTCAGCCTCCTCCCTGTACCTGCCACTCACCACACACACACTGGCAAACATACATTAATGATTCTCTTTAATTATCTGCTTTTTCAAATTTAAGTATAATTGACATTCAACATTTGTATATATTGTGAAATGATCACCACAAGTCTATTTACCATCTGTCTCCATACAAAGTTACAATTTTTTTCTTGTGTTGAGAACATTTAAGATTTGCTTTCTTAGCAACTTTCAAATTTGCAACACAATATTATTGACTATAGTCACTGCTAAACATTATATCCCCATGCTTTATTTGTTTCATAACTGGAAGTTTGTATCCCTTTCACCCATTTTGCCCAGTCCCTAACACCTCTCCCTTCTGGTAACCACCGATCTGTTCTCTATAAGATTGGTTTGGTTTTGTTTGCTCTGCTTTATAGATTCCACATATAAATAAAATCATGCAATATTTGTCTTTCTCTGGCTTATTTCACAGGTTAATACCCTCAAAGTTCATCCATGTTGTCACAAATAGCAAGATTTCATTTTTTTTAGATCTGGGTAATTTGTATAAAACCACAAAAGATCATGACTAGCCAAAGAAATCCTGAGAAAGAATGAAGCTGGAAACATCACACTCCCTAATTTCAAACTATATCACAAAGCTATAGTAATCAAAACAGTATGGTATTGGCATAAATACAGACACATAGATCAATGAAACAGAACAGGAAGTCCAGAAATAAATGTATCTGTATGGTCAATTAATTCACAAAAAAGGAGGCAAAATATATAATGGGGAAAAGGGCAGTCTCTTCAATAAATGGTGCTGGGAAAACTAGACAGCCATATGCAAAAGAATGAAATGGGATCACTATCTTATACCATACAGAAAAATGAAATCAAAATGGATTAAGGACTTGAACATAAGACCTGAAACCATAAAACTCCTATGAGAAAATATAGGCAGTAAGCTCCTTGACATCAATCTTGCCACTGATATTTTGACTGCAATAGCAACAAAAGCAAAAATAAATAGGACTACATCAAAATAAAAAGCTTCTTCATAGTGAAGGATACTGTCAACAAAGTGAAAAGCAACTTACTGAATGGGAGAAAACATTTGTAAATCATATATCTACCATTTTCTGCAGTTGATTGTTTTTCTGAGAAAATTATGGAATATTTTGCTGTTATAAGAGAACTGATCATTGTATAGCATAGTTAAGTCAACGGTTCATAAAAACATTTCAGCTTCTTTCTGGTACTGTGGCCTGAGTTTCTTATTTCCCTATGAAGGCAAGTGGAATTTTAATGTGAGTTTGTGGTTTCTACTTTAAGACACTTTGATGAACTATAGTTCATCTTTGAAACACTCAGATGAAGCTGTTCATCAAGTTGAATGAGTCTGTGGTTCCAGTTATGTTAGATTTCAGAGATAAAAAAAAATTTTGTTATGTTTATAGAAAGCTCAGATACATATTTACATTTGTTTTTTTTTCTTCATGTTTGAAAATATTCCAGCTCTAAGGAGTTTCCTGATCAATAATTGAGTTGCAGGCTGTCCATGCTCAGGATTAGTAAATTGGCATTTGTGTGTTCCTTGCAAGAAAGATACATATTTGCCATTTTTCTATAAGAGCATGCTAAAAAATTCAGTATTTGGGTGGTCATTATTTTTTTGTGTTAGAATAATTGTTCTACTTTCTCTTGCTATTAAGTTAGTATATTAACCTTGAAGAAGGAAGTGATTTTAATTTCATCTTAGACTCGATGTCATGCTATTTACCCCATGGCTCAAATGATCTTTGAAATTGGATGACTAGAGCCCAGTTTTTAGTCTGTGTGTGTTGCCTAATATAACTAATTTTTCATTATTTGTTATTTTTTAATTAAATTTTGGAACATACTTCAATGTTAGCTTGACCATTCTGACAGTGGAACACCACTACTCTCTAATCTGTATCTAGTTGAATGGGGGTCCTAGACAACAGACTACATCTTAAACCATAATAGTAGGCAATATATGTCCATGCTTTTTAAGTTATTTGCAATGAGATATTAAGGAGGCTGATATCTTAGATTTAGTCAACAGGAATCCAAATGTATATTATTGTCTGTAGCTCAGAAAAACTCAAAATGCAGGTGTCTTGTCACTTGGAGTCAGGAAGAATTGTTAATAACTAGGTGGGAAATCTCTAATATTTACCTGAAAAATGTTTTTACTATAAGCCCTACAAATTCCAGATCACTAAGAGTTCCAGGCCTTAGTAGGCTATTTTCTAAGTGATGTTAAGTCAGGGCCCTATCTTAGTTTTGCTTCCCCCCAAAACACTGCAGACACAAGGACTCACATGCAGGAAGGTCATTTGGGATGTGAATGTGTCAGTGTCAGAAAAGCAAGTGAAGGGGTGCATTAACAAGGTTTCTGCTGTAGGTAAGGAGCCCTCAAGTCTGCAGGACCTCTGAGAACTATACAGAATGCCACCTACAATTGCTTGCCTGATAGGAAGCTGTAACAATTTTCCCATCTCTGATCCCCAATTGCTCAAGGATCATCTTTGGGAAGATTAACAACTCAGCACTTCTGGAATTTTCTAGCATGCAGGGGAAGCAATAGCCCCTGTTATCAGACAAGACCCTGAGGCAAAAGGAGAAAAGATGGATGGTGCAACTCAAGATGGGATATTGACAGCACAGATGAATGTAAGCCCCTCAGAATTACAACTGAACTGGGACTACATCATGGACTGGGATGCGCATGCCAAAGCTATCTTATAATTATTGATTAGATATTTCCTTTGAATGTTTTTTTTTTGCCAATTTTTAAAATATCTTTCTTGTGAAAGAATGATTTTTCCCCTTAATCAAAGAGTTCAAAAGGTGAGTGCTCTTATAAAAAAAATCAGATACCTCATCATATTATTATGGAAGTGGCTATCAGAAACTTCAGTCATGGTAAATAATATGAAGATACTTGGTTCTCAAGAAATGAGAAAAGAGCATTTACAGCTAAGTCTGGTTCACTTCATTTTTCTCAGCCACTTGATCAGTAATACCACTTTCACATTGGCAGATAATTATTATAGCTGAATTCCAAGCTATAAACAGATATAGACATTATAGACATTGTTTAAATTATCAACTGCTATATGAAAAACTCCCGAAACTCAGTGGCTTAAAACAAACATTGTGTTATATCTCAAGATTTTGTGGATTAGGAATCCAGGCAGAGCACAGCTGGGGTGATTCTTCTGCATCAATTAAAGTCATTTGGTGCTATTTAGCTGGTTGATATGCTGGCTCAAGGGTAAGGGTCTAAGATGGTTTCAAATAAATGTATGACACCTTGGTGAAGATGGCTGCAAGTCTGTATTAAGCTGTGACTGCCAAACAGAGAACCTGTCTGTGGCTTCTCTTCCTTGGTACTCTCATGATAATTAGATTTCTAACAAAGCCTCTCAGGGCTCTCAGAGAGAGTAATCCCAGAGGCCTGGGTGGAACCTGGAAGCTCTTAAAATCTGACCTTGGTAGTACCAGAATGTCACTTCTGTCACATACTATTAGTCAAGCATGTCATTAATCCAGCCCAGCTACAAAGAGGAGAATTAGACTTTACTCTTTAATGCAAGTAGTAGTAAAGAATTTACAGTCATCTTTAAACTACCAGAGCTGTGATATTATATCTTGATTTTAAATCAGTATTTTGAAGGGGTTTTATGAGAGCTGTGGAGCTTCACTTCGTTGCACTAAAGTCTCTTCTCTTAATGCTCCTTAAAAGGCAAGAAACTAAATCCTATTTTGTCTGCCAGTCTCAGAAGGAAAGAGTGGTCAAAGACTATATAAACAGAATTTTGAAAAATAGATAGAAATTCAGCTAAGATTTATTATAGTACTAGAAACATTGGAACGTAGTTTATTAGTTAAGCTCATACCTTGAAATAATATATAGTAAAACACCCTTTTTTAACAAGATGCACTATATGAAAACAACTGATCCAACTATTTGCAAATTCCATAAGGAGTTTATTCCCATCTAGAACCAAGCATAGCCACATATTTTAACTACCTGTTATTGATTGCATGTTCTAAGGTGTCATATTATTTTCAGAAAAGTATCCTTTGCTGAATTAGCAGCACTATAATCTTCCTATTGCAACAATTTCCCAGTTAATAGTTAATAAATCCAACCTCGGTAGGGGTTGCTTCCTCTCAGGTTTACTCTTAGAGTTTATCTTATTTGCAGCTTTTAGAGTAAGTGAGACTATCTTCCATTTCTCCTGTATCATGCAGGAATGTGCTCAGCATCTGTATGCTTACTTGGATTGCAATGAATTCCAGAGGGCTGTGTGTTTGCCTTAGCACTCTCAAAAGCACAACTTAAACAAAGATAACAGTCACAGAGTCAGCGGGATTGAGGAGAAAAAGACTGCATTTGCAGCCTTGGGGCACTTCTACTGATTGCCAATTCTCTCTCACTATTGAATTAACAGAAGAGCAGCTTTCCCTCCAGAGGCTTCAATGTGGAGGTCTAGATCTTTCCTTTTATTTCAATGCTTTTGTCTCAGAGAGCTAGCAGTGGAATCACCAACCAAATTCTTAATGAGATGGACTAAACTCTGAACCCAACGTCAAGTTTTCATGTAGAAATAATTTAACTATAGATTCCCCTCATGATCACATTCAGTGCTCCTATCACCTGTTTTCTAGCCTCACCTCTACCTAGGTAGGTATCTGTCCTGTCCAGCTAAAGGACTTGTCATCTAGTGTTCCCATATGAAAGTATGATATAGCATAAGAATTTTTCCTGATTTCTCTTTCTCTAATATTCCCCATGATTCTAATCTAAGAATTATTATATCAATCATTCTAAAGGAAAATTAAAGCTTGTAAAGTAGGAAGAAACACATAGCCTGACTTTTGTTTTCCTAATTTATAGCTTTATGCTCCATGTCCCTAGGTCTTTCCGTCATCCACACTCCCTTTTACTGTTTCCACTTCCTGGACCACTTCACTATCTCTGTCATGAAGATCCAACTTAAAAGCCATCTTCAGAAAGTCATCCCTCATTCTCCAACTAAGATGATGATTCTTACCTTCTCTGAAACTCCATTATGAATTATTTACACATTCATTGCATTAAGTATTTTTGTCTGTTTCATAATACAGATATTTTGATTTACTCTTCCCTTCTTCACCACTGCATGCACTGTTGAATGCTCGTTGGACAAGCAATTTATTTTATTTTAAAGTGAATTTTTCTCTTATTAGTTTTATGTGAAAAGTAATGTAACCAATGTACTTGGTAAAGAGTATAAACAGAACCAAAAAGATATATAGTGAACTTTAACTGCCACGTAATTACTATTAATGATCTCTTGTTTATACTTCTAAGAAATTGTACCACATATACTAATGTGTTTCACCTTTATATACATATCCTTTAAAAAACATATGTGAGAATAGATACTGTTCTATGAAATAAGTTTTTTCTAATTAACAATTTAGAATTTAGAGTTTCTTCCACACCAACAAATATTGATCCATTTATTTTCAACAGGTGTATAATATTGTATAAACTATAAATTATTTAAATACTTCCTGTTAACCAAATTTAGGTTATTTCCAGTCTTCTGCCATAAATCATAATGCAAAGTTATTTTATATATATTTATGCACATATGTGAGTATATCTATAATGGTTTCTAGAAGAGGAATAAAGGGAATCATATATTGTCAAATTGCCCTCCAAAGAAGGTGACTCAGTTTATATTAAAAGTCTATAATTTCTTATCTACATGTTACAAGTACAAAGAGTTTGGCCCAAAACCATTTGGAGGGAAACCTGACCAAAACAAAGTGGAGGTTATTTGTCTTTATGTTGTAGCCTTATTCTGGCTTACATTTATTTCATTGTTTTCAAACTAGACTATGCCATATGATATGGCCACGGGAGAGCCACATGACTAATACTTGAGGGAGGGCTCAAGTTTCTGAGAACTGATCGTAGGCAAGAGAATGGTGACCTCAATCCTATAGCTTCAAGGACTTGAATTCCACCAATAACCCGGATAAACTTGGAAGAGGACCCTGAATGTAGTCACCTTGGCCTCTGCCTTAATTATGTCCTATGAGATAATGAACAGAAACTAAGCTACCCTCTACCTAGACTTCTTATCCAGGTAAATAGTGTGTGGTAACAGTTATACAGCAACAGTAAACTACTACAGGCTAAGGGACAAGCAAAGGTAATACAACTTAACATTTATGAGCACAGGTTATAAAATGAAGACTAGGATCCATCCTTAGCATCCCTACTTTCATATTTCTATGACTTTAGATAATATCTCTTACCTCAATTTCTTCAACTGTAAATCAGGCATACAGTACTTATACTCAATGATTGCTATGAGCATCAATGAACTAACACAGGTTGCATATTTAACACAATACTTAACATAGTATGAGAGTTTAATTGCAGCAATGGATATTATGTTTAAAAATTCTTCATTTTTGGATTGTGAACATCCACAGTCCAGGCTAGGCTAACTCCACAGGGTGTGTGGACAGATCTAAGAGCAATTATGCATGTGAAGAAATGATTTTCTTCGGAATATAGGAGAGTAAACATCATATTTTCCTTATTATATCTCCAATTTTAAGTACTCCAGAGTTGAGATTTGGTGAATACTGCTAAATAAATCATAAATTACACTTGAAATGTCTTGATAACAATGGATTTACGATAAGTTAGGACATTATGCACCCCAAGGACATGTGTAGTCTCTAAGAAAATGGATGTTCCTATAATCAAATTGATTTTCCTTACTCTGGGCTTGGTTTGTCTCATGAAAAATGTACTGGAGTCTGGTCCATATGTGAGAGATTTAGTGGTCAGTGTCAAGGACATAGGCTTGAATGCCATGTTAAAGAAGTCAGTCTTTATCTTGAATATAATTACAAGTCATTAAAAAACTTCTAAGAGAAAGACGGTAGAATTACCTACCCATGTAATAACTTGCCAAACTGGGCACAGAAATTTGAAGCTTATCCCAAGGAGTGTAATAAATTTTGCTTCCTGCTCCAACTCTTAGGTTGGCTATGTAACTTTTTTGAGCCATGGAACAGCAGAAAATCTGACATAGGGAAAGGCCTGAAAAGAGTTTGTATGTTGGAATTCTGCCTCTTGCTATTCTTGGAAACCATGCCCCATATGTAAAAGTCCACATTAGATAAGAGGATGATGAGAAACCTATTGGAAAATAGCTTTCAAAGTTGAAATCCTTCTAAACTAGCCGTGCCCCATGTAACCTCATATCTGATGTAAATGTGAGCCCAGTGGAGTCTAGATGTCTCTAGAACATTTTTCTCAATCCAAATTATTTTGGGAAGTAAGAAGGATTTTTTAAATGTACACATTGAATCATAAAATATCTTTTGTAACAAGAAAAATAACAAAGTATATGTATCTTCTCTCTCTGTACATTTGGGTTATCAGAAATTTTGAAATACTACTATGTGACTAATGCTCTTATTTTAACTAATTTTATGATTTATGATTTGAGAAATTTCTAGCATTAAATTTTTCATTAAAATGAAAGTTCTGAAATCAAAGATCTGTGCTTTTACCTTAAGAAGCTAGAAGAGAAAATTAACCATTATCTTAAATGTGGAGAAAATAAAGAGCAGAAGTCTAAATTAAATAGAAAACTTATGAATAATGGTCAAGATAAACTAAATGTTGGTTTTCTCTGAGGTCAAATTCGTAAAATCCTCTCTAAAACCAAAGTCCATGAGTTTCGTACCTATATTTTCTTCTATGCAATTTATTGTTTCAGGTCTTATATTTAGGTCTTTGATCTATTTTGAGTTAATTTTGGTGTATGGTGACAGCACTCTAGGTTCATTCTTTTGCATGTGGCTTTACAATTTTCCCAAGACCATTTATGAAAGAGGCTTTCCTTTCTCTATCGTATATACCTCAAAGGCAAATGAAGTAAAAGTAAAAATAAATGAATGAGACTGTATCAAACTAAAAAGATTCTACACAGCAAAAGAAACCATCAGCAAAACAAAGAGGCAACCAACTCAATGGGAAAAGATATTTGCAAACAATGCCTCCGATAAGAAGCTAATATCCAAAATATATTTTAAAAAACTCATACTATTCAACAAAAAATCAATCTAATTAAAAAATGGGCTGAGGACTTGAACAGACACTTCTCTCAAGAAGGCATACAAATGGCCGACAGACATATGAAAAGATGCTCAACTTCACTAGCTATTAGGGAAATGCAAATCAAAACCACAGTGAGATACTACCTCACACCTGTTTGAATGACTTTCATCGACAGGACAAGTAATAACAAGAGTTGGAGAGGTTGTGAGGTAAACAGAATTCTCATATATTGCTGGTAGGAAGGTAAATTGGTGCAGCCACTATGAAAAACAGTATAAAGTTAACACAAAAAATTAAGAATAGAATTATCTTATGACCCAGCAATTCCTCTTCTGGGTATCTATCTCAAAAATTTGAAAACATTTATTTGTAAAGATATATGTCCCTCTATATTCATTGCAGCATTATCCATGGTGGTCAAGATATTTAAACAACTGATGTGTCCTACAGCATATGATTGAATAAAGAAGCTGTGGTACATAAATACAATGGAATATTACTTGGGCATGAGAAAAAATAAAATACTACCATTTACAACAACATGGATGGATCTTGAGATATCATGCTAAGCGAAATACATTAGAAACAGTTGAGAATTATATGATTTCACTCACATGTGGGATATAAAACTGAAAGCAACAAATGAACAAGACAAACTCATAGATACAGAAGACTTTAGTAGTTACCAGAGGAAAAAGGAGGAGGGGCAAAATAGATAAGGGTCAAAGGGGTCAAATATATGGTGGCAGGAGATTTGACTTTGGGTGGTAAACGCACAGTGCAATCAACAATGATGTTTTATTGAATTTTACACTTGAAGCCTATATAATTTTATTAACCAATGTCACCCCAATAAATTTAATTTTAAAAATGATGGTTTTCTCAAAGGATCAAAAATATTGAGAAACCTCTAGACAGATAAAGAAAAAAAAAAAAAA
>CM053502.1:96524785-96565925 GCA_028627145.1 Eidolon dupreanum | reverse complement strand
ATCTGTATGTAGTAATAAAAGATGTGTAAAACTGGGGATGGTAACTTGAGAACAAACTAGTACCATTGAGTCGTGGGTTTGTGCCTAGACTTGTTCCAGGGCCCAAGTCCTTAGGACCCCACATCCCATGGAAGTCCAGGAAATACAGTCTATTTTTAGGCAGAGAAACTTGACACATTAGTCATAGTTCCAGGGCAAAAACTAAACAAGTGGGAAACCCAATTGGGGTCTCATAGCCACTTAATTTTAGAGACTCTACAGTAGTCTATTGAATGTAGAAAAATAGGTAAATGTAAAAGTGATACTGCATTCATGCCATTTTTTTTAACTTAAAGACTGATCCTTAAAAAGATATTATTTGGGCATACAAAATTAGCAAATATGTCTATGTCTCATATATATCCATATTGATACAGATACCTAAAATCTATGTCATCTACATCTAGCTATATCTGGACAGATTTATAGATGTCCAAATTAGCATCTGAACATTACTCAAAATACTCCTGTATGGGAATTATAATATTTTTATTAAATCAGAATCCATCTGATTCTGAGGCCTCATCCCTCAGACATGGTGGGGAAATTCAGTCTCGGACACTCGGAATCCTGTGGGTCTTAACATAGAGCACATTCTTCGGTGTCACCCACATTCCCAAGTGGGTCTTCAGTCCATGAAAATTACCTAAGACTCCTTTTGCCTGGATCAAAGAGTTTCGCCCAGGGAATCATTTCTCAGCGTGGTTTGGAATCTTATGTTTGGGGTCTCTTTCCTTCTAGCGTCACAAGACCATTAGTTTGTGTAGTCCACCAAGTGTACAAGGCTCTAGTTGGTGAGCAGATGTAGTAGGGGGCATTCTTGTGCTGGTAGACCTCCTGACCCTCCCAGTTTAAGAAAATTGATCTCATTTTTTAGCCTGGGTTTCATCACGTGTTCAGTTAGCAACTCGGTCAAAACAAAACCACTCTGAAAGTGTAGCATTCTGCAAAACAGAGCCAACAATTCAGGTTTCCTGAGGCAATCTCTATATTTCACTTCATATCTCAAGATTTTGCTGAGGCAAGGGGTCTCAAATAATTGGCTAGCTTCAAGTGAAGGGTGGAGATATAAGGATACAGAAATGAGTAAACCCTAATGAGAGTCTAAACAAATTGTTACCGCTAAAGCCACAAATATAAAGAATATTAATTTGCACTAGCAAAACCAACTGTAATTTATGGAAGTTCTATATGCTTTGATAACCCAGATTCTCTTGTCCTTCCATGATTATATTGCACTTATCTCTTGCCATTGTTATTGTTTTTAATGTTTTATTTTGTTTGGGTTTGATTTGGTTTAATCATATGCTCTTCTTATCTAATGCAGCCCTGGGTTAACTCTTAGGGTCAGTTCAAATTTATTTTTTCTGGGGAGAGGGAGAGTAATTTAAATGCATTGCTGAGAATTCTTTCTCAAAAGAGCTATTTTAAGATTCTGTAGCTCTAGCTTGCACAAACTCGTAGAAATGCTGAATTTAAGATCTGGTCAGCTTCAGAAGTGACGCTATGGCTCTGGTTGTTGACTGTTCTCTGGGCACTCTGAAGTGTGAAGACAGCTGGAGTTGCAGCCCACATTGGCTATAAAGGACATCAGTTTCAATGTTGAACAGACCCTAATTTTTCTTTAAACAATATCAGTCTCCTATCCTCTTGGCTATTGCCATTAGTCATTTTACAATGTAACTATTGTATTGTCCATTCTTGTGTACAAAGTTTTTTGAAGAATGCTAAAATTTCTTAACAGTATACCCACCCATATCTAAATGTACTTTTTAAAGATACAAAACTGATAATGTTCACTTAGTAACCAGATACCAGGCTTATGTCCTTGGAACTCCTTGAGTTACATAGAATGACTTTGTGTCTTACTTTCATAGAACACCCATTCTCTGTTCTAAGTAGAAGTTTACAGCAAGAGAGAGACTGAGGTTAGAGTGACAAATCTGCCAAGTGTCCTTTGAGTTCTTCTTCAATTTTCTGACTCCCTTTAATATTATATTTTACAATTCAGTTAGCAATTGTAAGTACGTTTCTATATATGTTATATATTTTGCATAAAGCCTTTTTTGAGGGAAAATGTAAATGAGATTGAAATGTTAACATATATTTATTTAATCAATGAATTTCATAATAAATTACCTCAGTGAGAAATACTTCAAACTTAAATAAAAGTTTAAGGTTTGGGAAAATTTTTTATTGCAGAGCTTTTATTAAGAGCTACTTAAATCTGCCAGCCTAATGCAAGGTAACTTTCATATCAAAAAAAAAACAAAAAACATAATCTGTGTATATAATGTTAGGATTCATAATTAGTACTTGGTTCGTTCATTGTCTCCAAGTAAAGAAGTATGCAATTCTTGATAAGCAGAAAGTGATGCTATATAATATCATTCAGATTTTTCAAGGTAAGAATTTAAGATAGAAGAGTGTTATGGAATTCAAGTTTATTTTTAATATTGTGAAACAGTGAATTAAAAGGTTAATGAAAATGCATTTTATCATTAAATTTAAAGATAATATAAGCATTTTGTTTTCTATTTATAAAATTAAGCAAATCTTTCCTAGCTTTCACTGCCATATGTAATGATGTCATCTGTAGGCACAGTCTTCATTTCAACATATATCATGAAGGTAACAGAGACTACTTTAGGCCATTAAATGTATTTTAACAGTAAGAAATGGCACTTGTATGATTAGTTTAAACTGTATAAATGGCTATGTCTTTATGAATTTAAGTCTACATTAACACCTAGGTGTATCTGGTCAAACTGTTTTCACTATCATGTAAATGCTAATAAGCTAATAAAATGTGTTACCAGTTTCATCACAAGATAAGTAGCTATACTTGAAGTTGAAATTTTTAACCAAACAAGGGAAGGAATTACCAAATAGAATTGGTATCCTTACCTATGTAGTATTATAAAAGAATAGTTCACAGCTGTTCCTGTCCATAAAAGTTTAACTAATCCATATTATAGAATTTATGTGGAGCAATGGGCTTCACCCAATCTAAAAATCTACCTCTTATATCTGTCCTTTATTTTATGGTAATTCCACTGATTCTTGAAATTTTATATCTTAGCAACCACCTCGTAGAAGTGTTAATACCTGGTAATAGTAGCATTTGAAAAACTTCATTGGGAACACTTAAGCAAATAAGACCAGAGACAGACTGTAAATAAAGAATAAATACAGGGTAAGCCCCTGGAGACACAGGATGATGTGGTTTAGAAATGAAGGAAGCTAAAGAGGTCTCTGAAGGAAAGATAGCGAGCAATATTAAAGATCAAATTCTGATTATCTCCAAATTTTTCCTTAGATAACTCTTTAGAAAGTATTCAATCTTTCTAAATTGATAGATTGAACCTATATTAAATAAGTGTAAATAAGTGAGTTTTTTAAATGTAGAATCTTCTTTATTCTTTATGAATATATTTTATGACTATTCTAATTCACAATACTAGTATCAAGGAGTTAAATTTGTTGCTGTATTGCTCAATATTTACACAATTGTAGCACTTTCCTTGTTAAAAAGAGATGTACTTCAGAGATAGAGTCTCAAAATGCTTCACAAATTTTAAGGTAAAAAGTGAAATGAAATTTCAAAACTGTTTTTGGTATGTGCCTTTCCATGAGGCTACTTTTACTTATGAATAAGAAGGCCATGCATATCACAGTAGAGGAAGGGAAATAAATGTACTGTGGAAAGAGAGACTGTTGTCTCCTGTAGAAAGGTAAGTGTGAAGTGGGGACCTAGATTTTTAAGAAAAAGTTGTAAAAAAAGAGTTATGTTTTGAAAGTTTCTTTCGTAAAAGAAATACCCCACATCTTGGAGGAGATAATCACTCAGGAGAAAGCCTGTCTAGAAACCAGGAAAGAAAACAGGGAAATGAAGTTGAGCCAGGTCTCTGGAAATGATTTGCCTCTAGGAAGTGACTTCATCAGAAACCAAGAGAGCTATAACCCAAGATCTCAGGAATGATGGTGTGATATGAAAGCATAAAAACCCACATATGGAACCATTCTATAAAGAGTGTAGGCATTCATCCACAAGACTGTGCAGAACTGAACATGTCAATAGTAAAAACAGCAAGAGTATGCTAATCTCATCCTGTTGTCTCTTGTGTATTTTTGGAGGAGTAATATTGGACAGGAAGTAAGCCTCTGGGTTTCTTGGGAAATTCAAAATGTGTGTAAGAAGGGAAGTTGGTAATTGAATATCACAATCTCAGGTGAATGTCCCTCACCTTCCAATTTTAACTGATTCACATCATTCCTTCAAAATACTTCCCCACCTTACTATTTCAGAAGTCATGTCTTCTACTTCAGGTCTTTTAACCATCTTTTTTAATATAATAAAGATCTATGAATAAATAAGCCAATTAAATTTTCCATTTATTGGACATTCCAGATAACTAAAAAGCAAAGTATTTACAAATCCTTCTGTTACCACAAATACATTAAAAACCAGCAATTCAAAATTAATGAGATATTTTATTCTATGTTTGACATCATATCAGATGTTTTTTGTTTATGCACTTTTTCATTTTACTAACCATTGTCCTCTACTTGATTTTTTTTTTAATGGAACCCTCCCTCAGTAGATATTACCTCTAGATAAGAGTAATTTACAGAAGATGCGTTGGAGAACCTCATAATATGACACTAAGAACTCAATACTATTTTTGCAAAGACCCCATAAAACTCTAATACATGAGACATGCAAGCTCTAAAATGGAATATCAAAATCTTTTTACCATCTAATCCTAAGAAATAATTTCCAACGCTTGACCACAGTTGCTGCAATCTTAACTCTGTTTGATGGATACAATTAAAGCAAATGGTGCTGATTCTCTACACCCATTGTCTGAACAGCAGAAGTAGAAAGGGCTGACTTTTGTCAGGGCAGGACTCACTAGATGCACTGATAGCCCATCCTGGGCAAGTGAAAAAAACAATATTTAGCACTAGAATAGCAAAAGCAAGCAAAATATGCCACCACTACTTTGTACTTCCATCTCAGTATTTATCACTAGCACAAGCCCTGGCCTTAGAAGCTATGTCAACATAGCAATTCAGATAGCCACTATAAACTGATAATAGAAAACCCAACTTAAGTCCATTTGTCCTCTTAGAATAGCTTGTTTTTAAAAACTGTGATTCAGCCTTAATTCCACAGGACACTCTAAGGATGGTGACTCACTGTAACTCTTAGCCATCTCTGAATTTCAGATTTGGGGCTTTTTATTCTGAACTTTAATCTCTTGGCACCGATTCTGCTTTGGCAATTCTTACTCCTGGCCATTACCTGTTTATATACCCTTTCAGTAGAGATTGTGGTATTTTACCTTTGAAAGAAACAACTTACATATTCAAAATGTGTCTAAATATTAAAATTAATGTTTATTATAAAAAGAAAGATAATACTTAATCTAGTAATAAATTCATGATTTATTCTACAGTTTATCTCCCTAGAGTAGAATTTTCTTTTACGTGTCAGATATCATTGGATCTTTCTTTTTAAACTACCTTTTAAAAGTCTAATTTAATTCAGTCTTATAGGAAAATTCTAAAATATCTTTTCAACTTTTAATGTGCCTCTGGGAAACTACAGAAATTAAGACTGGAGGAGGAAATCTTTTTTTATAAATAAGTATCTAAAATAAATCTAACTCATTTATCTATGATGACCCTAACACACCATGCCTATAGACATTCCGCTTTGAAATCCAAGGAGATTTTGAAATAGAAGACTATAAACCCACAATTTCTGTTATATCAGCTGCATGACTCCCTCATCATGTAAGTCAGGGAAACCTAGCTCAGAGAAAAACTTCCACATTTTGTAGGTCACATTTCACTAGACTCATCCCAACTCTTCAACCCGATTTTTTTCCCATTATCCCATTTACCCACACATATATTCTGAAGATTGTTTATAAAAGGAACACTTCCTAACTTCAAAAGTTACTATAAAGCTACTGTAATCCAGACAGTGTAGTATTGGCAAAATAAAATAGATCAATGGAATGGAACAGAGAGCCCAGAAATAGACCCCATAAATATAATCAAGTGATATTTGGCAAAGAAACTAAGCAATACAAAGGAGCCAAGTTAGACTCTTCAACAAGTGGCACTGGAACAACTGGACATCTGTAAGAAAAACAATGAATTTAGATATAGACCTTACATCCTTCATAAAAATTAGCTCAAACGTGTTGGTTGAAAAGCCTATTCTCCAGCTGATCAGACTTTAGATATTCAAAAAAAGTTTTTCTTAATGAGAAATCTTCACCTATTCTGGACATCATTTTATAGGGGCTTGAAGTTTTCCTATGTTGTCCCGATAAAAGCATTTGAAAGAGGGCAGTGAGTTGTTAAACCAGCTCTTAGCACTGGGCATTGCTGCAGAGACATCAGTGTCCTTCAGTTTCTATTGCCAAAGTATGATATAAGCAATTTGACACCATCATTTGCAAAGGAGGCATACAATGTGGTGTCCTGGCTATACTACTGCTTACTTATGCTGCTGCTTAGGACACCTTTAAAGTCAGTCCAGATAACAATTGCTGGTATTCCCAATCCTGCGTTATCTAACTCCAGTTTAACTAGTAGTACTAATCAACGAAGAGAAAAATGAACTCAAGATGATGTGATTAGCTTCTAGCACTGTTTGAGGAATCTGCTTAGATGTTAATACTTAAGTTTTCTTCCAACAATTTTTGTTATTGTAAGTGGCCATTTGCTGATCCTTTACTCTTTTGTCTAAAAAGCTAGAATACAAAGAGTTATAAATATCTTTAAACACATCTTTGAGTTTTTAGAGAGTGACTTGATCAGTACTTTTGAAGGAAGCATTAAAATGGCAGTCAGACATCTGTGCTTCACCCTGGTTATATTATAAATTTAGGTCTACAGTCTGACCTCATCTTTGGGTCTCTTTTTGCTTTTTCTGTTTTCTTTCAGGTGAAACAATTTCCTTATGTTTTTTTCTGCCTTCAAAAATTCTACAAGTTTATGACTGGTTATAAAATTAACACTTCAGATGAGATTTTTTTAAAAAATGAGGCTGTTAAAAATGTAGGCACATTCAATTATTTTAAGGTTGACATAACTGCTCTACTGTTGATATCAAGAAAATCAGAAAAAAACAACCAATATTTAGGCTTCCTATCACATAAAGACTCATCTCTGTATCAGTTCAATTTTTGAATATGTATTAGTTAAAGTTCTTCAGTCTCAAGTAACAGAAACAGAAGCATCTCCCAGAACACAGTGGCAGGGAGTGCACCTGGACCCTGTATCCAGAGCCTTAGAACCATCAGATGTGTGGCAAACACAGCTGTGTTTCTAAGCAGTTCACCTACAGCTGTTAGCTTAAAGAACACGTTCAGAAGAGATTTGCCTTTCCCATCTTCCTTCAATTTAAAGTATTTTCTCCTGTTACACTTTCTCAATCCTCTTGGTACTTAAGAGAATTTCTATTACATACTTATTGTGCATCTATTTGAGTTCATCTCACTGTGAACTTAAGCTCTCAGAAGCATGAATCATAACCATTAGGTTTATTAATGTTTCCCAAGCAGCTAGCACAATGCCTATGTAAAGTAGGTTCTCAGTAAGTGGTCATTGAATGAATAGGGCCATGTGGTCCTTTTTCATCTTTACTACTCTCTGTATGGTCAGCCTCACTCTTCCCTCTACATGCAGACCTGCTTCCTTGTTTTTCCATATGTGGGGGTGTCGTTATGACCATTGATCATCTACCTATGAATCTTAATTCCCTTGAGCACATCACTGTAGAATAGAATGTGAGGGTTAGAAGTGCCCTATTTGGCTTCATTCAAATTGCTAATTAAAAATAAAAATATTCTCAGGACACAGTGAAAGAGATGTCAAGATCATAATATAAGCTCTTCTTAATAAAAACATAGTCTTTAAGCAGGGAGAAAATGATCATTCAGGCTCCTGTGACTAAAGAGCACTGATACATATCATTTTAAAACTTAATTTCTACTATGTTCTCAGCATTGGTGCTAGGTATTGTGAAGGATTTAAACAAAAGAAAATAAGGATATGAGAAAGTTCCTATTCTATGGAAGCTTAGATTAATTCTGAAGTCAAGCTCTACATAAATTAGAGTTACAAATTAAACAGGAAAACAGTCTTCTAGAATCTAAATAATTATGGATGTTTCCCTTTAAAAGATTTTTGATTTATAATGTCCAAGTTCTTGATAAGGTATGCCAACTATGTAAAAAAAGATTTATGCAAAGTATAGATATGAAAAATTAATGAAAAATTAATGTTTAAAATTTCCAAGAGAATATGTATTATTGGCCTTTCCATAATCATTCTTATATGTCATGTGTATAAAAAAAGAAACATTAGAAAATAAAAAAACAGAAGCCAATACAGTGGTTTTTGAGGTGGGGCAGAGAATGAGGTAGAAAGGAATACTGATATTTTTTATTAAGAGTATAACTCTTTGTACAAATGTGAATTAATTGACAAAGATTTGACATTGAACTAATTTTTCATTAGAAGACATGCCTATTACATTGAGTAAGTCTAGAAACAGCATTTGTTGTCCTAAACTTATTAGGAATAATTCTTATTTGCTAGACCAATCAAGAATTGTTTCTATGGATTGTGTAATAATCTAAGAAAACAGCATTGTTAAAAGCAAGTTATGATATTTACTATAAGAACAAGCAGCAAGTAGAGACCACTAATAAAACATATACATTGATTTTGCATTTCTTCCTGTGTTATCACAGTGTTATTTATGGTCTTTAAATGCTTCCTCTCAACTAAATTTAGCTACATACCATAAATTAGTCCTTTTACTCATTTTTTAAAGCCAATTAGCATAAGAAAGTTATCAGCCTTGTTTCAGTCTCTGACTTTTTCTCGGGAAAGATTTTTTTATTACTTGTCTCTTGGCACATTTAAGAATCAGGAAATATACTAATTATACCTAATGAAAAAAATTAAAGGAAGTTAGACAGTTTTGGAAAACATGGAGAAATAAATGTATGTAGACATCTTAGAGTGAGGTAGCACATGAATAATAGAAAACTGAAAGTATTGACATCTCCACATATTTGCTTCAGATGGGTAAGCTTTCAGCAACATGGATGAAACTGGAGGACATAAGTTAATTGAAATATACTAGACACAGAAAGAAAAAACACATAATCCAACTTATATATGTAATCTAAAAAAGGCAAATACATTAAAAGTGTAGAATCGTGGTTAACGAGGGCAGGGAGGTAAAGGAAACAGGGAGATGTTGGTCAAAAAGTCTGAAGTGACAGTTATGTAAGATAATAAGTCTAGAGACCTAATGTACAGCATGATAACTATAGTTAATAATACTGTTTTGAATACTAGAAATATACTAAGAACACTTCAGGTGCTCCCATCAAACGTATGCACAGACACACACACACACTGGTATCTATGAGAAGATGAATATGATAATTAGCTTGACTGTAATTATTTTATTATGCATATGTATATAAATCATGTTGTATACCTTAAATACACTCAATTTTTTAAAAATAAAATTTTAAAAATGGGGAAAAAGGTATAAGATAAAATTAAAAGAAATTTAAGAAAACTTATTTGCCTTCTTTAAGCTGTCAAATAAAAGTAAAAAATTTAATAGATTTTTTGTCAATTTCCAATTCAGTACATGTTTACCTTCTTACTAACATTTATCTTTAATTCTAGGGTGCTGTGTCAATACACTGAAGTGACCAAATTTTCTGACCAAAAATTCATATAGATATACCTGGAACTTCTTTTAAATTTTAAAGTTATGAATGAAGATATTGATGATATTAGAAAATGTCTATTAAAAAAGTACCAAAATTTAGAAGGTCATTCATTCGATCTAAATGAAAAGTAATGTTTCAAGAGTAGTACATAAATGCATCTAATATTGTCATTCTTTAGCATGATGTTTTTAAAATAACAGCTTTTGAAGTGGATGCTGATTTTTTGCCTGTAGATTAGTGATTTTTGGTTTTTACAAGATTAACAATATTATGGTATTTACAATAAATAGCAAATGTTGGCCACCTTTTGTGCAAGACATATATGTATCATCCATTTTCTTGAAAACAAATTTAGTATATAATTTCTCACTATGCACTTCTCTTTTAAACTCATTATGATCAAGTGTTAATCGCAAATGCAAACTAAAGGATTACCGAACAAAAAAATTATAAATTTATAACACACCAAAAAATGATAGAACTATAAGAAAGTTTGAACCACACAATAGACACTGGTGACAGAACTACTGTCACCGATAGCTCTATTTCCAACATACGCTTAATATGTACACCTAATCAATGATTTCCCATGCTTTCTACTCATCCCACAAACTAGCTTCAGGTGGCTTCATGTTTCTCTCAGGCAATAGCAATGGCCATGGCATAACTGGTTGGAAGACCTAGTGGCCAGCATAGACAGCAGGCTTGAATACTTCTCTAATATTATGCAAAAACAGAGTTAGTTGCCTCCAGTTGCTTGTATCTGAGAGCACTTAAATTTAGCAGCGGGCACTTTCCATGCTGTCCTTGAAAGAAAGGTGTTGAGTATGTTCTGTCTGGTCTGGAAAGGATCAGTAAGATAAATAGATTATTGCTACTTTAAGATTTAACCAGGTATCCAAACCACAAACTTTGTCCACTGCATGACTACTAGGTGAGACCATGGCAGATGTTACAAATATAAAGTAGAGCCCTATCAAACCCACCCCTCTGTATAGAAGGAGCTCAGGCACAAACCATGACTTGCCTAGGGAAACATATATATCATCACCCTAATGATAATCATGGGGAAGAATGCTGGCACTGAGTGGAGGCTAGAGTTGCTGAATCATATTCAGTGCATATAACTAGTAAAAGAACTTGACTTGCATATGAAAATATTTAGGGCACATGTAAAATAACAGAGAGGGGTTCTATTTTAGTCTGTTCAGGATGCTATAACAGAATACTATAGACTGGATGGCTTATAAAGAACAGAAATTTCTCAAAGTTCTAGAGCCTGGGAAGTCCAAGATCTAGATGCTGGCATACTTGATGTCTAGTGAGAATCTACTTCTCAGTTTGTAGATGGCTGTCTTCTCTCTGTGTGTCCTCATATGGCAGAACAAGGTAAGGGAGCTCTCTTAGGACTCTCTTTTAAGGGTGCTAATCTCATTCATGAGGGTTTCACTCTCATGAATTAATCACATCCCAAAGGCCTCACCTCCAAATGCCATCACGTTGAGGATTAGGTTTCAACATATGAATTTTGAGGGCACACAAACATTCAGTCTATAGTAAGCACCAGAGGAGTAGAAGGTGTGAATATCCCAGGGAATACGCCCTTGTCCAGCCATTCTTAATTTGTATGCAAAGCCACCTCCAGGGACTGCATATCAGTTATAGGACGTCATGTCAGATTTGATTCACATACTCACACTTGCTGAGATAAAACGGCCATTCTCCTTCCTATTCCCCAGGGAGTACTTTAAAGGTTATGAAACATTTTTAATAACGTCCTCAGAACACACAGCATCCTATTTATATTATCTCCTTTTCCTAGAAGGCTCCTCACTCTAAACTTCTGAGTATAGCTACAGCAGGTCCGGTTGTCCTTCTACCTATCACTCTCTAATAGAGACTGCATTTGGGGAGTCAAAATGATTTTCAGGTCCCCCAGTATTCTTTGTGCTGAATAAGAGGATAAAAAAGGTTTAATACCTACTGAGGTGGCCCCAAAAAAAGCATAAGTATCACAACTGGAGCCTCAAAGTGGATTTCAGGATATAAAACTCTTTCTCCTTTCAGCTCTTTTCTTAATCACCATGTCTTATTAAAAAATTCATGTCCATTTAAGTTCATGCTGATCCACGTTTCCTGCTTCTTTGTTTATTGCACAAGTTAAATAAGAGAACCCATGTTAAATATATATATATACACATATACATATGTATATGTGTGTGTGTGTGTATGTATGTGTATGTGTGTGTGTGTGTGTGTGTGTGTGTGTGTGTGTGTGTGTGTGTGTGTGTATATATAAAAAGAAACACAACTTGTGCTGATACAAGCATACACAGGGATCTTTTCATTTGCCAAGAGTACCTTCTGCCTTCTGGCACAGAAAATTATTTTACTTTAAAACAAATGAGTTCTGTTTTGACAAGAGTGAAACAAATGTTCATCATAAATCAGAGCAATGTGGGGGAAATATAACTGAACTATAGTATTTCTGGGGCCAAATCTAAGGTGCTAGAACCACTAGAGCTTTCCAGTACCCAGGGTGAGTCACTTTAAAAATGAGAGTTCCAGACCTTCGCCAGAAGGTAACCCAACAAATTTGGAAAGAACCTCAGAAAAGGATAAAGAGACAAAACAGGCAAGGGCAGTTTCGTTAGAGCGATTTAACAAAGATGCTATGAGGATAAAGAAACTTAGGGAATAAGTCAAGACTATAATTGTGTCTCTAAACCAAATACATACAAACACCCAAAGTAGATGTTCTTTTTGATCTGAGAACCTATAGTGAGAGGATCTGGCAAGAGAATTCTGGGAAGATAAGCCTACAAAGAGAACATAAGTAGTCACTAGAAAAAGAGCAAGAAAGAATGGAGAGTGCTGTTTCACTGAGTCCAAAGGATGGTAATGTTTCAAGGAGATGGAAGTGATCAGTAATGGCCAGTGCTTCCATGATGTAAAGAAAAATCAGAGCAAAGAAAAAAAAAAGTTAAGTCTAGCAGAATGGAGATCAAAGATCTCTTAGGGAGATTCAAGTAAAGCATATGTATTCTCACTATTTGATATAATCTAATAAGCTAAGTCATAAAAAGACAACAAGGAATAGTTATAAAGCATTGATTTTTATACCTTAAAGCTGTCTTTGAATTCTGTTTCGCCTCCTATCAGGTCTGTGATTTTTAAATAAATTTATAATCTACTATTCCAATTTTTATCTCTAAAATGATGATAATACAAGTCCTATCTGCAACACTTATTGACAGTATTAAATTAGATGACACATGTAATAGGTCAAGCACAGCACCGCAACCAATTAGAGTAGTTAAATATATTAAGTACAAACAATAATGGCAGATGTTAAAAATTGTTGGAAAAAAAGATTATTCATTTGGCAGCTGAATAACAAAATGGCTACTTGAAATATAGGTACTTAATCACATCATTATATGAATATAAAGAGAAGGGAATGTACTTTTATAATTTTCTCCTATGTAAACTAATTTAGGGAGATAGAAATAAGAGAAATTTCAAAAGAATAACTTTTCCTCAAATCAGAACTTGTCTTTCTCTGAGCACATTCAAATGCCTACTGTTAGCACCAACAAAAATACTCTTCTGTATCAGATGGTACATCCTTTATAGTACATGAAAACATGTGTAAGCTTACAGATTTTTGAGCTTCCATCTGAAAATGAAAACCTTGATTTCAAATATCATAACCTCTCCTGGATTTGTATTATAAAAAGACTTTGAACAGACACTTCACAAAAGATGATGGCTAAAGAACCAATAAACAAATGCAAATGTACTCATCAGAGAAATGCAAATTAAAACCATCAGAATAGCTAAAATTTAAATAGTGGAAAATGCAAGTACTGGTGAGAGTATGGAATACCTTAGAACTCTCTGCTCCTGGTATGACTAAACTGGTACAACCACTTAGGAAGTATTTACTCAAGCAACACACGTGACCCAGTAATTTCTTTTCTTAGTTAATACGCAATAGAAATTCATACATATGTTCACAAAAAAGACATGTACTATGTTTATAATGATGCTATTAATAGTCCTAATGGAATTATCCCAATGTTCAACATTGTGAATGGTTCTTACAGTGTTAAACAAAAGAAGCCAAACACAAGAGTATGTGCAATGTGACTCTATTTATACTATAGAAATAGTCAAAACTAATCTTCATTTTAGAAGTCAAGGAGAGTGGAATGGAATATAAGAGGGGAGATTCTCGTGTTTGGCTCAAACTTTTTCTTAATCTGGGAATTGATTGAAAGGTGGTGTTCAGTTGTGAAAATTCAAGGAGATATACATTATGATATATGCACTTCTCTGTGTATTATGTTTCAATTGTAATTTTTAAAAATATTGTAAGCATAGTTATGTAATATTTATTTGAAAATTTATCAAATTTTTGAAATAAAAAGTTATTTTAATGACAAAAGAGATTGAGTTTTGAATACACATTATTCCATCCCAAAACAAATCCTCTATTTTCAGAAAAAAGTTCTTAAGGAAAATAGCTAGAAAATATTGAATAAACCCATTCCTTGATCATTCCTGACTTTTATCTAAGGGTAATGGCCTTTTGTCTCCTACTCCCAGGATTTTGAATTTGTGCTTTTCATCCATTGTTTTGACAAAAAAGACAAAGTCAATAAATCACTTTTTTCAAATGCTTATTCTTACTTTGGATGCCAGTTCCTAACTAGAGAAGCATCTCTACTTATGAATAGTTTAGATTCTGCACTTCTAGATCCACTATTTAAAGTGACACTATATACAAGTATCGACTAAAATCATCTGTGGATGTAGACAGAGATAATTATCTTCTGCTTCATTTTATTTGTATCTATTAACAGTTCATAATTTGAAGATTTATTAACATTTTATGTAACCAAACATAATGTATTTTTCCTAATTAATCGACTGTGGTCTATCCAATTAGTTATTAAAAGCAAACAAAAAAAATTCTCCCATTTTATTTTAAAATCAATAGACAATACTATATAATCTCGTAGCTCTTATATGTGGAATCAAAAAATAAACTCAGACACAGAAAACAGATTGGTGGTTGCCAGAAGCAGAGGATGGGAGAAATAGGTGAAGGGGGCCAAAATGTATAAAGTCTCAGTACTAAAATAAATAAGTCATAGGGATATGTTTTTAAAAGTAATAAATATAAAATCATTGGAGAAAAGATAGGCTCACCATCGCCAGTGAGAATCCTCCAAGTTATAGCCCTCATCATCGCTTTCAAAGGGGTAACATGTTACTCTTGCTTATTTTGGCTTAAGAAACTCAGTTCTGCCCCTTGGTTCTTTCATCTATTCCTTACAATCCAGACACCACATTAAGGCATGACTTCATCTTTGGCTCAAATAATGATCATGAGGACCCAGTTTCTTTGATTCCTATCTCCACTCCTTGCTATGCTGACTTTAACTCAGACAGAAAACCTCTGGTAGATGCAAGATAACTATAGTACTTCCTACTCCTGTCTTTCTAGTTTCTAATTCTATGGGTAAAGCAAGAGTTTCTCTCCTATAAATTCTAACAAAAGCTTAACTTCATCTCATTGGCTGTAATTGGTCTAAGTGCCCAAACAAGCAAAAACTCAATACGCTAGTAGGCTTAGGCTTGGGTCAGTTCAAACCATATCCCTGGAATAGCAGTAGGAAACCTATTTAAACCTAATGCATTGAACATAGGGAAAGAAGCGGGGTATCTTCAAATCATTATTATTGAAAGTTGAATGTATGGTGTCTGGTCAGCTAAAAACCAATAAAAGTCTTCTATATGTTTTTTGGAATAGCACAGATACTTCTGCCCTTTTTCATAGACACCTCTATTAAATACATTTTCATCCAAGAGACATACTAGATTCATGTATAATAATCTCATTCTCTGAATATGAGTATCAATAATATAATTACAGAACCTACAATAGTAGGTTCATCAAGCAACTGCTATTTACCAGTTAATATTCTAAGTCTTCTATGTTCATTGTCTCATTTACTTTCATACAAATAAGGTATTTATAAGTATTACCATTTTCATAATGGTGAGACAAAGATTCAGAGACCCTAGAGAGCATGTCTGGGGTTTCAAGGCTTAATGGAAGATTTACATTTTTCACCTAAGTTTGTTTGAATTCTAAGTGCTTAGCACATATGATACACAATGGCCTTTAAATGTTTATATTTGGAGAAAATGATGCTTTGAGGCAATATCAATATCTCCTATAAGAGATAATCTTAACTTCAGAATCACATGCTTCATTTCCTACTTTTCATAATATAAATTTTGTTTTCCTTCTAAGGGAAAAAAAATCAGATTATATGCTGAAAGTGGACATGTTCTTTTAAAACAATATTGAAATTATAACAAGATTTTTAAATCTGAAGAAATGTTCTTTTTAGAATAAGACTATATATAAATGAAATATTTGGCTTTGAATTTTGGCCAACAAGGGAGTTGTATTTCCCTCTCTTAAGCACCCTAGGTATTTCCTCTTGATTCACAACTTAGTCACAGTCCACTGGTTTCATTCTTTACAGAATGTAAAGTTTCCAGTTATAAAGTTACGTTGCTAATACAAGAAATAACATATTTTTAAAAAACCATTCTGGTTTTAATTGTACTAAAAACTTTACATGAGATTTATTTGAACATAAATCCAGCATCAATGGCATGTTTAATTATAACTTGTAACTTAAGCTTCAAGGTCAGCCTGTACATGAAATAATAAAGCCACCTTTAAAGATCCTTTGCTTTTACTCCTCTTCACATAATTTCTAGAACAAAAATCTCTTCTCTCCCAGCATGATCTAGAGAAATTTGTAAATTCTCCCCTGTGCTCTTTAAATTTTTCTAATATCTCTGGTACCAACATCCTCTGTATCTGCTGATAGCCTGAGATCATATCACAACATCTCACATTGACCTATTTGGTCCTTATAGACACTGCCCTTAGCAGCATAGATTGAACTCTATAGATATTGTTCCTTTATGCAAATGTAGATATGAGACCTTTGGTATAAATTCTAATAATTGTATGGAAATAAATGTAAAAGATATTAGGAAAAAATGGATTCAGAATTGACAGACTTTATCAGGAAATATTTCATCCAGGTTAGACCATCTTTATAATTCCTATCCAAACTTTCTGCCTATTTGCCACCCCTGAACACATTTGCTCATTTTTGGGTTTGGTTCTCATCTCAAACTATTCTCCCCCTTCTCCCCACCTCTTATCTTTCTTAATTGTTAATCAAAATACTACTTATGGAAACCAGGTAGCCTTCAGATAATCTCAGCTATTAATGTAATCATTTGAACATTAGCATTCCATGAAGTTGTTCATTAATTATAATAAAAATTATACTTGTAGCTATGAAAGTACCTTTCAATTAATCCAGGACTTATTAATCTAAGAATTGAGGCAAAGATAAATAAAAATGTGGCAGATAATACAATCTGATATTTTACTAAGTTCTAAGTGCCAGACACTCTGGTGGGCTTTGGGTAAAAAAGTGAAGGAAACATGGTCATTATCCTCAGGAAACATAGAATCTATGGTTGAAAAGTAACATATGATCACATATAGTTATAAAATATAGACAGTCAGTGCCCTTCTGTACAATAAATAGAGTTTTATTCAACCTTGGCAAGTATATATGTTGGTCATGGGAAAGGCTTCCTTGGAGAAGAGACATCTGAGATATATGAAGAATGAAAAAAAAGTTAAATTAAGAGAAATAAGGTTACCTTAAGCAGACAGACTAGCAGGAGCAAAGGCTCTGAGGCAGGAAGAAGCATGTTGTTGCAGGAAGTATAATAAACCAAAGTTGACTTTTGAATTTTGGTGGCGTGATGGAAGATAGTGGTGGTATCGTTAAAGAAGACAATTCATATGAAGCTTCTTTGGCATGTTGAAAAAATTCATTCTTAACTGAAGAGCTATGGGAAACAATGGGTTTTAATCAAGGGCATCACAAAATAAGATCTTTTTTAATGATTAATTTAGATTCCATGTAGAGAAGGAACTAGAATATCCAAGATAGAGTTTTCTGTCGTTCTAGGAGGACATTTCAGTTTTCCAGGTCAAAAATAATAGCTTGCATTATAGGAGTGGTGATGAAGAGATTGAGGAGTAGAAGGATGTGAGGACTACCTATGAGGTAAAAAAATCAATAGGACTTGATGAATTGGTTATAGATTTAAGACAGAAGCAATATTAAAGATAACATAGTTCTTGCCTTTCAGTTGAATTAAAAGTGATAGCATTCATTAAGAGTACTAAAATAAGAACTATTTTATTTTGTTCTCTTTTTAATTTTAATTGGCAGAGGTTAAGGTCATTTGTTTAGTTTTCAAAGGGTTGAGTTTGAGGAGCCTTTGAGAAGATTCTGAATCAACAAATAGGTACGTATGTCTGCAGTAAAGAGAAGAGATTGAATATGAGAGAGACGGGGCTAGATAAAGCAATAGATATCAATGTAACTATCTGAATGAAGGTAAGTTTTTCTTATTTCTTATACATTTTTGGTTTTTCTTTTAAGTTGTCCTATATTAGAGCTTTTTACATTAGTTACTTTTAATACATGGCCAGATAGAATAGTTAAAATATATGGAAAAATAAAGAACATCTATAAGATTGGGGTAAGGATTCTGCTATTATAATAGATATTTCACAAACTTGCAGTATTTTGAAATTTATTGATTTTGAAAAAGTATCGTTAAATAATTGTACCAAATGTTAAAGAAGCTGAGTGAAATTAAATTTCTGAGATCACTGCTAGACTGGAAATAGCAGTAGAGATTTAATAGCAGCACCTCCGTGACACATGACATTTCTTTCATCTAATTGTTATGTACCCCTTCACAAAGGTTACTCCTTTATAGAAAAAGAGGGGGTGGACTTTTACAGGTGATATAGGAACTGGAAACAACAAAATCATTCAGGTGAGCTGTTAGCTCACAGAGGAAAAGAAAGAGCAAAAAAGACAACAAGAAGAAAAAACCCAGTTTATCGTCGTTATTAGTTGCAACCCTGGTACCTTGGCTATACCTGGTTGGAGCCAAGGGACTTGAAAGCTGGCCTGTCAACATCTTATATATTTTCAAGGCAAACTCAATACTTTAATAGCTGTATTTTTGCTGTTTATTATTTTATTGATCTCTAAGGAAAATGTGCAGTGAGAAGCTAGTATATTTTCTTCTCATATGGAAACTAGCCAAAGACTCCAGTTGCAGAATTAAGGTCCCAACCTCCTCAATCACTCTACTTTAAGTTGCACACATTGATTCCTTAATGACAACAACAACAAATCACTCTTATGTGGTGCTGTAAAAGTGAATTTTCAAAGATTTAGATTTCTTGTTTTTTTTTTTAATCCACTAGAAAAACTGATAGAAAAAAATTTTAAGGAAGAAAAGCTATCAGTTTCTTTTTCTTCAGTGTGGGCAGGGCATTGCTATAACAGAGACTTCTGGATATGCGGTCTCCATGCAAAAACTAAGCTGTCAGTGATAGGTAGCTCTAGCGTTTTTTTTCCTACTTCACAGTGCTTGAACTCTAAGGTCCTCATGCCTAAAAAAACATCAGAATAACTGTTTTCTTTGCAGGCAACACAAACAAAATCCCACCCAACAACTAAAACAAATTTAGGCTGCTTTTTGATCTTACTGAAACTTTCTTTCAATAAATCCAAAGGCTTGGCTTTTGAATTCCTTGTCCTCCTTACCTAAGGTCTTTCTTTCATCTTGGTTCAGTCATATCCTACAACAATATTTTCCCCTTATCTGTAGAGGACATGTTCCAAGACCCGCAGTGGATGCCTGAAACTGAATATACTATATATGCTATGATTGTCCTATATATACATTCATTTTCACTTAAAAGAAGCATTTTACAGCTTCTCTTTGGTATATCTAAATTGTTAGCATTCACTACTCTTATGCTTTGGGGCACATGAAGTAAAATTAGGGTTTCTTGTCAAGCACTGTGATACCTCGACAGTTAATCTGATAATCAAGAGGTCTATCAAGTAACTAACAGGTGGATGGCATATACAGAGTGGATACACTGGACAAAGGGATGATTCACATCCCAGGCAGGACTGAGCAGAACACCTGCTGTAAGATTTTATCGCACTACTCAAAATGATGTGCAATTTAAAACTTATGATTTATTTCTGGAACTTTTTATTTATTTTCATTTGACTGTGGGTAACTGAAATCATGGAAAAAGAAACTGCAGAGATGGGGAAACTCTCATCTTCCCCTTATAATTTAGTTTCCATTATTATAATTCTCCCTTCAAAATATCTTGAATTCATTGTTCCCTTCTCTCTTCATTTTACTTATCTGAAAAAAAATCTAATTTTGTTAAACATATTAGTTACTTACTTTGTATTGCCACTCAGGTAACAAAAACTGTTAACACATACACATATACCTACACACAGCTTACTTGTGCTTCTCACATTTGCTTCCCAGTTTTCAAAGTGGTCATTTCATGTCTTCTTTTCCATAAAACTCCTCTACCTATGTTCCCCCAAAACTCTTGCCTCCTACTTTAATAGAAATGATCAAATAAATGCTAATCTTCTAATATTTCCACCACCTTCTTGTGCTCTTTATGTTTTCCATTATGTTAGAATGAAGTGTCCATAATCCCCTCAAATGGACACCCCTCCCCTTTTTCTCAAAGATTTTCTATTGTCTTCTCCAGATATTTCCTTGATCAAGTCTGCCCTTTTTCTTCTGAGTCAAAAAAATGTTCTCTCTTCTGAATGATCCCCAACTGCATACAAACATTCTAGTATTTTCCATTAAACTCTCTTTGCCTTCACCTTCTCCTTCAGCAACCATCTTATTTCTGTGATAAAATGTCAACAAATAAGATTTTTACATTTCTCCAACGTCATATTGTTCTCTTGGCAGTATCAGCATTGTCAATTTCTTTCTCTTTCTGAGAAGTTTTCCTTCTCATGGTCCCCTCCTAATTTCCTCCTACTTCATTTCCATGCTATCATTATTACTTCCTCTTCCATGCTGGTTCTAACTCCTATTCTTGATGTCTGAATAGTAGAGTTTTCCACAGCCGTATTCCATGCTCCTTTTTTTATATTTGAATTCTCTCCCCAAGTACTGTCAATCAATTCCATGACTTTAAACTCAATATACAACAACCTCCAAGTTATAATCTTCAGTCATGACATTACCCTTGAATTCCCTATTTGGACATCTATTGCTTATATAACATCTCCTAATAAGCATAACTAACGTAATATTGCCCAAGTTGTAAACAATCCAACCCACCATTATAACTATCTGGACTCTTTACTAGCTTCAAATCTTGTCATCCTGATTCTACTTCTACCATACCAGAATTAAATTCTCTACTTTTGAGATCAGGTTTACCCAGCTTTTAATGTAATGCAAATAGCTGCTACATTATTTTATATTTGAGATATAACATTCTCCAACTCATCTACCAATTTTCCATACTATCTTTTTAAATGAAAACCTTCATTATGCTTTTCCATTATCTAAATAGAGTCTCAGCTCAGGAAAATCATTAGTAAAGATGATAAAACAATAGAAGAAACCCAGTGTTTATCCACTAATTCTCTACCAGAATTTAGTTACTTTTATGAAATTTATTTCACTAAAATTATAGGAAGAAGTGAAATCTCACTATAACTTTTCTAAATAAAAACTAATAAAATATAAGGGCATTCATATTTCCATAGTAACATGGGGTAGAATGTGAGAAGTATAGAGAACTATAGAATCGCTATCATTTGTTAACCCACATTATTTGCTTCCTGTTTACCATCTGTATCAATTTTTATCTAATCAAGAGATGGAAACCACATAGCAATCTAAACAGGGAAAGTTTAATATAAAAAATTATATGATAAGAGTAACTATAAAATGAAAAGAATTCTACCAAATACCCTACTGCTGACAGAGTAACCAGTGAAGAACAAACTTGAAAGATGGTCCCTCTCACCAAGTCAGGGTTCAGGCTTCATTGGAGGTTTGCCAACAACCAACCATGTGGTAGAGAACTTTACTGGGTAGACCAGGCCACAGGTGGCACATTCACCTGACAGAGATACTCCAGGCATAGGTGAGCCGCAGCCTGTAAGCAGGCAACCCAGCCAACATGGGGTCAGGGGTGGAGGTGGTCAAAGCATTGCTGTGGGCAGGAGGCCTAGAGCGAAGGTCAGGAGGGCTGTAGGATAGTCATCACTAACTTGATCATACCTTTCCGGCAGACTCAAAGCTGCCAACCAATTTACTTTTAATAGAAGTGACAATGTTTCAGAATTTATTACTTTATAACCTGGACTACACTGAGGTTAGGGCTGGGCCGCCCCTTCCTACTAGAGAATGATATAACATTTTAAACAAAAACCAGTCAAGTCCAATTTATCTTTTTTGGGTGTGGGGAAGTTCTAACCAAATATTTAATTCCACTGGATACACATGTATTGAAGCATGAGACAGAGTGTAAGTTATAGCAGACAACTCATGGAGCCTCAGGATATGATGGGGATATGGAGGATATAAGTGATGTGTGCTCTGAGATTAGCCAGGGCAGGTCTATGAGGTGACCAAGACACCACACATTCTGTGGGCATTCCTGGGGAAAAGCATCATAGGATACCCTCTCACCCACACCCGTGACCAATGCTGCAGCCTCTGAAAACACTAAGAGAAGCCCTTTCCTCCTGCAATATCTCTCCAATGTCTTATGCTGAGAAAGCTTAACATCATGCTGGATGCAAAGTGCTTAAAGGAATGTCTTCCATTCAGTATGGTAAAGAGTGATTTTGGAGTACAAAGCAATAAAATGATATCTTAGCATAAAAACTAATAAATTATCTATAAAAACTTTATCATGAAATTTGCGGACTCTTAGGATTTATATTGTAAGCTCTTCTGTGTTAAACAATATCGTTGCAGAACTCTAATTCATTTTCTTGTCCTAGATTGAAATTTAAAAAAATTTTATCAAACAATTGACAGATCTGGATTTGAAGTCTGTCTCTGCCACTCTATTTCTATTTTAAGTATAATTGTCACCCTCTATAACAAAGAGCTAATAACAGTATTTTCATTCTAAGATTTTTGTGGTGATCCTAGTACTTAATGCAACATCTGATACATAGTAAGAGCTCAAGAAATGAGGCACTAACACCATAATTGTCAAGGGACCTACTTTATAAGGCCTCAATGAATCACTTCAAACATGAGTCACATACTGTTTCATGTTATCATCGGTCAAATGGGAATCATTAACCTTTCATCGTAATGAAACAGAGAAATTTATAGATCTTTATTCCATTTTGTCTTAGCTACAAAACCATTACCATTTGAGTAGGCTCTCCTTTTCCTTTAATTTTTTTCAATGAAATTCAATTTCCCACTTTTTTAAACCTCAAAAGTATAATTTTATAAGATATATCTTGCTTTCAGTCGAAAATGAAAATTACGATGTGTCTTGGATTATTTGCAATAGCCATTAATAGGACACTGCTGAAACCCAGTGGCATCTATAAAAATGAATGGATGAGCACTCAGAAGTGCATGCATTTTTAATGTACTGCATGAATTATACCAGCAGACTATAAAACCACTGAAAATGGCAAAGCTTTGAGTGTAGAAATTTTAATTATATTACTCATTTTAGTGGAAATGTGTAGCTGGATAAATTTTGGTGGGAATTGCTGGGAAATTTTGGTGGGAGATTGGTGGGAAAGTCAATGACATAAGGAGCACGTCTAGAGGGGGGAAAAGCTAACAGAGAAGAACAATTACCACTAATTCCATTCATTCCCCAACATTGTCCACAGAAGGCTACAATAAGAGGAAGGCAGAAAGGCAGAGAATCACGCTGACAGAGAAAGGCCAATTTTAAAGGTCACTAGTAAAAAAAAAAAAAAAAATCTGTAAATCTTAAAAAGGAAACCTCATTTGAACAAGTTTTATATTATCTCATTTCAGTTCCCATTTTTACCTGTTCCTAAAGTTTACTATTACTTAAAGTAAGTGATGCTACCTGACCCACGCCATTATCAACACCACCAAATTCTTACACCAAAAATAGAGAATGACTTTATTTGTTGGCTCTTGACTATTTTGATTTTAAATACACATTTCATTGTAGAATAGTTAAATTTACAGAAAAGTTGTCAAGATAATACAAGAGCGTGCCCATACACTGATGCTGATTGCTTGAGCCTGACATTTTCCTGGAGCATTAGGGTGAATATATCACTTTAGTCTTGAGTAATATAGTACTTAGAATGACCTTTAAAAGGTAATAACCAACCCAGTATTTTCCTGGTTACTCTGTGGTATTTGTTCTTTGTGAAAGGAAGCCATAAGAAAAGAATGAATGGGGTCTTTTCAAGATCCAGTCAGCTTAATAGGCCTTATTCATGGGAAAAGTTATATGAGTAGGTTGCAGAATAAGATACAGTTCCTCTTTACCATATACTTCCTAAGGTCTTATTTGCCCCTTTCTAGAGTTGCCCTTTCCTGCCAAAAAGGCTTATCCTTGGAAACTAAAGCCTCAGAACTAACGTGACACTAACTGCAATTTCAGTTGTCCGCAATTTCAGTTGTCCTCAATTCCAGAAAGACAACTTAAACTTCATCCTGATGAACTCTTTGAGGAGTGAGAACAGTAAAGAGAGTGGAGTACAAAATAAAATGTTGAAAAGATTGTAATATAGAATCAAACTAGAAATATTCCACCTGACCCAACCACTACTCTCAGCTTTTCACTAAAATGCCCTCTCAGCTGTATGTGATTTCAGGGTAAGTAAAGCAAGAGTAGCAGCTGCTTCAGGATAATCCCAGGTGTTGGCTCTGGCCAATTTCAGGGAAGGCAGCCAAAGCTCTTAGTGTAGCTACATTCTCTCTAGAACCCCCCTGAAATAAAATTACTTGGTGCTCTGTGCTTTTCTTCAAAGCTTTCAGAGCCCTATGGGGAAAAAATGGTGATTAAGGATGTTCAGGTGTGTGTTTGCAACTTGAGGAAGTCCAAGTAGCTGCCTAATGAAAAATTTCACAACTTGTATCATCCTGAGACCAGATTCCTACCTCTCTGCATTTGATACGTAACTGGGAAGCCAACCATCTATTGAAAACACTGAGTAGGAGCAAAGGAAGCTGAGGACTATTCTGATCTACCACTTAATTCCTGTGATTGTAAATCACTGAACGAGTGGGGAGTGCAGGTGGCTCATAGTTCTTAGAAGCTCCTATAACATCACAGACCCACAAATACCTGCTGATTCCACCTTATCATTTAGAGGTTAGCGAATCTCTTAAGATGGGGGAAAAAACCTTTGGATATACTGGACCACTAGACATCAAGCCCTAGTGAAAAAGACTATAAAGAGATTGTTTTGTTCACCAATACTATTGTAGAATCAGATGCTCATTTAAATTATGGACTTTCAATCATCAGTTCACTGCATGCCTCTCATGGTGTTATCATCTTGACATGTGGATTGTAATTTCATGGTTTAAACATAAGTATTTTGAAATGTTGCAAGATTTCCAACTGCATGCCTCATGCCTAATCCTTTTTCTGCTGTCCAACTGAATAAACAGTGATTGTTTCTAATCAGGAAGTAAACCACCAATGACTACATTAGAAGTATGTTAATTCATTTCTACCAAGGCATCTTGCTGAAGGATCATTTTTAACACAGGTGACTTCACCTCATATAGTGGCCTTGGACATAATGCCCCTCAAAGCCAGAATACCACTTTATTACACACTACATTACTGAAGAACAGAGAGGCAGAGAGCAAAGGGTCAAGCCGAATCTTCTGAAGAGAGTCACCTGAGGTACTAAAGAGATTAAATGGCTCTGGTATTCTGAGGAACAGCCAATAAAAGTGAGAAGTCTAGGAAGGAAGGCAGGACCACTCAGGGAAGAATGAGACAATAAGGGTGTCCTCTGAGGTTTGAAACGGTGACAGTGGGAGTTATAACTGTGAGTTAGTACTAGTACATCCTTAGTACAAATTGTGAAAAATATACTCATTATACCTCATCTATGGAATTCAGAGATAAAAGGATTAATGTGGAAATAAAAACATACAAATAAACACGGGAAAATGATTTTTAAAAAGCATATCCAAATTAAAAAGACAGCGGCATTTAAAAAAAACAGTCAACAGAAAAAGTTCTAAGAGATTTATCATAAGAAAATTTTTTATATGACTAAGGCTTGTAGGATGAAGATATAAGAGTAAATATTATAGTTTGAAATGTTAACAATTAAAATGTCCCATGATAAAGCACAGAACGTGGAGAAAATTTTTAAAAAGACGCATGAAATGAGAACATTTGCCCATAGTAGGGCAAAGTTTGGTATATTTCATGGGGAGCTCAGACCCTAGAAGCAGAATAGTTGCTATGGCAACAAATGCTCTAAAAACCAAACTAAAAAAGAAAATCAATAACCTATTTCTTTCCACTTAAAAAAAAAAGTACTATTGAGGCTTCAAGGAGAAAAAGCAAGGGAAGAAGTGACAAAATTTAAAAGCAACAGTAGCAAAAATTTTCCTTGTACTTTACCGCTTGTAAATACACTTGTCCTGCATTCATTCCAACAAAGAAAAAGCAGACCGCAGGAGAACACATATGTGATATGTGCTACATGCTTGACCAAACTGTCCCATGATTCTAAAAGTAGAGAGTGTAGGAAATGTAGGAATGCACAGACTGTTAGAAAAACTGTCAGAATTATGTCAAGAAGATATCTAGAAGCTTGTTTTACTCATTCTCAGATTTCTGGTACCTAGACATCGACGTGCTGCTTATTAAACCATTGACAGACCCAGCCTTCTATTGCCTTTATGATGCTGGGGCTACAGCTATAATTTTGCAGTAAGAGCAGCCTTTATGTCTCTCTTCCAGGATGGGGAGCTGGAGGGTAGTGCAAGGTTAAAGGGAGGGACTGATTCCTTGTTTGTCAGTGACTTTCCAGCAACACCCACCTTGGCAACAGCAGATTGTCTAGTAGCAACAGTTGACTACATATAGCTGTTTTCCAACACTTGTAGAACCAGTATCATTTTGCCCCCACAGAGAGATCAGCATCAGGCAAGATGCAATCCCACCTCAGAAGTCTGGAAACAACCTCCTGGGCCCCTTCTCTGAGCTCAGAGAGCCCAGCACCAGTCAACCAGAGCCCCTCATGGGGCCGAGTTTCAGTTTCATGAGACTTTTTCTCCAAATTTCTAAATTATAATAATCCCAGCCACTTTGTTCTGCCAGTTCTAGAGGTGGCCACTGCTACCTGTAGTTATTAACTCAGCAATACCATACTTTTTCCTTTTAGTCTTTTTAGTTCTCCAGTATCTGGCTTAACAATTCTTTATACAGAATTATTTCTTTTAAAACACTACAAACAATACAAACAAATAACATTTTCCTGAATTGAAAACCCATTTTAAAAAAGGTCATATTCCTCAAATCAATTTCCAAATAGACAATCATTTTTTACAGAAAATAGGGAAATGAACCAATTTCAAGGAGTTAGCTCAACTGCTTGGTGAGCCAACTACAAATAAAAACTTAGAAAAACATTTTGCACACACTAGAATGATGGAGTGTGCAAGGAGTCACAGGGTGTTCATGCACAATAGTTTTCCGTAACTGAAGTTTTCCACAGTTTCTATCATGATAGCTTCTCTTGACACTTTCCATTTACTGATATATTTAGTTAATACTACTAAGTTTTTTATTCTTATCCCAACCCACAATCTCATTCTGGAAGTTCGTTTTTAATACAGAAGTAGGTTCATTATACATGGTGTTTGTTAATTTTCTCTAAAACTTCTGAGTACTAACCAATTTTGTATAATTAAATTCAAGTGTTAATTTGGTATCTGCTCATTAAATATTGATTTAACTGTTATCTTTGCAAATAATTTAAATTTATATTTGTGTTATGCTTTAAGGCTTTTGAAGTTATTCCACATATTTCAAATCATTTAGTTTCAAAATAACACCAAAAGAAATGAGGACACAGTTTCGGGGGGTTTTTTGTTTGTTTTTTCCCCAAAAGTCAGTGAAATACAAAAGGCAGACATTTATGTGATATAACTTAGTGGCAAAATTAGAGTCTAAACCAAATTATTCTTTCATTTGTTCATTCATTCTGAAAATATTCGCCAAGTACTCACACATTTACTGAGAAGTAGAAGTAAACAAGAACAAAATGGTTTTCATTGGCACACAGTCTAGGAAAGCAGAGTCATTGAATATGCAACTACAAGTATACAAGATGGTGAAGAAAAAAACAAATTAGGTGAATGTGGTTAACACATTGTGTTAGTTTCCTATTACTTCTGTAACAAATCACTATAAAATTAATGGCTTAAATAATAAAAATTTGTTATCTTACAGTTCTGTAGATCAGAAGTCTCTCATGGATCTCACTGAGCCAAAGTAAAGATGTCAGCAGAGCTGCATTCCTCCTATAGTCTGTAGATAGTAATCCCTTTTCCTGCTTTTCCATCTTCTAGACACTGTCTATATTCCCTGGTTTACATCTCACGTTCATTTTACAAGCTTGCAATAGTGAACTGGATCCTTCTTACAATCACTGTGAGAGCTTCTTCCTCCTTCCATTTTTATGGAATTGTGATTATATTGGGCTCATCTGAATATCCCAGGATAATCTCCTTACCTAAATGTGCTTACCTAAATTCAGTAATTAGCAAACTTAATTCCACCTGCAACCTTAATTCCTTTGTCATAAAACCCAGCATACTCACAGGTTTCAGGAATTAAGATAGGGACCTCACTGGAGAGCCAATAGTTGGCTTCCCACACAGGTGGAAACATTAGTTGGATCAAAGTTGGCAGTAGAATGACATTCTAGAAAAAGCCCAGAGCCAAGAAGAAACAAGGCATATGATAAACGATAGAAGGGCAATAAAGCAGAAACAGACAATAAGCGGGAGAGTAGAGAAAAAATGAGAATGAGACTTTGGTAGAGACCAGATCCTATAGGCTTTGAAATAGTTTCTATTTTTGTTGTAAAGGCAATGAGAAAACAAAGAATAAATTTAAGCAAGAGAGTGCTATGATTTTTTTAAAAAGATTGTTTTAACTTCAATGGGGAGAATAGATTAAGCAGTCAGAGGAGTGACTGAGGGGAACGACTGTAAGCCCTGAAGCTAGAAGATATAAGATGGGGGTCTGGATTAGATTGGTGTCAATAGCAACAGAGAGAACTGGTTGGATTTGAGAGCATTTTTAGAGTTATAATAAACAGAAAATAGTGATAGTTTTTTTAATAGGGCATTTAATCCAATATTTCTGGCACAAGTACCTGGAAATGCCCATTTTGATGAGGCTCATAAATAGAAGAGGGTGGAGTGAGAATTAGCTTAATTTAGGACCTTTTGAATAATCAGTTTAATATGAGGCATACCAATGAAAATACCGAGATTTTTGTTTACTAAATAGCTTGACAAGTCAACATAGCTGCCAAAGAGAGAGATAAATCAAGAGCTTTCATGTTATGGAATGATAAAAGAATCCAACCCTGAACTATATGAACCAACTCATAAACTACAACGAGATCACCTCAAACAATGGCGATTTTGCCTCAGTGAGCACATTTGATAAAGTAGATGTTTTTAGTTTTCACTTCTGGAGGACATTATGCTCATGGCATCTAGTGGGTAGAGAGAAGGGATGCTGCTAAACATACTCTAATACACAGAGCAGCCCTCACAAAAAAAGACTTATCTATTCTAAAATGTCAATAATGCCAAAGTTGAGAAACTCTGGCCTAGAGAAACAGCAGAGTCTGACAAGAAAGACAATCAAGAATAGAGTTCTGAGAGTTGTCAATATTTAAAGGGTTTAAATTAAAAAAAAAAAAAAAAGATGTAGTAAAGAACCAGTAAAAGAGATGAATAATTGAGAAGAACATATTATTACAGAAAAAGAGTATGGTATATGGCCATGCCACCCTGAACACGCCCGATCTCATTTGATCTCGGAAGCTAAGCAGGGTCGAGCCCAGTTAGTACTTAGATGGGAGACCACATAGAAAGACCGGGTGCTGTAGGCAAAAAAAAAAAAAAAAAGAAAGAAAGAAAGAAATTTTAAAAAAGTATGTATTTCACAGTTGATCTCTAATATCAAATATCTGCAAAGTAATAAAATATAATAACCAACAAAAAAGAGCCTTTAATTTGTCTGCAAGGAGATCATTGTCAACCTTTGGAAAATACTTCCAGTAAAGAAATAAGGACAAGAACCATATTGGTATAGTATAGGAAGTAAATCAAATAAATGTTAAGAATATGAAAGCTGAAAATCAGGAAAAACTTGAGAATTTTTATTTTGATGGAGAAGCAAGAGAGAGGTAAATAGAAATATAAATGGACAAAAGATTTTTTTTGTTCGTGTTTGTCTCTCTATTTCTCTATCTCTCTCTACCTTACTCAACAAATTCTATTGCAAAGGAGCCAGGAGAAACCAAGGAGGAACCTATCAGAGAGTTAACAGATAGCTGATAATGTAAGTTTCTTAAGAATGAAAAAAACTCATTCATTCATTCATTTACCAAATTATTTTTCCAACTAATGTTTATCGAATAGTTCCTGAGTGCCCTCTTGGAAAGGTTGAACTTAAATGGGAGAGACATTTTCTCTACCAAAATGGGATGAGAGAAGTAAGAAATGAGTGGAGAGTTTGTACAATATACACATTTTATTGGGGCTTTGAGGTCCTTTCATTCCAGTTTTGGTACTTTTCCTCCTCACTGTCTATGAAGTTAAAATGTTTCATAAAATTGCCTTGGCAGTGAAACTGTAGGAAATATAGAAGAGAGTATCATAATAGCTTATGATACAAGTATGAATTATTTTATTTTAACATTCTATGAAATCAAACATATTATATATATAAATCTTACAAAGCATCAAAATTTGTCCTAGATTGCATAACCTATGTAAACACAATGGATAATAATTTTTTTCAATATAATAATACAAGAACATAAGGCTACAAAATTTTTATTTTTACTTGATAGTCTTGTAGCAGCATTCCAAATAGACGGTCATATAGATCTTTATTAGCCACAGCTGAAGAATTTTTAAATTCAAAGCAAAGCTTGTTATAAAATATGCTTCTGTTTATATTAAAATTCCTAGAAGAAACAATTAAGAGAAAACACTGTTTTGCATACTTGATGCTTTATCGGTACCTAAGAAAGTTATTCAGTTAGACCCTAGGGGTTCCACCAGTGATTCATCATCATCTGGAACATAAAACTGTATGCACTGCTATGGTTTCTACACACTGTATTTCACAATATATGTAAATCAGTATATGTATTTCTTTGACTAAAGTGTCAAGCATAACATTTATTTTTTTATACTGTGTAGAAGGTAGCTGTTTAACATTCTCAAAGCACCTAATGGTTGCATATATGCATGAGATTCAGTGAAGGAACTCTGAGGGTCAAGTCTCTTCTATGGATATAAAAAAAGGAAAATAGCTTTTTCCTCTGGGAGGAGAAATCACAGAATTATAAAACAAAATTAGAAATTAAGAGACCAACAAAATTATTTCTCTGAGGAAATCTTACCATTTGTGATAATACAGATAGACTTTGAAGGCATTATGCTAAGTGAAATAAGTCAGATAGAAACGGACAAATACTATAAGATCTCACTTATATATGGAATCTAAGAACAAAACAAAGCAAAAAAAAAAAAAAAAAAGCCTCACAGAAAAAGAGATCAGAGTTGTGGTTACACAGAGAGGTGACAGAGGTGGGAGGGAGCAGTGCATGGATTGGAGGAAGACGGTACAAACTTCAAGTTAAAGATAAATCATTACTAGGGATGTAATGTACAACATGATGGCTGTAGCTAGCACTGATATAAGATATGAAGAAAAGTGTTAAGAAAGTAAGTCCTAAGAGTTACCATCTTTTTTTCGCTTTTTCTTTCTTTTTTTTTTCTTTTGTGTCGATATGAGGTGATATGAGCTGAACCTATTGTGGTAATCATTTCACAATATATGTAAATCAATTCATTGTGCTATATGCCTTAACCTTATACACTTGTATATCTATTATTTCTCAATGATAATGGAAAAAAAATAGTTTCTTCTTAAGGGTAGGCTTTGAATTCCTCTGGATTTGGCATAAAGATTGCCTTGTTTATACTCAGGTCTTGGGGACCAGCTTAAAACTCAACCCCAAACACTCTATTATTCTTCCATGATTTCCCCTACCCACATGCCTGTATCTTTTATTTACTATATGGTTCCTTGCCTTAAGATATCTTCCATTTTTTAAATTCTAACTTATATGTTAAATAATTTCTTAAATACTTATCTGGTGCTTAACATGGGGGCATGGAATAATTTCTAGTCAGTAAAATTTTGTCAGATAAATGCTTTGAGGTTTTTTAATGCTTCTGTGTTCTGTACAAAGTTATATATATATATATATATATATATATATATATATACACACACACACATATATATATGTATATATATACGTATATATTTGTATATATATAAAATATGTATATTTTTTTTAAGCAAAATATCTGGTTCCCTATAAAACAGCCACGAAAAGTTAAAGAAAATATTTCTGGCTTTAGAGAATATAGAGCTGAAATTCATACCTCATCAGGGAGAAAAAAGTATGGAGATTTTTTGCAGACCTGTGTCATCAGACTGCAATACCTCTCTTCATCTTTATGGCTGACAACAAAGTTCTAAAAGAAGCAGAAGAGAGGAGAGGCTTGAAACAGAAACTATAACCTTTTCTCTTATTAATTCAAAGCAGGAAATATCAGGTCTCTTCTGTTGGCAAGAACAACCAAAGACCATTTTAAAATTATTTTTAAGAACCATCTGAAACAAGTCACACTAAGTCCCTATAATAAATAAGGTCATCGACCAGCTCTAAGGCATACTCTTTCTAAATCAGAAGAATAATCGCAGTAAGTTAGAATGATCAAAAGTCTATTTCTATGTAGAAAGAAGCTGGGAAGGCAATTTGGAAAGCTGGGATAAGGGACTTGTGTCGCAGCTATATTTGCATAGCAGACACACTGTTTTTACTAAACTTATAGATTACTTTTTAGTGGTTTAGGGTGGGAAGCGATGATGGGAATTAAGTGTAAGGGGAAGCATTTTCCTCACCCCATTCCTTGGTTTTGGCACTGATGAAACATTATAGAAACTCATAGATACAGTTGTTTAATATAATCAAGATTTATATTAATTCAGAGGAGCTTATAAAGCATTGCATTTTTTTCTGCATTAGAAACTTACTTAAATACCAGGTTATTTATGACCATACCAAAATTAATTTTGAAAAAATGTATATTTATTTACTTTAAAATGATGAAGAAGAGTTGAAAGTCTCATATTTGTTTTCACTCCATTAACCATAATTATGGAAAATTGAGGTAAACTACAAAAAGCCATAGTCAAGGCTTACCTTAGTTTTAATTTAAATCAAGTGCTTTAAAAATACAGGACTATAGAGAAAACAATACAGGACTATAGAGGACTATAAATTTGGAACCCTGGCTTTACATTAAAATCATTTAGGAAAAATTTTAAAAGATTAGATGTCTAGGTCTATCCATAAAGTTTTTGATTTAACTCATCTGTTGTGGGGACCAGCATCATATTTTCAGAAGCTTCCAAGACACTCTAATCTACCATTGGGGTTGAAAATGGCTGCCTCAAAACCCAAACTGTGAAAGTGAATATTAGAATATATTTTGGAATATAAAGTGGATTACATAGTCATATTCTAATAATTAATAAAAATTGTTCAAGAATTCATTTTAACAATTAGGAATTCAGAAAGTATAGATACATAGGTCAATACAAATCATAGAGAAAATTGAAGATGTTTAATCTAATAGTCCCTTCCTCCTTCAAATATTTTTACTATGAAGTCATAAAAAATACACAGGTAGCTAAATGAAAAAAATAATAATTTCTTTTGAAACATAGAAATAAGTATTAACAAGTAAACCCCATTCCTGACTCTAAAGGAGAAATGTTACAGTGAGATGATCTTGACTTGGTACATCAAGTAAGTGATAGAGCCAGGATTTTATTGAGGTTCACCTAGTACCAAAATTGTATTATAGCATGACAGTTATTAGTTTGCAAAGTTTACTCCTTCCTTTGTCAGGTAAATCTCTTTAAAGATACAGAGTTATCTTTTGTTTCCTAAAAAAGGGGGGATGAGAGTAAGAATCTGATACTTTTAAGCTCTCCATTCCATAGGGTCCTCTTATACCTAAAAGATGGAGTTTCAGTTTTGCAAGATGAAAAAGTTATGGAGATCTGTTTCACAACAATGTGAATATACTTAACACTACTGAACTTTACCCTTAATTATGGTTAATATGGTAAAATTTTTGCTCTGTGCTTTTTACCACAGTAAAAAATAGATAAACATTTAATAAATAGTTAAGAATTTTATTTAAAAAAGAGCAAATCTATATGCTCTGTTGTGGCTCAAAAAGCTTTTCCCACTATTAACTCAGTATGGCTCTTTAGTTTGGTGATGTTCTATGTGCAATGTTCCCGCCACACAAAAATGCCCACTATTTTGTTTCAAAAACATCACACATTTTCTTGTTTCATTCCTTTACATATATTTTTGCTTCTGCTTGAAACTCATTCTCCTCTCAACTAACCTAGACAATTCTTACTCACCCATCAAGACTCAACTATCAGTTTTTTTAAAAATGGGTCTTGCAGGGAAACTGTTGGAGAATGAATATTTTTCTTGTCCAGAATACAATGATTCTTCAAAATTTGGTGATTCATGTATATATTTGTCATTAAGAAATTATTATTATTGTCTATTAAGTGTGAGTTATGCCATGTGAGACATAACAACTGCTCCCTAAACGTGTTTAACTTTGAAGAGTACATAATTGAGATAGAGAAACATGCTAATATTTATTAAGTACCATTAAGTCTTTAAACATGTAGTAGCAGATACAAGTGAAATCAGAGTAGGAAGGCTGATATCAATGTGGTCTAAAGTAGTTTGAGGAGGAATAAAAGGTGAGGACAATGCTTGCTTTATTCACAACTCTATTTCCAGTCCTCGGCATAGTGCCTCAATATAGTTTGAGAACTCAATAACTATTGCTTGAATGAATGAATAAAAGCGTAAATAAAAAGTACCTCTTGAAAACATTGTAATTAGTTAGACATAATAGAATAGGCAGAATAAGATATGGTAATAATCAAACACTGAATGTCATTAATTTAGAATTACCTGTACCCTTGCCGTATTAGTGACAAAGATCATTCTAATACTATAATTAAGATAAAATTATTTTCTTTCTGCATAGCTCAAATGAAAAAAAAATGCAGGGGGAAAAGAAAAATTTACTAAGATGCCAAAAATCATCTGCAGGCCATCCTAAAACTGTTGTCTCCTCTTATGAGCTTAACAATTAAGGTAAAGAGATTTTTCTGCTGTTATTTTTTTTAACTTCTTTGCTTCACTTTTCCTTACCTTTCTTACAGCACATATGTAAAAAGACAATGATTCCTAACAAATTCTTAAGAAAAATAACTCAAGGAAATAAAAATCTGTAAGAAGTCACCCAGGAAGAGGTCAATTCTAAATCTAGTTACGTGCAGCATAAAAATTCATTTTGACTGCTATTTCTCATACAATTAATGTTTTAATTTCCTACTGCTGCTGTAGCAAATTATCACAAACCTAATGGTTTACAACAATTTATTATCTTACAGTTCTGGAAGTTAGAAGTCCAAAATGAGTCTCATTGGGCTAAAGTTAGGTGTCAGCAGAGCCTTGCTCCCTTTGGAGGATTTATGGGAGAAACCATTTTCTTGCTTATTACAACTTCTAAAGGCTACCTGCATCTCTTGGATTTTGGCCATTTCTACCATTTTAAAGTGCATTAATCCCACCTGTGCTCTGCCATAGTATCTCCTTTCTGAATCTAACTCTACTGCCTCCCTTATGATTTTATTGTACTTACCCAGATAATCCAGGATTATCTCCTCATCTCAAAATCCTTAATTTAATCACATCTACCCAGTAATTTTTGCCATTTAAGGTAATATAATGCTGAGGAGTAGGATGTGAATATCTTTGGGGGGTAATTATTCTGCCCACCATATTTCTGATCAGTTTTATTTAAAGATTTGGATTTAGATATTCTTTGGTCCAGTTTTTACTCTTCTCCACCAGCTGAGAAATCTGTCTATTGTATTTCCACATTCTTTATATAACTTGAGCTCTTCCAGTCATGAGGATGTAAAATACCCCCCCACCCTTGCCACCCTGCCTCCTGATGTTCACATCTAGGTCAGAGATAAGCTCTGAATTGAATTCTTCTTAGACAACTGTTCACAGGCCATTACTGACATGTGCTTTCGCTGAAATCCTTTCTGCTCCTAGTAACTTAACTTCTAGTAACTTAACCTCTAGTAACTTAACTCATTCCTTTATCTCATCTTCTTTATATATTTCTGAAGTATTATCGTGGATTGACTTGAGTTCAAATATTTGCTTTACTGCTAATACTCTGTGCCTTATCTCAATTTCATCTGTAAAATGTGGACATTATTTCCTACTTTATCAGACAGTTTGTGGATTAAACAGACCAGAAACACATATCTGGTACAGAGTAGGTATTTTATAAATGCTAGTATCCTTGTCTCTCTTCATTTATTTTATCCATTTTTAGTTGAAGGAGTCAGGTTAACCTGAAATTAATTTCAATGTTTCCTTGTCCCCATTCATTCAGGTACATATTTAGTTCTTAGATAATATACTTATAGTCATTTTCAACAAATAACCAACCTGTAATGTGTTGTGTGATCCATATTCAGTAGTCTATATAGACTGTGTGTTGACAGGGAAAACTTTTCTTCATGGAAGAGAATTAATAATTCAGGTTACAATCCTTTTTGTAATAATCAAGCATTTTGCAGCATATATGCATTCTCTTAATTCTTTCATATGACCAATAATATAGAGCCATTTCCCCTATTTTAAATAGAGACTATTTGACGAAGATAAAATATAGATAAACATCTTCTTATTTGATCTCCTAAAAATGTGTTGAAATAAACATTAAACGCTTAAATTTATTATTTTCAGGGTTTACTCAGCCAGTTCTTTTGTTTATTTTATTTTATTGTTCTCTACTTCTATTTCTCAGTGGGAAATCCCCTGTGCCACTTAGTAGAAATAAGTTTTTCCAGTCTGTGGCAAGGGTTCCTATTATCTGAGAATTTAAAACCATGCCTCCAGCTAATTAATTTGACTAAAAAATCCCTTCTGCCTTCCTTCTTTATTTCCTAGCTTTCTTTGCCAATCCATCTCACTTTACCTGTTTTCATACCTACAGAAAGTATATGTAGTCTGATTGAAAAATTTTTTCCTGATGGTTTATCATGGTCCCACTACATATCAGCCATGGCCCTAAATACACAGCAGCTCAAAAGCTGTCTTCCAAAACTAATAAAAAATCCCAAACAGAATCCAACAGGTCAATATGATACAATACAGGAGCCCTGAAGAGGAGACTTTGTGCTTGGGAGAGTGAGAAGTTTAGAAAGTGATCACAACACTTTTCTAGAGAGTCAGGCAGACTAATTCAACTATTAGCCTGTCAATAGAAAATTTGAAGTAGGGATGGCACAAAGCACTAAGGGCAAAAGTCAGGAGACAGACTGGGATGGCTGAAAGGCACTGTCTCTCTTTCCTCTACAAGACTGTTTGTTCTTCCTTGTTACTGGGCTACACCCACCACTGAATGTGTTGTGTGCACACGAGCTCACTTGTGCATGTGTAATGTCCAACAGAAGAACTCTCTAGAACAACTTATGATATTTTTGCAAGTAAAACTTCCAGCAAGAGAATGAAATGCTAATATTGCCTGAGAAGTCAACAATAAATACAATATATGGACTAAATAAATACTAATATTTTAAAGTTTGAATTATCTGTCTGATCCCTGTTATCTTTAGAAACTGATGCTTAGAGCTCTGTACTACTCTGATCTCCATATGTTACTGCAGCTATAAGACTGTAACTTTAAATCATAGATTTTGGAAACATATTTCTTCTACAGCAATTTCTCTTCTTCAAATTCCCAGGGGCATTACCAACTCTGTGTGTGTGTGTGTGTGTGTGTAATGAAGTTGTCCACTCCCTGAAAGGAGGGCATTCCACCTTGACTTAATTAATGGATTATCATTAGTTTCCACAGTTTTGTACATACAATACGTTCCTTTCATACTGAAAATGTAAGAAACCCATGACTTCTTAGTGTCCATCAGAAAAATTAATAGGAGCATGGCTTTATCTCACCCAGGATAATCCTTCCATTCTCCTACAGGGTCTCAGGATAACTCACCCAATCTCCTTGGAGTCCTTCAATTTTTGTCCAGCAGTATGGGTGTTGCTATCTTCAAATTCCCTCTCAATGGGCTTAGATAGGTACCTTGGTTCCTGTCAGGTGACAAGGCCAGATCTCAGTACAATGCTAGTCTTTGTTGTGGTTTTATTAATATGTCATTGGATTTCCTCATAGACCTTCTGCTCTATGCCTTTGTTCCTTCTTTTGCCATCTCTTTCGCCTTAGCTGAGGTACATCATATGTGTAATAGTTTACAAAGCAATAGAATTGGACTTTATGTGTCCTGAGTCAATATTTTTTGTTTTGCATATGTTAAGTTGCTTCTCTTTCCAAACTCTTAAAAAATACAACCAATTGTTTTCCAACATACACAGGTAAACCAAAAAAACTTGCCACACACATAACGATGGGAGTAGATTATTTTTTCACATTTTCCGGTCAGTAAGATTATCTGTTGTGGGTGCCAGTTTTGACTGGCCCAAGGTCTGACTGTGATCCAAGGTCTGGCTGTTATCCAAGGCCTGGCTGATCCAAGGCCTGACTGGCCCAAGGTCTGGCTGGTCCAAGGTCTGGCTGTGATCCAGGCCTGTAGCTAGGAATAGGACCCCAGACTTAGAAAATATGTAAACATATTTACATATTGTATCACACCTGTGTGGCTGCATGCCACTTTTGTACTCTGCTATGTAAGGAGCCGTATGGTCCCCTAGGGACCAGAAGGAGAAAGAAGGAGAGAAAGAAGGGGAGCAGAGAAGGGGAGACAAGAAAGGGGAGCAGGAGAAGTGTGCGCAGGACTGCGTGCCCCATGCAATAGACTGCACTCCCCAACAGAACTGCACTTCCCAACAGAAGTGCGCTCCACACAATAAAGTTGGTGCCTGCCATTTCATTCTCGTGTCAACTCCTTGTGCATTTGTCCAACTGGGCCTCACACCGTCGAACTTTCTGGGTCAGCAATAACCCTGACATTTGCATTTTCTGTGCCAGGAACAGAGGTCTGTGTATTAGTCAGAGTTCTCCAGAGAAACATAACCAAACAGTGTGTGTGTGTGTGTGTGTGTGTGTGTGTGTGTGTGTGTGTGTGCATGTACATCTATCTGTCTCTCTATTGAGATATTATATATATATATATATATATATATATATATATATATATCAGCAAGACAGACATAGATGACTAGGACTAGGACAATATGTATCTATGTATCTAAGTATCTATATTATAATATTATATTATAAAGATATATTATAAAGAATTGGCTCATAGAATTACAAAGGATGACAAATCCCAAAATCTATAATCAGCACATTGGAAAACCAGGACATCTGATGGTGCAGTTCTAGTCTGAATACCAGCAAACTCGAGACTTAGGAAGAGACATTGTTTCAGTTTGAGCCTGAAGACAGGAAAAAACTGATGTCTAAGCTCTGGCAGTTAGGCAGGAGGAGTTTCCTCCTATGGATAAAGGGTCAGCCTTTTTTATTCTATTCAGGCCTTCAACTGATTGGATGAAGTCCACCCACATTAGGGTGTACAGTGAGCTTTACTCAGTCTACCAATTCAAATGTTAATCTCATTGAGAAATCCCCTCAGAGACAGTCTCACTCGGAATAATGTTTGACCAAATGTCTGGGTACCTTGTGGCCCAATCAAGTTGACATATAAAATTAACCCTCACAGTTTCCTATTACAGTGAACTAGTCTGAAAGCCAAAACAACAACAACAACAACAACAACAACAACAACAACAAAAATCAGTCATGGTCTTAGCTGTGAGATCTTGTGCACATCACTTTCTCTCTCGGCCTCCAATTTTTCCCTGGTGGGCGATAGGGTAAAACAAATATGTTAAAACTAAGTATGTACAATGAGTACCTCCTACACTCACTGCAGACAATAACCCATTTTATTGTCACACTCTGAACTAATGTTTTTTTTTTTTTTTTACCATATTACAAAGGAAGAGACTTAGAGTCAGAGAAGTTAGGTAATTTAGATTATTTCTAAGGTCCATTCAAATTCTAGAATTCTTTGCCTTCAAGTTGACAACTAAAAAAGGAAAAGTGATTTGAAGATTTGAAGGCTGCCACAAAACCCTCACATGCAGAGAGATCAGAAAAACACTGTCATTTCCAGTCTTATTCTCATAATTATCTGAAAGAAAAGTGAGTGAAGGTTTTTGTAACACTCTTTTTTTAAATGTTTTTCCTAACGTACAAAATGGAGGATAAGATCCTTTAGAAAAAGATCATGTTTATACCATTTCTGTTATTGTTTTTACTAGTTCTATAGCACTGATGCCTGCAAAGTCTAATTAAATTTATCTTTTTCAATAGCTACGCTTATAGTCATCCCCAGTAATATAATGCAATCATTCTCAAGAATTATGAAACTGATATAATATTAATGAACAATTTGTAGGTAGGCATAAGAGGTTTCAGACTCATAATCCATAATCCATTTTATCTACAGATTACTCTTATATGCTCCTCTTTCTAGCTTTTATAAACCTACTGCTCATAATCATCAGAAAATAGAATTGCTACACACTAATGACTTTATGCCTTTATTCATATCATAATGGATCCTCAGCAATCTTTAACAACTCTCCACTTAGTTTAAATAACTCCAAATATATAACTAACTAGTTCTTCAGAAATTACCTATGATACAACCAGTTGACACAGAAATTGATGTAAAGCTACAATCATCCTTAATAAATATGTGCTTTAATTAAAAATGTTTTAATAAATAATAGTCCAAAATTCCTCTTATTGCTCTATTATCACAAACAGGTCTAGAATCTGCCCACTTCTCAAAAATTTTA
>CM053502.1:96402185-96524285 GCA_028627145.1 Eidolon dupreanum | reverse complement strand
GTATTTCCTTTAGTTTCCTGAATTGCTAAAATTTAGCTATTCTGTATAAATAAATTTTCCAGATAAAGGATAAGCATCATTTTAAGAATTATAGCTATTGAAAAAGAAACTCAAAAACTTATGGAAAAAAAGCTTTTGAAAATATATTACATATTTTCATGGATTCGCATCAGAACAAAATGAATATATGGTGGTAAATGAAAATATATCTATATATACATATATTATCATTTAAAAAAAGTAGATTCAGTTTTGTGACACATACTATTTATTCTCTCTGAATTTCAGTTTTCTTTTTTTGTAAGAGACAATTTCTAGCTTTTAAGATTAACATTGGCTTAAATGTAACATGATGAGTGTGTGTGTGTGTAGGCTGGTTGCCACCATGCTAAATGTTGATTAACCTACCTGTTCCTCAAATATAACCCTGTCAATAACTTATTTCCGTTTACCAGCATTCCAAACTTCAAATCCATACCTAATCCAGTTTTTGTTTTCATATGCAAAATTTTTTAAAAGTGGAGCTTAATGTTTTATATATTGGCTCACTGTTATTTCTAAGTCAGAAACATCTAGAGTATTTGATTAAATACATAGGCTTTGGAGATCATCTCCCTGGGATGACTGACTTAATTGTTTCACAACAAACTCTCTACTCTGAACAACTAGAAAATCTGAATAAAATATAAATAAATAATGACCAAAAAACCCTTGGTTTTAAGTAATAGAGAACAATAAAAGCTGAAGAATTTATAGGATCAAAATTTTGTCCATTAACAAAAGAGCATAAGGTACAGATTCAGACTGCTGGCATTAGAATTCCAACTATACTAGTTTTTTAATTGTGACTTTGGGTAAGATTTTAACTATGTACTCTTCTGTTTCTTCATATTTTATTGAGAACAGTAATAGCACCCACTTTGATTTTTGTTTTTGTGGGGGGTTTTTGGAGGAGGAAGGAGAACAAGTGAAGTAGTACACATAAATGCTTAAGAAGAGAATGTCACACATTAAGTGATCAAAAAAAGTTGGCATCATCATCATCATCGTTATAATTGTTATATAATTGTTATATGAGGTATTTGTGGTGAATATACTCTAAGATGGCTCCAAATTATCCCTTTCTCCTGGTATTGATATCTTTGGATAATCCTCTTCCATTGAGTGTAGCTGGAGTTGACATGCTTCTAACCTACAGAAGATGGTAAAAAAAAAAAAAAAAAGTGATGGAATGTCATTTCTGTGATTATGTTACATAAAATTGTTACTTTCATCATGTTAGCAGAATGTCATTATTGACTTCCTTCCTTGCTGGCTTTGATAAAGCAAGCTACCACATGGAGAGGTACAATAGCAAGGAACTGAGGGCAACCTCCATCCGACAACTAGCAAGATACTAAAGCCCTCAAACATCCACAGAAAATTAAACCCTGCCAAAACTCTTACAAGCTTAGAAGCAGATACTTCCTCAGTCTAGCCTCAGACAGGACCCATCTGTGGCCTTGTGGGAGACATTGAAGCAGAGGACCTAGCTAAACCCATGTCTGGATTCCTGAACCATATTAACTGTGATATAATAAACATGTGTCGTTGTAAGCCTCTAGGTTTATGCTGATATTACTAAGTAGTAATTGATCATCGATACCATTTATGGCAAAGCCTGTCTCCAAGCTTCTCTTGGGAATTAAAGTGCATGAGATTTGAAATAAGTATTTTCATTAAAATTTAAGGGGACTCATTCTTAATTCTGAATTTGTGACTGTATTTTAAATGGTTTAATTTGCCTGATAGTTTTCACCAGGATAACATGGGACATCATTGTTCCAAAGATGTGAGTACAAAGAGCCATAAATGAAAACAGTTTGGTTGAAAATACTTTGTACCTGCTTATATTCCAGCAATATAACCGTTAAATGAATTAATTTCCATGAGTTGCAAGTCAACTTCCAGAAAGAAACAGCTTAAATAGGACCACACAAAACACACTAATTATATGTAACATTTTTCCCCCTTTTCTTTTGTTGATCTGCGCTCCTTGACTGATAAATGACACTGGCTCTTTCATGCTTTAGTTTGAAGATCATAAATTTATCAAATTGGGCAGGTAAAGATCTCAAATGAACCAAACCAATAGTAAGCAGTGGCATGTAGTGGATACTGGTGAACTAGAAATGCAAACTATATCTAAAAACATTAAATTTTGATATTTTGTTTTAAGTAGCATAAGGGCAAACTAAATATATCTGTGGATACATACAGACTGCCAGTTTGTGGTCTCTGCTTTGGCGTAAAAGAAATATTAATATTACTAAACATTATGAATTAGTAAGACCCAAGATGGTCTCAGAGTCAAGAAAGGTTTTTGATTCATGCTTCTTAACATAGAAGGATCTCTTTAAAATGCCTTTCTACATACAGAAGCCCAGCTGCAGTAGGACATTAATGTCAAATACAGGGAGTATATAGGCTGTTCTACAAATTTTATTATTTATACTGCAAAGATATAACAGAGAGGGTGGTAAGTTGATATTGGAAACCAAGTCATCATCTCTCTACATATGATACTTTCTTTAACATTTCCAGTCCGTTTGTCACTAGTTCTGATATACCCCCAGATTGTTTTAGACACTTTACATTTGTGTGCAGGTTGCACGGTGTTTGTTTCCATTTGTTTTTCTGACACCAGACTGTGAGCTTCTTGCAGAACCATCATTTCACTGTCTCTAAAACATTAACACCATCACAGAGCCCATCACAGAGGAGGGACATATCAGTAGAAGAGATAAATGAGCAATAAACAAAGGTAGCTTTCCAGGACTAAGACCTCTGTGTGTGAAATGAGGGTATATGTATATAGAGTGATCTGTAAGTTTAACACCAACTATGACAATTGATACTTTAAAATTACATATCTACTGAGATTGTTTCCGTTCAATTCAATCCATGACTTATTCAAGTTTCATTGTAATTGATACCAACTTAAATTACATGTATGTTTTTAATATAAAGTAGAATTTTCACCTAAGAACAGATAAGATTCTTTTGTAAAGTTACAAATTAAATAAGCATTGGAGCTAAAATTAAAAAAATATATATTTAAGGTTTTGTTTTCCCCATTAATTAATTAGAAACATTTGAGTCTCAAATTATTTTGGAGATACCAAAAGCTAGATTTCTATTTTCTTCTGATTTTTCTAAGCCATTTCTTTTTTCAGCTGTTGCCTTTCTTTGTTTAGTTTTGTTTTGGATTTCTTGCAGATCTTTTACCACTATAGGATACTTTTAACTTTACATAGAGAATTTAGCAGATCAATCTCAAATGGAGAAAGTAAACAGCCAATGACCCTTGAAAAAAGATTGCACGGACTATTTAAGAAGGCCTTTCCTTTCTATATCTCAGGATCCTTTTATATCACGCAAAAACCTTGGCTCCTCAGGCTAAGATAAATCCTCACATTTTAACATAGCACTGCTGCAGACCATCTAAATGCTGGAGGAGTCTGGCAAGGAAAGTGAAGAAAGGAGGACATATGTGGAGTGGCTAACAAACTTATGGCTCTGTGCAGCTGTACATTATACTTTCAGTCCTAATTCTCTCCTGGGGGGCAATGAAAAGAAAATCTCAAGGCTAAAGAAAGACTACATTCTAAAATATCCTGCTCCTGAGACAGAAAGTGTGGTTAAACTCAACTCTAGAAACTAAAGTTTATAGGAATAGGAAGTATTGATTTGTATTTAAAATGGGGGAGAAGTGGATTTCTCAGTGTATTTCTGATGCCTTCTTATCTAGATAAATATTTTATTTGCCATTGTAGGGGATTTGGGGAAAATGTATCAGCATAATTTAGAATTCAGAAAGTTTGGTTCTTTTATTTTCACTTATTAATGGTAGTCATATCTCCATTTTTGAAATATCTATTAAGCACTTACTTTACATGGAGAACTATACTACTTGCTAAGTTATAGTAAGAACAAAGCACATAGACTCCTGCCCCCAGGAGCATACTATTTGGGATAAAAACAAACAGGCAGGTATTTTGTAGAATAGTAAATTCTAGATTTTAGCCGATTGAAGGTTCTTTGGCAAGAGAATTTCTGTGGAATAATGGGTTGGAAGTCAGATGACAATGGGAAAATAATTTAGTGGTACAACAGCAGAGACCAAAAGTGCATAATTTTGAGGGATGGGATTAGGGAGAATGTTAAATCCTTCCTGTTGTTGATCAAAGAGGAATTCAAAATGATGACGTGATGGAAGTTATAGCATGGAGATAAAAATTCACAAAGTGAGATCTTGAGTATTCTAAGGTGGATTAGAAAAAGACAGGCTACATATTTAGGAGGATTGGCCTTAGAGCAAAGGAGAAGCTTCTTTTCTAATATAACTGCATACAAGAGTGGGTACATATGGCCATTATTTTAAAAGTTTAAGGACAGGAAGTATATGACTTACTTAATAACTTTTATTTTCCTTATGATGAATGATATGCATATGTCTTCTGATGATGAAATATGAGGAAATGGTGTTGCTTTGGTTGACATTTTGGAGAAAGCATGAAAGTTTTAAAAGAGTCACATTGCAGAGATAGACGACCGAAAAAAAAAAAAGTGGAAGATGTACTGGACAAAGTTGAAAAACCAGATGATAATGAGTCTCTAGACTATATTAGAACCAATCTGTGAAGCTGTCTGATTTTTGTTTAGCAAATTTCAACATTCAATATTTCACAGAAGGCAAATTGTTGGATTAGTTGATGTTTGAGATTTTCCTATTTAAGTAGAAAAGAAAATGAAACAAAAATGTTGAAGTTATAAGAGAAGAGATTAAATGAGGAGTTATAGAATCTAAGCTACAGAGAGAACGAAATGAGGTCAGGATGAAGCAGAAGGTTAAAACGAGTAATTATGAGACTGGATATTTAAGAGAAGGTACAGTGGGCATAAAAATAAAAAGGCTGTGGTCAAAAGGTCAGGTACCTGAATTTAATATTTTAGATTAAATGTCTTCGGTACAGCCATGGAGATAGAAGTCACTGTAGATGATAGGTCAAAGTAATACTAAGCTTAAGAGTTAGATGAGACACTCAGTAAATTGAACTAGCGTGATGGTAATATGTGTGGCAGAGTAGAGAGTTGTTAAGTAAGAGCTATAGTCTTTAGATAATGAAAATGAGGGAGCAAGAAGTTGACAGTGAGCAAGAATGGCAAATACAACAGAATAGCATCAGCCTAGAACTAGCAGAGGTTTTAACAGGCAGGTAGGAGAGTAATATTTTGATTATCAAAGGGAAGGGAGAGGTCTCCAGTCTCTCTTCCTTAGCAAGGAGTTCATAGACCTTGGAGAATAAGCAGTCTTCACTTCATTTGCTGCCTTACCATATTAAGATATAGAAGCTTGTAACTTAAATGAGATAACATAAGTGGAAGATGTAATATGATAAACAAGATATTTCATGAAACTTCTGCTATACAGTTCTGAGACAGAGTTTAATCTTTTTACATGCACAGAATTCACTGGAAAGTAAGAGGAATCCCCAAGCGCCACAGTAAAAGGAATCAGGGTACAGATTAGTATAAAAACCAAGGAAACCACTGATAAGACATTTTCAATCTTAGAGAAAACTCAGCCTTGAGTTTTGAACACATCGCAGAAGGCAAGATCTTAGGTTTGTACGATGTAGATATTTGGAGTTATAGCGCTGAAATAAAGTTGGAACTTGTCAAATTCTATAACTTCAATTCAATAATAGAGTAGAAAAATTAATGTATTACCAGAAGGAGATGAGGAAAAAAACTATTTCAGCATGACCTGTTGGAGGAACAGAAGTGAGGAAGCTCCTGGGAGAAACTATAAACATCACCCTAGCTTTATATGGGTTTGCACTTGAGAGTTATCTAAGATGGATATTGCCACAAGGCCTCGGGGAAAAGCAAATGAAATTCTCTCAGGAAGATGTAGCCTCAACCCAAAATAAAAAAATTCTCACAGAAAACCAGTCAAAGGCATAGGAGAAATTCAGGACTTTCATTTGACTCAATTTTAGCCAAAAAATTTCTCTCTTTGTTTTTAAATTTTCTCTTTCCTAGTGGCTATGACTTATTGGATACAGCTTTTCCTCTCTCTGTGCTACTTTTTTTTAAAAAGAAAGCTCAGGGAAGCAAACCTGCTTTCCATCTCAAGTGGACAGAAAGATTAGGGGCTCTCTCAGGTCCCTTTCTAATTAAAACCACCTCACTACCCCATCTACATTCCTGCCGCGGTATGGAGAGCACTCTGGAGTTGTGCTAGTTTCACAGACAGCCCTCCGGACACAAGGCACAGGGGTCCTCTGTCCTTGGATCCCTAACCTACTTGGAAGGCAGGTATGTCATTATTTTCTGCTGGGAACTTGTGCAGAAGGAGTCCCATGGCACCTTTTACATCTTTCCTTTATTTGCTCACTCTGTAATTTGTTGTATATTCTTTCTATGTGGAGAGCAAGACCTTGAACTTTGATACACAGTAGAAACAAGCTTTGAAAATTCAAATATCTTTCTCTAAGAAACTATTGTGTCTCCCATGGGTTTCAAATATCTCTTTCAAAAAAAATACAAATGTCACTTCTTTTTCTCTGACTTTATGCAATAAAAATCTTACCCTAAGGTTCACAGACACCAGAAACCATCACTGTTTGGATTGGGGGCAGGTCACATGCAAGGGAGTCAGAGATTTAAAAAATAATAAACCATGCCTGCTAACATTTTCCCAAACTCTCTTGTGATATAAACATAAACCAAATATTTATCAAGATGTTTAGTCTTATGTCCCTTTTATGGCAAAGTTTTTGACTTGCTGAGATAAACGGAATATGGATATACACAAGTTTTTTGTGGAGTAGAGTTGGTGAGAGGGTAAGACTGTTAAGCTCAAACACAACTGGTTATCTATCCACACACCTATCAAAACTATAAATTTTTGAAGAATCAGAGGTGATATGAATAATGATAAAGGGGAATGAGAAACCCTACAATGTTGCAATCCAGCAAAAACTGCTTCTTTCTGAAAAAATGTCTAAAAGTAACAATCTACTATTTCTTTGAGTGATTGAAGGATATTTTTCCTGATCATTATTTATGGAGGCTAAAGACACAGAGATCTTCCCACCACTCCCCACAGACACACCAACATACAAATATAGTTACAGTTTGGGCTAGGTGAGCCTGAATTCTTCCTTTTCACAAGCAAAACTCAAGTAGTGTTCATAGGCTTAGACTTGACTTTTGAAAACTAAGAGGACAAGGTAGTCTCTATAAATCTATTTCCTCGCTTTTAAAATTATAATATTTACACATACCTTCCTCGAGTGTTGGGTGTTATTTAAAGAAGGTATGCTGATATAAAATGCATGGTGTCTAATAGCTAACATATAATAGTCTACCAATTTTTTTCTATGACAACAAAAAATCTTTTGGTGGCAAATGGACAAAAAGCCAGGTTCAAATTTGCTTAAGTAAAAATGGTTTCTTTGGGATTCATATACAGCTGCAAAAGATCAGATTTCACTTGCTCTCTACCTGTTAGAACATTAGTGTATAAATTGACCCCATTCTCAAACAGGCTCTTTCTTGAGGCCTCAGGATCACTGCCTACAGCATCCATAGCTACAGTCTTCCAGGTTTATCTCTGATAAGAAGAGAAACTAAGAAAGAATCAAATGAAATATCTGGTCTAACTCTCACTGGGCAGGATTGGGCTGCATGCACATCTCTGAAGGAATTATTACAGCTAGTGTATGGAGGAGGAGGACGAGCTTAAGTCAATCATGGCTCTCCTGGAGGTAACAGTGAGTTACAACCAAGCAGACCCTAGTGGCTTAAAATTGGAGGAAGGATAGTTTTCTCAGGAAATTCAGATAAGTGTTTCCAGTGGAAAAGTGAAAAGCTATAAAGTCCACTATTGTTCACCCACCTTCTTCTCCTCCCTTTGCATAGATTCTAAATGAACTGAATTTGCATACAGTTGCAGAAGTTCCTAAATGTGAAGAATAATTATTTTCTAAACTATGTATTTTAAAGAGATGACAAAAGGCTCCTTTTGTGGAAATCTTTAAATCTAAAAACAAACAAACAAAAACAGAAAATGTCTGCTATTTAATATCTATTTTCCTCTTCCTTGAAACATAAACCCAGTTTTATTAGCTAAAAGAATTAATGTTCCCTCCTACCTTTTAGCCAAGTATGGTCAGATAACACCTGACTAATGATATTTAAGTGGAGCATTTTATAGAATTTCAATAAAGACTTTTTTAGAAGAAACTGACTTGGGGAGAGCATAATTTTATGCTCCCCACACCTACTTATTAACCCTTCCTGTTGGCTCAAATGCAGTTGTAACCCTCAAGCTCCAGCAATGCTTTAAACCTAAATATGAGGTGATATTTAGGATGAAAGCTACAGAGAAAATAATGAAGCAATATGTAGGAAGTAATGAGTATCTGGTGATCATAAAGCCATCATACATCTCTTATCTATCTACGTCTTAACCTGAATTTCTTTCATGCAAGGAAGAAATTTATGTGTAGGTTAAACCACTGCTATTTGGAGGTTTTCTGGTATATGTACCAAACCTAATCCAAATACATTCAAGTTTATAAGTTAACATTCACATCTCCAGAGGCCACAAGTTTGTTTATGTGATTTCTGGAGACCATATGCAAGAAGAAATTGCCATCATTTTTGTCAAGATCCTCAAATTTGCAATTTTCTATATTCTTTAAACTCTAAATCAACTGGTATCCCAATTGTCTGGACAAAATAAGAGCCAGGTCTTTTCCCAGGAAATATAAATGATGCTTACAAGCCTGAAAACTTACCTGCTCCAGGAACCCTCTCTGTAGGCACTCTAACCTCTTAAAAATATCACTCTTTTTGCTACCACATTTAAATCTGGGACATTATCTCCAAAAGGCTCCAATTACAAAAATACATGTAAAATTAAAAAAAATAATAATAAAAAGTGAAGCTTATTTAGATGTCTTCTAGCTCTTTTATTTTTGCATCCCTTGCTTTTATAAGGCTGCCTTGAGTGCCTTTTTATAGGTGTGCTCACTTAAAACTATGAGCCCCAACTAAGGTGGCTGGTTATAACAATAAATACACAATGGTCTGAAACCTTTGAAAACTGACTCTAAATAATTGGTAATAGAATTGGGGGAAGGGAAGTTCTGGGCATCTGCCTCACAAAGGGGTGGTGATATTCATAATAGGAAAGGACAAGTTTCTTAGAACAGAGAAAAAAATCTCCCATAAAAGGAAAAAAAATATTAGTTTAGATTCTGGAGTATGATCTGTTTGAAAGTTTTGTGCGCTTAATATAATTACACATGTGGAAGAAAGAAAGAATTGTGAGAAATACATAGAACTAAAGGTAGACATGAGAAAGAATGAAACTGTAAGAAAAGAGGCCTCAGTCCAAAAAGGGTGTGGCCAAGGATGAAAAACAATTCTCGAGTTGAGTATCTTTAATAACATCCAGTGAGACAGAATAGGCTCAAAAAAAGATTAGAAGAAATATTCTCAGAGACCGTGTATTCATTTTCCATTTTAGCATTAATAAATTGCCATAAACTTAGCACTTAAAATGCTACTCATTTATAATCTCATAGTTCTGTAGGTCAGAAATTGGGCATGGGTCTCACTAAACTAAGAAGTGTTAGCAGTATTGTATTCCTTACTGAAGGCTCTTGGGAAAAATCCATTTTCAAATTCATTTAGGTTTTGGTCAGGATGTATTTCTGTGGTTATTAGGACTGAGGAACCTTGCTGGCTGTCAGTAGGAGGCCACCCTTATTTCCTAGGAGCCTGTCCCAGTCCTTGCAGGTGGGCTCCTACATCTCTGAGCCCACATTGGTGCCTCAGATCTTCTCATGATTGGAATTTCTCTGATTTCTCTTCTATAGTATCTCTGTTGTCTCTTCTGTGGGATGTCTCTGATCATGAGAAAGTTTTCTGCTTTTAAGGACTATGTGATTAGATAGTCCTCAACCAGATAATCTATATTCATAATCTTAATTACATCTACAAAACACTTTTTCCGTGTAATACAACATATTCACAGGTTCCAGAAATTAAGGTGTGAACATCTTTGGGAGACCATTCTGTTTACCATAGGTGTTAACATATAAAAGAGCCAGTAGGTATAGAGGGAGAAATTAAGGATTCACGCAATTTTTATTATTTTTTCTGTTACTATCCTGACTAGATCTGCCATGTAATGGAATTCAGAGGAGCAAATGGCTATTCTGTCACTTACTCTCATTCTCTTGAACTGAGATGATAATGCATTCTGGGATTAGTCTAAAGAGACTAACCTGTTTCAAGTCAAGGAGAATTTATCTTAGGTACAGAATCCCTAGGTCCACTATAAATGGTACAATTTCAATAAATCACATAATAATCCAAAAGGATTTGGATTTCAGCCTAATAAGAGTAGAAATTATGACTCTTAAAAGTGCCCAAGTGGTTCATTGACTCTTTCAACAAGTATCTGTTGACACCTGAGAACCTTTTTGCATTTGTTATCATTTGTGAAACAAGGCTATGTTTATAACACTAGCTTCCTTTTTTTTTTAGTAGGAAACATCTAACAACTGGGTCAAGAGTTTAACACAAAGTGAGACTGGACTTTAAGGTCAAACAAACCCAGTTTCAAATTCTAGCTAAACCATCTCCTGGCTATGTTACTTTGGATAAGTCTTAGCAGCCTCACATTCTTTTTGAGTACTAGAATGCAAACTACATAAAAGCAAGGAATTTAATCTGTTTGTCCATTGCACTATCCTTTGCCTCTCAAACATAACTCACATAGCATATGCACAAAATAAACTAATATTTGAAAAAATAAAAAAGAACTTTTCTAACATATAGAAATAACATAAAGTACTGCCATAGAATAAGTACATAAAAAGTATTTTTATAACTTTAATTATTTGCATTATTTTATTTAGTATTTGCACAGAAAGATGAAGGACAACTAATAAATAATGATATACAATCCATTTTAGTTAAATAAATCACCATGTATTTTTAAGGTCAACTGATTATTTCAAAAGTCTATTACAAACAATAATTATTTTAGAGAAGTTAATAACTATTCTGTAGGTGGAAACAATAGCTTTTATAGATAAGAAGGAACACAAAGTTTGGATAGAGGACTCTTGTTGAATCCAAGCTCCATTATATGGTTTATAGATAAGCCACTTAACTACTCTGCACATACAATTTCAGAAAAAAAGATTATAATGAAGAAGTTTCATGACAGATAAAAAATATTCTGGTAGCAAGATGAGAAATACTAAGCAAAAATAATGCTATTCTATTAGTAAAAGGAAACTATAAATTAATGAAAATACATTTATACATATTTTCATGTAATAACCGCTTAACTATTTGATGGGTAGATTGATGGATAAATTAACATTTTGATTTTCCAAAAAGAAAAGATCAATATCTATTCTTTTTCACATTTTGTAGTGGTAAGCTATTATGCAGGTATGTAGTTATATCTCAACTAAAGAATTTAGAATGTACAGAGGGCAATGTGTATAATGTGTCAAATTGGAAATTCCAAAGATATATAATGATTATTTAACATTGTGCCGTAGATGAAGAAGAAGGAAAAATCTGCACAAGACTATTCTAGAACTCAGGCTGTGACATATCAAGTAAAACCAATAGAACCCAAATCTCTTTCAGAATGAATACTACTTATTCTACTTTTCTATCTTTAAATAAGGCCTAATTACTCACACAAGCTATGACACTGGGGTGTTTGGTCTCAAAAGACCCAAGTAAGAAATATTTGCCAGGGAATCCTTGGGGCACATCACCACTTGTAAACCACCCTTTCTTCTTATTTTCTCTCCCCCATTTAAATGTAAACTTCACAATTGTCACTTTTTTTTTCTTTCCAAGGACTATCTTTTCAAAGATTTGGTATAGTAGACAGCCTTATAAAATAAAAATTATGTCTCTCTCTAGAGCAAATGTCAGGCATATTTGTTGTCTACTAGACAATATTTGGGCTCCTAATCTCAAGTTTCCTTTCCTATAACATAATCCACTGTATGTGTAGGTATCTCAGGACCTCTTTACACGATGCTATAGAATTGAGTTCCAGAAACTGGAGCAAAAATGCTAATACTCTGGTGACTGCTAGTGCTGTGATTAGTAAACTATCCTTTGAATTTGACCAGGTGGTCTCATGTCCTCTGCCAGCAGCCATAAAACTATGGCAGGCTAATTCATTAGCTTGTAAGTATGATAAAATCCCAGATCCTTCACAGCTTTTGGCATTCTTTATATTCATTTTATATACCTTGCATGTAGTACCACATCTGGTACACAGTATGCTCTTGATATATATTTACTGAATAAAATAAAACAATACAATTGATTTTGTGACAGAATTTTTCAAACATATATCTTTGATACTATACTTAAAGGTTCTCTCCAAGAACAAGATGCCTTGTAATAACAAACATTTATTGAATGCTTATTATAGAGAAGACAGTGCTTTAAGTGCTTTACAGGTATTGATTGATTACTCATAACAACCCTATGAAGTAGGTACTACTTTTATTACAATTTTACAGATAAGAAAGCTGAGCAGTTAAGTAACCTGCTCAAAGTTCACTACTACTGGGAGAAGCTAACATTTGAACCTGGGCAGTATATGCTCTCAAACAGTATCTTATGTCCTTTCTAGTTGGCTGTATTAAAATAATTTTGAAGACATTTATTAGTATTACTATTTCTGGAATAAACCAGGACTTAAGGTAAACATCATCATTTCACATTTTTTTTTTTAGTATAAATATGTTGTTTTTCTCTCCCCACAAAATATTTTTCACATTCAGTCAGAATTCTCTTGCAGGTCAAATCTGAACCTATAAGATGTCACAGCCACTCTCAACACCCCTCGAACCAGTTGTTTCATAACTGACCTGTGGGGTGGTTGTTAATTCTATGCCCCAGTACTAATAGTATAAGGGATCCCACTATATCTCTTAGGTATTTAGAACTTTGAGTCCTACTGTATTTAGGCTGCTGATTTTTGATTAAATAAATCACCATGAGACAGTAGTGTTCTCTTTCAATTATCCAAGAAAGATGCACATTCAGTCACAGGGGTATAAAATGTGAAAAGTCCCTGTATGGAGATGACTGGGATTATAAATATGGATGGTATAAGGCAAGAAGAGGAATTTTAGAAAAACTAGTTCAGGTATCCAAAATCAAACTTAAAATTTCTTAATCTCAAGAAATTCTTATTGCTCTGCTAGTTTATTATCTATTTCTTAACTAAGCTTTGCTCTACTAGAGTTTTTTCTTAATCAGCAGTATACTTTCTCTTGTCCTGAAAAAACTCAATGAAATACAAGAAAATTCAGGCAGTTTAATTAACTCAGAAATAAAATCAATGAACAGAAGGAGTACTTTACCAAAGAGATTGAAACTTTAAAAAAAAGAACCAAATAGAAATCCTGGAGCTAAAGAACTCATTAAAAGAGATGAAGAATGAAATAGTGAGCTTCGGAAATATAGCTGACCAGATGGAAGAAATAATTAGTGATATCAAAGATAGAAATCTAGAAATGACACAAATAGAAGAGAGGGACTTAAGAGTAACAAAAAAAAAAAAAAATGAAAGAACTCTTTGAGAACTATCTGACTCCATCAGAATGAGCAATATGAGAATAATGAGTATACCAAAAAGAGAAGAGCAGAAGAAGAAGGGAACAGAGAGCCTATTCAAACAAATAGTCAATGGGAACTTCCCAAACCTAATGAAAGAGCTGGATATTCTGAAAAGCAAACAGAACATCTAATTATCTCAATCCAAAATGCCATCTCCAGGGCACATTATATTAAAATGGTCAAAAAATAATAACAAATAAATAATTCTAAAAGCATCCAGGAAAAAGAAGATGATAACCTATAAAGAATATCTCATTAGATTATCATTGGATTTTTAAGCAGAAACACTACAATCTAGGAGAGAATGGAATCAAATATTCAAACTATTGAAAGAGAGAAATTACCAGCCTGGTAAGGATAACACACACATAAAAAGAAAACTGTAGACCAATATCTCTGATGAATACAGGTGCAAAATACAAAAGACTGTAAATTGAATACAATAATAAATTTAAAAGATTATACATCACAATCAAGTTGGATTCATTGTAAGGGCACAAGGATGGTTTAGTATACACAAATCAGTCAATGTGATATACCACATTAATAAAATAAAGGATGAAATCATATGATCATATCAATAGATGCAGAAAAAGCATTTGACAAAATACAACATTCGTTTATGAATAAAATACTCAATAAAATGGGTATAGGAAGAAAGTACCATAGCATAATAATGGCCATATATTACAAACCCTCAGTTAATGTTACACTAAATAATGAAAAACCAAAAGGTTTTCCTCTAAGATCAGGAAAAGGACAAGGATACCCACTCTCATCATTGTTATATAGCATAGTACTGGAATTCCTAGCCAGAGCAATCAGGAAAGAAAAAGAAATAAAAAGCATCCAAACTGGGAATGAAGAAGTAAAATTGTTACTTTGCAGACATCATTATTTACATAAAAAACCCTAAACACTCCACCAAAAAACTATTCGGAACAATAAACAAATAAGTAAAGTTTCAGGATTCAAAATCGATGTATAAACATCCATAGTGTTCCTATATACTAACAAAGAAATTTCAGGAAAAAAAAAATTCTTTTTGCAATTGCAACAAAAAGAATAAAATATCTAGAAATAAACAAAAAATGTGAAGGACCTATATACTGAAAACTGCAAGATATTTTTAAAACATGAAGACACAAAGAAATGGAAAGATATTCCACATTCCTGGTTTGGAAAATTCGACATAGTTGAAATGGCCTTATTATTCAAAGTAAAATACAGATCTAATGCAATCCCCATCAAAATCTCAAAGGCGTTTTTTAAAGAAATAGAATGAAAAACTATGAGATTTGTATTAAATCACAAAAGGCCTCCAAATCAATTGAAAGCCAACGCAATACTGAGAAAAAAGAGGAGGATTGGAGGTATTATACTGCCAGACTTCAAAATGTGAGGCAAAGTGACAATAATCAAAAGAATATGGTATTGGCAGAAAAACAGAAAGACCAATGGAACAGAATTGAGAGCCCAGAAATAAATTCACAGCTACATGGGCAAATAATTTTCAACAAAAGTGCCAAAAACATACAATGAAAGCCTCTTAAATAAGTGATGCTGGAAAAATTGAAAAGCCACATGCAAAAGAATGAAACTAGAGTGTTATTTGTCATCATGCATAAATATTAATCAAAATGGATCTAAGACCTGACACAACAAAATACATAGAAGAAATCATAGGTACTAAACTGATGGATCTTGACTTTAGAAGATTTATGAATTTGACCTCAAAGGCAAGGGACATAAAAGCAAAAATGAATGAATGAGACTAACTCAAATTAAAAGCTTCTGCATAGCAAAAGAAACCATCAACAAAACAAAGAGGCAATCAACCAAATAGGAGAACATATTTACAAACAATGCCTCTGATAAGCAGCTAATATCCAAAACAAACAAAAAATTCATACAACTCAACAACAACAACAACAACAACAACAACAACAACAAATCCAATTCAAAAATAGTCAGAGGACCTGAACAGACACTTCTCCCAAGAAGACATATGAATAGCCAACCTACATATGAAAAGACGCTCAACTTCACTAGCTATTAGGGAAATGTAAATCAAAACCACAACGAGATACCATCTCACACCTGTTAGAATAACTATCATCAACAAGACAAGTAATGAGTGTCAGAGAGGTTGTGGGGAAAAAGGAACCTTCATACACTGCTGGTCGGAATGTAAATTGATCTAGCCACTATGGAAAACAGTATGGAGGTTCCTCAAAATATTAAGAATAGAATTACCATATGAACCATCAATTCCTCTTCTGGTATCTATGTAACAAATTTGAAAACATTTAATAATAAAGATATATGTACTCCTATGTTCACTGCAGCATTATTCATGGTGGCCAAGACATGGAAATAACCAAAGTGTCCTTCAATAGATTATTGGATAAAAAAGATGTAGTATGTATATACAATGGAATATTATTCAGCCATAAGAAAAGATAAAGTATTGCCCTTTGAGACAACATGAATGGATATTGAGAATATGATATTAAGCAAAATAAGTCAAATTCAAAATCAAAAATTATATGATTTCACTTATATGTGGAATATAAAACTGAAAGCAACAAATGAACAAACAAGACAAACAAACAAACAAAACTCATGGACATGGACAACTGCATGCAGGTTACCATGTGGGAGGAGGTAGATGAGGGTAAAGGGGATCAAATATATGGTAACAGAAGGAGATTTCATCTTGGGTGATCAACACATAATGCAATATATAGATGACATATTATAGAATTATATACACTTAAAATCTATATAATTTCATTAATCAATGTCACCACAATAAATTTAATAAAATTTTAAAAGAAGGATCTATGTCATAATGTAAAGAATACATGCTGTCTATATTAGTTGCTATTATTATCTTCTTTTCTTATTTCCTAAATAATTAATTCATTTTTATCAAGAGATAATTTTGTGGTTGATAGTTTAAAAATATATATTTCATAAATATGAAATGAATATATTCATGTACTCTCAAACAGTAGATAAAGTTGGTTACCCCAAACTTTTTGGCTCATCTTGATCTGGCCTATCTTTACCTCATTGTTCACCACAGTGCCTTGCCTTTCTGCAACCGTCCCTCAAAACCTTATCCTTCCCATCCCAGAACATTGGTCAATGCCTGCTTTTTGGGCATGTGATCTGTTTGGTATAGGTCTCCGTGATCACAAGACCTAACCTTCATTTGGTGAGGTCTATTATTAAAAAGACAAGAGATAAATGTTGGTTAAAATGTGGAGAAAAGGAAACCCTTGTACACTGTTGGTGGGAATGTGAACTGCTACAGACACTATGGAAGATAGTAGAGAGGTTCCTAAAGAAATTAAATATAGAACTACCATATTATCCAGCAATCCCACTTCTGCATATATGTTCAAAGGAAAAAAAAAAAAAGATCATTATGTGAAAAAGACATCTGTACTCCCATGTTCACTGCAGCATTATTCCAAGAGTCAAAATAGCTAAAGTACGGAATATATATATATATATATATATATATATATATATATATATATATATATATATAAAATGTTATATATTATATATAATATATAATAATGTTATGTATTATATATATATATAATCCTTCATTTGCAAAAATATAAATGAACCGAGAGAATGTTTTGCTAAATGAAATAAGCCAGAGAAAGATAAATACTGTATGATATCACTTATATATGGAATCAAAAAAAATAAAATAAAAGAGTAGAAACAAAGAGTAGAAAACTAGTTACCAGGGGATAGGGAATGGGAAAAAAGGAAGTTGGTAAAAGGTTACAAACTTTTGGCTATAAGGTAAATAAGGTACAAGAATATAATGTATAACATGATAGCATGGTAACTGTAGCTGATAATGTAGATGACTGCACTGCATAATGGAAATTTGCTATGACAGTAGAACTTAAATGTTCTCATATATACATTAAAAAAGGTAAATATGTGAGGTGATGGATGTCTTAACTCAAGGAAAGAATCCTCTCACAATCTATACGTATATCAAATCATCACATTACATACTTTATGTATCTTACAATTTTATTTGTCAATTATTCCTCAATAAAGCTAAAAGACTTCTATAACAATCTTGACATTTTTAAATAATTTAACAAGAGACCCCACCTTTTGTTTTTGCAATACGCTCACATATTATGTAATCAGTCCTGTTTCTGTGTTTCTGAATTACTTCTGAATTTTACTAAATATACCTCACCATTTTTCTTTTTTCTCTCCTTGTAGGTGGACTCTGTCATTCTCATGATTATGGTCCTGTCTGGGTGCAGCCCTGTTATTCTTATGATTACTTTCTACTTTAAGACTCAGAGCATATATTACCTCCTCTAAGAGGTCTTTCTACACCTTAAAAATATGATTTAGAGGCAACTGTCCTATTAGTATATCTGAATTTAGTCTTCATAGATCTTATTCTAAAATACTGCAAATCCTCATTACTTATTTGTCCTCTTTCTCTTAGACTGTATTTTCTTGGTGGGCATGGACTAGAGTGTATGCATATTTATATTCTTTCTATACAGGGAATTACCTCGTATAAAGGAGAAAATCAATAAACACTGATTAAACAATATTGAATTAAATTCCCTGGTAAACCATGAACTTAGGTTCTAAAGATCAAGATCAAAAAGTATGATTCCTTAACTTGTTTTATTTCTGATTTTTGCCAATTTATTTTACCATATGATGGCAACAGAAAATTCTTGGAAAATGTAATACTCATTGCAAAGTCCTTTAAGAGCGATACAAAAATTTTTTGCTAGAACATGTAACAGACTACAAAAAGAAGGTAAAGCATTCCACAAAGAAGTGTAAGTATTTAATTTTACTAGAAATTTAGACAACTCTAAAAAAATACAGGTCCTCTCTCTTTAATTTTATGTAGAGCAATGGAACATAAGCTTTAGGCAAAGGCTTCCCAGAGCAGGAAGAAAACTGAGAGGAAATTGTGAACATGATAGAACAAGCCATCAAAAGATTAGAACATTCACAATTTGGCAAGAATTCATAGCATGGCATGCTTCATTAATTCTGAGGATTTTGCCCCTTGACAACTATATTTGGAAACTCTATGAAACCACCGAGGCCTGAGAATTTAGGGTGAGAATCATTAAAAGCGAACTAAACAAACAGGATTTGTCCTTTTATTTATATTTTTTCCTAGTGTTGTGGACAGAATATAAAGTTAAATGTACAAAAGAAAATTAATTATATATACCATTTACTATGATTACTTTTTTATTTTCAAGAAGCACAGAAATTTATATTGCAGAGCTTAATGGAATAGCAAAAGCAAATAAGACCTAAGTCAGTAGCTATGGGTTCTAGATCTGGCTTTTCCAGCAACTCTCTATGTGCTATTTGGCAAATAATTTTAATTGTCTGTGTTCTGGTTTCTTTATTTGAAAAACAAATTATGACTCATGTGAACTATAGAATTCTGTATAAAGATTTCCACCAAGTTGAAAGCTTATTTCCAATAAGGAAATGCAGTTTTGAAAGAGTCATAGTTTTTTAAATTGGCACAGAAGCAGTGGCAGCCAAAATCTATCCAAGAAACGTACCTGATTTCTCCTTTTATATCTGACGTTGTTGCATACTGATAAAATCTAGTTTTAAATGTATGCCTACAACTAATGAATGACAGCTGATTTTGATCCCTTGGCTAAATAACTGGTTTCTTCAGTTCTTTCCCTAGGTTAGATGATAACCCTACCATCAGTTTTAATTTTTTAAAATGATTAATCTACATTAATTGTAGTATTTGCATGGTATGTTCTCGGGTCCACAGCATCAGAAACTTCTGGATTCTTTTTTAAAATGTGCACCTCTGAACCCCAACTCATACTTACTGAGTAAATCTCCAAATGCAAGTCCAGGAATTACTATGTTATTGCTAACTTCCATAGATTTCTTTCTACACTAAAATTTTGGTTTCATATGTACCAGAATATGTAATATTTTTCTCACAAGAAATCATTGTTTCTGAAGTATGTCGAACTTGAGAAAATGTCAGGACAGGATGTGTAAGAAGAGGATAATAATTTACTCTAGAACTGAATGTAGACCATTGTCTCATGTCTCAAAGGTCATGCCAAGGACTTTCCTTAAAAACTGAACTTTTTAAGTTTGTTTGGGAGAGTGTCTGAGAGGACTGTGAGACACTCATTCCCTTTCACATCTGTGCGCTAATGCTCCTGGCCCAGTGTACCTCCAAGAAAGAATAAAAAGAGATGATGGTGGATGAAATAGAATCATAGTGATGATTTTAAAAGTAAAATACTATAGATAAAATTCATTATTGATTCACATTTTCAAATTTTTCTACTTTTTTTTTTATGGTGGCCATTAAATTGTACTGAAAAAAAACTCACTTATAAAAGTGATGGTCAATAATAAAAACTGATCTAAGTTTTGTTGATATGTCAAGGCCCTGGCCATGAGTGAGAATTCATGGATTCTGGCCTGAGATGTCTCACTGAACCTTCCTGAATCTCAAGTCCTTTCCTTGTAAAATGAATGTCTTGACTTCAGTGATCTCAGTTTAATGAAAATATTTTGCTTGTATTTTTTCTATTCCTTGTCCAGCTTCTTCTTGAACAATCATGCATGTAACATTACATGAGTCAAAGGAAGGTGAGCATCCATGAAGACACGAATAAATACATTTTAAAAGTACAAATTGGATGCAGAATAGAATATTTACTCAGTTTCAAAATACCTTCCCACAAAATACCTATTTTGTGGGAAGAAAAATGAGTAACTTTACAAGGATGAAGGCTGGCAGACACCTTCTTAAGGAAATAATCAAAGTGAACATCATCAATAATGAGACAAATTGAAATGCGTGTGCCTGAGAGGAAGGGAACACAGCATCGGTCTTATAATAGGCCTGTCAAAGATGTATAATTTGAATCTAATCATGAGGAAACACCAGACAAACAAATTGAGGAACACTGTACAAAATTATTGGCCTGTAATGTTCAAAAGTGTCAACATCCATAAAGGCACAGGAAGACTGAAACCTTGTTTCAGTCTAGGTCCCCAACCCCTGGGCCATGGACCAGTACTGGTCTATGGGCTGTTAGGAACTGGGCCGCACAGCAGGAGGTGAAATGCAGGCCAGGGAGCAAAGCTTCATCTGTATTTGCAGCTGCTTCCCAGCACTAGCATCACTGTCTCAGCTCCAGGCATTAGATTCTCAGAGGAGCACCAGTTCCTGGTGCCAAACAGGTTTGGGACTGCTGGTCTAAAAATCACTAAACCCAATGCATGATCTTGAGCTGTGTCTTTTGCTATAAGATATATGGTTAAGACAATGGATAAAACTTGAATGAATCTAAAGTTTAGATGGTAGTAACTTCTTATGTATTTAAAAAAAAAAACAAAAAACTAGCTTTCACCAGGTGAAACAAACCCTCCTCCAAATAAATATTATTAGGGTTTGATTCACTCTACCCTCCTGACTATTGTTTCTTTTAAAAAAAAATCAATTAATATGTTATTTTACTCTTTCTTAATTCTGAATTATATAAATGTTAACATGTCTTGGCACAATGTCTGGAATGTTAGCTGTGTATAAGTATTTTTGCATAGTAAATGTAAAAAGATATTATAAGGGACTCCATCAGAGTTAGAATAACTCAGAACAATAGGTGTTAGATAATCACACATCCTAGAGACTGTACGTGCAAAATTTGCTGAAGAATAGCCCAAAACCATTTTGTAGAACTATAGTCACTGCATCCGGTGTAGTTAGTGTAGAAAGTAGGAAGGCTTTGGAGAAGTATTTAGGTAGAAAAAAATTCCTAGAAGAGACCTTTCTGAGTGTTGGGGATTGGCTTGCTCAGAGCAGGTCGGGTTGGGAGCTTCAGTGGAAAAGACGGCTTTAGACTGAAGAAAAGATAAAGCTTGACTTTTGGGGGTTGGATTGTTAATCAAATCACTTAAAATGGCACTGTTTTTCAATCATAGTGGTGGGAAGAGCTATGATCCCTACTTATGATATCCAGGTCAGGAAAAAGAAATTTGTCCAATTTGAAAAATAGTGATATCAGGGAAGATAAAAACCACTTTTTACTTTCACCTCAATCAACTATACAATAAACTGATTCTATTAAATAAATAACTAATTAGTTAAAACACCTGCCATGTAGATGACATCATAACATACCTCATATTGGGCCTCAGGCTGAACAAAAACAACAAAAATAATATTAACATTTCTGATAGAAAAACTAGGACTCTTAGGCATGTTCAACTAGTTTATATAAATTAAAATAGAAATTATCTATTGAATATATTTTCATATATTAATAGCTCTTTATTTCATGAGGTATTATTTATAAGCACAGTGACACAAGACAGGACCACAGTGCCTTTGAACCCTGAAGATATTGTAGAGATAATAATCTCATCTTAATGGAATAGAATTCAGAGATAGTGTTTTTTACTCAAAAGCAATGGTCAGTTTCTGAGAGTAACTTTGTTGGGAATATGTGCACTTGAAGAATTTAAACTTTTATGAGAAAAAGAAACCAAAAGGCCAAGTTTGTGGGTAAACTTAAAGAGCCTTTATGTTATTCATGTGCATGAAAATGAAAATAGAGAACATCGATCGTAACTTACAAATCTTACATTAGTACTAATAATTATAATTGACTTCCAGTAAACACTATTAATTTCTTAGGTTGATAGAAAATGTTTAGGCTCTGTTTTAGATTGTTTTAATGAGAGGCTTATACATCTGTTTTGCATTTTGCAGTCAGTATGTAGATACAGGAGTAATTTTTCCTCCATTGCTTTTACAATGCCTTTTTGACAACTTTTAAACAATTATAAAATTTTCATTGTGATTTCAGATATATGAGTAATGTATGCACTTAACTAGATATAACACTGGATCAATGTGATTTTTCCTATAGAGTTTACTAGAGTTATGTTTCCTCAAAAGCATTCTCTGATATCAAAAATTGCACAGCCTGAGCTTCAACTGTAACAATTTCAGTCCAGCACTTATGAGGATACAGAAGACCATTTTCATCAAATATCAACAGCTTCTCCCTACCTACTGGCAACAAATGATGATTTAGAATGGTAAATCCTAGCTTTATTGTTGCAATTTCTTTACACCTCAATAAGACACTCTAAGAAAACCTGTAATTCTAATTTCTCATTTTCTTTACTTCTATTTTTATATCCCCAACACTCAATTTCATTTTTTAAAAAAAATCGTCTCCGACATGAGGAATTGGAGATTGATGTAGGCATAAAACAAAATATCAGTCTTGAGGAATAGGCATATAAAAAATGAAATTGTTGTGTCCCAGGTTGGGGAGGGATGACCTTATGTCCAAAGAATTCTAACGCTACATGACATGCCTACCTGATTACCCCTTCTATGAAGCTTCAAGCATAAATGTCCTGAAATGCACTGAAGAAAAAAAATGTGTTACATATTGCTCCAGAGGGGCAGGGAGGGAATTTAAATTTTTCCTCAACAAACCCACAGTGCTTAGTTTTACAAGGATTTATATTAATTCGAGCTCTGTTCTTTAGGTGAGAAAAGAGATTACGTATAATTTTAACAACATATTTATAGATGAAAATAACTACTATCAAAATATTGGAGAGAAGACCTTTTCTTTGCCTATAAAATCTTAAAATGTTAAAAAGGAGATGAATAAACATAAATATATAATACATTCAAATTTGTGTCACCACTGCTTCTAAATGTTAAATAAACCAAAAGTACAGCACCATCATTAAGACAGGGTTCATATGTTTGGGTCCTTATTTACCTAAAATGTATAAATTAAGCTTATACACTTTTTAAGGTTATTTTCTCATGTGCTCACTTAGAGGCATATTTAAAATGAACATTTTAACTCAAGTCTTATTAAAAAATCTTAAATCTATCTTTCATTCATTTTTTGGAAGCTTTGCATCTCAGCTCACTTTAAATGAAGGATGAAATATGAAATATATTTTAATGATGTTGTCTATCATTGACTTTTTAAATCTTGTTGATCCGGTAATTAATTTGCAACATACTAATTGGTATCACCAATAATTATCATGATAATTATAACTAGAATTTTTTTAGCCATCTTCTAGATATTTCTCAAAATGTTTTATATGTACCAATATAATCATTTTTCAGAGAAACCTTACGAGGTAGTTATTAATATCATTATTCTTTTAAAGAAGAGAAAACTGGGGCCCAAATATACTAAGCAATGTTCCAGAGATCACACAGTTACTAAGTGAAAGAGCGACGTTACAAATTGAGTAGCCTGGTTTCAGTTTTTATCAGTCATATTGTACGTGTCACCTAGTCACACATAAAATCATTGCCCAAACTTCCTTATATAATATAAGCATTCTGAAAATCATGGAGTTTTATCTGAGCTTGGTTATATTTTTGATTTTTTAAAAAATGTATTCCTACTGAGACTAGAGCAATTTCCTATAGATTAATACGAATCTTGTGCTTCCAAAATTATGCTGGAGAAGAAATTACAAAATTTCCTGATGTGGAGTATCTAACAAAGACTGATAAAATCATTCAAAATATTTAAATAACTACATAAACTTGCAGAAAATAAAAGAAATCAGCTAAAATCAGGTACAGTCACAGAGCAAAGACCATGGATTTAAGCTTGAACTGGAATTGAATGTTAATCTGGGGGCTTACATTGATCCCATGTTACCTAGAGCTTTCAGAGTCAAGAGTTAAACAAATCACATACACAATGGCTACAACTGAAGACACACCATAGAGGCAAATAGTAAGATTAGTGAGGTATCATGTTTAACCTGGTTTTGGTGCTAAGTGGAGTCTCTTTTAAAGTAAGACCTTCACTGAGACTGTGTGATCAAAGACTAGACTTCAAGTGTTTTGTAGTCTGAATCTACTATATTTATTCACTTCAAAATATATAAACTCAAGATTTTCAATTTATATTGAACCAAGATTTATTTTTTATCCATGCCTTAAAAGAAGCAATTCAAAATTATCTTTGGAAAAATACTTACCCAACACATAATATCAACAAATATGAGCTTTCAACAAAAAAAAATTATGCCAAACATAAAAGAGAACAAGCTACCACAGGTAAGAATTAACAGAAACTACAACAGAATTATAAATATTCAGATACTAAAAATGTTTAAAAAGAACACTAAAGAAATATGCCTAACAAATTTACATAAGATGAAATTGAAAATACATCAGGATAAAAAAAAACTATCATCAGAAAAGTTAGATATTTTTAATAAAGAACTAGATAGAAGTTACAGAAAAAAAGTCAAGATAACTAAAATTAACAATTTAATAAGATGTTACACAGAAGTGTGACAGAGCTGAAGAGAATGAGTAAACAGGAGAAAGATCGAAGAAATCATAAAATGCAGCACAAAGATTAAACAATGAAAAAAAAAGTTGGGAAATGGAAGAGACATGGAGGGTAGAGTGAGAAGATCTAAAACATATTTTAAATATATATCAGGAAGAAATAATGGAAAAAATTATATAGATCTAATATTTAGTGAGGTCATACCTAAGAGTTTTCTAGTATTAAATAAAATGATGAATGATGATATTTGGAAGACAAAAAAATCCCAAAGAATATAAATAAAAAAAATTCTTTTCTAAATAAATCACAGTGAAATTGAAAAAAATAAAGGTCTTAGCAGCTATGAAAAAAATTATTAGGCATGATAAGTACAATGATAAATTTTTGAAAGAAATAATGGTAGCAAGTAAAGAGTAAAATAAATACTCAAAATTGTAAAGAGAAAATGAGTGTCCAATTATATTGGTTTTTAAGAAATCTATTTTCAAGAATGAAAGAAAGTAAAGTCATTTTCAAATAAAAACTTACTCTCATTAAAAAAAACTTCTAAATGACCTAATAAAAAAAAGAAAATGTTTTTATAAATATCAGAATTGTAAGACTAGTGAGCACAGAGAATAATTATGTATGAACATCTAAAGATAAGTTAATGATAAAAAAAATAATTAATTTTGGTTTCTAAGAAGGCTGAGTTAAAATAGCAGACAACAATTGCCTATAATGTCCCAAGTATCCAGGCTGCTGAATGTCATTCTTCTCATTACTTAAGCTGTTTCCCTCCACTTTTAGTGAGTCTAGCTCTAGTTTTCTGCTTGCCAATTTTTTTCTGTTCACTCATTTCGGACAGAGAGGAAAGAGAATATTTAGAGTTAAACCATTCTAGATCCTTATCTTACTCTAGTTGTATGCAAAGAGGTTGACTTTATTAAATATTCTTTTGAATGTTGAAGATAACTCCTAAAAAATAGAAATCCTCAAATAGAGAGGAAACTGCAATAATAACCTCAAGCAATTTAGTGAAAAAGGCATGCAAGAAAAAAAATATTACTCTAAGGGGAGACAGGAGTAAAATATGACATAGAATAGTGCAAAATGAAAATATTTAAATTAATTTGACAGTAATTTTAATAAATGTGCCAGATAATATAAAATACTGTGACTTTAACAAGACCTATTCTCCCTCCCTCAATCTCATTCTCTTTCTCTCCCTCCTTCTCACTCTCCCTCTCTCTCTACACATACACATACACACACCCACACACAAATACACATGCATTATGGCTAATGAGATGTACAGAGAGCTTTGTGTTCTACTTCCATCATTGAAGAGAGGAGATGGGCTTTTTCACCCCTTTCTCCTTTCTGGTTGAAATGAGAATATGATAGCATGAGCTTAGGCATCTTTCTTGAGCTATGGGGTAGAAACAGTATCTTGAGGATGACAGAGCAACAAGACAGAAGGTATTTGGTTTCCTTACAACATAGGGCCCCATAACAGCCCCAGGTTGCCTCCTTTCTTATTTTATTTTTACAGATTGTGATCTGCCTTAGAGATGAGGCCTGCATGGGCCTAAGAAGTGGACATAAGGCCATTTGGACAGGGAATACCATAGTCCCAAAGACCCAGAGCCTAGCCTAGAAATGGGTAGGGCTCCCAGTGGACATGTCCCCTTGACTAGAGAAAAAAACACTAATAGAGGAATTCCAGAGCAGACCCTTTGAAGAAGGAGATCCCAGGGTAAAAACTTTGGTACTTGGGCTTAAGGAAGTTCTGAGATCCCTAACAGAGTAGTAATGAGTGATAAATGAGATGATTTAGGACAAGTACATAGCTCAATACCCAATATGGAGTAAACGCTCAATGCCAATAACAATTGATAACAATTGGGTGCCAAGCATTGTTTGAGGACAGACCTCTAGACTGACTACTGAATATCACTCTTGTTAAGTTCTTTCTCCTCTTCTTCTAGTGCTTCCTGCTGTAGCTTTCCTGCCATCAACATTGTTGTTGTCGTTTGAGCCTTGGAGAGATTCATTTCAGCCTCTGCTGAATGTAATTTCTCATAGAGCAACATGGTAATGGAACTGCAATAAATGTTCACCTGCAAGAAACATTTACCCTACTCCAGACTGAAGCTACTCTGTGCTAGGACTCACATGGCAGAATCCTACCAGCTCTTTAAAACAATAGATGAACATAAATTCTCCATTCGGCTCTAGGCTTCGAGGAATGATTAAGTACAGTTAAACATGAAGACTAACAATGGAAAAAATCTATGAGACTTGGTCCTACAAATTTGATCAGGGACAAATCCTCGGGCTGAACCCTTAAATCAAACTGAAGTCTTTGAAATTGAAGTTTGTGAAGGATAGTTCTTTCAGTCACCTTTAAATTCAGTCGGCCAGCAAATTAAATTATCAGTTCACAAAGTACAGAATCCAAAAACAGAATCCAGTAAACAGAATCCAAAATAATAATACATTTTTTTATTTCCTCAGCAATTTACAGCACAGTACACTTATAATCATCTTTAGTGGCCAACAATGGTTTTATAAGTTCTGACTAATACCTTCATGCGACAATAACTCACTAAAATTATTTGTATCGCTTGTAGTGTTTTTGCAAGGATTTATAGAGTTGTCTTTATAGAATTTTCCATCAACAAATATTTCTCAGTCCTCTCACAGGAAGAATATTGTAGCTAGGAGCTAATTTCATCCATCTTTTGGGAAATAATCAATTCTTATCTGTATAATCTTTACAAATAGTGTAATATTGACCAAAGTTGGAAGAAATACTCAGGGACTCACATTTATGGTAAAATTTGAAATTAACAAAGGTGATGATTTCTTCTCTTGACAGTCTCTTTGTGCTCACTGAAAATGTCATAAATTCTCCAAAGCTAGAACTCCAGAGGGTGATTTCTTGCCTTAGATGGGTGATTAAAGCTAGTGATGCACTGGGAACTATCTTCTTCCAGAGTCTTGGAATCTTAGAACTGGAGGCTACCTTGAGGATCTCTCACACAGTAGTTTTCAACCCTCCTAGCCTATTAGAACCATCTCAAGAGCTTTTAAACTTATAAATGTCCAGGAGCACTTAGACCGGTTAAATTAAAATATCTGAGGATGATGACTAAACATTGGTTTATGTTTAAATTCTCCCCATGTAATTTCAGCCAGGTTAACATTCACTTGTCTTTAGCCAAACTCCTCAATTTATAGAAGAGGAGGTCTAGCAATTCTAGAAAAATTGGTTGATAACAGGTTCATTCTCTTTTTTTCTTGTGTCTTTTACCTAATGTATCTGTGCACAGAAATTAAAAGCTCTCAATTGGTTCAATACATCTGTATCCTGAAGTAGTAACTTTTTGAAGCTTCTTGACTATATAAACCATTTCATATTTTGATTGAGCATGAGGGCAGATTTATGAGAATCACATTACAAGTCAACATGCATAAATTTAGAACATTAGGATATGTGTGCATTAAATATAAGGTTATTCTAGGGAAGCCTCTAAGATCCTTTTCTAGTCTCATGGTCCTTATTTAATTTTCATTTTAAGATTCAGCTCCTTTTAGAGTTGGCTGATGGAGAAAACAGTTCAGCAGTAAGAGAAACCCCATTCTTGAATCTTGGAACAGATTCAGCCCTTGTTCATCTTATAAATTAACATATATGTATGGTGTGTGCTTTTTGTGGACAAATTATAACACTCTTACATATAATCTCTAAACTAAAGAGCATATAATATCACTGAGAATGTAAAACAAATGAAGGTAAATTAACTGGACTATTTCAAACTTATTGCTGGTTCTTAAAGTAGTTTATGGTGATTGAGTTGATTGATTATGACTATTGTTTTTCCAATAGTCCAATGTTCAATAATTTAGATAATTTAAGAAACATAAGTCATGTTGTAACATTAGACTTCCAACTCCTATTGATCACTAACCTGCTTTCTGGATGTTCCTATCTGGACATAATGGAATGGGCTATCAAAGCAACTTCCTGAATTCTGTTTCATATCTCTTCTCCTATTAGGTTATCATAATCTCAAATTGTGGAAATTAAGAAAAACTTGGCTTAAATGGATTTTCTCTCTGAGGAGAATAGATTCCCCAAACAGAGCCTCCTTATTTGCACTAGAGTGCTATCAAAGAGACCAATCACTGTTTCAGGGCCAGTAGTCTACAAGTGACCTTTCTACTCTTTGCAATAGGACACACACAGTAGTATCAAGTAGGGATCCTCTAAGAATATACATGCTATTGCAGAAAGTGTGTCACCATGACCATTCTACAAAAGAATGTTTCATATGGAAATTTGTACATGATGATTCTATAACAGTTATGCCAACATCTACAGAGGAATTATCACAGTGACTTTTGAAGCATGTCTCAGATAGACTTGAAGCAGGGCTTTCTGGGGTGGTGAAGGCAAGAGGGAAGATACTGTGAGAAACTGATCCTGAGAAACTGACCTTTGACTCGCCCCCTGGTCATCACTATAACACACATTGGTTTATAAACAAATACTTCAACCTTATGGGCAGGTAAATGTCTTGACAATTTCCATAATCATTAGGAGGAGCCACCAGGGTAGAATATTCAGAACACATAACAAACAGAGTTTCTCCGACCTGGAGAGCCTCACCCCAAAAAGACTAAGAGACATCTTTGAAAGCAATTGATATCCAGAGATATATCTAGAAGAAAAAATTCTATGGAGTCCCACTTACAGCCATGTTCAAACAAGCATCTATATCCTGCATTTACATTGGTCGCCTCTATCTGTTAAGGACTTTCTGTCAATGGTTACTACTCTTTTGAAAACTGTGTGAGATACATAAACAATTGCAGAGGAGTTAATTGATTTCAGAAACTAATTTTCTTTCTTGAAAATTACATGAATTACTGTATATTAATTTGTTTGTTATTCAGCAAACATTTATTAAGACCCAGCATTACAATACTGACATTTATACTAGAGTTGTATGTTATATAACTTTGCTTGATTAAACTTTCTTTCTAAAACACTTTTTTTCCCTCTATTTTGTTAGTTACTCAAAAAGTCTCTAGTTACTACAGGAAATAATTCAAATTCTACTTGGAATTCAACACCAAGTTGTATCAGTCAACATTTCTAATTGTGAGTTCCACCATTAAGCTTTATGAACACGTTTCCTCATTAATTCAGCCTGCTTTGCTGATTCTCTATTCATATATTTGTCATTGTTCTTCTTGAAATTTCATGCCTTTTTCTGTCCACTGTCTAATCTCTTTATCCCTCAGTACCAGTTTTGACATCCATCTTCTCTGTGTAGTTTGTTCTACTATTTGAGCAATCAAAATTTCTTCTTTGACATCCTATAGTATATATTATCTATGTTACTATTTTGACCTTATTAGAATTTAATTGTGAAATCACTACTTAAGTGCAAAGCATTCTACCATATGATGATGTTAATTTTGTGACCCAGACTCTAAGTGCTATAGAAGTGTCGAAAAGAGGAAGATCAATGAAAGAGGTTTATGTTCCCATCAATTTCAAGCACAGATTAAAGCAGATGTTTCTAGATGTAAAATCCAGGGCTTCTTTGAACTTGGAAGTTGTGCCAACTTCTGGATAAAAAAGGACATTTTTTTGGCACAAAGCACAGAAGTGGTGAGTTTCTGAGATTTCTAATTCCCCCTTAATGGAGGCAGAAATAAAAGGCAGCAGCTGTTTATCATGCTTTGAGACTGCAGATTTTATCATTTCAATGCTGAATTGATTAATTCAGAACCATGCATTGAGTATGTTTTCTGAAAACTGATGAATATAGAAATAGGATTTTAGAGGCGGCTATAGTTCTCAGAGTAATTGAAGAGTAATTTTATTGTCCACCAATACATAGTTATCTAAAAAGTCTTGTACTGAAGTAGATATTGAAGACATTACCAGTGTCTGAGGGTATCATAGGAGTTGACATACCTCCCCTTAACCTTAGCTTTTCAGATTCTAGTGTGCCTACAAATCACCTGAGGATCATGATAAAAATGCAGATTTTAACTGAGAAGTCCTGAGATAGGGCCTGGATTTTGCATTTCCAGTAAGCTCCCAGGTAATACAAAACACACCTTGAGTAATAAGGCCCTAAGTCACCTTTCTCCCACTGACATGAGGCACATTTTCTCACCATCTCACTAACCTGAAAGCACCTACAACAGTAGCTAGAAAGGAGCTGCCAAATATCAAGGTCAAGAAGGTGTGTTTTTATTGTAAAAAATCACTTTCAATGCATTTCCTTGAAAATCAGTTTTATGGATGGTGGTTAGGTATAGTTGAATAATTTAATCCATTTTATAGATTTTTTTCAATATTTACTGAGTGTTGTCTATGTGTAAGACATAAAAAATAAAAACAAACAGACCTGTTCATGGTTATGATGTTAGCTTATTTTACCTGCTAGATTATAACTCAAGAATTCACAGCATTGTAGAAGTATGTGAAGATCAGGATATCAAAAATTGCTTAGAGTAATCTGATGAGTAACATACTTCATCTATATCATCTGTGGAATAAGGATTGAGTTGATAATGACAGGGATAATACGTGCCCTTCCCCCTCAAAGGAAAAAAAAAGCCTGAAAAAGAAAATTAAGGGGAGTTGGTAGTAATTGCAATTGTAATGAGAAATTTTTTGTTATAAATTTTAATCAGAAAAATCCTGGGATTTTTCCTTTTTGTTGCAAAATGTCATTATTGCTCCTTCATTCACTCATGTATTCCCTGGTTCAACCAACATTTACAAAATGCCAGATATTTTTCTGGGTCCTGGAAAGATCATGGTGAATGAGACAATTTAACTGACTATATGGAACTTATGTAACACTGAGATTGAAAATATAAAATAAATAAACAAATAAATACACAAGAAAATATCTGAGAGTGGTGAATATTTTGCACAAGTAACGTAACATTAAGTGACAATGGCAGGGAAGAAGGTTGTGTCAGAGGACATCTGCTTACTGTCTCCAGTACAGACCTTCAGCAGGGTACCTTGCTCTCTAACCAAGAATTCCCTGCCCCCCGTGGGCATTTCCCCCACTCTCTCATCAAGTAAATAGACTTATAACAACATGCTCTGCTAGCCTGAAAAATAGTTACACACATTTTCTCCTTCCCTTAATATCTCACCAAATCTATAATTTAAGGTGATTGTTTTTGTGTGATACGGTTAAATACAAAATCCTATAAAAATATGAATAAGAGCAATACTAGAGTTCCTTAAAGGAATCAAACTGGGATTGTGAAGACAGGGCACTGACTTTGGAGTAAGATCGATGAAGAGGCTTTCCACAGGCAAGATGATAGAAGCATTCTAGATATCAGAAAGCTGTGGACAAAGGCTTCAGTGAGAAGGGAAATTAGCATTTGGTGGATATCCTACTGTGTTGCACCTGGCATTATATATGCTTAATCTAGGAACCCATCTTCCATATATAACAATGCTGTTCACGGAGAGAATGAGATCTAAGATTCAAATTTGGAACATATCATGTTGGTAAATATCCACATAATAGGAATATATTACGAAAGGTGGGAAGAATCACAAGCACGAGTGCAGGCCATTGGGTCCTCAGAGGTTTCTGACTAGTACAAAATGCTGTCTATGCAAATGTGCTCAGTTATATCACATATTACGCATATTCCTACTGTCTTGTTTCTGGGGAACGATTTCAGACTTCCTATAAAATTTCCTTTAGAAATCTAGCTCTCACTTTGGTCTCTACTCTTCCTTGCTACGTTATACAGGTGGCTTAGTACCTGATCTTTGTAATTTAGCTAACTCTATGTACCACATGCTGTTTTTAGGTATCTGAATATTCTACTCTCTGCCTGCCCCATTGCCATTCTTATCCATGTCTGTCCTTTGACCACTAAAAATGACTCACATTGCAATAAAACTGAAGATAGAATGGTGAATTGGAGACTGGATGCATATGAATTGACATCAGTCTGAAGTAGATGTTTAGTGTTAAATCTCTATATACTTTCTTACTTTCTTAAGCATAAGTCAGAAAATCAAAAAATATTTATATTTGAACTTTCCATTCACAAAGGGCATTTGAATATATTTCTAAAATTTGATTTAAATTTATGGATTTGTGATAAAATGATGTTCACTCCATTAAGATGACTGTTCATATATTTCAAATTCATACATAAACATTCAGAAACTGAAGCACTGTAATTAAATAAGATTTTCTCATAGATAACATTTACTAACTTGCTTTAGATTTTTTTATTATTATTATTCAGTGGTAATAGTCCATGTCACAGGCTAAAAGCTATTATTTTTTCCATTTAAAGTTCCCATTTGCTTGAATATTATTTGTGTACAACTGGAAAAGTACTCAGAACATGTAACTTATGTAAATAATTCAGAGAGTGAGCTCTTTTTCTATTTAGAATGTCATTCCTTTGTCCACTTTTAAATTAATTGATATGTAAACATGTTTTATATTATCTGAAGTAAATATGACTCTAGCATGAATAGCAATGGTGCCTGAGATAATAATACCTGCCCTACTTATCTCAAAATAGAGTCAAATATATCCATCTGTTTGCAATTTGACAATTATGCATTGAGTGCTGATTATATACTAGGCCCCGTGATAGAATGATTTTCTCACAGCACTATAAACTCGAGTGATTCTGTTATAAAATAATCGAAATTCCATACTAATTACATAGCCAATATTCTAACTTTCAATGCAACTTTCCAAGGTAGATATTATTCTAGTTTTGCCAACTAGGAAACAGAAACTCAGAAAAGTTAGGATGCTTGCCCACATTCATACAGCTTATAAATATCAGAACATCCCTTTGGTTGATTTGAACCCAAGTTTTTCTCTTTCTAAAACCCTCTGCTCTTTCTTCTTCACTTTGATATGTGTGACCTTTTCTGCGTCAGTAGCAGCAGTTTTGTGATTATAATATCTAACTGCCTTCTGCGCTGAACCTTATGGTTTTAAACTTGGTCTTCACAATAATCCTGAAAAAATTGGGAAAGTATAATTGCTGCTCTTGATATTAAGCCTCATCATCATACTTACTTTGTTGAATATTAATAAATATTACTGCCTCCTGCCAGCTTATTGCTTCTTGAAGCTAAGGACCATGTTTTATTTATTTTTGTATCCTTTTGCATAACATGATGCTGGCTCACAATATGTGCTTTGTATGTTGAATTAAAATGAATGTTTCTGAAATATTTCCTCCTCTACATTCATAATAATAATGCAAAGTTAAAGTAAAAGTTTATATTATATTCAATATTTTTCCACTTAAGAAATCTGTATTTAGTCTGAAATAGATTTCCATCGAAAGAGTTAAAATAAAATTGAGAGCTTTGTGTTTGATAGAATCAGCCTCGGATATGATAATATATTGACAGAGCTTTGAAAACTGTGGAGTATCGCAAATATTATTATCTCTGAAAGATATAATACAGTCCTATCAAAGATCATTTCACTTTGTTTTAGACATTGCGCCATTTCTGTCACATATTTTCTGTATTAGGTTATCTTTTGTTGTACATTGAAGATAGCTTTTAAATTATTAACCTCAGAACAATCTGATAAAATAAGTCTTTCATGAAGCAGTTGAATTTAAGCTAATCGAAATGCAGAAATGACAGTAACCAAATGAAGAAAGGCAAGATTAAATTATGCCATAAATTATAAACAGGTGAGTGTACTGCTTTTCTCTTCTAGACTCATGCTGACCCTGCTTGCAACTTGCCTCCCTCATACTTCTGAAAATTGTTTATCTCCTCTGTAGAATTCTGTAATACTTTTTTCCCAATAATCAACTATCTTAGAGACATAGAAGAGTTTTAGCTTCTTCATACCATTAACATTTCATTTCTTTCTCATTAGTAAAATTAAGCTCACTGTATCAATCTATGTTCTTAGTTGCAAGAAAAAACAATTACAGTTGATATAAGTAGAAATTTGTTTAAAGTATATTAGGTAGTTCATATATTACCCAGAAGTGTGGACCATATCTGGGAATATTTACATAGCAATAATGCTCAAAATTATGCTGTAGAATTCACCTCAAGAAAATTATGCCTCCACTTGTATAATTAATGCCATTAGCATGGGACACAGTATACTGTTGCAAGCACTGTTGCTACCACTGGCTCCACACCTCAGTTTTGCCCTCTGCCAGAATCTTTTTTTCTGACTCTAACTCCTTGAGAGTGTACTACTGCGTCAAATCTGGTAGATTCATCTGATTGGCAGAGCCTTAAGTCATGCATCTATATCATGGTTGCAAAGAAAGCCAAGAAAGCAAGCATCTAGCTTTTATACTAGATAGTATGTCTGACTCTCACCAAGACTCATTGGGGCTCAGACACTAGCCTGCCATAAAAAAGGCAAAAATGTACTATGACTATATGAACAACTTCTTTTATTTCACAGTAATTAATAGGCATTTGAGTTCACAAATAAGTAATTTCTAACAAGGAGATTATGACCTAAAATACTAAACATTTATCACAATAAACGTAAATCAATGTGTAATACTTTTTGTAGGATGCTACATAGGCACTATTCCAGAAATTTTCTTTTTTTTTTTAACACACTTTGTTAATAATCTTTATGTGTTAAAAAGATTTTTGGATCAAATGTTAAACAGTTTGAGAAATGCTAGATTAAAAAGATTTCTTTCCTGAAGATCATTTTTAATATACCCATGTGTGGTAGTGTTTGAGTATGACAGAAAGCTACACTGTTTAGAATTTTTCAAAGTTGATAGACTTCAAATTTCCTTTCTTCTCTTTTCTCCTTCTCTCTCACTTTTTTCTTTCCCTTCATTTTTCTTTCTTTCTTTCTTTCTCTGTTATTTTATTTCCTTCTTTCTTGCCTCTCTTTTTTAATAACCCCTTATACTTCTGATTTGCAAGTGACCTTTGATAAATGTTATTACTACATTAGATAATTGCAATTTAACTGTTGCTTTCTGTAAGAATGACCCTATGTAAACAAATCTCTTAGTGTTGTCTGTCTTATAATCGACTTCTAAATTTAACTGTTTGTCAAGAAAACTATGGAGAGATGTTACGTCAATCTTCATTGCAATGTCCTTTTCAGAGTTGTGCAAGTTTAATCCACGTGAAACTGCCATTTTTGTAGATTGTCAGAAACTAGCCAATATATATTCTTCCTAAAACTATTATTATTATGAACAAAAATAATTGTTTGTATTTATATTTATAATTTGTATTTATAGTTTTCTAGGAACAACATGACATTTGAGGCCTACTCATTTAAACCTAAAGTATTTTATCCTTTTGATAGGATAAGTCTGGAAGAAAGATCAACTTGGTGAGGTTAAATGGTCGTGTTTTGGAATCAGACAGACCACTTTCACTGCTTAACCTTCCCATCTAGTAGTTTATCTGCTATGGGAGAGGAATGCCTATTCCCAAATGCCTGTGAAAAGAAGAGAATGGTTATTCATGGAGTAGTTCTTGTCTCTCATTCATCATTGAAAACTTTTGAGAATTTTCCTGATTCTTTTCATTTTTATTTACTTGTTAAAATTTCAATAAATAGTACCTCCTACAATGATTCTTATTCAGTTGTTCAAAGGTATCTCTGTTTTGGTTTGTCTTAAAATTTCATCTGGAGATTTTAATATACCATCAACAATGAAAACTACTGTCTTGGTAAAATCTGGAGCCCACTGTCTTCTCTCTGTGGCAAATTCCTCTCCAAGTCTACTTTTCCTTATTCAATGTTTTCCGGAGAGCTATGGTCACAAGATAGACCACTTAAAATTTATACATCTTAGTACAGCACAGATTTAACTTCATTGAATTTTATATTAATATTCCTGTATTTGTATCCTAAGGATATTAAGGAAAGTGGACAAGAACACTCTATTGTCATTTATTGGTCTGTCTATTCTTATTATCAGCAGAGTACCCTATTGATTTCTATGAAATTTTAATATGTTTTAATATCATGGGATTATTTCCTTAATGTTATTAATTATAAATGGTATTTCCTATTCTTGTTCATTTATTTTCCCTAGTGGTCTTTTTGATAAATGATAAATTTCCATTTACATTTTAATATAATGACAATAAAGTCATTGAATATTAAGAAATAATTTGTTTATATAAAATATTATATATATAGTGTCTTTCCTGTAAGTCATGTCTTTTTTATGCCCTTTGACAGTATTTTGTTGATTTTTCTTTCCATAAATATTTTCTTTCTTCATATTTATTCTTAGATTTATCCTAACTATTGCTACTATAAATATTGTTTTAATTGCATATTCCAAAGATCTATTACTGATTAAAAAAATCCAATGATATTTTTATTTTTATCTAATATTCAAATGCATTTAAAATTATATTTAATTCTAAAGGTAAATCAATTATTGTTTTTGCTTTGGGGTAGAAAAATTTTGCTCCTAGCAAATAAGGGTTATGTTGTCTGTTCCTTTCACATACTTACATATTTCTTATTAAATATACTGAGTGACATTGATTAAAATTATACAGGTTTCAAGTGTATAATTCAATAATATATCATCTGTATATTGCATTATGAAGTATTATTGAACACACAATGCATTATATATTTTTGCAATTGTCTGAATGGCAGAAACTATAGAGAAATATTTTTAAATAATATTGTATAAATATTTTTATTCTGTTCTTAACATTTTTGGAAATGCCTGTACTGTTTCATTATTCAATATAAAATTTTCTGTGTTCTTTAATAAGTAAGCTAGTATCACACTATGAGTTTTATAAACAATGTTTGTCAATATCTCACTATGGAAGTTTCTTGCAATTTCAATTTAAATCCGCCATAAATCAATTTGCAAAGATTTAACACTTTGTCTAACACTCAGGTATTGCCTTTTATAGTTCACACATTCTTTCTGTATCCCTCTCAACATTATCAGTACTCTTTTCTTTGGCTTATAGCAATATATGTTTGTAATGTATTTTCGATAGTCCATTGTTAGCATTGCTCGGTTAAAATTTTATTCCATAATCTATTGCTTCTATTTTGCAGGTATGACGGCTTGAGAGCTGATAGGTAGGATTCAGGATTTAGGGTCTGAACTATCAAGATCTCAGATTCTGTTTTTGTATGATATCCGGTGCATGAAAAATAGAACCCAACTGAGTTTAATAGCATATGCTGATAATCGTTTCAGTTGGCTGATAAGTTAAGAAAAATTCATTTATTATACTCATTGCTTTTATATAAATTTGAATTTTTGTAACAGATGTTTTCAATTATTTTTTTAAAAAGTAAGGGATTCTGCTATCCAGTTTGGAAAAGATATTGAGGAAAGGTAATATTGTTAAAGGGCTTTTTAGGTTCTGTTGGCAAATGTCTTTCTATTTTTCTAATGTCCTAGGATAAACTCAATGTTTGTCCTTCTCATTGTTCCTGGAAAATCAATAATTGACTGACACCCACTTTTGATTCCCTAAGTAAGTGTTCATTCAACTGATTTCTCAAAGAATACATGTTCAATTATTTCTTCCAAAGACAATAAAATGTTTTAAGTTCCTTAGCCTATTTATTCCCTAACCTCACTTTTTTTTCTCTCAATTAAAAAAAAATTCACTAGGATGGTATAATGTGCTATAAATGTAACTATCATTAAAATTTTGATAATTCAACTTTCTTTTTGAATATAAACTTTGAATATTTTTAAAAACTATGTACTTTTTAATATGCTATTATTTTTATGTATAGGGTTTTAACACAGAATTTGGAATATCAGAGACACTCAACAGTGACTTGAGAGTGTTGACTGTTATTCTAAAGCCTATAAAATGCTAACAGTTCCATGGTCTGTATCAAAGTGCTCATATAAACATAAATTACTATTTATAGTTTAATACTACATTACCAAATAAATAGAACTAAAAATTTAAATGTGCCTCTTGAGGGTTACATTTTGAAAAATGTAATCCTTATCAGATGTTTGCTAAGGATTCTTGTTTACGATGTGTAAATGTTCAATTAAGTTATCTAAAACTATCACCCTTATAGCACCAAATATCTAGATACTTGGCAACACTGGGAATGTTCAAAATATGTAGACAAGTCAAATATTTTTAAAGAAAAAAATAATGGAAAATATTAATTAAACATGAACATAGTTGTGATAGTGCTGTTAGAAGAAAGCATAATAATAGATTTCTTCAAAATAATTTTAAGATTGTGGATACATAAAGTCATTCTAAATTAAATATACGGTCAAGTACTCTATAAAAAATTGTATAATATAGGGTTTTTTAATTTAAAAATGTAGACATAACTGTTAAAATGAAATGGAAATATGACTTTCCATATGAATAAGCTATATGAGATTATTCATGAAAATATGAGTTAACCAGTGTAAAGATTTTTCTAAAGTGTTAATATAGCAATTCAGTAATCTGGTTTTCCTGCTTTCCTGATATTTTCTTCATTAACAACGTAACTTCTAACATTGATAAAGAATATAGCACTGAAAAAAATTCAAGAACTGTTTGTCAAAGCTCATAAACTAGGCTTTAGCATTGTTAAAAATTAGTAAAAATCTTAAGTTACAACTAGTTAGCTGGCCATGCTGGTAAGATTTAATTACAGTATTCTTTACCTGGAAATAAGTATTAACAAATTCCCTTCATTTAATAATAAAGTGCACAGAAACAAATGGAGAGATTATGAGTTTTAATAAAATACTCTGTGTACATGATTCTTTCCCCCCCCCCCAGAGGTTTCTCTCTCAGAAAAAGCCTCTGATGATCTTTTAAAAGAGAAGTATAGATGTAACTTTAAATAATCTAAATTATAAGGATACAAACTAGCTCTAGTTTCCTAAATATCAAAATTATATGATACAACATTTTAAAAAAAGTAATACCCCATAATTCCTTCCCAATACTTTCTGATTCAGCAAATTTAGGATGGGACTTGGGAATCTTTACAATCAGTCCAGATAGCAAAATGGTTAAATTTGGTTATCTGTAGAGGGAAATGATTTAGAAAGGTTAGAATGCTTATAAAAGGAAGCTCCAACCCGGTTCACAGCAGAGTTATTCAAAATGGCCCCAAAATGGAAGCAATACACATGACTACTGCTGGATATATGGATAAACAAAATGCGATATGTACATACTATAAGGAATTTTATTTATTCTTATAAAGAAAAAAATTTTTACACATGCTACAACACAAAGGAATTTTGAGAACACTATGTTAAAAAAAATAGGCCAGTCACAAAAAAAGGCAAATCCTGTATGATTTCACTTATACAAGATATCTAGAGTAGTCAAATTCATAGAAAGGAAAAGTAAAATGGTGGTTACCAGGGGCTGCATGTTAGGTGGATATGGGGAGTTGTTTAACAGGTGCAGAATTTAAGTTTTACAGGATGAAAAAGTTCTGGAGACTGGTTTCAGAATATTGTGAGTATCCTTAATGCTACTGAACTATATACTAAAAAGTAGTTAAGATGGTAAATTTTATGTTACATGTTTTTTGCCACAATTAAATATTTTTTTCAAAAAAAACTCCAATGGTAAAAATATAATTTTCTGCTTCACACTTTTGCTGTAGAACAGCACTGTGAAAATATAATACACTCTATGTAGTAACCAATTGGTATCATAGCCAATTTGAAAAAAAAATTTTTTCAAATTGTGGATTTGACCTATCTCTCTCCCAGCAGCAAACATCAAGAGAATTGTTGCATCTACAGGGCTTATCCATCAATGGGGAGATCTGAGAGCAGGTCAGTTTAATAAGATTCAGGATTAAACTCAGCATAATTAGAGGAAATTCTCTGATCTGAATGATCAAAAAGATTGTCAGAGTGCACACAACACTGTAATATAAAAGTACATGAAAAATATCGTTTATTATTACTTTTATTCAACATTACATTTTATAGATTGTTTTGCTTAAATTTAGAAAAATAGGTGAAGTTCTGAACTTAGGTATTGACTGCCTCTCAAGATTCAGCAGTACTTAGGGGAAAAGCTCCATCCTGTAATTTATCAGCATCTCTCTGGAAGCTCCCAGCATATTTATAGCTTGATGATTCATAGTTGCCAGCTTAAAGTCTGTGCTGGGTAGTCAGCTTATTTATTAGTCTGTGCCACACTATCCCAGATGAACTAAACCAAGTTAATAACATAGAAAACAAAATGAGAGAAAAGTAATCCCTGGAAACTCATCAAACCTAATTCTGGGCATTACATGATCATGGAAATTGCTATCCTGATGATTGAAAAATTTACATCTCAAATGAAAATATTAAATTATTTCAACTATAAGAACAAATAGATAAGTCACATGAATGTGAACATTGGATGTGTATGCATGGATGTACTTGTGCAATTAATCATTAAAAAAAGCATGTTTTTCATATCACATGGATTGTAGTTTTTTTGTTTAATTTAGATTATTTACTTATACAGAAAATTGAGATGAATACATTTTCAGAAAGTTTTTTTTTCATTTTCAGAACTCCAAGAAAATAAAATAAAAATGAAAAATCATCCTTAGTTTTTTCACTCTGAATTTTACAGAGTACTATTAATTCAATTTAATAAACCTTAATTTGCTGATGTATAAAGCACTGGTTATGTAAATTAATAATGTTAAGTTCCTGCCCCCAAGGATTTTGCAATTTATCAGCAAAAAAGAGGGATAACAATCTGTTAAACTGGCTGTACATTTAAATTGCTTGAGAGGTTTAAAAAAGAAATTGTGGCTGCCTAGTCCCCTGCCTTAGAAACTTTGATTTAATTTATTTGACTTTGGGCCTAGTACTGGTGTTTTTTAAAAAAATTACCTACATAATGCAAATATGCAGAATAAATAAGCAGTTCTTAACAAAACTTGATTCAAAATAGAATGCTTCCAGATGAATGTGATTGGTTAAATACAATCAGCTTTGGCTCTTTCTTCTTAATATTTTTCTGAAGTGACAGAAAAGATATATTTTACAAATTGCAATATTGGATGGAAAAATGCCATGGGAAGACCAGACTTCTAGAAAGCAAATAGAATCATTTTGTTGGAGATAATAGAATGCAGGGAATCACAGCCCAAAACAGAGCAGAGAGAATCAGAGTTAGAGCAGTTTTGTTGAAGTCAAGAGATAGTTGGAATATGATGTAAAGATAACATTTTTTTTACTCAGTGCATCCAGAACAGCATGACACTTGTGCCTGTGCTTCCCTATATATAGGGAGAAGATGAAGTCTTTCAGATAAAGCATAAAGAAGAATTCAGAGTACTCCTCCTGGAAATTTTAGCTCCTGAGGCCAAACACACACACACACACACACACACACACACACACACACACACACACAACAGGATTTCATTTTACTCTGTACCTCCTCATTACATGCAAATGTAAACAAACAATCAAATGACAAATAGCTCAATATAAGCGACATAAACTAAAATATCCCACATACAAAGGAAATCTCCTCTTAATTTTTGCAAATATAGAATGCTCCAAACTGTCTACTCATGTAACCTACATGGAAGCAAGGCTGTTGGCATGAACAATTCTCATTGCATGACCACGGTTAGCTCTGACACTGAAGGAAGAGCTATTGCATTGTTGGGAGAGAAAACTGACCTACAAAGTCCAAAGAACCCAGCAAGTACTCATCAACCTTGTCTTTAATCCTTAACTATGAATGGACAGCTAAAGACCATCGTACACAGAGGGAAAACTGGTTATAAAGAAGGATCAAAATGAATAAACCAAACAAATGGTCTTGAAAGAAACAATGGACAGATACCGGTCTGTAGCCTGTTAGGAACTGGGCCACACAGCAGGAGGTGAATGTCAGGCAAGCAAGCGAAGCTTCATCGGTATTTGCACCTGCTCCCAGTGCTAGCATCACCACCTCAGCTCCACCTCAGATCAAGCATTAGGTTTTCATAGGAGCACCTGTCCTTGGTGCCAAAAAGGTTGGGGACCGCTACTATAGAGCCCTAGGATTTGTTTTCTTTATAGATCTACTATTCTTCAGTGACCTCATCCTGCCCCGTGGCCTTCCATATTATTTAAATGTTGATGATTATTAAGTAAATATTTCCTGCCCTGACCAAGTCCCAGCATTCCAGACACTAATAGCCAACTTGTATTTTTACTATTCCACGTGGTGCCTTGTAAGTATTTCAAACATAAGATGGCCAAAATAGAACTCTGATTCCCTCTTATTCAAATCCTTCTTCTCCCCAGTCTGCTCCATCTCTGCAAAGAGTACCACAATCCCCTATTTGCTTGAGCTAAAATCTAAAAATATCCCTAAACCTCCTATCGATTGCCATCAATATCTTATCAGTTAACAAGTTAAGACTACATTTATAGTATAACCAGAGTACCATCTTTTGGCAGATCCTCCTGAAAGTTTCTTTATCAGGTTTCCTTGCCTCCATTTCTGTGCTTCTAAAATCTTTTCCTCAGGACAGCCAATTCTGTAAAGTATAAATTAGATCATATAGCTCCTATGCCTACATTATGCCTAGGCATTATTTTCTACTGCATTTAATGTATATCAAATAAGATATATTTGGTTTTATATTTGCCTACTGACTTTTCCCATATGTCTGATAAGCTTTAGCTTTCCATTCACAGTCATAAACTAAAGGCCACATTGTTAGATTGTAGCAGTCATGCCTTTTTTTAGTGATTTTGTAGGTCAGTTTCCTCTATGGAAATTTTCCATTGCATTTAAATAAATGATTATACAGCATATAGGTATAACGAATCAATACATAGTACACCTTTAATATATACAATATTATAATTCAAAATAAATAAACATAAGATAAAAACTACTAAATTGTAAATTTTACATGAGTAAATTCTATTTCAATAAAGAGACATGTGTATTATATCTCAATCAAGCCGTTACTTAAAAAAAAAAGTGAAGGGGAAAAATAAATACATACATGTATACATACATGCATACAACCAAAACTCCTTACCTTGGTTTACAATGCCCTGTATTATCTGATCATCACCTATCTATTGGACCTCATTTCATGCCACTCAGCTTATGGTGCAGACACAGTAGCCTTTTGTTTAGAATTTGCCAAGCTCTTTCCAACCCTAAAACTTTTGTGCTAGCTGTTTCTTATGCTTAAAATACTATCTCCCTTATCGTCTCATGGCTGGCTCCCTCTGGTCATTTATATCGCAATTTAAACTTTTACATTCTCCTCAGAAATGCATTTTCTAACCAATTAATTTTAAAATGTCACCCAGTTATTGTACTATCAGAGTTTAATTCTTATTTTAGAACATACATTTTCTAATTTTTCTTCTTTTTGTATGTATTTATATGTATGTGTTTCCATATTGTATCCCTTCTTGTAGCCATGATGATTACATTCCAAAATGGGTGATAGGTTGGAGGTGGGGATACAGAAAACAAGCTATTTAAAATAAGAAAAAAAAATCAGCCATGTAGATTGTCATCTTTCATCAGTTCTATAAAACTGTCAGCCATTATCCCATCAAGTGTTCCTTTAACTCTACTCCCTTCCCCACTCTTCCTTTAGAACTACAATTAATGTATACTTTATAACTCTATTCAATATCATTATTATATTTTTTCTATATTTTTAATTTTTATATATATTTTATACCTCCCTCTGGAATTATTTTCAACTGTCTTCTATTTAATTTATTTTACTTTCAGTTTAGTTTAATGCAGTACTAAATTCAGTTATGTTTTTATTTTTACTTATTGTATAATCATTTCTAAAAGCCCTACTTCACACTTTTAAAATATATGCTTTCCTACATGTTTATTGCTCTTGTACCCTGCAGACATTTTCAATGTTTTTTATGTATTTAAATGTAGTAAAAAAAGTTATTTTATGAGTCTAGCAATTCCAACATTTGAAGATTTCTTATCTGTTTCTACTGTCTGTTGTTTATACTAGTTTTTGTTCTTTGTTTCCTTGTGTTTTTGATCATCTATTATTGTGTATTGGTTATTGCCTATAAAAAAGAATGTGAAGATTTCCTGAGGCATCAGATAAATTGCCTTCATTCAGAGACAATTGATATTTGTTTCTGTCAGGTACTTACTTAGGACCACTACTAGTGTGGGACAACTTGAAACTGAACCCTAAATCTTAAGGATGTGAATTGGACTGCAAATCCAAGTAGCATCAGCCAATGGATAAATCTTCTCAGGGTAAAATTATCCATCTGTTTTTTGCCCTTCCTCTGCTCAGAGCCATAGAAATTCTCCACGAAATTCCCTGGATGCAATTTTACTTTCGGTTGATCTTTACCAAAAAGAAGTTCCTTAGTCAATTTGGGTAACTACAACAAAAATGCCTTAAACTGAGTGGCTTAAGCAGCAAACACTTATGTCTTACAGTTCTGGAGGCTTGAAAGTCAAAGATAAAGTTGCTGGTAGATTCAGTGTCAGTGAGAGCCCCTTTCCTGGTTCACTGAGGGCTGTCTTTTCTCTGTGTCTCCACATGTTGAAAGGAGACAAGCAGGCTCTCCTAGGTCTTTTTTATAAGGACCCCTAATCCCATTCATGACAGCCTCACCCTCATGACTTAATCACTTCCTAAAGGCCCCACCTCCTAATACCATCACGTTGAGGCTTACGTTTCAACATATGAACTTTGGAGGACACAGACATATAGTCTACAGCAGCAAGTAGGTACTCAGGGACCAAATTCAATGTTGAAATAAAGAGTCTAGTAAATTCAATCAAAGCCTGGCCTTTGATATTAGTTTCCATTTTTAAAAATATATAACTCAGTACTATAACTTAGTTTCCTCTTTGGGAAAAATTGACATAAGATGCTCAGCTTATGCCATTGAGCTTTGGCTCTCTCTTAGGATTTGGCCTGGTCATTCTCTACTAACTTGTCAGTTTTTATAACATAACTTTTAAGATTACTTTCTAGCATCTTGTTTGTTCTCAATGGAATGGTTTTTCTGAAAAAAAAAATATATTCTACTATAACTGAATATATGCAACTATATTGATTATAACATTGTTTGGCACATACTAGATCCTTGTTAATATTTGTTGCATGAATAAAGAAAGAAAAAATAGTGAAGCCCTTCTAGGCAATATGAAGAAGTTTGGAATTTATGTTGAGGATGAAGTGAGTCATATAAATTGGTTTACTTACTTTGTTTTGTTTTTAATATAGGGCATGACATTCACATTTCCCTAACAGAATAAGAAAAATGGATTTCAACAAAGCTAGTGTTAACGCGAATGACCAGTAGACTGGATTAGAGCAGTGAAAATATGAAAGAATGTAAATAGAATTTAGAAATAGTTCGGATACAGAACTAAAGAACTTGATTTATTAGGTGTAGAAGGTGAGCAAGAAGCATGAATCAAGACTATCTCCCAAGTTTGTGCTTCAGCATCATGGTAGATGATATTGTCCTCCTCAGAACTGGGAAACACAGAAAGAAGAATAGGTTTGTCAGATGATTAATTCAGTCCTAAAGCACCGATGTTAATTTCCTTGATGTAGTTAGTGGAAAGCATAAGAAAGATCTGGAGATGTGATTAATTTGGCTTAAGTTCAATATTCAAAAGATTTCATCTGATTTATACACCTGAGTATATAGAATCTCTTGAAATTATCAACATATAGATGAATTGACAGTAAACAAAAATAATTTAATAAATACAATGGTAGATTTATACTTTAAAGACTGTAAGCATAATTTTTGGGTTATTATAGTTTTTCTATTTTTGTTCACTTTCATTTTAGTACAAACCAATATGAGAGGAAAACACATACTCTTAAGTTTATGGCATTCAAAATATAGAAAAGAAACTAAATATGTATAAAGTTGAATTCAAACATATATACATTTTTTAGAAGATCATTGCATTTTAATTTCAAGCTTTATTATGATTTTCTGTATAGAATATGGCCATATATAATACCATTTATTTATTCCCAGGTGGGGTGTGTGTGTGTGTGTGTGTGTGTGTGTGTGTATAGATTAGTAATATATCCTTATATAAAAACTAAAATTCTTGCACTGTAGACCAAGTTGGTGACTCAATGATTCACTTTACAAAACTTGTACTCACACATTGGACACTCCTACCTCCAATAATGGCTTTTTATTTGAATGTTTGCAAAAGTGTGTGCAAGGCATATGTGTGCACCCTTGTGTATGTTCAGACCTTAACTATAATACAGCTCTGTGTCTTCTATAAGTATGTCTTCAGCAGGCCTCTGATTGCCTCCAGAACTAAATTTTCCTATTTGTAAATTGAAGCAGTAGAATTAAATGATCTCTAATGTTCATCCTAGCTTTAAGATTACTATTTCTATGATAGAATGGCTGTAATTGGAAGCAGTACCGGGCTTTTCTTTTATAGATCTATTTTTATTTTTTATTCAGGCAGATTACACTATTTTTACTACCAAAACAAGATATTGTCTACAATGTCTTAGGACAGATAACCTCAAAGACGAATAAATATAAGTGGTTGCCTATTGCTACAAAATAAAGCCCAGCTTTTTTGCATGTGTATGGAGACTTAAGGTACCCTGGACTCTAACTTTCCAGACTTACCCCTTACTGCTCCTTGCTATACAGTTTCTGCTCTAGAAATACTGAATAGCATACTGATTCCTCCTTCTTTCTCTCTGTCCATGCTGTTTTTTGCTTTTCTTTGCCAACCTTATTCCTCTTTATCCTTTCAGATCAGCAGAGGCATCAGGTCATCAAACTTCACTCAAACTCGAAGCCAAGCGTGGTGCTCCCTCTCTGGGTTGATGCTATCATAGCATTCAGTAATACGCTGAAACCATCTCTATCTGTAACCACTCTCAGCACAGGCCTGTAAGCTCCCTGATGACAGGGATTGCTATCATTTATCTTGATATCCCATAAATAAGTATTTGTTGAAGTGTTAAAAAAAAGTTAAATCTGACTTTCTTTTAAATGATTGGTATTTTTATTTTTGACTTTAAATCTGTTTTACATCAATACAAGCCTTACTGTTTTACTCATACTTTTTAAATTACTTTATATTGAATTATCAGATTTCTTCTAACAGTAGAACTTTAATGTAGTACTTTTACTATTCTCTTAAATATGATTTTATTTTATATGATGGTCAATATCATTTTCTGAAAAACTCACATATATTCAATCTTACAATTAGTTGATATTGATAGAGTAGGATGACAGAATTTAAAAGGTTTTTTTGTAATTTACTATGCTGGAAAATTATACAGGTAAATTTATTCTATACATTGAGATATAACTGAGAATTTGTGCCATTTTTAATAAAAGATGAATAAAAATTGTAAGCAGACTTGGTAGTTACTTTATTATAAATAATTTGATAATCAAAATAACACCTATAATTTATTAAATATTTAATTTATTCCAGTTGCTGTTCTAAGAGCTTTAAACATATCTCAGTCGACAGTCACAACATTCTTATATGTGGGTACTAACATTGTCCCTATTTTATAAATGTGCTTACGGAAGAATTTAAGTAGAGCATACTTCTCCAGGTATTTTTCATTTAGACCTAGCATACCTATCGGAGTGAATTAAATTAACTGTTAATCAACTGAAGAATATTAATGGCATTAGACACACATAGTAAAGGACCATCATGCTAGGTGCTGTGGGGGAAACATAAGAGATTAAGACATAGGTCCTAGCCTTGAAATATTTGCTTTATTACAGAGGAAACAAGATATAAAAGTATGCAGTTTAATAAATTCTTCTAATTTTTTTCAATTGCTCAGATATTTATGTTGCGTCTAATTCATTGTTTCTTTTGGTACATTTTCAAGAATAAACATGAAAAATAATGAAAGTGTAATTAATCCACATAGTAGTACTTGCTTGTGAAAAAAGAAGTATCTTGGCATCTTCAGAAATGCTAGTGATAAATACTTAATAAGATAAATACTAAATAACAATATTGTTGGTCTCTGGCCACTCCAAATATAATAAGAATGCTATATAATAATTTTGATAAATATTACAGGTGAATCTAAGTTGAACTTCCTCAAGGATTATCAAAATCATAAAGATTGTTGTTAAAAGAACAGTATTTTTTGAACACACACTTTGGTAGTCCTAGTTATTTGCAGCACATACCATTCAAATTAATTGATTTGATCTAAACCATCTGCTGTCTAATTGCCTCTTAGCCAGTGGGATTTATGTAAGTAAATGAATATCAGGGATAGAAAGAATACTAATGTAAATTTGTTTCATTTAAAATGTCTCCTTGCTCATCTACAAAACCTAGATATATTAATATTTAGGCAAAGAGAAAAGAGCCTATTTTTATGACTTTCACTTCTTACTCAGAGCAACCTGGACTAGATCTGTCCTCCTGCCCCAAAAATAATAAAAAAAAATTTAAATTTTTCTAAAAAAGAACAAAATACATGAAACATGGTTTTCAAAACATTTTATATCAGCAATAAAAGAGCTATAACTGAGAGAGAGGAAATAAACAAAGTGAACTCTCTGATTGTCTGCAAGGCTTTCCATGTCACAGCACAAGAGAAGAAAACCAGATAGAGCCCATAGTTTGAGGAGACATAGCGGTGAGAATGGGAAGGCCAAGGTTAATAGAATCTGCAGTGCAGACTAATAAAGAGGAAAATCTTGCACAGAGATCTTAAAGGGTTCCCCTTGAATTATCGGCTGAATACTAATTAGTACATGCACATGAGATAACATCTTGAGACTGGGAAAAGAAATATATTGAAAGATTAAAAGTAATAATTCTTTGAGTTCCCATAGGTGTGAAAAAACAAATGCCCATTCCCGTCAACTAGAGTGGAAATTCTAATAATTCACAGTAATCAAGTAGATTACTCAGAAAATTTTTGCCTCAATTGTGGGATAAATTAGCCACAGGCTAGATTCTATCCAGATTTGTCTAACAATATTTAAAGGCAATATCTAGGGAATGTTAAAGGAATTCCTTCAGGGAGAAGGAAAAGAACACCAGATAGAAATAGGGTTCTGGATGTGGTTCAATAGTGTAGTGGTTAGCATGTCTACTTTACACCTAGAAGGTCTTGGGTTCATGCCCCAGAGGAGCCACAATCCATGGTCAATGGCCATACCATTCTGAATAAGCCTGATGTCTGATCTTGGAAGCTAAGCAGAGTCGGGCCTGGTTAGTACTTGGATGAGAGACCACCTAGGAAGACCAGGTGCTGTAGGCATAAATAATAATAAATAAATCTTTTTTTAAAAGATTAGAGTTCTATAGAAAGGGATGATTTTCTTTTTCATTATAGGTCACGTTTGTCTGCTTTACATATCTTGGGGTTTTCCTTTAGAGATGGACATTGCAAACCTTTTTAGGTGTCTGTTTTTTGTTTTTGTTTTTGTCTTCCTATAAATATTTCTTAGCTTTGTTGTGGAATACTATTAGTTTTTTGGAAACAGATCCTTTCAGGTCTTTCCTTTAGCATATACTAAACACCCATAGAAAAAAGCAATAACAAAATTCATCCTAAGAAAATTTCTCCACTGGTGTTTCAAATCATACCAATTCATCTCTATTGTGATGGGTTGCTTCATGGAGTAGTTTACCAAATATCTGTTTGAAATTATTTGATGCCATTAGACAGCCATTATGGCTTTGTTAAATCATATCCACTAGGATCTTACAATTTAACAATATTCTAACTATTCTTTTCAAAATTAGAGAGCAAATTTTGAGTACTTGTGATGGAATCCTTGAACCTCTTCATGGATTATACTCTATGAGAAGCCCTTGCATAAAGACTTTAGTCATGAGTAATAAAGATAATATCCAAAAAATATTAAATAAAAATTTGGTATTGAAGTATAAATACTGTTTGGGGTATGAACATGTTTCAAACTATAAAGCACAATCATCACATCTCCTTCACCAGTAATGGTATTGAAATATGACAAAAGAGGTTAGTATATTTTAATACATATTGGACAATGTCTGAGATGAATAGATTATTAAAAGATGACTTTGATTAATGTATCCAAAGTTACAATTGCTTTGAGACAAAAAGGATAATTCTTGGCTACTGGCTGGCCCAAGATTTAACTGTAATAAACAATGGATCACTGGAGTATGTCACGTTGCTGAGTTTGTATCTCTATAGTGTAGTCTAATATTTTCATGTACATAAAAAGAAAAGCTTATGGAATTCTAAAAGAATCAGTCTAGACTGTATATGCTGATTTCACAATTTTAAAGCATGTCTTAACATTTTCATAGTTATAAAGTTTATGATATTATGAGAATTAATCTATTTTTTTCTGACTCTTCCCTAATTATTTTTTATCTAATCATTGTTGTGGAACTTTTGCATATTGAAATTCTTTGATAATAGCTAATTCTTGAATACCACATAGTATAAGTATTATAATATCTAGATTAGTTATATGTAATAAGGGCATATGTAAGGGATTTCTAAAAATTCTTCCAACATCCATTTTAACTGGAATTTTAATGTCCAAAATATGTCACCACATATAAAGATTACAAGAATTACATCACAGGGAATAAAAGAGTTTCCTCTGATAATGTTCACAAATTAATATTTATGGGACGAGAAACTAGGAGTGACTAAGCGTTGTTACAAATTTTCAATATTTTGAGTGTTTTCTGTAAACCAAGGCAAATAAAGTTTATTCTCCTCAAGCATTTTCTATTTATTTTAAATTCTCAAGTTTCATATTTTTAATAACTTTCTGTATTTCTGGCATAATCAGACAGTTTTACTTTATCTGGAAGATCAAATTTAGTTTTAATTTCTAGCTGGTTTATATTCTAAGTCTCTTTGAAAAGTTCAGCCACATTTGGAGAATTTATAAGTTGATTATTTGTCTTTTGAATTTATATTTTCTGCTTCCCTTCTTTTAAGTCTGTAAAAATTTACAAATAGAGGACAAGAATCCCTTTATATGGCTCTTGACTACTCTAGAATACCGTTTGAAAATGTTCTAAAGTCTTTTTTTTTCTTTTTACACATTTGAAAAGGTCTTCTGAAGTATTTCTGAAAATGGCATTATATTGAGGATTTTGCATTTTTTCTTTTTTAAATTAAATTTGTTGAGATTACATTGGTTAATAAAATTATGTAGGTGTCAAGTGTACAATTCAATAATATGCCATCTTTATATCACGTTGTATGTTCACCAACCAAATTAAATCTCCTTTATCACCATACCTTTGACCTCCTTTATCCCTTTTTACCTCCTCTTTTCCCCTCTTTCCTTTTGGTAACCACTAAACTGTTGTCTGTGTCTATGAGTTATTGTTTTTTTTGTCTTGTTTATTTGTTGCTTTAAGTTTTATACCCCACATATGGGTGCAATCATATGATTCGCAACTTATGTCTGACTTATTTCATTTAGCATTATAATCTCAAGATCCACTCATGTTGTTGCAAATGGCAGTATTTAATCTTTTCTTATGGCTGAGTAATAATCCAATGTGTGTACACACACACACACACACACACACACATACATCTTTATCCAATCATCTATTGAAAGACACTTCCGTTGTTTTCATGTTTTGGCCACCTTGAATAATACTGCAATGAACATCAGGATGCATATATCTTTACAGATACACGTTTTTAAATTTTGGGGGTAGATACCCAGAAGAGGAATTACTGGGTCATATGGTAATTCTATTCTTAATTTTTTGAGGAATAGCCGTATCGTTTTCCATAGCGACTCTACCAATTTACTACATTCCTGCCAGCAGTGTATGAGGGTTCCTTTTTCCCCTCACAATCTCTCCAACATTTATTACTTATCCTGTTGATGATAGCCATTCTAACAAGTGTGAGGGGTATCTCATTGTGGTTTTGATTTGCATTTCCCTAATAGCTAGATTTACAGATTTAGCAATGATATATTGAAAATGAAAAAGAGAGATAAAATAAAACTGAGGGCATCAATAACCTGTTCAATAAAATAAAATTATCTAGTATACATAGAAGATGAGTTTCAAAAGTGATGGGTCAGGAAAAACACAAACAAAAAGAATTGAAGAAAAAGAGACTAAAATGTTCTCAAAGTTTAATAAAATGACAATGCTAGTTCAATACCTAGAAGAAGAAAACACTATAAAAATAAAGCACAAACACATCTAAATAAAATTGCTAAGAAAAAATGATAAAAGAAAATCTTAACAGTAGCCAGAGAAAAAAGACAAATTACAGAACAAAAGCAAAGATAAAAACGATAGTGTATTGCCCATCAAAATTATGAAAGCCAGGAGTTAATAAAATAACATCTTGAAAGTGACAAAGATATATGTGTATATAGATATATATAACTTCAGGAAAAAAATTGTGAACATGGTGAATCATATATATAAAACAACTGAATGTGTAGTTTGTAAACCTTACCTCAAGTAACACACAGTCACACATACATTCATAGTTAAATTATATAAATTGCTTAACAAAGAAATTATACTATTTCTACACAATTTCTCCATAAAACAGGTTAACATTACCCTGATACTAAAAGCCAAAAAATGAACTTCAAGAAAATCAAACTTTGAATTAATATCCTCATGAATATACAAATTATTTCTTAACAAATATTAGTAAATATGGTGCATCATAACTGAGTTAATTTTATAGTAAGAATACAAGGTTGTTTTAATATTTACATATCAACCTATATAATTTATTCTAGCAATACACTTTTTTAAAAACTACAATTATCACAAAAAATGCAGAAAAAGCCTTTGAGAGAAGTCGTTAGCCATTACAACTGAAAAAAAGTCTCAACAAATTCGTAATAGAAGGGAAACTTCTCAATTTGATAAAATGAATCTATAATGAACTGTCAGTTAATAGAACACGATAAAAAACTGAATATTTTTACTCTAATATCAGCAAGATGGAAATAATTCCCACTTTTATCATTACCAGCCCATTCAATAAATCAAAAAATAAAAATAAATAGAGATTAGGAAGGAATAATTAAAACTGTCTTTATTCACATGTAACACATGCAGAAACAATATCTGAATATACATTGAGAATTCTACAAAAATTACCAGAACATGTGAGTAAGCTAGCAAATGCTCCAAGATATGAGATCAATATATTAATACACACACACACACACACACACACACACACACACACACATAGGCAATGAACAGCAATGCAAACTAAAACTGTAAAAAGATACTGCAAACTGCATAGAATAGCTATAATTCAAGACTGACCATGCCAATGTTGACAATTGACTAGTGAGAATGTAAAATGACAACAATTTTTAAAAGCCATTTAGCTGTTTCTTATAAATTTAAATGCCATATGGCTCAGCAATTCTATTCCTAGATATCTGCCCAAGAGAAATGAAAACATATGCCCATACAGTGATGTGTACCCAAATGTTTATAGCTTCTTTATTTCCTGTAGCCAAAGTTTGGGACAATCCAAGTAATTATCAATAGGTGAATGAATAAACACATTAGTATATCATACAACAGAAGGCTAACCAGTAATAAAAAGAAATGAAGTACAATACAACTCCAAAATATGGATGATCTCACAAATATGTTCAGAGAAAGAAGTTAGACACAGAAAAGTCAATACTCTTGAGTTATTTATATAAAACTCTAGAAAGACAATTATAATCTACTTTGACAAAAACCAGATCAATGATTATCTGTGGCTGAGACTGGAGAGACAAGCTTGACTGTGGGAAGGATCAAAAAGAACTGTTTTGAGTGATAAAAATATTCTGTCTTGATAATGGTAGTAATTAACTAGCAGTATAGATTTCTCAAAATTTATCAAAATATACATTAAATAGGTAAACTATAACATGATAACATTTTAACAAAAACGTTAATTCTAAATTTTATATCGGTTAAATTTAATATATTGGGATGTCACAATTTAATTGAGAAAGTCCTAAGCAAAGACTGAGGTTCCCTGAATTAGATTCCAGTTCTGCCTACTACTGGATATATGATCATGACCAAAGCCACTGAACCTCTCCATGTCTCAGTTTTCATATTTAATAATAGATATAATACAAATCCAGTAGAGCATTATAATATTCAAATGGCCTCACAATTTTGAAATCCCTTTACCAAAGCATTAAAGTACTATACAAGATAGACTTATTACTATGTTATCAATATTATTTAATAGATCCTGGCTTTGCTATAGCTTGCGCAGGAAGTCCCTGTTTCCTGTAATAGAAGAGTTGATTTATACTATAAGATCATCCAAAATTCAGAGAATATTTAATCTTAATACTAGCTCATATACACTTTGGTGAGAGTGATGAGAGATTATAAAAACACAAATTAAATTATGACAATTAAGCTGAAGGGGTTCAGAGCAGGCCTCTCCAAGATGTGCTACCTTGCATGTGTATTATTTTGAGCTGAAGGCAACTGAGACACTGCAAACTCATGAGAAAATTTTACCTCTCCCTTAAAGAATTTTAAATTGAGGCCTTGCACATAATAAAATTTATTAATAGAAATAACTGTTTATGATCTATCTATATGGAAGGGCAAACTTCTAATTACTGATCTCTGCTCTAATCATCTTGCAAATGACCGTCCACCCTTCTGAAGGCCCAAGGTATCTTACCTCATCTTTAGCTCAAGATGTATGTATATCTCATTTTACTTTCTATGTCAGAACCTCTCACATATCTAGAATCTCTGACTCTGTCATGTATGTTGGGTTCCCATATCTACATATGTAATTAAATTTGTGTATTTTTTCTTGTCAATTTATCTCATGTCAGTTTATTAGACCAGCCAGAAAAGTAAAAGAAATTTTCTTCCTCCCCCACATAGCCACCAAAAAATATAACATAATAAGTATCATCACTGAATAAAAAGAAAACATATACCAATTACTTTATTCTAGATGAGAGATTTTTTCCTACTAATATATATGAGTTTAATACCTTTCATTGTAAGTAAAGTGGGTTGGTTTTTATTTCAATATATATTTATAAATAAATCTATTTAAAGCAAGTAGCTAAGTGTTTTAATGAGGATCTCTCAGTTTTTTATAATTTTTTGCTCATATGTACTTAAATATATGTTTATTTTACTATATGCTAAATAATTTTTTCTGTGTATTTTATATTAAAATGAATAGTCAACCATAGCAAACTTACTACAGAAAACAAAGGAACTGTATAAATAATGAACTGTGACCATAAATAATTTTATGAACAAACAATCTACTCTCTTGTTGCGAAATAACCTAGGTTACTTCTTTAGGATGATGAAATAAAATAAAATAAAAACTTATTCTTATGGGAATTTAATGTATGAAATGGAGGACAAAGGGACTTCGTTTAATAAATATGTTCAGCTGTAGAGAAAATGAGACATATTAACACTGAAAAAAGACTGAAAAGTCAAAGGGGAACAGAGCTATTTAGCTAAGTAAAATGGCATGTAAAAAATTAGCAAATGGAAGACTTCTATAAGAATTTTTAACAGCTTCCTGCAATGTGATTAACTAGATAATGGAGTAATGCCCCTAGAGAAATTCTAAATGCAGTGTTACATAGGAAATGTAAAACTTAGTTTGGATACATAATTAGATGCAATGAATTGAACGAATTCCATGGTCTTGGCAAGAACTTAGCTTTCTGAAGGCTCTCTGATGTCAAAAACTTTTCAGGGAATGAATCTAAGTGCACGCTTGCTTGGTCAGTAGATAGTTCAACATCTGCTCTTGGAATATATATTAATACAAATGTATTATTTTCCTTTTAGAAAGCTCCATCTTTCTCCAATGTTGTGCTTTCATTAAAGAAAAGTGACACTCACCTTCTCCAGCACAAATGAAGGTTTAGTTTTCTAACACTGGAAAATACCTATTTTTTTCCCATGGCTAAATGAGTTTTTTTTATTTCAAGTTGTTTTCATCTGTTTGAATCCTGAAATTGTTTTAAAAGATGAGCTGTTACTATAAACAATTCCAATTAAAGAGCAATCACTTTTCAGCTAAATTTCCAAGACTGATTTTCTGTTAAAATTCCGAGGCCACATATTAAACATAATGCACTAAAGATATCATTTTAAATTGCAATGAATGAGACTAAACCAATCTGAACTTAAAATGCCTAATATTTCCTAATGTTATTAGGACATCAAGTTTCCAAATTATAGAAGAGAAATAAGATTTTTTAACCTATGGAAGTTGAATTATCTCTTTGACCTTCCATTTTTCTCCTACAGATATCCTTCTTTTAATCTATTCAATTATATAGGCATGTCCAAATTTGGACTAATGAAATTACATACCTTACCATTTCATAGAAAGACCTAACAACCAACTTTAGAAGACTTTACAAGAAAAAGCTCAAATTACACAAGATAAATCTACATAAAAAATAACATGAAAATCTAATTTATGATTGCCAAATGGATGGTTCAGATAGTAAACTTTTTCTTACATATTATTTGTAGAGAAAACAGAGAGCAGTAAGGCTGTTCAAAGGAAGCTTTATTGGAAAGGTGGCACTTCTTTTTTTTATTTTACAAATATTTTCAAGTAACTTTTGTATGCCAAGGTAAGGGCATTCTAGAGCTGCAAAGATAAAGTCATATACCCTATAGTTTACAGTCTAAGACTGAAGCACACCTACAAATTGATAATTGCAATATTATTTAAACTAAAACACAGTGTAATGAATGGTTAAAGCAAAATAATAACATAGAGGCAGGAGACAGACATTTATTGAATACTGTGTGCTAGATGCATCATTTCACATATCAGATACTACAACACTTTAAAACATTTAATATTCTTATTTTCAAGATGAAGAGCTTGAGGTACAGAACAATTTAAGTGATTTTCTCTGGGTAAACGACAGGGTTAAAATTTCAGTTCAAGTTTGACAGCTCCAAAACCTTTCTTCCCAAAGGTATAAGTGTTTAAGAAGTTTGCAATCCTAAATACATTCTACATGACATATAAGCTTGCCCTAATTTCTCATGGGTAACTATCTAACATCATGAAAGAGCATATTTAAGTTCTCTCATTATACATATATCTCCACAAATTTTCTTTGCATATGAGATATAAAGAGAAAAGAATAAACTTTATTACAATACTTTCAACAAATTTTTGGTGCTGGCCTTCATTCTGAAAACTTTAAACAGGTTATTTGGGGGAAAGGAAGAGTAAGCTTTGAACAAGAAGAGATGGAGATGACCCTCGTGCTATACACACACACACACACACACACACACACACACACACACACAGACACACCACATCTTTGCTCTAATAAATGTCTCTATGACCAGGAAAACAGAATTTTCCGTTTCAGCTCCAGATGTTCATTCACACAAAATGGAAATGGGATATATCAAAAAAACACTGCAACAGAAAATTAAACAGGCAAGGGAGACGTTATTTAAAATAATTACAATAAGGTAAAGAGATTAAATGCAGCTCCATGAAGCAAAAACTGAGAGAATTTTTAAGCACTTGGGTGAGCTAATGGAAAACAACTACAGAAAGTTAGAAGGGAGGTTGATCAATGTGATTAAGCGACTGTGTTTGCAGATTGTTCCTTATGAAAGTTGGGCTCCAACCCTCTCGCAGAAACTGGGAGATAGGGACAATGTGTTTCATGATAATTAAATTTCCCAAGTCCTTTAGAAAGACATTCCTGGGTTATAAAACTGGCAGGAGGCTGGGAAAAGATTTATATCTCTAAGGGACAGAGAAATAATCTTCAATGAAAAGTTTTCTAATGTAAATATTGTAAGAAAAGGAAGGTCAGTGGTCTATGAAAAAAACAAACTATCTAAAGTTCAGTCAATTGGAGGGGCACTGGAAGCCCAGCTTGGAGATAGATCTGTCTCTAAGCTGGGATATGTCATCTATGCAGCTGCACCTAGAAAGAGATCCTATGTAACTTATATAAAGTATACAAGCTAAAAGATGAATCTTGTGCCCCAGAAAGAACTTTAAACTGTGTAATGGACTGGGACACACCCCTCAGCTTTATTTCTCCCTCCAGACAAGCTAGACCCAAAAGTAATTATTATGATGATGCCCTGCATGGAAAAAAAAACAAAAAACAATCTCTACCCAGTTTTATCCAAGCTTAAAAGAAAGTCCCAAAGCATTAATTTTGCAATATGCAGAGAATACTGGATTCAGCAATCTTATATGCTTTGTTAAAACTAATTTACAGTTTTTAAATTGCATCTTATATAGGCCATGCTCCTTCAGGCATTTTTGTTGTACCTAAGATTCTGTAAAATAGAATCCCCTCACAGAGGAGTTGTCAGACTCACAAGCCTCTAAAAATTCGCCCTAGGGAGTTACACAGTGATTCTGAAAAATGCTGTCTATGAATTTTAACATTTCTGAAGTGCTTTCCTTGTAAATCTAACAGAGCATTTTCTAGGAAATAGGAATCTATTGCTAGACCTCTGGCATACATAGAAAAAAATAGAAGACAAAATCGCAGGCACTTTGCCATCTAAAATTCTCCATAAATCTAAATCCAAAAAAATTTTTTTTAATTTAGCCAAGCTCTATATAGCATGCCTCAATCATAAGACAATAATTTTCTGAGTAGTTAAGGAAATGTCTGATCTCCTTACTCTGAATGCTTCCTAATATTTGAATTTTATGATTAAGCATTCATAGATTTTTGTTGAGGCTCGGATTTCAGTAAAACTGTAAATGTTTCAAAGAAAAGTTAAAATTTATAATTACAATATGTTGACCTTTCGGTGCATTGAAGGCACAGAATGCAAATAATGATTTTTGAAGAGGAAAACCCCAAATGACATATGATGGACATTAAATAATGTGAGAAATGCAATTTTATTGTTTTAAGCAACTCGCATTTGGACGTTATTCATTACAATTGCATAACATAGCCTACACTGGCAGGTATAGATATTAATTAGAAAACATATTAGAAAAAAAAACTTTGGAAAACTAAACCCCAAAAAACTAGATGAAATGAAAAAAGCATAAAACATGTAATAGAAAATAATCTATAGATTCATACACAATAGTTAAAAGTTGATCCCCAGAAAGATTAATAAAATTGATAAGACACTGGTGAGACTGACTAAGAAGAGGAGAGTGAAATAATCAATATGATGAATAAAAAATGGGGCATCATGGCAACCTACAAATATTTCAAAAATAAGGGTGATGTAACCATACATATATGTACATTTCCTTTATGGCAAAATAACATTGGAAGTTGATAGAGAAAGGAAAATTCCTTCAATAAATGGTGCTAGGTCAATTCGATATTGTAGATTGCAAAAACCACTACAAATTCTTAACTTCCATCAAGAAGTGGAGTCTGTCTCCACCCCCAACCCCTCATCTCACCCGACCTGTGACCTCTGATCTGGCTTGGCCATGTTGGCTTGGCCATGTTGCCTTGGCCAGTGAGATCACAAGAAATATAAAACAGATTGAAAAGCATTTGTGCATTGGAGCTTGTCCTCTCTTGCTGACCTTGGGAATTCTTTGATCACCATGATTTGAATAAGCATGGGCTAGCCTGCTGGATAAAGGAAAACAAGTGACCCAGATCAGTCAACCATCACACACATGTCATCAGGAGTCAGTTAATATGTCTGATAATGGTTCCCCTCATAAGAGACAAGTATAAGATTTTGCGAGAGAAATTAACTTTATTTCATGGCTGGTATTGATGGATTTGGGGAAATTTTCTCTTTTTTATGATGGCCATCCATTTTATGTCATACTGTCAGACAAAAAAAGTTTGCTTAATTCTTTTCTGAGTGAATAGCGATTTAAGCAAACACTGTTCAGTGCTGCCTACTCACATTTTCCTATTTAAAATTTAAATATTCTCTTTTCCTTCTCACTCTCCTTAGTGTCCCAGATATCTTACTTATCTTCTCACTCTGAGAGATTGGTATTCCACTCATATATAATTATTATTTCATTAGTTTTTGTTTTTCAGGACTGTGCAGATCATACCTGAAGAATGTCTCTTTCCTTGACAATAATAGATATAGTGTGAAAACAAACATAAATTATCAACCAGGAAAAATTAAATATATTTCGGGTTTCTGAGTTGCTGGAGAGAAAGGTAAATTAATAGCAACGCAGCAAAGATTATTAGATATTACGATTGACTTTGGTGAGAACTTTTGATTGTTTTTTGAACTGAGTTGCATTCCAGGTTGTCAAGGGTTCTAGAAACCTGCCCTGGGGCTACATGTGATTATGTATGTCTGTAGCTTCTTGTTGTGCAGCAAAACCAATTGCGAGATCTTCATAGCCTATATAACTAAATGACAAACATTAAGAGGTACTTAATAGTTTTTACCAATTCTAACATTTAATAGGCATCTAAAAATAAAAATAGGAAAAAAAAGTTGTAAGGAAAGTTGATTATAACTGTGCAAAATATCCAGAATTACCTAAACGCAAGGAATGGAAAGTTCCTGAAAATCTTACGCTATTTTTTTTTCAAATCATCCACAAATACTGCTATCAAAAAATAAATAAATAAAGTCTCCCATGAGGGCAATTCTAAAATCCATCACATAGAAAATCTATCACAAATAATCATTGTTTTAATTATCTACTTATTGCTTTACACTGTACTAAGTATTGTGAAAGATCAAAACAAAACTAAAAACAACTTCAGATACAATTCAGGGTGCTGTGGCCTAAAAAAAATAAACAAGCTTCAAAATTCAAAGAAATAATCATCAAAAGGATTCATGTCTGTGTTTTCTGAGAATCAGTTTAGAAAACTGAACATGAACCTGGAGAAAAAAGAATTCAACATTGGTGGAAAGATTAGCTTTCTTAATATATTTTAAAGATTTTCTTGAGACAAAAATTTATATTTCCTGGGGATCTTGGATGGAATTGGCATTGCTGAGTACTCTTAATAGAAAGTTCAGTGCTATATTAAAAAGAACTCTATTGAAGATTTTTCTAAGTGCTGAATGAGATACTTCAACAAATAGTGAGTTCTCCATTAGCAAAACTATTCATGTATTAGCTTGATAAACATTTAGCTGGGCTAATTTTTAAGATTCTTTACAATACTGAGAGTATCTAGAAACTGAAACAACTTTCTTGAGTACCTTTTACTCCTGCAGCCAACAAGGCAGTTGAGTAGAACAAAATATTAAAGATAAAGCACCTGAAAAAAAATGAACTCTTAAATTGAGTCACGGAAAGAAGCTAGTCAACCAAGGAGCACTGTGGAGAGAAAGATTCTAAGGTAGAGGTGCTACTATAGGCATGTATGCCATTTGTGGAGATCTTTACAAACCACTAAGAGGAAGATCTGCTGTGAAGGAGCACAAGGCTTAAGCAATGAACTTAGATTTTATTGGATAGGGTGATATATGTGAAAATAGTGAGGGTGGGGATATCAAGAATTATTGGAGGAAGCAGGAGAATGAGGCCTTGAGGGGTATGTAAAATCAGGTCAAGGGGAAGGAAAGACATTTTAGATAAAAGTTTAATTCCAGAAAGGACTCCTCCTTTGAATAAATTTTCTTTATTTTGCTGTAATACTGGAAGCATGTTTCTGCTTCTTGATGTTTTGGTGTCGTTGTGTTGGCATGCATCCAGGGAAATCACAGTGTTGCTAAAATAGGCTATGCCTGGGCCAAAATTCAGGCCCACACAGCACACTGATGCTGTATTAGGAAAAACTCTTGCCCAGTGGAAGCAGTGTAATTATACAGGGAGGGTGAACTGCTTAAAGAGAGAGCAGCATCTCGTAACTTAAGGGATTCACCTGATCTGTACCTCTGTGGTATGGTCACATATTTATTTTTCACTGATTTAAGAATAGAACAAGCCACAGGGAACAGAGACAGGAAGAAAACAGCAGAGTACTGAGTAGATACACACAATGATGGCAGACATATTCTGAAGTATAAATTCAGGAGATGGACCTCAAACAAGTTTTAACTTCCACTGTTAGTGCCAGTGAATATTTCTGAAAAGATGTTTAGCCTGAACCAAAATCTGGTCACACTGCAGTCCACTAACATTGTAGCCCATTCATTATACCTGGGTCGAAAACCTGAATTTGTTCCATCCTAATTGATATATTAAGAAACAGTTTGAGCACAAGTTATATTTACAATTGCTTATGTGTGATTTCACCTATGGAAAATACCAGGTGAAGGCACAAAACTGCACCTCACTGAACTAAGCCACACAATACAAAAAATGCAGGCCCCTGAAACCCCTACCTTAGCTCATTGCCTTGTTAGATGTTATGAGCCACATCTATGCACATCTGGTATAAAACTTTCGATCCAATTTCAAGATAGTCCTCTTTCTATCACTTCGCAGTAACAAAAGCTGCAATCCTTTTGATGCTCACTTCCACAAGAAAACTTAAAGCTTTTTTTCAAGGAAAAGTACCATATTTATTATACTGTTTATGTATTCCTTAACCATTTAACATGTGTAAAACTGTGCTACTCTTCTAACTGGACTCTTGCTTTTTTTTGTCTAACTCTGACTAAAGTTTTGAGTATTGTCTAGTCCCATTTGTCTCTTAAGCCCTGTGGCTTTTACTGTGTTAATTTGTATAACATGACAATTTTTAGCAATAAATATGTTATCTGAGAGCAGACTGACTGTACCATAAAAATTCTTTGTCCTGCAGTAGAGGTAATATTATGTGGATTACCAACAATCAAGTGTCTCAGAGGACACTGATCCAAGCTAGCTGCAGATATCTGATGGCCACCTTGTAGGGGACAAAAAGAATGGTCAGAATACATCAAGTCTCCAAGAAAAGAGAAGAGAAAGAAGGAAGGGAAGGAAAGAAAAAAGGACAGAAGGGAGGGTGGAAGGAAGGAAGGAAGGAAGGTAGGAAGGAAGGAAGGAAGGAAGGAAGGAAGGAAGACGAAGAGGGAGGAAGGAAGAACAAGTACATTGATCATAATTTCCCCCCACAGCCATCTCTATAATGCTGTTAGATAACAACCTTTTTGAATAAAGTTTGTTGTCTCCACGAGTCCACCTCCATCATCCCCCATCAAAACAATATTCGCTTTCAGAGATAAAGGCACTACATGATTCATTTGTTCTCTCCTCCCCATCTTAGCCTGAACCCAGAAGAAGGGCTACTTAATTAAGTTTGTTCTTGATTACTGAGAAGTGGTACCTGAAAAGCAACTAAGGTAGATCACCTTTTCTTACATCTGGACTTGAGGGATCTTTATATGATTAAAGCATATATTAACTCTGGTTGAGCCTCCAATCAGATTCATTTAGGAAAGCTCTCAGCATCCCAGTTACATATTCAGATATGTTCGAACCTCATTTTTTATAGATTGCATATTTGTAAATTCGCCTGCTGTCTAAAATTTATTTGAAATTTCAAAATTAATACTTGCAGTGATTTCAAAGTTGTCAGACTTGCACAGAGCTGTGAAAAATTTGAGTCGCTCAACAGTTATATTCCCAATTGAAGTTGAACAACATGACACTCTGCTTTCTTCTCTCAGCTCTCATACTGTAAACAAGTGCCCTTTTCATGGTCTATTAATACCACAGTTTCTGCATTTTTGTACCTTTTTTGGTGATTTAACATAGCCCTGAAATGTAGTGCTAAAGTGCTGCCTAGTGTTTTTAAGCTCAAGAAGGCTAAGATGCGCCTTACAGCCTGACTTATTTTAGATAAGCTTCGGTTAAACATAGTGCTATTGGCCGTGGGTTCACTGTTAATGAACCAACATTATGTATGAAAGTGTCTTTAAACAAAACACATATAGAACAAGGTTATGTATTGATTGGTTGACAAAAAAAATGTGATCAGAGGCTCATAGGAACCTCTGGAAACATGTATTTCTCCAAGGAGCATTGGTTCAGCACTCTCTAATTCAGGGTGCACAGCAATTGTATAGAACGTGACTACCAGGAATAATGACAATTCACTGTACTATAAATATATTGTAACTGTCTCTTATGTGTCGGTATTTCTGCATTTCCTTGTCTTTTCTAGAGATTATGCACAGAATCTGTGTTGAGATAGGTAAGACTTAATAACTCAGATGCTTCAGTAAAAGGACCATGTTGGGTATTGGTTAATGTTGATAAAAATTGACAACTGAATTGAGGCTTATTCAATGATTAAGGCATAAAGGGGGCCTTGCATTAACTCTTCTGCTTTAAGATCTGGGCATTGAACTACCTACCTGGATTTCTTTTTTTTCTTTTACTTTTTTTTCTCTTCTTGTAGGTAGACTTGTTGATTTTGTTAATAAATATAGTTCATTTGGAATGCAAATAGAATAGGAATGTGGTAAAGGGACATATTTTGAAAGCTGTCATTAGAATTCATCATAATGAAATGTTTAAGAATGCTCAGCTTGCCCTATAACTATATTAAGAGAGTGTGATAAGGGTAAACTCAAAAGCATGTTCACATACCTTAACTCAAGTAACCAATTATTTTCTCAATGACATCTTGCTACCTCATTTTCACACACACATATAAATGAATATTTCATTGCATTTGTTATATTAAATTTTAATTCTAAAAACTAAAATACCTAGGATTATTTCTAAATTACCATCCCCATTTTTCAGATAAAAAATTGTTTCAGTTTATAAAGTCACTTGCTAAATGATATGAGATTAAGTTACAGATGAACTGCATTTTAAGCCATTTTTTCTCCACATTTCTATTTAGTCTTTTATGAGTATCTGTAAACTAATGTTAATTACTATGTATTAATTAAAAGCAATAATAATAACACAACATTTTTCATGCATTAAAAATAAGAAAATCTTCCCAAAACCTCACTAGTATGCTATAGATTGCATTTTCACAGAACATTATTTTGTTGGCTAAAAAGTGATTTTCAGTGGGTATATTTTTCCACATAGAACAAGAAATTATAGCATTAAATATGACTTCCTAGAACTCAATTGACCTTATGGAACTAGATATAATAAAAGCATTTGGCAATTTGTTTATTTCTACTATGTTAGAAAAAATGAGCTTTGTTTTGATAAAATAATATTTTTAAAAACAATAATTTCTGGAAGACAATGATCTCTAATGATAACATTTAGAAATGTTTGTTTGTCCTGATAATCTTACCAAAATCTCTGACAAGGTAGTTTACAAAATGGCTACTCTGTGCTGAAACAAACAAACAAAAATGACATTTTGGCCTGTTAAGACTGTTTATGGACTCTTAAATAGGTATTCCTTGGGTTTACAGAAGCACAAGTAAATATAATGTTGACTGCAGAATGTGCTAAAATGTAAGAAATTTACATGAGAATTCTTAAAGATATTGGAAAATGTTTTATTATTTTAATTCTAGTTCTAATGGAATAGCACCATCAGTCTGCCAATACCTAGACTGGGCAGAAAACATGAAGTGAGCTAGTATGTTGTTGCCCTGTGGTGCTAAAATGCAGAGTGTATATGGCACCCCATGCCAATGACAATATTTTAGTTTTTTTTATTTTATCATAATTCCAGAAGTTTGTTTGTTTGTTTCTAATAGGCTAAAAGTACAAATTTTTAATCATGTAAAAGCCTTGTTCTAGGATCTTGGATTATGAAAATAATTGATAATGAATGTAAGAAAAGCTGAGCTATTAAGTCTAAAAATAGTCTTTAACTCAGAGGGTTGTTATAAGGATTAAATGAATTAATTGTAAAGTATTATAAGAGCTTTTGGAATATGGAAAGCACTATATATATGTTTCATTAATTAGTTATGATGCTGATATTTTACATGTATATCCTCATGATAAGCATCTAAATATTTTAAAACAATAACAATACCATGGGGAAAAAAATCTATGAACAAATAATTGTGCTTATAATTCTATTACTTATTAAAATGTACCTAGCTGAAAAAACAAACTACATAATATTTGAATAACACACTTAATAAACTTTATTAAATTTATATATGGATAAATATATACCTCCCTTAAAGAACCTTCTTATTGTTTTCGAGTACACATGGACTGTCTCAAAAATTAACTTTGTAACAGGCCACAAAGCAAATCTTCATGAATTTCAAAGAAAATAATATATTGAATATGCTCTCAATAAATTTAGAAATCAATAACAGAAGAATAGTCAAAAATATGTATATCTAAAAATTTAGAAAAAAATTATAAAAACAACTATGATTCTGATTTAGAAAAAATAAAAAATAATTACAAAGCACAATGTAATTATGAGAGTTAATGAGAGTTAACCATTTGTTTCAAAAGTCATGATAAGTAGCTAAAATGATGTTTAAAGGACAATTTCTTTTAATATAGTTAGAAGGAAGCAAGTAGAATAGAAAACAATATGTAAAAATAGAATCTATGCAGAAATATAGCAATGGTAGAAATTAAAAAATTAAAAACAAATAAGAGTACAGAAAATAAACAATAACAAATGAGAGTGCAGAAAGAAATAACAGAAATAGTATAAATATAGAAATTTTAAACATCAACAGATTTGAAAGCCTTAGTGGTTGATGAAACCTCACCCTAAAGAAAAATAGAGTGGAAAAATCAGCAGATGCTGATGACTTTAAAAAGACAAAACTTTTCTACTTTACTTAGTATTCAAAATAATAACATAACAACTATTATATATCATATAGAAGAGACATGCTGCGATATGACTTATCATTGGTGATGCCGATGTTGATCACTTAGTTAAGGTGGTATCTGCCAGTTTTCTCCAGTGTAAAGTTAATGTATATATTTTTTCCTCTCTATACTCTGTACCCTTTGGTAGCAGTTACTAACTCCAGGCCACATTCGAGAGAGGTAGAGGGAGAGGTGTAGATCTATTTCACCTTCTCCCAAGGGGAATATCTAACTTATATTATTTGACATTCTTCTGTGAGGAAGGTATGTCCCTACCCGCATTCACTTATTTATGCAATCATTTAAATTAGTATGGACTCATACATATTCATTTTTACTTTGGGTTATAATCTAATGCCACATGATTTATTTTGTTGTTCAACTTGCTCCAGCTTTGACCATTGAAAGTTTTTTTCAGGTTGACTCTTGTGTTTCTTTAGCATGCCCCTTCGTCTTTTGAGTACTTTCTTGCTTTCTGGCATAATGAGGTGCTCTAGACTCATGAGGTATTTCCTCTGCTCCAGCCCTGCAATCAGCCATTTTTTCAAGAAGCTTGAGAATTATTAAAGAATGTTATTTAGAAATGAAGATCTCAACGCCAAGTGTGCTTGTTATTACTTAGATGTCACTGCTCCAGGCTTTCTTAGAAGACAGAGCTAGAAAAATTGTTAAGGTATTTTCCAAGAAAGAGTCTATTCTTAAAGAAATTAAAACTCAATGGCATTTTCTATCTTGTTAAATTTGCAAGTTTTTGTCCTCTACAAGTTTTGGACATAGATAGTTTTTATCAAGACAGATCATCCATGAGCATTTCTACATTCATCCAAGCTTGGAGCAGTCAAAAAGGATTTCAGCTAAAAGCAGGCATAGGTTAGGGTGACTGACAGAGTTCTCTCAGGGTGAGCTGAACTGTAAATAAAGAGGCACCCTTTCCCAGATTGGCTTTTTACATCCCTCTTTTACAGTTCTCTAAATGCCGAGATATTAACAAAAGAAACCGATCTCATAAGAAAGGTCTAATTTTAACATAAAAATTCTTATGGTAGCAAGCACTAGTACTCTGATTTTATCAGATGAGTTAGGGAAGGGCCTCAAAATGGTGCTTAAGTTCCTAACAGGGTACATGCTAATGTGTGTGTGTGCCTTTTCTTTATTTATTTTTATTTTTTTTGGTGGTGGGGGGGAGGGCGGTCCAGAGAATGTTTAAAATATCTAAAGCATCGTAAATTGAATTAAAGGTTATTAAAATAAATATTTATATCCTGGTCGTTTAGGTTTTTTAATATAGCTTTTTAGATAGATGATAGTTGCATAAAAACATATCCTGAAACTAAACAACAGGAAATAAATCAGTGTTAAAACTGGAGCATTAGTGACTGATCAGGAATACTAACAGAAATGAGGGAAAGAAAATGAGGTCAGGAAGGAGGGGTTTGCTCAAAGAAAATTTGCTTATTTCAAAATTTGCTTGGGATTACTCCTTTCTGCCAGAAAAAGAGGGAATATATCTATTTTTGTCCCTATACCTCCTTTTTTTTTTTCTGAAATGTATTGCCTCCCATATCAGGGACCGTGAACCTAATTTAAGATACTAATAGTAAAGCTTAACTCTAGTATGGTATAAATGGATATTTGAAAGCTAACTAAAAAATCTAAGAATCGTTCTTAATATGGTTTTGAAACTACGACTTCAAAATCCAACAACAAAATTATAATAAGCTTTAGAAAAGAATTTACTAGTATGAAATAAAACATGTGCACTGTAAATATTTTTAAAAATTTTGAGAAAATGCCATTAAAAGATATATTAATAAGTTTAAATCATGACTCACATAAATATAAAATGAACACATTCAAACATTTTATTTAATTCATTAAATAATCAGTATACCACTAAAATATAATGAATGGTGAGTTCAAAGGAGAATTCAAAGAACACACATTTATGGTCAATCAGAAAATGAATTTACAAAAGATGCAAAAACACAGAGATATAATCAGTTGCATCTCCTTCAGAGACAATTTATATTCCAGTGGACAAGAAGCATTTTCTCTATTATCAATCAACTATGATAGTCAGAGTCATAAAGTAGTCAAAGACAATGAAAGGAGGAGATAACCGGAAGGGTTTGCTAAACAGATGTCAAATGACAATACTAAAACAATTTAGTAACAGTTTGATGTCTTTTATTCAAAAGAAAACAATACATGAATTACAAGAGTGCCATGCCTCACAAGAAGTGAAGCACTCTTCCTGATGGATTTTGGGCAAGAGCAAGTATACAGACCATTAGGAGAGGGAAGGAAGAAACAGACCATGATTGGCTAGGAGGTCAGGGATTTTCTTATAAGGCTAGCCAGTCCTACTGTCTAGGGTAAGGTAAATTGGCTAAAGCTGAGTTAAGAGGATTATAATTGGTGTATGTTGAGTCTCCTTGACAGGCTGACTCAGGTTTAGATTTGTGATGTGGGCAGGGCCACTGAGAGAACCCTTCAATTTTGTGGTCCTGATATATGACTTAACTTGATCACAAAACACCCTGTAATCTCCTTTTTTTAACACATTTGTTTTTTTTTTTTTACAGTTTTATCCAACAATGAGAAAACAACATAAAGTTTTATATAATCATATTAGCCAGTCTCTCCTCTTTTTCTCATCTTTCCTCCTTCATCCAGATATCAATAGAAATAGATGTATTACTAGTATAACTAAATATAACGAGGTCAAGAGAGAGCAAGATAAATATTGCTGCTATTGGAACTTTGGGTTTACACTTAACAGCATGATGATTAATTGTTGTGCCATTAAATATTGTTTTACAGCAATCTTTTCTATCAATGCATACTATTTCACCATGTGGATTTGATCTAATCATTGAATGTTTTGGCTGCTTAAAAATATTTGCTATTATAAATTTAACATTACAATAACAGCCTTATATATAAACCCTTTGTAGCTCTTACTACAAATCTAGAGCAGGGCTACTCTACATTTTAAATTCTTGGATCAAAATAAAAGAATGCAAATTTTAGATTTGGACAAAATGACCTCCAAATAGTTTACTTTCATGACTATTGCTTACAAGAGTGTGTGCTTTCCTTAACATCACTAACAGTAAATATTAGTTTTTAAGGAGCTTTTCAATTTGATAGGTGTAAACAGCATCTCACTGTTTTTTAAATTTAAATTTATTTCATTTGGTGGAAAAATAAACACTTTCAGATGTTTATTGGTCATTTATATTTTGTATTTTATTATGGCTCTTGATTTTTTGCCTATGTCTTTATTACTAACAGTATTATTAATTTCTGTGCTGATTATTCCCTTATTGATTACAAAATTTCTATACTTAATAATATTTCTATGAAAATGCATATACATACCTAAAAACACTTGTACATTTTTTATTTTTGTATTTGAACCTTTTTTCCTTTATTTTTATTCTCTAAGTTAAATATTCCACGTTGTCTTCATTTAAAGCTTATATCTTCTCCAATTTACGTATATAATAGAGAGAGATTGAGGGATCAACCAAAACTGCCAAATGTAGCAATGGTCAATTAAGTTAACAAGCCGAAATGGGAGTAACAGCCAAGCTTCAATCATTTACTGTGATAGTTATAAGCAAGAGGTAGAATAAGAGAAAGTTTTGGCTCTCTTACAGTTCATTTTTCCCCCATGAAAAAGGAAGGCCTCTGCAAGAGGCCACCTTAAAGAGGCCTCTGAACGGAAGCACCTGGGCTATGAAAGCATTTACACCTAGAGCTTAGCCAGCCGGAAGCCTCTGAGTCCTTATCTGCACCTCCCTTCAGAGACTGTAGTGCACTGGCTGTGCACCAAGTCTGGTGTTGGGAGGGCAACCCTCTCCCAGGAGGCCTACAGGGTAAAGCCTTTATAATTGCCAATGGTTTGTTCTGAAAACTCATACATGGAATTCTGGCCAGGAGCTGAGCTCCTCAGGATCTAACTTATCTCCACAAATAACATATCATTCATCCCTGAAATTTTTATTTAATAGTCTAGCCTTTAATTATTGTTAATGTCTACTTTTATGTTAAGTATTTATTTAGTTTTACACTTGGTATTTTTTCCAATAATCTGTTTTGTTTTTCCAACAGTGTCACACTGCTTTAATTATTATAGATTATATCATTTGTATCATTGGATGATGCAATTTCCCCTTCAGTTTTTCTTTGCGAAATTTTTCCGTATTTTTATCTCTTTATTCTTACAATTAAACTTTAGTTTTATTATGCTGGTTAAAAGTAATATTTGGTATGGATCAGAATCACATTAAAACAAAATTAGTTTATAAAGAATACTTTATACAATTTAGTCTTATTTCTGGTAGTATGGTATATATCTTCATTTATTCACGTTTCATTTCCATCACTAAGGTTTTTATTTCATTTTATTTTATTATTAGTTTCAAGTATATAGTACATTGGTTAGACATTTATATAGTTTATAAAACAATCCCCCTAGTTGCTTTGTCTCTCCTCTGGCTCTCTACCAAGCCATTACATTAATACAAACTGCATTCCCTATGCAATACTCACCATCCCCGTGACCATCTACCAACTACTAATTTGTACTACTTTAATTCTTCACCCCATTCTTCCAGCCCCGAAAACCCCTTTCTAAGTCTGTTTTTGATTAATTTGTTCTTTTCATTCCTTAGATTCTTCATATAAGTGAAATCATGTGGTATTTATCTTTCTCTGTCATACTTATTTCACTCAACATAATAACCTCTAGATCCATCCATGTCTTTGCAAATGGTAGAATTTTATTTTTTTTAATAACTGAGTAATACTCCATAGTATATGTGAATCATAACTTCTTTTTCCAATCTTCTGTTGATGGGCATTTAAGTTGCTTCCATATCTTGGCTATTGTAAATTCTACTGTCATGAACATACGGTTGCATAGATCTTTACGGATTATTGTTTTGTTTTCTTTGGATAAATACCCAGAACTGCAATTGCTGGATCAAAAGGTAGATCTATTTTTAATTTTTTGAGAAAACTCCAGACTGTTTTCCATAGTGGTTGTACCAATTTCCAATCCCACCAACAGGTACGAGAGTTCCCTTTCCTCCACAGCCTCATCAACACTTGTTCTTTGATTTATTGATGACAGCCATTCTGACGGGTATGAGGTGATTATCTCATTGTGGTTTTAATTTGCATTCTCTGATAATTAGTGATCTTGAGCATCTTTTCATATGTCTATTGGCTATCAGTATCTCCTCTTTGGAGAAATATCTTTTCAGGTCTTCTGCCTATATTTTAATTGGATTGTTTGTTTTCTTGTGTTGAGTTGTATGAGTTCTTTATAGATTTTGGATATTAACCTCTTATCAGATGTATCATAAGCGAATATCTTCTCCCATTCAGTCGGTTGTCTTTTTTTTGTTTTGTTGATGGTTTCTTTTGCTGTACAAAACCTTTTTAGTTTGATGTAGTTTCATTTGTTCAATTTTTCTTTTGTTTCCCTTGTCCAAGGAGATATATCTGAAAAGAAATTACTATTAGAAATATCAGAGAATATTCTGACTATGTTTTCTTCTACAAGTTTTATGGTTTTCGGTCTTACAGTTAAGTCTTTAATCCATTTTGAGTTTATTCTCATATATGGTATAAGTCCATCAGTACGGTTTTAAAGCCCCATAATGTATGACCTGTATGTTTATGATTGCATCTTCCTAAATATGTTTAAATGTGTTGAATTGGAAAAAGTATCATTTCCCCATTTGTTTCCCTTTGAATTTTCTTTTTTTATTTTAAGTTGGAAAGATTTTAAAATAGAAAAAAATTACCAAATGTCCTCTCTTGTACACTCTTTTAAGTTATCTCAACCTTACATTGTCTTTGTTCTATTTCACTAACAGCTGTCAAATACTGATAAGAATGCAAATACACACACACATAGAAGACATAGACACATAAACACACAAACACACAAACATACAAATTAATTGCACCTGGTAGAATACAACTGATTATGCCCTGTGGACAGACTAGTTTTGTATTCATTTGTAAATTCATTTCAACATTCCTTATTACTTATAATATGCACTTCCTTGAATTTTCCAGTTTTAATCTCTTGTGATTCCTTCATTGACTTAAATAGTCTTTGATATATGTTTATATTCATAGAATACTCATGATTTTACTTTAAAAAATTTCTTAAACAAAGCAATGTACACTAATTTAATTGAATATTATTAAAGGCTGAGTAACAAAAATGACAAACACCACAACCAGCTCTCCCTGTGTTTCCTCCCATTCCTTGAAAAACAATACTCCTTTCTTACAAAACTAAACATACTTTTAACATGTGATCTAGCGGTTGTGTTCCTTGATATTTACTTAAAGGAACTGAAAACTTACGTCCGTACAAAAACCTACACGTGGATATTTATAGATGATTTAACTAATTGCAATGGTCAAAACTTGAAAGTGACCAAGTTGTTCTTCAGTAGGTGAATGGATAAACTATAGTATATCCAAACAATGGAACATTAATCAATACTAAAAGGAAATGAACTATTAAGCCATGAGAAGACATGAAAGAAACTTAAATGCATATTACTAAGTAAAAATAGTCAATTTGAAAAGGCTCCATACTGCATGATTTCAACCATATGACCTTCTAGAAAGGGCAGAACTACGGAGACAGTAAAAAGATCTGCAGTTGCCAAGAGTTACGGGGGAAGAAGGAATAAATAGGCAAAGCATATTTATGACTTTTAAGAAAGTGAAAATATTCTCTATATCATAATATTGGATACATATCATTATATATTTGTTCAATCCCATAGAATATACAACACCAAGAGTGAACCCTAATGTAAACTATGAACTAGGTGATTGTGACATGTCCGTGTAAGTTCATCAGTTACAACAAATGTACCGCACTGGTAAGGGATGTTGATAATGGGGGAGACCATACCTGGGGGCATGGTGCAGAGGGTATATAGGAAATCTCTGTACCTTCCTCTCAATGTTATTTTGAACCTAAAATGTCTCCAAAAATAGATAAAGTCTTTAAAAAATCAATACTGATCTGCCCCACCCAAACCAATGCTCTTAACTACTTTCATTAGCCACCATATTTGTAAATAATTTACTTCCACTATTACACCTTCTTAAAAATGTTTTTTAGGTAATTAACCTCTTATGTTGATGAGAATACAGTTTTCTAACATAAACTATGCCCTTACCCCCGATATCACCTGGCCTTTAGTCTAATTTCTTATCTACTATTCTCCTTACTCTTTTTAAAGGCTCATGCCTCATTTAACAGTTTCTAAATGAAATACCACCTCTACAGAGAGGCCTCCCTGTCTGAAATGTCTACCTCTGTTACTTTCTCTCTCAGTTGTTTCTAAATTCACTATCTCCCTTTTACAACACTTATAATCGACATTGTGTTGTCAGTTTACAACAATTGTTAAAATTGTTTTGTTGTTGCCATTGTTGCCATTTGTCCCACTACTAGTTTGTAAACTGTGTGAGAACAAGCACTATTCAAATTGTTGAATAATTTCGTACAAAGAGTAAATCAAATGAGTGAGAAGCAGCCCTTGCCCTCAATAAATTTATTGTCTAATAGAAGATATAAACACATAAAATCCCAATAAATCATATATTTCAATTGTTCAGAATTCCACATTTTTCCAGAGCCCAGGCATCATTAGCAATAAAGTACATGAAAAGCATTTCTAGTGAAACTAAACTTTGTGGTAAGCATCCACAAGAAAAGTTTTATTTAGCACCCACTGGGAGTAAGGTACTTTAGTGGGCAGTGAAGCTCCTGAAGTACTAATGGTATATTAAGAAACACTAAGGAACATACATAATGCTTAAAAATAAAGAGTATACCAACACGAGGCAGCCTTTACTGCCAGGAACCAAGAGAGACACTCTGACAGGGAAAAATAAGATGTTTCATAGAGGAAAACTATGCTTAAGTTGGCACCTTTAAATTATAATTTAGGTAAATGGGGAGAGCAGAAAGGTCATCTTAGAATGTATATGGCATTTTTAGTCCACAATGAATGTATGATTACAGCTGAAGTGGAAACATAGAAGAGCCTCTTGCTGGAAGCTCCATCCAGCCTAATTGAATTACAAGACTTTAGTCTACCTGTGTGACTGTCCTTTCTACTATGTCCTTAAGCCTGTGAAGATCATAAAACTGTTACTTTACTTAAGTTATAACACATACTCTATATTAAAAAATAGCTCATACTTAATGTGAGCATTCCCAATAGGGCTATTTCAATCTCAAATTATATTTGATCCAAGGAAAGCACACAATAAATCACAATGACAAGGGAGAAAAATGCATCAATGGGTAAAAATAGCACTGACTATCTTCCAAGTATATACAATTAGGGAGAATTCTGGAGTTATGGATGACTGCTTTATAGAACATGTGGGGACAATTTAGTCTGTCTTTATTAGCTCTACTCTGCAAATCAACTTTTCTAAAAAAGAGCTTTTAAATCATTTCCCTTATTGCTGCAATGTTAGGGTCACTGAGGCCAGGGGCTCTTCACTTCAATTATAGAGAATCCTTTGCCCCCTTGGTTTTCTGCTTTGGTCACTGAAAATTACTGGAGGCAGAAGGTAGGCTTTATTATTTCCTCTTGCCTCAAGGGCCAAGAATGGTAATTTAATTCAACTAATATGTGGTACAGATTTCTTACTTGCAATAAAAAATTTTAATCACGTTCATTTAAAACTCTTCTAGATGTCTCAAATGCCCTCTGAAGCTACAAGCATACTCTTCAGCCTCCTCTTCTCTTTGTTCAGTTGCCCACACAGAGCACTAAAAATTATTACTTATTCCTTCCTTTTGTTTCCTTTTCAAGTCGCCCAAATACAAATGGTCTTCAGGTCCTGACTACTCTCCCTCTTCAGTAACTCTGGACTCTGCCTCTTTCTTTCAGATTACGCCTGAGTTATTAGAATAATTGTAACAAACCACTTCTAGCCACTTGCCCTGCCCCTAGTTGTGCCTCCAAAAATCCTCAGTCTATTCATTTGTTGGATGGAGCTTCTAAGATTCATTTCTTGCTCATCTTTCCCTGCTGTAGCACAAGGTCCTGATGGGAGTCGTGTTTATTAATATGGTTTCACAATGCCCCAAACATGTATATCAACTATGTGAACAAATAGAAAACATTTTCTTCAAAGCTACTATTGTTTATATCATTTTTATCCAAAACTCTCCCTTTTGAATCCCATCCAAATTGAACATCTAAACAAAAAATGTTACTATTTATGGCAGAGATAACTATGAAAATGCATTTGATTCAGTCCTTCCTACTTTTTAATGCCTAAAAATAAAAGGAAAAATTCAAAATAATAAATCAAATTCTATCTATACTGAAATTAGGAAAGTTTCAAATCTCATATGATAACTCTCAATAAAAAGAGCCAGACAAATTGTAATTTTAAAATATTTATTTCAATCAAATCACCTTTGACAGATATAAGTTACTTTCAAGCCCTTAGGCTCAATTAGTGTTTTCAGAATTAACTGGGGGGAAATCATTTATACTCCAATAGTATCAAATAAAGACATTGTTGGAGATGTGGGTAAGTTGTGTGAAAATAATGATCAAACCTGCTTCCATGGTGAGTCGCATTCAAAGAAAATAAACTAAGTTGTGTGGCCAAACGACAGTGTTTCTCTGGTATACAAAATAAGGTGGCCGAGATCCAGAAGTAGATATATTTTAAAAGTACAGAACATAGACAACTATGCAGGCCTAAATATAAATTAAAGTGCCAAATAAAAAATTATTGAGCCACTGGGAATCACCTTAACTCATCCTCTAGCATAAAGATAAAGAAACAAATCGATTCATAAAAAGTACATCCCACAAAACAAAGTGAGTCGCAATCTGAAAAAAGCCTGTCCCAACCAGGAGTTTCATAGTAAATCCTCAGAGGAAAATCTCCCATAAAACAAGATAGTAGAAGGAAAATTTTAACATAAGTTTATAGACGAAAAATGAAAAGGTATATTGTGAATAATGCCATTCCTAAAGTTGAACTAACAGAATAATTCTCAAAATTTATGTTGCATCTGAATTACTAAGAGATTTCATTTAAAAAGTAGAGGTCAAACCTGACAAGACATATGTAATCAGAATTTATGGTAGTGTCACTTGGGTATTATGTTGTTAATCCTGAGATCCACTGATCTACAAATATATATTCAAATATATATTATACAAAAAGAATGGACCTTATAACCAAATGTCCACAAAAAAAAATCAACCATGTATTAAGCCTAATAAATAATCACAAAAAAATCTCAATGAAAAGTGAAAGTAGTTAACATGGTATTATTTGACCAGACAGCAATATAATCTTAGAAGTAAATAACAAAAGAATCACAAATCAAAATAAAAAAGAAATTGCAATTAAATGCAATGCATGATTCTGGATTAGATCCTGGACAAAGAAAAGCAAATTTATTATAAAGGACATTATTTGGTCAAAAGGCAAAATTAGAATATGGACTGTGGATGAGATAGTACTTATCTATAACATTTTTAAAGGGATTGGCATTATTCGAACTGTAATAACAGAAATTTCTGCATATCAGAACTGTGCAAATTGAGATCTATCTATCATCTATCTATCTGTCTATCCGTCTATCATCTCTGTAATTTCACATATTAGCTAAATTTTCTGATTTAATAACCAAATATTAATCATGATTGTTTTCACTAAGAGGATGCCTACATTATTTTCATTGTTTTTCAAGACAGAAATAGCTCCACGCCCCCCCCCCAAAGAAATAAAAGGGAAACACTATTCCACTCTCCACAAGACAATGTTACTTTCTAGTAAAACCAATTTTTTCCATAAATAAAATAAGCTTTCAAATACTATCAGAAAGGAATATAATCTACAGACTGGAATTTGCTTAAAGTTTCATTGACAAATATTATTGAAACCAGAGTATATAAGCAGCTAATTTGTTGCAATGTTTTTTAAAGAACTTTTCACTTAAGAAACAGAACTTTGTAAAGTGCCTCCTACCTTAGATTTGGTTTCTGAGCTGTTTAGGTTATAAATAATCACTTTAGACAAGGCCAAAAATAAAATTACTTCATGAAGACCAAAGTTTACTGCTTATCTTGCATTGCTTTCCTTCAGATCAGAGTCAGCTTTTCACATTTTTTGGCAATCCCATAATCTTGCGTCACCAATTACTTGACAATTGTATCTAAGAACAACTGTACTGATCTCAATATACCCTGAGGAAGCTCTGCAATATTTTGTCAAAATTTTAATTTTATATTCTCTCTAGATCTTAGAGTTTTGCCCTTTTGAGGTCAAGTCTGTTATAGCAGCACCCCTTGGACCTGCCCAAAGTTCCCATGACAGGCAAACTATTCATCCTCATTCACAGGGACAGAATGTCTTTGCAAAAAATTTCATCAGCCTAATGGAAACTGCTCACAGGGCATCAGTAATCTATCTTCCTGAGAAACCACTGAAAAAAGCTACTGTGCTTATAAATCCCAATTGTGGTAAAAGGTGACACAAGATTTGCTTTTCAATGTCCTATCTTCACAAAATAAGCTCTATTCTTAAATGGTCTCCTAAAATTAAATGAAACAAAATAAAACTCTTGCCTTTTAATTGGGTTTGCATATTTTGTCACCTAGAATGAATAACACATTAGCCAGTTTACACATTAGCAGAAAACATCTTGTACACGAAAGGCTTTGCCACTCATTGTGAAGGAAGTAATGGGGGTCATTAATTAATTCAACAAATCTTTTAAATGTCTGTTATGTGAATACCTGAGAAGATAATATTAGAGCAGGAAATGAAAATGGAATTTATCCCTGAAAAAGAGTTTGGCCTTGGCTCTTAACCATTTCTATCAATAGTGGGTCAGTTATCACAAAGATTCTGCAAATGAAAACACAGAACAAGCATTGTTCACGGACTGAATAAATGTGTTACATTCCAATGCACTACTATTTTATCATGTGTATAGTTTTCATTGAGAGTAATTAAATACAAACTGCTTTAAAATATTACACAGTGCATGTTAATTAGCTCCTCACTATATGATGGCTGACTCATTGGTCATCAAGATTACAATTAAGTGAAGAGTTTGTGATATTCATTTGGTTATAAGGAAGAAAACTCTGTATTTTACAACGGTAAGGACCACTGACGCAAGACATTTAGAAATGAAAGTTTTATGGGAATGGGGGCATAATTATTGAGCATGACCTATGTCTGAGGAACATAAAGCTAATATTCAAAACATGTCTTCAAAAATACGGGCACATATGTAACTAAAGTTAGCAAAGTGGGGTGAGAGCAAGAAAAATGCAATGTTTCAATAAAATCTTCAATTATTTCATAGTTACCTATGAGATTAAAGATGATAGAAAGCACATACTAAATGGAAAGATCTCCAATTAAGCCTTTTGTAAGATATCCTCTTATTGGATTGAGTAATACATCTCACCTGATCAGAGGCAGAGAAAATGGAGCCTTGGAAGTTTCTAGTAACTTCTCCATATAAAATGCAAGCAAAATCATGTTTTAACATTTGTAAATATTTAATAGAAGGAATTTAACTTCTCCTTGGCAAGTCTTTATAATAACCTATAAATGTTAATTCGTTTAACAGCCTGAAGAAAATAATAGCATATGGTATATATCAAAATTAGATACATGCTCTAACTATGTGGCTTTTACTTTACATTAGATTAGAAGAATCCGCTTTAAGAAAGTAGGACACTTTGGAATTCTGTTGACTTAATTCCTCTTGATATATGAGTTTTGCTTGTATAGTCTTTGTAAGAGAAAACTTCATCCAGTTTTGAGTGACCAAGATCCAATTTCTAAGATAGAGATGTCACTGCATCCTCACAAACGTGTATTTTTTTTTTTTCTGGCACACAGAATAGCTCAGATAAACTGAGAAGTAAAATTATAATTATAAAAAATGAGATACTGAATATAAAGGCCACACATTAAATTTTCAATTTAATCAATCTCATGGGTCATTTAATATCATTTGAAATGAAAACTTCAAGTAGAAGGCAACGCAAATGTTCCTTTTTTTTTTTTTAGTTGTGATTCTTCTTTTTAAAGCTTTAAAAATAATTCTTATTACTTTTTAAATAGAGACTGTTATAATAAATGACCAGACATCCAAATTAGGGCCAAGCCTACAATATGTCCATTACTTTACAGACTTTCTTTTTGTGACATTACTTAACTTTGGAAAAACTAGAATTTCTGGCATGTGCCATCTAGATGGAAGAATTTTTAACAAGTAATATGAATGATATTTCTAAGGCCTCAATGATACTTTTTCATAATATCTTTTTTATTTGTCATGGTTTCCTCTTCCTTTTTGACTTCACTAATCATTATAAATATAGTAATTTTATATTTTTTAGATTGTTCCATTTTATTTCATTTTAGGATATCAGTTTTATTTTTTAGAGCAACTGCTGCCACTTCTTTATAATAATTCATTTTCTAATGCAACTTGTGTTTTGATTTATAACTCTAATGTTCACTTTTTTTCTTTATAAAAGATAAGTGAGCCCTGGTTTGTGAATATCTTCTTGAAGAAGCATTTTGAATTATTTTTTTAGGGCTTCAGGAAATTTACAAGAGCTATATATGTTTGTATAATTTATTCTCAGCTTGAAATTAACATTCCACTTAAGTAATGTAAATTTAAGAACCAATATGCTTGTGTAGTACTGGCTTGTGTGTATCAGTTTTTTTCAAAAATATTTTTTCTACCTAATACCTGGAGGAAACTGAACTAAGTCTTGAATAGTGGGTAAAGTTCTCTGAGACTATGAGCAGTTTCTCTGATCATGTTTTCAGACTGAATAGTCCTTTGTAGTCCTAGCTTTAAAGAGATTATCTTAAATCTAGATATGTACTTTGTCTGGATCCAAGATTGTCCTTGATTTCAATCCAAGATTGAAAATTAAGCCTCACTATCAGGGAAAAATCACAATAACAAATGCCTGGTCTGTGAAACATCTTCATCTATACCTCACCAGAGGACAACAGGCTTCCTGGTCTGCCCAAATCTCTTTCTGCCTGCTTAGAAAACAGTGGGAGACCCAGTGGGACCAGATAAACCAAGCAAACCAAAATAATATCTCAAAGGTGCTAAAAATTTAACTGCCATTGCAACCACAGCCCACAAAATCAGGCCAGTCACTTCATGATAATCCTAAGCAGGGTGACGGCCTGCTAAAAATAAAACATTCAAATCAGATCCAGGGTTTTTCAAAACATAACAGTAAAAATGTCCAGGATACAATAAAAATTACTCATCATACCAAGAAACAAAATCACAACACGAATGTCAAAGATAAGCAACAGAGGCCAATGATGAGATGTATCAAATGCTGAATGTACCTGACAAGGATTTTAAAGCAGCCACTATACAAATGTTTCAATAAGCAATTACAAGTCCCCTTAAAACAAAAAATAAAAAGTCCCAGCGAATAGATAGAAATTATTAAAGAGAACAAAATGGAAAATATAGGACTGAATATACCATAATGAGAAAAAATTTTTTGCTGGATAGTTACAGTGGAGTAGAGTTAGCCAAGGATAGTGTCAGAGGAACTGAGGACAGATTAATAGAATTTACCCAAATAAAATAAACAGACTGAAAAAAAAATAACAAGACCTCAGTTTCCATTGACAGGGACATTTACAAAATATTCCATATTCATATACTCAAAGCCCCAGAAGGGGAGGAGAAAGAGCATTGCTTCAAAAACTGGCCCCAGTACGTAGAGGGCGAGGAGAGATGGAAGAGGCAGGCCACTCTGTCTAGGTAGGTGGCAGGTTTAATAAGCAAGGAAACTTAATTATGAGCCCTGTCTTAGCCACAAGACAAGTAGATCTCTACAAATACCCACCAGAATCTTAAAAGTTTATATAGAGGCTTTAAATGGGTTCAGTCAGGTTTTCTGTCCAGATGGTCTCAACAGCACATTGCTTTCTCAAGGACATGTCCTTGAAAAATGTGGAAATGGTGGGCAAAAAATATATTCCAAGGACAGGGAAGAGAGTAAGAAGCCTCCAATTGCCAGGGTCCAGCTAGGGGGTCAACTGGTGGTCACATCTTCTCAATGACCTCCCCCAACACTCCACCTCTCGTGACTGTCTCTTACAATCTTACACGCTCCCTTCTTCTGTAATGTACCCTGAGCAGCCAGCAAGGAGGTTCACTAGCATGGAGGTGGCTCATTCTGTAGCAATCTGGCTGCATTGGAGGCAGATACCAAAGCAGCAATACAGGCAAATGCAAGAAAAATACAGCTTAAAATAATGATTCCCAAAATAAGTAACAAATGTTTTTTCCACCAAGAGCTCCATAATCCTAACCACTGGTATATTAAGTCCCCTAGGCTGAGTGTCAGATCACTTAGGACGTTCAATTGAATCCTTATGCAATTTAATAAAGAGGATACATTAGCAGATTCATTGAGTGTTAACATACAACATTCTGTTTGGATAATGGCATAGGTGCTTCACTGTGAGGCAGTAATAATGTCTCAGGCTATCCTATTTTGTAGGACAGATTTTCTCATTAGAGACATTTCAGTGTTCTGTCAAGACAGGCTTTGCCATCTATCATTTAAGGCCTGCTGGGTGAATTGAGCAAGGGCTTCTGTGTGTGCTATGTATGTCCTCCAGTCCAAAAGAGGAAATAAAGATAGCAGCAAATGATAGTATCAGTGGTAAACAAAAAGTGCCCACCTGACCTTCAGGAAAGGAAGACTGGCAGCTTTAAAACTTGACCAGGTCGTGCATACCATACATGTTGTCTGGGAGAGGCAGCACTGTCAGACACGAGGAGATGGACCAGACACCTGCTCCTCCACTCTCTCAATGGTGGGAGCTCCAGTCTGAGTACAGTGCATTTCAACAGGTCCAGTTTGCATTAGAACAATGGGATCCCAGCAGACTGAGTAGTTCTCCTTCACCCATCCTGGCAGGATGTCTCATTGTAAATTCCAGTAGATAATGCCTTTCTCAGGCATAGTGGGATGTGGTGTTCTCAGCAGTGTAGCGTGTTGATCCACTGTAAGAGTTGGGACAATGGCTTTTTCGCATGACCGCCATACCCACCCACCCCTGGATGTTCTTACCATGTATTTGATATCTTTGCAGGGATCTCCAGTCTGGCATGTGGGGCAATGGAGCCGACTGGTTGATCATTCCAATATATTAAAGCCTGGGATGGTACTTTAGTCCACCCAGCCAAGGTGTTTTTACTCATTAGGAGTTGAATCTGCTGCTTTATTCTTTCATTATTTCTTTCTACTAACCCTGAGGCTTGTGGGATAAACAGGAGATGAAGCCTACATTCAGTGTCATGTACTTTTGCCCAGTTTTGCTTACTTTGACTCTTAAAATATGATCCCCAATCACTGTCTACTTAACAAGCATATTTTAGTCCTCTAATAGTGGCAGTGTGGTTTGCATGGTGACAGAGTAAAACTTGGGTTAAGCCAGACCAGTGAATAGTGTTTACACAAACCAAGGCATATAAAGAACCCTCGATCTGAAGAAGGGAGCCAATATAATCAATTTTCCAATCCTTCACTGATTAGAAATGCTGACGGAGGGCCCCAGGCATCTTTGGTAGTGTCCTTGGGAGTTGTTTAAAACACACAGGACAGGATGTTACTAAATTAGTCAGGTCGCTATATTTCAAGGACATTCTGGCATTCTTGGCAATGTGCCATGCCACCTGGGTACTATGGTGGCTACTCTTCCCATGCTCTCAGTCTGGTATTTCTACTGAAAGGTGAGTTGCAAGGGTTCATACTGGAGCTTGAGCATCAGTTTCCTGATTGTCAGGGAGTGTCAGTGCCTTATGAGCCAGGACATGGAAGATAGTGAGGACGACTTCAGGTTCTTGCAGACAACTCAAACGTCTTTCCTGGCCCCACAAGGGCTTATTCATGATTAACCACCCTTTGTCTTCCCATTGCCCAAGCCATCGGGTTCGTCCCTTTAGAGCAGCCCAACTGTCAGTATAAAGGTTAAAGCCAGGATTCATGAGTGATCACCAACCAAACCGCTGTGAGTTCAGCCCACTGGTTACATTCTTGCTGTTTCCAGGCATCTATGTATCAGTATCAATGGAAATGCCCCTTGACACCTGCTCTACAGACCACAGGGACTGCCACAGAAATAGGAGTGGGGACATCTGGAGGATCTAGGTACTCTGGGGGGCCTAGTAGTACCTATATTTCTAGAGTGGTCTGGCAGACAGGGTGCTCCTCTGCTACAGATAGGCATGCCACTTAGTTAAAGTGGGGGTTTGAAACTTAAATGGGTTAATAAAACATATTCTTAATCCACCCCTTGATAGGAAGGAAACATCTTCCCGTAATATGCTATTCCTTTGTGAAAAGCTCTACTTTTAGAATCACTAGCAGTATATACTGCTAGAAACTGCTGTTCTATGGAAGTGTATCATGTTTCTGCCCCCTTTTAGGTCTGGGACCAAATTCCTAAGGGTACTCTCTCCTTCTGTTGTCTCTGCCACAGTGCTCAATCCATACCTTTTGGAGTCACAGACACATCTAACTCAAATGGTAGCTCTGTTTGAGAGATATCTAGAGCTTTAATTTACTTCACTAGTATTTTTGTCTTTAAAAGGCTCTTGCTGCTCTGATTCCTAGTCTCACATGTGCCCTTTTTTCACCAGGCAGTATAAAGGGTGGAGGCCATGTGCCAAGTAAAGAATAAAAGCCCTCCAAAACCCCAACATCCCTGCAAAGACTTGCTCTTTCATGTTCTTAGGAATTAGATAGGGTTGCACCTTGTCAATCACAGCTTCTGGGACAACATGCATCCTACTTAAACATATGACTCCTAAAAACTTTACAGCAGTGCCTGAGCCTTGGATTTTCTGTGGATTCACTGCCCATCCTGTCCCTTGTAGATGTTTCTGCAAAGTCTGCAGAGTGCCCTGTAGTAGAGGGAAGTCTTCACATGTTAACAATAGATCATCAATGTGGAGGGCCTTTACTGATGTGGGGTAGGAGAACAGGGACAGATGTCAGGTTACCATCCTATGACATGTAGGGCTGTATAGGTAGCCTTGGGGAAGCACTTTATGAGGAGCACTTATGTTAACAATATATATTCATATATCTATAGCTTAAAGAAAGTTTTGCAGTAAATAAGCCTAATTAGCTTAATATCTCTCTTTTATAAGGAGAGGAAACAAATCTTTTGAGATGTTTCAGGGGCCCTCTTTAAAATCCCAAAGTTAGTTTGAGGTCAAAAAGACTTCATTTACAATTTGATTTTTGGGAAGTTTGTCAAAAATACCAAAATTTTTAAAACACATCATTAAACAGGATCATAGGTCACTGTGAAACAATACTTAGTTATCCATTTAACCAAAGTGAAAAAGATTTTGAAGGTAAATACAGAGAGTTACATAGTTGTAGAAAAATTTAGCTCTTTTAATAGAGAAGATTCAGTTTTTTTAAGTAATCAGAGATTGATAAGGAAAATATAAAGCACAGGAAATTATTGATAAAACAAAATCTTTGTTATTGAGGCAGATTATTTAAAAGGTAAAGATAAATGTTTCATAATTTTATCAAAAACAGACTAATAGTCCAAGAAAACTTTGTCCTAAGAAATTCATCATAATTAGATTTCTGAAAACTAAAGACAGAAAAACTTTGAAAGCCAAAGAGGAATGATGGATTACCTATAGGGAAACACCAATCTGAGTTACAGAGGATTTCTCATCTGAAGCCATGGAGCTGAAGCAAGTAGCGCAACATTTTTCAAGTGCAGAAAGAAACGAACTGTCAACCATGCATTCTATATTTGATGAAACTCTCCTTTATGAATGAAGAAAAATAAAAGCATGTGTTAAGCAGACAGACTCATAAGGATTTGCTAAAGGAGGTTCATCTAACATAAATGAATTATGAAAAACAATCTTGGAGCATCCAGAAGGACGATCAATGGAAAAAGCTAAAGTATGGACATATACAATAGACTATCATTCCCCTCGTGAATTTTATGTTTGATAATTGAAATAAAAATTACACCATCTGATATTTCGGGCAATGGCATTTAAAAGTGGGAAGGGCAAAGAAAACTAAATGGAAGTGAATTTCCCATCCTTTACTAAAAATGGTAAACTGTTGATTCCACTGTGATATGTAGTATACTGTGATACTATATAGATAGAGAGATCAACAGAAAACATTATAAAGTAAGAATGAATCTTAAAACATATTTCAGTGGCCCACAGGAAGAAAAAAGAGAAAAAAAAAGAAATGAATATTAAAGGAAACAAACAGATAAATGATAAAATGGCAACATTAAGCTCTAACGTAGCAACAATTACCTTAAGGTTTAATGGTATAAATACATCAGTCAAAAGACAGAGATTGGTAGCATGTATTAAAAAAAAGAAAAACACAATTCAAATATATTCTATTTACAAAACTCAAGCCATAAGCTCCAAGGGTCTTTAATCTAGTTTTAATAATTTCCCAAGCTTCAGCATCATCAATTTGTTTTTCTCATTTTATATATCTTTTTATTTTCGGCATCTGAAGTTTTTTCTCTTTCTTTAAAGCTAGCTCTAAATGTCTTCTATTAAGGTGTTATTTCTATGGATTTTAATATGGTTGTATTCTGTCACATTGCCAGATTGTGAACTACATTCTAATAGAGGCTCCACAGAGTTTCTATGATAACCTAAAAATGTGGGAATGAGTAGAATATCAACCTATTATGACTCTAAAAAAAATTCCACATTTTGTGGATACACAACACATTTTTCAAAGGGCTTATTTCTCATCAGCATTGATCCTTTATGTCTTCTTAACATAGTACCATGAAGACTTCTAGTTGACCAACAAAGTTTATTTTTCCCTCCTTTAACAAGAGAACTCCTAAGTATTAAGAGTTGGACAAGCTGGAAACTATATTTCCTATTCTCCTTTGACATTTGATATAGCTAGTGATTGAGAATTAGCTGATGGTAAGTGAGCATGTGTGATGTATGCCATTTCTATATTGAGACTATAAAAAGGAGTGTACATGTGATCCTCCTGTTCCTTTATCCACTTCCTACTGACTGGGAGATTATGAGACCTGGAGCCAGTAGCATCATTGGACCTAAAGATGCAAGCCACATATTAAGAATGTCAGAAATGCCTTTCTATCTTAGAATTTATTTGAATGTTGGGTGAGAGAGCAATAAACTTCTGTTATTTTCAGGACACTATATATAGACCTTTGTTCGAAGATCTTGGACAACCACAGGAGTAAACTATAGCTCATTAACACTCAGTGAAATAAAGATTCAAGGGAGAATAGATTGTGAAAACTAAGTTGGTCATAGATATTGGTCTCCAAGGGGCTGTTAGGTAGATCAATTTTGACTTCCTGATTGAAAAACCTCAGTCATAGCTCAAAAAAGCATTGATATTGACATAGTCCAATTTTTCAGTGGGAAATTACTTAACAAGCTATATGTACAGTATTCTTAAGAAGGATCTTAAATGATGAAGTGGTGCAGAGTCAACGGGCAGGTCAAATGCAGCCCATCATCTGGTGTGTGTGTGTGTGTGTGTGTGTGTGTGTGTGTGTGCGCGCGCACGCATGTGCAATCTTATGGGTTTTTGCAAACATACACACTGTATAGTCAACATCAAAATCAAGATAATGAACAATCTCATCACCCCAAAAAATTCAGCTTCTTTCCCTAACCCCAGCTCTTGATAACCACTAATTTGTTTTCTATATTATAATTCATGCAGCTACATTATTATTATTATTATTACTATTATTACTATTATTTTATTCCCTATAAATTTTGCTTCTCAATTATTGTCATGAATAAAAGGGAAAGTTTTTCTTCCTTGCAAGGAGAAAGATTTGGGGGCAGGAAAATATATGCAAGACATGCTAACTCTAGGGAGAAATTGTCTTAGGGTGTATTGGGTGGGTGAATTTGGAGAAGTACTGTTAGATTTAACAGAAACTCTCTCCAGCTGCCCACTCTACCCCTATCCAACTCTCTTACCCCTTCACAGCTAGGTTCCTGACATGACCTACCAGACTAATCATAGGTAACAATGCATACAGAACACACCATCTGAGAGACCCTCAAAAGCACACCCACATAAGCTAACCCTCCTATATAGGTATCTATATCTCCTGAACAAGGAAGTAAGCAGGTTATGGGGACAAAAGAATGAAAGACAAAGGATGTTTGATTAGAACAGCTGCTTGGTTGAGCGTACTCTCTTTCCTTATAAAAACTGTGCTTCTAGTGATATAGAGAAATATGTCATTTGGGTAGGGCTAGAACTGGCCAAAGGCAGATCCAGCCAAGAGTCTGAATGAAGGTGCCATAAGAGCCTCAAAACTCCTGCTAAGTAGTTTACTAACTTCCCCTCAGCTTTCACCTGAAATGCCCTCTTCAAAAGTCCAGACTGGCTTTTCCCAGAAACCACTTCAGCAGAAGACAGTGAAACAACAGAGGGTGCTTTCTTGAGGGCATTAGACATGGGTCTGAAAGGAACAGAGCTCCCTCTCTTCTCTCTTGGTTTAATGCCTGGGACAGAAGCTATTGGCTAGTGCCTGAGAAATTGACTTTAATCCCAGGTCCCAACAAATTCTCACTATAACACTGGCTCTATTTACTGAGAAGCAACATTATTTCTGAGGGGTGAGTTTTGCTGCCAAAGGATATTGTAGATAAAGTTTTATCAGAACATCAACACACTCATTCTTTTACATACTTCTACACTACAATGGTAGAGTTGAATAGTTGCAACAGAGATAGTATAGCCTACAAAGCCTAAAATATTTGCTATCTATCCTTTTCTAGAAAATGTTAACACCTTCAGCAGGAATGAATCTTCATATCAAGCATTCCAGTTATCAGTAGGAAAATTGAATGCTGGGTAGAAAACTGCAATAGAATTCCACTTGTGTAATGAATCATTGCAGGCCTAGTAGAACTTATTTCAAAAATACCATAAACACATAACTTTTCCTTATAATGCCAAGATCCTTGGAAAATAAGTTATCCTCACTTTGCCCGTCTTCGGATTATATTACAAAGTGACAGTAATCAAAACAACATGGAATTGGCAGAAAAACGGACACACAGACTAGTGGAATAGAATCAAGAGTCCAGAAGTAAACCTATATTTATTTGGCCAAATAATTTTTAACAAAAAAGCAAAAATATATGGTGGAGAAAGGAAAGTCTCCTCAATAAATAGTGCTGAGAAAACTGGAAAGTCACCTGCAAAAGAATGAAACTAGACTGTTGTCAATCACCATACACCAAAATTAACTCAAAATGGATTAAGGACCTGAATATAAGACCTGAAACAATAAAATGCATAGAAGAAAATATAGGAACAAAACTCAAGGACCTTGGACTTAAACAGGATTTTATGAATTTGACCTCAAAGGCAAGGGAAGTAAAAGCAAAAATAAATGAATGTGACTACATCAAACTAAAAAGCTTCTGCTCAGCAAAAGAAACTTTCAACAAGGTAAAGAGACAACCATCCGCATGGGACAATATATTTGTAAGCAATGCCTCTAATATCCAAAATATACAAAGAACTCATACGACTTAATAACAACAAAAAAACAAATGATCCAATCAAAAAATGGGCAGATCTCTGAACAGACACTTCTCCCTAGAGGACATACAAATGGCCAACAAATATATGAAATGATGCTCAACATCACTAGCTATTAGGGAAATGCAAATCAAAACCACAATGAGATACCATCTCACAACTGTTAGAATGGTTATAATCAACAGGACAAGTAATAACATGAAGGAGAGGATATAGAGGAAAAGGAACCCTCATACACTGCTGGTAGGACTGCAAATTGGTACAGCCACTATGGAAAACAGTATGGAGGTTCCTCAAAAACGAAGGATTGAGCTACCATATGATCCAGCAATCCCTCTACTGGATATTTACCCCAAAGCCTTGAAAACCCATATCTGAAAACATATTTGCACATTGATGTTCATAGCAGCGCTATTCACAGTGGCCAGGACATGGAAGCAACCAACGTGTCCTATGATAGATGATTGGCTAAAGAAGCTGTGGTACATATATACACTGGAATATTACTTAGCCATAAGAAGAGATGAAATACTGCCATTTGCAACATGGAAGGACCTTAAAATAATCATACTAAGCGAAATAAGCCAGATAGAAAAAGTTGAAAATCACATGATATCACTTATATGTGGGATATAAATCTAAAAGCAACAAATGAACAGGACAAACAAACAGAGACTCATGAATATGGACAATGGACTAGTAGTTACCAGGGGGGTGATGGGAGGGGAAAGAGGGAAAAAGATAAAAAAATAAAATGTTAAAAAAATAATAAAATAAAAATAAGTTATCCAACCACTGCTAAATCTCATTATCTATAACCATTTGTTTATTAAGATTTCACCTTAGACAGCTCAACATCTTGATAACAAAGCACCAAAAACAAACAAACAAACAAACAAACAACTCAACTTGTTGCAGATGCACAATGCACACAAAAAGCTCTTGACTATTGTCCTATTTGTGCATAAGTCTACAATCATGATTCCAGATTTTCTTCAATTATGTAATTTAAATTATCTTTATTTTTTCCATGCAATCTTAAAATTGTTCAGGATTTGAGTTGGAAAAAATATAGGAAGAAAATGAGAGTGGCTCAAAATAAAAGTTCTGGTGAAAGTAAAAGCTAACACCTCTGTAAATGTTCTTCATATCTTGGGCTATACCTAACCTTGTGTATTATGTTAACATCCTCTTTCAAATTTTATGGAAGGAACTGCCAATAATTATACAGTTTCTCTTATTTAACTAACTCTTTTCATCAAAATTCATCTTCACCTTTTTCCTCTACCCACTTCTATCTGTCATTTGCATAAGCATTTATCCCTGACTCATTTATACTTCGGTGTACATCTAGTGACAAAAATAAAATGTATATGCAACAATCTTTTTGTTAGTTAGAATATAAAAATATTAACTTATTTATATATGGAAGAATAAAATAAACAATTATTCATATTAATGTTGTTACAAGTTTTTCAGTATAAGAAAAAAGATGAAAATATAAAATCAAGCAAGTAAAAACGCTCTGTTAAATTTGAATTAAATTTTATATTATCTTGATATACTTTCCTCTTTTTAAAAAAATAGTATTTCCTAGCTCTTTTCACTATAGAGATTAAGAAACAACAATAAACTGAGACCAATGAGAACCATTGGAACCTAGATCACAGCCTCTACGCACCATTATTTCCCTCTAAAATGCACCAGCTCCTTGAAGAAATGGCTAGTTGAGGACTAGGGAAGGAAATATATAAGACTAACCTGGGACATCTTGACATGCTCAAAAGCAAGGAAATTATGAAAGGTGTTGTGGAGACATCTCTAAACCACACTGTTAAGTAAAACTCAAATCACAGAAATGTCAAAGTATATAGAAGTTGACAAGAAGGAGCTGTCAATGGCCAAAAAAAAAATGAGATAATTTGAACATCAAAAAGAATGAGAGAAATTAATTAAAATACATAAAATATATTAAAAACACAATGGTATTTTAAAAATTACTTCTTGGTTTCTCTTGAAAGTTGCTATGATGCCAACTCATTCTAAAATTTGAAAAATAAATACAAAAAATCATGCATCTGTCTTGCCTTTCTTGTGTGGAATATAACTAAATGGTTGATGAGAGAATGCTATTTTTTACAAAATAATCACAGCTAATAAGAGTAGAGGTCATGATAGAATTGGAAAAAATCACCATTTTGAAAATACTAATGAAATTCTTCTATACATTGGCAATGATTATCAATATCTGATAAAGCCATTCAAAAAAAAGATTACTGGGAAATTTTAAATGAAGTTGTCAGGCTTACAACAAAAGAATCAATGGATCAATCTCCATATTATTAAGTGAAATATTCCTTCTAATATAATGCAATAAAAATATAACTTCACCTATAATTATTTCAGCTTCTCCCTCAAAAAAAAAAAGAACCTGAATTTGTATAACTATCAAATTTGCAGAAAATAAACAGAGTAGAACACTTTCAAAAGGTTGCCATCAATAAAATATAGAATGAGAATTTCATGATAATTAACTATTCTTTCAATAAAGAATTGGCATTTTAGAGAGGAGAGGGAAACTATTATGAACTGAGATATATAATCAATATAAAGTACATGGACTTATATTCTCATATTATTAGCAAACAAACTCTCGACATTTTTGAGAGCAATGAGGAGTATTGATCATAGATTGGCTATCAGATGACTGTAGATAATTATACTTAATTTTACTGAATTTAAAATATCTTTATATTATTAAATATCCTTTATTGGTTAAGATCACTAAGGCATTTGTGAATGAAAAGATTTGATGTCTGAAATTTTTTTTTTAAACACAACAGTGAAAGAAAAGCAGAGGTGATAATTGAACCAAGGACGCAAATTTTTACAATAGTTGTAACTGAATAAGTCCATGAAGCTATTACTCTTTACTTTCTTGTACATTTGAAGATTTCCATATTTAAAGAATTTAAAGGGGAAAAAGTAAATTGTAGCCTATGCACCTGAAAGTGCAGCTGGGAAACAAAATCACTTTATCCATCTTCCAGTTTTTCTGCAGCTTTGGAAACATATATTTGACATTGCTCCAAGCATGAGCTGAATATGAATATTTTGCGGAAAGTTCAATTATTTGAAAGATGAGCATGTTTCAAGGAATAATATTCCTGCACGGATATAGAGGTCTGTATTCCAACTTGTTTTATCCATTGGTAGCAATGACCCAGCTCAGCGGTTCTGAAACTTTTACTCCTAGGACCTTTTTTACTCTTAAAAGTTGTGGAAGATGCCCCCCAAGAAATTTTTTGTGAGTTATATTGATGCTTATTTTACATTAAAATCAAAGCTAAGAAATGTTTACAATATTTATTTTGCAATAAAAAATCCAAAATCCATTACATGTTAACAACAAGGGTCTATTTTTATGAAAAATAACTATTTTACAAAAAAGAATGGTAAGAAAGTGGCATTGCTTTACATTTTTTCAGGTTCTCCTGATGTCTCACCTAATTGAAAATAACTAGATTCTCATACTGGCTACTACATTCAATCTGCTGCAATACATTGTTCTGTTCAAAGTAGATATCAAAATTTTAGTTTCACACAGATATACAGTGGAATAGCCTTTTCAGATAATTGTGGCTCTTCTTTGATACCACACCAAGGCTAGATAGGCCTTAGTTTCTTAAAGAGTAGTTACAATGTGAAATCAATTAACTTTTCATACTCAGTTACATTAAAATTCATTGGTCTCCCTTTAATTTTTCATGGTCTTTTACCGATTCCTAATTTTGTAATATCACTCATTGACCATTTGTAAATTATTGGTTCACTTACACAGATCTTTCAAATGTTGACGTATTTCATTATACAGTATGAAAAATCACATTTATTAATTTTACCACCAATTTTATCAGAAAACTTTCACATATTAGAAAGTTGCCAAGCTCACAGTAGCAGATTCAAGTGTTTCAAAGTCTAATTTTTACTTGAAATTATAAATTTTATAATTGACAACAAATACTGTCAGTTATTTTCCTTCAAGTGATATTTATTTTCAAGAAAATGCCTGCAAGTACCTGTGAGCCCAGGTCTGGCTGTTATCCAAGGCCTGGCTGATCCAAGGTCTGACTGGCCCAAGGTCTGGCTGGTCCAAGTTCTGGCTGTGTGATCCAGGCCCGCAGCTAGGAATAGGACCCCAGACTTATGTATATTAAATATGTAAACATACTTCAGCTTATTGTATCACGTCTGTATGGCTGAAGGCCATTTTTTTGTACTCTGCTATGTGAGGAAACATGCGGTCCCCTGGACAACAGAAAGGAGAGAAAGAAAGGGAGAGCAAAAAGAGAGCAGAGAAGGGGAGACAGGAAAGGGGAGCAGGAGAAGTGCACGCAAGACTGTGTGCCCCGTGCAATAGACTGCACTCCCCAGTAGAACTGCACTTCCCAAAAGAAGGGCGCTCCACACAATAAAGTTGGTGCCTGTCGTTTCATTCTCATGTCTGCCTTCCATGCATTCATCCAACTGGGCCTCCCACTGCCGAAACCTTTTGGGTCAGGTCAGCAATAACCTCGGCTCTGACAGTACTCAAGTGTGAATAACCATAGATTATGTATCATTTGCTCTTTCAAGTAAAATGGTATGTCATGAAAAAAGCAGCTTGCTCATTGACTTGTGGATCCCTGAAATAGGAACCTCAGAGACCTCCAGGGTCTTCAGACCCTGCGTTGAGAACCCCTGGTCAATCTTGAATATGTAATTAAAGTTTCCTCACATATATGATACAAATGTTCACAACTTTAATATACATATTTCTTACAAATAAAGTAAGTAGCTAGGACTCAGAGGACTGCAGTAGTCTAAGGCTTGTTAAGCCATTAACTGCCTCAGTCAGACCAATTAAGTTGTCATGTATAAGTTTCCAGAGAAAAATACTCAACCTATCTAAGATTGTTTATTCATACTGTTTTGATTTCTCGAAAAGAAAATATACAGAATACTGCATTTTCCCTTCTAGGCATTTGAAAACTTTAGAAGGAATATATATGCAAGGCACAGAATTTTTTAAATTAATTTAAAAAATAATTGTAGTCACATGCAGCTGTAAGAAATAATACATAGAAATAATACCAAGTTTCTACAGTTGATAACGTCTTGCAAAATCATAGTGCGCTATCATCAGGATATTGACATGTCAACATGAAGAACATTTCCATCATCACAAGGATTATTCATGTTGCCTTTTTATAGTCTCACCAATCTCCCTCCCCATTCTTAATTCCTGGCAATTGCTAATCTGTTTTCCATTTCTCTAAATGTGTTCTTTCAAGAACTGTATATAAATAGAATCATACAGTATATAAACTTTTGCAATTGGCTTTTCCACTCAGCATCATTCTCTGGAGATTCTGCCAGGTTTCTGCCTGTATCAGTAGTTTATTCCCTTTTATCATTGAATAGTAATCCACAGTACCAATGTACTACTTTAATTCATCAGTCAAAGGACATTAGAAGGACAATAGAGCAGTCTATTAAGAATATAGCTGCTATAAATATTCATGTACAGGTTTTTGTTTGAATATGCCTTTATTTTTGTGAGATAAACTTGCGGTGCTGGATGGTATGGTAGTTGCATGTTCAGTTTTCAAGAAACTGCCAAACTGTTTTTTAAAATGACTACATTATTTTTTCATTCCCACCAGCAGTATATAAATGATTTAATTCCTCTGCATCCTCTCCAGATTTGGTGCTGTTATTATTTTTTATTTTAGCCATCCTGATTGATATACAATGGTATCACTTGTACTTTTAATTTATAAATTAAAACACTTTTAATTAACAATACTAGATAATTTAGTCCCACAAGGTCTCTAAGGCTCAGTTCATTTTTCTTCTCTACTTTCTCTGCTGGTCAAATTGGACAATACCCATTATTTTGCCTTATAATTTACTGATTCTCCCCTCTGTATCTTCCATTCCGTTGTTGAGCCCATATATTGAACTTTTTCTTTCCAATTACTCTTCTTTTTGTTTGGTTCTCTTTGCTCTCTTTTATTCCTTACTTAGAATTTTTCTTTACTGAATATTTCCATTTTTTCATTTCTTTCAATAATTTTATAAGTACCTATTGAACCATTTTTTAAAAAATCATTGCTGCCTTTAAATCTTTGTCATATAAATCTAACATCTCTGTCATCTAATTCTAACATCTCTGTCATCTTAGTGTTGGTATTCATTGTGTTTTTTTTTTTTCATAGAGTTTGAGGTCTTTATGTTTCTTGTGACTAGTGATTTTGCTTTATAACCTATTTCTTTTAGGTGGTTTTCTCTGACAGGGTATTTGTTTATAGTAAAGCAGTTATTCCTGAAAATTTTCTGTTATGCTAGATTGTCCCTTCCCTGTCCCTTTGGCTGGAGAGGGAAGGCTTTGTGGAGACATTTTCTATCTACATTGGTTGGTGTTTCTAGGTATCTGGCCCATTTAGCTCCAAGTATGAAGTATATGAGTAAAAACAAAACCCAGAGAACTCAGCAAACATGTTGCTCCTCAGATCCCAAAGTCCCTAATTATTCTACCTTCCTTCTATGGTCCAGGCTGTTGTTTACTTTATACATAATGTCCAGATGTTTTGCTTATATTAGTGGAAGGCACAGAGAAGTATAAATCTATTCCGTGTCCCTAGAAGTGGAAATACAAGGAGTGGAATTTTATAACTCTAGCATAATAGACATGTAAATAAAATCATTTTTCTCTCACATGTTCCATCTGCATTTTACATCTTTGTCAATTTATTTCATAAATAACTATGCAACAATCTTATATCTTAAAAACCATATTATTGCTTCCACTGACTATTATTTATCCTGAATATAACTGCATGCCTTGTATCGACCTGAACTTTATACAGGATAAAAACTTTCCCTAAATGTACTGCTTCTTCTATCATTGCCAATGTTTACAAATAGTAGACTTTTCCCTAAGGTATTCTTACTATTTCTCTTTCCTACCTTGAACCATTTCTCTCACTGATTAATTCTGGAAAAGAATTAAGAGAGGTAGGTAAGCTATAACAAAAATTATAATTATTGAATATCCCTCCTTATTGCTGTTAGACTAGACATATATTTCTAATTAATTTAGTGCTTTGCTTTTTCAAGATTTGATTATGCTTCACTGATAAAGAAATAAAAATATTTATGAACAAGGTCATGCATTTTTATTGAACATTTAAAATGGAGTAGATACAGAAAATTTTTCTTTGTAGCTTAGACACAGTGCAACCAGAAGAAACAGAAAAATGGAGGATGGTATTTGAAAATTACCTGAAGGATTCTGTATTTCAAGCCATTTGAAGACATAATGAGCCATCAGTCTTTAAAGTTAAAACACAGAACTGTGCTATTTGTAAATGATGATGGTATGTCAATTCAACATCATTAATTCCCGTATAATGAAATACTATATCAAGGAAACAAGGGACAAATATTTCTTGATATAGGCCAAGGAAGGAAAGTGTCTAAGTGTGGTATGCTATCTAAGAAAACTTGAATACCTAGAGCTTGATGACAACACCAGATGACAGCTGAAAAGATGACATGATTGAAAGGGAGAGAGGACACAGGAGATGCTCAAAAGGAAATGGTGAGGCTCTGCTGCTTGATTTTGTAACAACAGACATTGGTGTGACCTTGAACAAAGCCTTTCTCTTCCTAGCTTTTCTGAGCACATTTCTCTCACCTGCTAAATAGGAAATATGACTGGGTAATTTAAGATCCCTGACAGTACTACGTGCCTGCCTTCATAGTCTTCTATCAAATCGGAATAGAATAAGCTAGATACGTTTCAATAACAAAAGGGTAATTATTTATTATAGGAAAAGGAGTTGAAAATGCCATTAAACTTGATTCTATTTCTAGTTTAAACTTGATTATTACCTTAATGCTTTGGTCAAAGGCATTGCCACTCAAAATTGTCAATTTTGTGTAAAATGTAAACATTCTTTAAAAGGCAAAATCTAATACGAAGTCAAAAGAAATCCCTTGATTACATTTATACACTGAGAATAATTCATGACTTCACTTACTCTTCTCAGTAAAACATAAGCGTAAGGCAAAGAAATACATCTGTAGCAAAAGCCAGGTGGAAAAACTTTGACAGAGTGCTTGCCAGTCCAGAGGAAGTTAAATGCAGAAGAACCTTTCCTTCTATAAACTTCCATCTAGCGAAGCTTCTTTTTAATTTTAAGTTACTCCTTCCTTACAGTTGTATCATGAGCTCCTTTAGTGCTTCTTGAACAAGAATAAGGAGACAATTTTTTTTTTAATTTTTGAATGACTGAAAATATTATAACATAAATGAAAGGAGAGCAGGCCAAGCTTTGCAAAGCAATGCATTTTCAAATAAAGTATTACACCCATTGTTAGTAATATTTAGTTTGATTTTTCTAAGTCTGTAATTATTTTTACATGTCCTTTACAAAAAGAGCTTTTTAAATTTCTGTTAAAGTATCAAGGGTGTTTAATTTTTAAGAAGTAGAAAAGGGGAAGTCTAGATCTATAGTTGTGCCTGAGTCAGATCAGAATAGCATTGCCCTAACAATTACTAAGGCTAGCATTTGAAAAGTGCTTTCCTACACCTCCAATAACTTGCTTACAAAAAAAACAAAACAAAAAAAAAAAAAAAAAACAGTAGAAATAAACATTTCATAGGTAGGGAACTGAAGGTTAGATGATTTGTCTAATTTGTTATATTTGGCATGTAGTAAGTGATGGAAATATAATTCAAACCTAGGACACAGGCTGCATGTAAAGTAAATGAAAACTAGAAGAAAGAAAATAAAGCAAGGCATGAAGCCATTTGGGATCTTCTCTGGCCATTTTTACCCTTCGTACTACACATTTTCAATCCTAGTCTTCTATTCGGACAGGTTCAGTTTTAGACATAGATATAATTTTCAGGAACTACTAGAAAGTCCTAGTGCCTCCTGATCTGTTGCTAAATAAGATTTTAATCCTGGTTTTGAATACATATGTCTTTGAGAGGTCCAACATTTGTATTTTTTCAGGTTTTACCTCAAGGCAGCATAGAGAGGAGCTCTGAGAACAAGGTTTGATGAGGGCTAGGAAGAGAGAGAATGAGATTAGTGAGAACATAGGTAGGAGTCAGTGAAGAGGTATCTATCTATTCACTAAGAGGAAAAAATAGCAAGATATACAACAGGATGCCATGACCTCTAAATATTACCTTTATCAAAAACGTGCCTATAATATTTCAACTTTTTTCTGGTTCTCAGTGTAGAAAAAAAGAATATGAGTAAAAGCAGAGGAAGATACAAAAATTTCAGGGCTACCATAGTTTAAAGTTCTCTTTTATCACTGAGAGTGTGATAAGAGTTTAAAAGACAAAGGAACTTCCCTGCAATAAATGACTACTTTTAAGTGTTTAAAAGTAAGAAATAAAGCTAACTACCTGCCCAGGATAGATATTGGACACAGTAATTGCTAGCAGTTTGAACTTCTAACTACCTGACAAGCACAATGCTAAATGCCTTAAGTACATTAACATATGCAATCATTTTGACAATTCTGTGAAATAAGTTATCTATCCATAATTACCATTTTATGCATGAATAAATTTTACTGAAGAAGTGAAGTCCTTCTCATGGTCATGAAATCATTAAATGATGGAGCCATAATTCCAGTCCAGAGATATAACTCCACAGCCTTAGAGAATTACCACTGCATTTAGCATTTCCTATGAGAGGAGGAGGTAATCGTAGTTTCAATAATAATAACACCTTACATGAAGTGAGGTTAATTATATGTCGAGCACTCTACAGAGCACTGTACACATATTTTTAAAAATTACTCCCACATTATGTAAAGTAAGAATTATATCTCTTTTTCTGATAAAGAAATGGAGGCAGAGAAAGTAAACAACTTCTCCAAATGGTGGGACACAAATTCTAATGAAAAGAGCTCAATTCCAAAAGTTTTGCTCCTATGGTTAAGAATGAATGATGGTTCATCAGGGGTCACTGAAAAGGATCCTGTTTTAAAGATATTTTGTGAGGAAAACCTGCATGCAATTGTTAAGATTTCAATTTTCACTGCTATTTATATATATAGGCTATCAAAATTATGACACACTTGAAACCTGCTAAGGAGGAAAATTTGACCACATTTACTGAGGAAAAATTCAGAAATTTAGGTACCACTGAAAGGGATTGCTTTTGTCAAGGGCTCTTCTCATCTCTGACATTTTGCTGAGTTACCTGTGTTTTTATAATTAGAAGTAAAATCTTAATTTTAAGAATCAGTTTTTTACCTGGGCCTGGGAATTTTATAACTAACTGATCATTTTGAAAATTGCAGGCAGCTCTCATTCTAAGGTTAAAAATCTTAGGAATCTTTTCTAACAGGCTTTGTCAGAGTTTTCAGTTCGATTCCCTGACAATCCCTCCACTCTTCCCTTCTCTCCTTTGTGCCAGGTCCCCTCCTTCTCTTTTGTTCAATAGTCAAATGTCAAATGCTCATTTATTCTGCCAGAATGTACTGCCCTAAATTATCCTGATAAACTTCTTGCTCCTGTTCTCTATAATTTCAGTCATCTTTGCTGTAATTTTTCCAAGAGCAAGGATGTTATATCTCCTCAACCATGATGTTGTTCATCAGGCAGTTGTTATTAGCGTCTTTATCAAAAAGGACCAATTTAATAGTTAATAGCTACACTGTTTCAGTCCAAATATAGAGAAAAATCTTTCTCTTCACACTAGAGTATATTATCAATGAGCTGATGAGCTTTTCAAATATAACCTAGTTTTAGTTCTACTTCTTAAACTGATTAAAATACTCAGGCAAATGCGTAACAGCTTTAAACAAAACAAAGACAATAAATAAAATCCTTTACAAAAAGATCAATGATTTTTCAAAATTGGTTAGGTACCTCTTTTTTCTTTTGCTGAAACAATAGCTTAGCAGTGATCTAATGGTACTGATCTAATGAAGTTTGAATTTATGACTCCCTAACATATGGTTTTAAAATAAAATACAAAAGAAATTAAAGATGGGATTCTAGTTATCTTGTCCTCTTTGTGTTATTAATCTAATACTCTATCTCTCCCACATGCCATACATACGATTACTTCATTATAAGCCAGAAAAGAAAGGCGACCATTCTAGAAGTTGTGGTGAAAAGTAAGATCATATCTATCAATGGGAAAGTATGAAAATGTTTTCTGCCTATTTGCCAAAAGTATGGAATAAAACTCTGGAATAGGCTAAACTATCACTGGCATATAGAGGAAAGTGAATAGGTATTGGGACCATTATAGAGTGGGAGTAAATTATTTAACTTCTGTGAGTCAATTTCCTTACCTGTAAAATGGGAATAATTAAATTTACTTTGAACTGTGATTGTGAAGGTAAATTACAATACACGTAAGATACAATGCATCATAGAGAATCAGTGCTCACTGGTTCTCTAATTGGCCCAGCCACTGTTTAACACATGCACCAAAGCTTTTCAATGTAAAAGGCAGGAAAAATCATTGCCATAACTGACTTTAAAGATAAATCTTATGTTCTGAAGTGATTTTAAGGGTTTTCAACTTGATTCTCAGTTTTATCTCTTTGAATAAGCTGAAAGTATAAGATCATCGGATATCTCAACACAACCCAGAGTTGCTACATCTTGTCAGTTTAGGAACCAACTGTCCTCCCAAAGACCCTGGATTTTACAAGCATAGTCATTGAGCTTCTAAATGAAAGTCACTTGAAAATACTCAATTTAATATTTAAAGAGAAGTCATTAGATGCAAATTAAGTCATTAATGACCCTAATGAAACCACTGGTTTCACTTTAGATGCACTCTTTGAAGCCCAACAAATTGGAAACTAAAAAGGAGGCCATCACAATTGATAAGGTGTCATCTGCATTAGTAAACCTTTCAGCTGGAATTTAAAAAGCTCAAAATGGAAATTTATTTTATCACTCTTCTATTTAAATTCAGTTCAAGAAGTGTCCTGAAGATATATTTATAATGGCAAGAAAACTACCCTGATTTATCGTGATTTATATGTATAGTCCATAAGCAAACACCTGGAAAGCTAAGTTAGTTTGTAATTTAGGAAGAGATACTAATCTATATTTGGATTTTCTTACCTTCAAATTGTGAACATCTGTGTAACTTAATTTTTTTCATCCCCAAAATGAAAAAAAAAAAAATTTTTCTGAGGCAAATGGAAAGGAATCTAATACAGGCATAATTTTAGGTCATTCTGTTATTGAGGTTTTCACTTTATTTCCTTCGGCATATTACCCAACTAATTTTCTAATACAAGCAGTGACTCCTTTAGCACTGTTGCTATATACAGCAGCAGTTTATCTGGGCCACTGACATTTTTTTCCCTTCCAAAATGTGGCACTATGTCTCCCATCTCTGATGTTATCACTGAAAAATGCACTTCTGGTCACTTCAGAAGCTCATTTATTTGCTATCGTGGTGTATTCTTAAACAAGAATGAAAATCTTTGTTATTTCCCGACCCCTGCTGTTATTCTCTCTGGATCTAGGGACTCCCTTCTGTCATATCATCATTTGCCAGATACCTCGTTTGTAGATTTTTGTTTTTGTGTTATGACTATTGTCTTTAAGAGTAAATCCGTTCATTGCTCTGCTGCTTTTACAAAGATTCCATGATAAAGAGAAATAGCATACTGTTAACTGTATTTGAAAAAAAATACTGGAAATATGTTTTTAAAAGGGATAGTGGAACAAGGATATTTTTCCTCTAATAGCATCTCAGATAGGTCTGAGGAGAAAAGTAACTAATATATTTAAAATAGCACTGATTCTGTGGATAAATTTCTCATAGTTGATAAGCGAGAACAAAATAGGATACAAAGGTACAATTCCATTTTGAGATTGATATAATGGCATAATTTGTCTCCATATCAGGAGGTAATATAAACTTAAGATCCTAACATATATTAATTACTCTGCAGCATAAGACAGAAAATTAAAGAGGAAAGTATTTCGATAGTAATTTCTCAAAAAAGTATATAAATGACCAATAAGTACACGTAAAGACACTCAACATATTAGCTATCAGAGAAATGCAAATCAAAAGTACAATGAGACATCACTTCACACCCAATAGGATGGCTAAAATAAAAAGACAGATGATAACAGCTATTGATGAGGATATAGGAAAATTGTACCCCTGAATCACTGCTTGAAGTAATGTAAAATTGAAGTGTTGCTTTGCAGAATAGTCTTGTATTTCATGGAAAAATTAATACAGTTATCATATGACCTAACAATTCCACCTTAAGCGTATACCAAGAAAATTTTAAACATGTACCCATACAAAAAACTTATGCATAAATGCTTATAGTACTGTTATTCATAATAATCAAAAAGTGGAAACCACCCAAATTTTTATCAATTGATCAGTGGAAAAATAAAATGTGGTTTATTCATAAAATAAAAATTATTTGGCAAGAAAAAGAAATGAATTATTGATACATGCTACAACATGAATAAGTCTTGAAATTATTAGACTATACAAAGTACACAAAACAGGTAAATCTACAGAGAGAGAAAGTAGATCAGCGGTTGCTTAAGGATGGTGGAGAATTGGGGGTTAATGACAAGTGACTGCTAAAGGATGTAGAGTTTCTTTTGAGTTGATAAAAGTGTTCTAACATTGATTTTGGTGATGATTTCACAACTCTGTGAATATAATAAAAAGTAGTGAATAATATACTTTACATGGGTAGATTGTATGATATATTAAGTATGTTTAACGAAGTAGTTTCAAAATAGCAAAATGCTAAAAAGAAATAATCACTAACAATTATTGAAAGTTCAATATGTGCCAAATATTTTCTGTTCTGATTCATATATGTGCGTACATACATACACACAAATATATACATATATATATATATATCAGTGGCGATTATGGTCCAAGACCCTCAGCAGATGCCTGAAACTGCAGCTAGTACTATACTATATTTAAAAACTATACTGTTTTTTCTTATATATACATATACTTATAATAAAGTTTAACTTATAAATTAGGTACAGCAAGAGATCAACAACAATAACTAATAACAAAATAAAACAATTGTAACAATAAGGCTACCCCAAGACCTTTTCACCTCTTCCCTCCCTTATTTCTCTAAATCCCATTTTCCACGTTTTCCCTGATTCCACCTTTGTATTTAGTGTAATTGCTTAGCCTCACTTTTCAAATGACTCTACTTGTGCCCTGTACTGGAATAGAAATGGTTTGTGCTCCCAGTATCCTTTCAGGAGTTGGAAGGATCCAGAGGAGGCTGGCTACTTTTCCTATGATAGAAGAAGCATAATGAGATACAGAATGGACTACAAAATTTACACGATATTTTAAAATGAAACAAGATTTCAAAGAAGGATCCTGCTCTCTCCTGACTTGGTGGGGGTTCTCACTTCTCTTTCTTCTCCATTAGCTATATTTTGATGGCCAAGTTTGAGATTCCTAGAGATTATAATCTCAAGTCCAGGCACATTTTAGCCATTTCATACAGTTTACAGTGGACTGTGGCGCTTTTGTTCTTCACACAGAATTTGCAACTTAATTTCACTTTTTAGGTCCGTAAAAAATTTTTTAAAGTTTAAATTAAAGATATTGAAAAAGTGGATGTTTCCAAGCTGTAAAACTCAATATATTTGAAACAAAAGTCAATAAAACCAGAGGACCTGAAAAAAAATATTTTAACAACATATTATAATAAAAGTTTTGTGAATGTGATCACTCTCTCCCAAAATATCTTATTGTACCGTACTCACCCTTCTTCTTGTGATGATGTGAGATGATAAAATCCCAAACCTATTCTTGAAGCTGTGTAACTGTCTCTTACTTGCGGGAAATGGCTTGGTGCCACTGGCTTCAGGAGATCCCTTGCAATATAGTCTTTGCTTAGGCTCAGTGCTCTCTGGTGCAACATGTTGCCGTCATTTGCAACATTTTCTGTTCATGCCTTCTAACCACAAACTTAATGCCTTTTCCATCTTAATTAAGGACTTATCACACACTGTGGCTATAACTTTTGCAGTTTGAGGTGTGACAGCAAAACTAGCACAAGTATATTTTTTCTTCTTCACAATTTCACAGATAGAAGACTTGTTCTTACCGTAGATCTTAGGGGAGCTCAGCATACGACTTTTTTCCTTTCCTTATTAAGTTGAGAATTTTCACCTTTTCACTTAAAGGAAGCATTTTAGAGCTTCTCTTTGGCATTTTTCACTACTCTTGCATTTTTCAGCCATTACTTTAAAAATAAGGGTTTCTTGAACAGAAGCACTGTGATATGACAACAGTCCATCCGATAACTCAGACAACAACTATGTGACTAATGGGAGGGGAGCATGTATAGCGTGGAGACGCTGGACAAAGGAACGATTCATCTCTTGTGAGGGATGAATCGGGATTTTATTACGCTACTCATAATGGGGAGTAATTTAAAATTTGTGAATTGCTTATTTCTGGAATTTGCCATGTAATATTTTTGAACTACCATTGACTGCAGGTAAATAAATCAGCAGAAAATGAAACCATGGATAAGCAGAGACTACTATTTACACACACTGTGTGTGTGTGTGTGTGTGTGTGTGTGTGTGTGTGTGTGTGTGAATCAGAGCAGTGAGTACCTGGAACATAAATATAAATGAATACATATATAAATATATATGTGTATATACATGTGTGTGTGCATACATATACATATATGTGTATATACATATATAGCTTCATGTAATCCTCACTATCAACACAATGAGAAAATTGAATATATCTCCATTTTACAGATGAGGAAACTGAGCCATAGTGAGGTTAAATGACTTTCTGTGGTTTTACAGTCTGTAAATAACAAGAGTCCAAGGGTAATGAACTCAGATACTCTGGATCCTGAGCCACCTTCTGAACAAGCACACTACACTGCCTGTGATATGATGAAGTAGAGCTGAGAAAGGGGCCCAGGCTCCTGAGGTGCCCCCGGATCTTTTCTTCCACATCACAGCACTTGCATCACTGAAAAGAATTATAGTATTTTGATATATTTCAAAAAAAACTCCATGATAGTAATATAAAATTCTGTCAAAGTTGTTTACTGATGTGAGATACATGGTTGCTTATTCTCTCCTCACCAATTTAAATTTTAATCTCAAAGTGTTTTTATGCACATAAGTTTGTGATTTTAAGTTTATCTACTTTAGAGAAATCTTTACCTTCCTGAAAGCCATTAATGCCTTAAATGCATAATAGATTTCATAGTATCTAAAGATGATTCCATAAACGTAAGGTTGTAACTCTGTGTAAGGAATAAGATTCAGAGAGAAATAAAAATCAAAACAATAAAATTTATATTATGCAAATACTGTTAGTAATGAGCAATAAGACTAAAAACACTATAAGTGGAGAAATACACTAAAAATAAATGCATAGTTTAAGTCTTTCATGGGGCATCAACAGCTATTTTAACAAAATAAGAAGCTATAAAAGTATTACAGGAATTTATCCTTATAAAATTTGCTTGCTCTTAAAAAGAAATTAATATTTGAGGAACATATTAATACCACAAATATTTCTCCACGATTTAATAGTAGTAACTATATCTATATGATATTGAAGACAGATGTGTATAGGGAATGAAAAGAGGATTATATCAAATGATATTATTAGTATTTTCCTTATATGTTCCAATAAATCCTTATAATGCTACTAAGGCAGTTTTCATAAAGCTTGGGAAATGACATTGAAAGTCTGTTATGTATATAAATAGAAAATAATATAAAGAATCAATTGTGAGATAGCAATAGGCAAAATAGCCCAAGTCCTGAGGTGGTGGTAAGGAATGACATAAGGACAATAGGATTAGAAACAAGATTTATTTCAGTTCTTCAATGTTTTTGATTGTAAAAGAGGAAGTTGTATCTAATAACATTTTTCGTAGTATACTTTTTGGTATATTAAATGCCCAGAGCACTCAACATGTCTTCTTATAGTACTCATTTCATTTTTCCTGGCCTTGTAGTAATGTTTACTTGGCATATTCTCCATTAATAAAATGAGAAGACGTTTACTGAAGATCTGCTATGTACCAGACACTTGTGGACCATTTCTAACATATTATTTCTGATCCTTAGAACAACCCTACAAGCATCCTCATCTGTAAAGACAAGTCAAGAAAACAAAGTACAGAATGGTTGAAAAACTTGTCCAAGTTCCCATAGCAAGTTTTAGCGGTAGAATTTAAACTTAAATACATGTAATCCAATGTCCGTGTTCTTTTTATTTTGCTTTTTAATACTCTCTTGAGGATAGAGACTTTCTCTCACTCTAGAGTTCTGTCCATAGTGTCTGGAACAATCTCAGTGAACTGTTTTTTAAGTGAAGTGAATTAACGAGATGTTATAGTATCATGTAAATATGACTGGACTAGGAAGCAAGAATGCTGAGTTCTAATCCTGGCTCAATCACAGATAAACTGTAAAGTCTTCTTGAGTAAACAACCTCACCTCCTCATGCCTTTGTGCTTTGTTTGCTCAGTTATCAAATGGATATTCATTGATTGTAGTGAGAACTCATATTTGAAAGCAAGTGTGAAAGATTACATACACTGGGAAAAACATCCTTGGCCTCAGCTAGATACAATTCTATAATTAATCCATATTTTAGCCACTGGCCAATTCTTTTAACCATTATTGTGGTACAAATATCCCACTTCTGTTTTATATCTGTTCATAGAATGGTAGCCACAGAGAGTTTCCTCTAACAGTATTAAGAGGAGGTTAAAATATTACTATCCAAGATTTAGAACCCCAGCAAGACCAATAATTTATTTCTTGTTAATATGATCTGCTGTAATCCCCTTGAAAGTTAACAAGAGGCAGAGCATGTTAGTATATTTAAAGCATCCTCCTATTGCTCATTTTTCCTTGGGTTTATGTTAGCACATTCTCAGCTATATATATATATATATATATATATATATATATATATATATATATATATATATATATATTTAGGCCTTACAGTAATATTGAACTGGTTGGTGTTTTTATGAGATGCTGCAACATATTTTCTTTGTTGTAGATATCTTACAAGGAGCAAGTGGCTTGTTTGAATTGTCACTTTCTCTGAAACTTTGAGCTTTCGGGTTTCTGAGCCCATGATTTATCAGTCTGGGCTGGGTGTTCCTTCTTTTGACAGCACAGCATGGAAAGCATGAGTTGAAAGACCACAGTAACTTGCAGAAAAATTTAGACTGTGATACTGTTTCTTAAAGTGCTCCAAAAATTGAAGCTCCACTTCTTTTAAAGTGTCTTGGAGAATATGCTGAAGTGGAGCATTTCCTTGCAGGCATTTCTCATTTCTGTTCTTGGACTTCACTTATAATTACATGGTGACTTTAAAATCCATTTCAAGAGTAATGGCTAGACAAGATTAGACAGTTTACTAAAGCATCCTTTTTTTATATAAGACTTTTTGCTTTTCCACATCCTAAGCCTTCACATGTTTGAATGTGATATGAAAGTTGGAACTACATGATCTGAAAAATAACTGTTAACATTTGAGATTCTACTAAATTAGGGAGATATTTTTCCTATACTAAAAAGAAATTTCATAAGTCAATTGCTAGATGTACATGGGCAACATGTACATGTTATGTTAAAGTTAAATGGTTTCAGGTTTTAGAATTTGAAACAATCTTTAAATGATTTTTGGAAGGCAAAGAGAGATTACATATCTTCCTGACAGATTTGCTTTGCAGGGTGGAACTCTCCTTTGTTTCCACCCACTTTCCCTATGTTATGATATAAGGGGTTGTTTAGGATCGAGAATTTCAATAGGACCCTGTTAACAAAATCAGGAAATTGGGTTTATTTGGTGGTTGATTATCTAGGGACTCTTTTTGTGTTGGCTATTAATTCCACTTCCATAGTAGAACATTCTAGTTTTAATTCAATATTTTCAGAACTGCATGTTTGCAATTGCTGTGACCATACTATGTTGTGTTGCCATTGTTTCAATTATGATAGTTTCACTTCTGAAGATTTGTTACCTTCATATCTGGGAGTGATTTCTGCCAAGCAAAAGCAAACTTAAATTAAAAACCCATTAACAATGGGTCATTTAGGGTTTCTTGACATCTGCCCCCACCACCCATGCCATGAGGTTCTAGTGAAAAGTATAAATGAGGGAAGCAGGCCCAAGTGAGCGGGGCTTTTGTGACCTGGACAGTTTATGCTTCACCTGCCTGGATTCAAAGCAAATAAATCTAAACAATCGAGCCTTGCAAACCAAACTCAGGTTTGCATAAATTGAGATATAGGTCAGAGCTCCCTTTTGGGAGTTTAGAGTGAAGCATCCATTTTATGGCTCCTCCATATCTCTAAGAGGCAGGAAATGCTGACTTGAGGACTAACACCCTTGGCCAGCTCCAGCCACAGCTGCATTTACAGCTCTAGACAGTATGGATGAAGAAGACCCATAACTACCCAGCACATGGAAGTTCATAGGGTAATAGGCAAAGAAAGCTCTAATCAAGATGAAATTGCCACATCTGCAAAGCTACCTTAATACAAATCAGCCTTTCTGTCTCCATAATTAAGAGAATATAATATTACATAAACATTATTATTGGCTGCTTCAATACTAATTCTAGCTGGCTCTAATCTTCTCTTAATACTAAATTAAAGATTAGGAGTAAAGAAATGCTAGAATTACTGGCTTCCAGTGTTAAAGAATTGTATAAAATTGGCTTTATATACTTATGACTTCTTAGATCTGTAAAGATATTTTATGACTATTCTGTTGCACTTTTATTTTACATGTGAAGACTCTGAGGTCCAGCTAGTTAGGTGAATTTCTCAAAGTCACACGGTTGGTAAAGGAACTGCAATACACATTTTCTAGCCTTCTCACTTTTTTCCTCATCTTTTTATGCACATGTTACTTCACATTGCCTCTTTGTGACCTACCTTCTCCATGCAATAGCCTGTATACTGAGATCTAAACAGTTAAGTGTGGACACCAAATTATACAAAATAAGAGAAAGATTTGTGACTTGTTTAAAGTAATCTAATAGACAAATAATTGTATCTGTTGTGCTGTTATCAGCCTGAGCCATTAGTAGGGATCTTTTCAAATTCAGGGCCCACCTGACAGAGCAGAGGGTGATGTTTCCTATGATACATGTGGCCAACCACAGACTCTGCCAGCAGCGTCCAACCTACTGTCAGCTGAAGACAAAAAGCAATAGAGGATTTTCAAAACTAGCACACAAATTAATCACAAACATATTATATATATCAGGATAGGAATACCAACATATTTCTACAAACCAATGAGGTAAAGAATAGGGGTCTAATTTTCTGAGACACTTCTGCCATGGTCTTACCACTCATCTCCACCCCGTCCTCAAATAGCACTGTCTGCTTGCAAATTGCAAATGGTTTTCTTATAGGTGTTATTTCCATTCATTTATTAACTCACTCAAACATATATTAGTCTTTATGTTCTGAATACAACTCTGTTTATACAGCATCTAGCACAAAATTTGGAATAGTTACTCTCATTAAATGCAAAATTATAATGAAATTCCACAGCGGGTGGCATAAAAAGGAAAATAAATTATGAGAAAGTTAATCTAGTATTGCTAGAAGAGTATAACCATCAGTATGGGAGCTGGAGGAAAATCTGACTACTTCTTTTGAAGGTATCTGTTCACACAGAAAGTGCCATTTGAGGGTTACCAAATTTCCAGCTCAATGAGACCAGAACTGTAAAACAAAATGTTGTTTTGTCTATCTCAAATCCATTCAAAATTATTTACTTGGACATGTTTTTGCTACTAAACTGTCTTTTTAATTAAAAAAAAATAGAATTAATGACTAGATTTGGGAGATATACAGATATAACTGAAACAACATGGAAGATGACACATTTGGAAATTAAAAGGTGGAAAAGCTGAGCTTTTTCATGGGATGCTATGTTTCAGAATTATGAACCATGATATACAATTCAAATGTTGGTTAGGGAGCCAGCATAAAAGAAGCAAATTTAACTACAAATCAATATAAGATTTTTTTAAGTATATGTCACTAGGTTAGGGCAAACAGCTTTTATTTTTTAAACAGTTTTAATGACAGGAAAATGTTTACTACCTGCTCAACAGTGCACTCATTAGAGTATCTAACTGTCTAGCTGCTTTAGGGAGAAAAAAACATAACTTCCTTTTGCTAGGTTTCTTTGTCATATTTTTTCGATATATTTAATAAATATTTACTCAGAAAAGTGCCAGGCACTCTAGGTACTGAGAAGATGAAGGGAAAAATAAAACTGTTTTACCAAAAGATGTTTTCTTATTTAGTTATTATGAATGAAATCCTCTCTTTGGAGGTAACTACTAGAAGATCTAAAATAATGGCTAAAAGCGGTTGCTGCTAGGGACGAAAAATTAAAGTGGAATGGATGGAGCAGGAGAAGATTGTTTTTCATCAAAAACTCTTCTGTATCATTTTATTCTGTTTTTATTATTTTTATGTATTATTTCGATATAAATTAAAACAAAGTAACTGACTCCTTGAAAAAAGAGCTTTGAGTAAGGATGTAAAAGACATTAACAGGAGGGATAAGGAAAAGCTGGTTAAAGGAGGAGTTAAAGACTGACTTAAAATTTGTCAGTGTAATAAAGAAAATCACAAAGCATAAAAACTAGAAATGCAGAAACTAGAAAAACGTTTAGTTTCAAATTGGCACAGCTGATATGACCAAGAAAATTAGCTCTGCTAACCTTTCTTACAATATTTAGAATCACAACATCACTCCATTGAATTGAATTGAACAAATATTTATTAAAACCCTACTGTGTCCCTGACACTGCACTAGCTGCTAAAACTGTACTATTACATAAAGCAGATGCAATCCTTCTCTTCATGATATTTACAGTTTACTAGCAAAACTCAGAGAAATTAACTTCATCCTGCCAAGACTCAAATATCAGATTTATTACACAGCAAAAAACAATGATTGTCTTATCTCTTGAATGACCTAGAAATATCCACATTTTTCTAAGTTTCAGTGTTAGTTCAGATCTCTTTAATTTGTACTATTGCACCAAGTTCAAATTTGCTTGTGTTTTGGAAAAGAAATCTATAATTTCCCAAATGCATATGTGTAGTATGATATAAAATGCAAAATATATATGCCATTTTGTCAGACGGCAGATGGAAAGAACACATATATTGTCATCTACAAAGCCGATGAGTCTAATTATTCCAGGGTAAAATGTTTGGTCAGATAATTGCCTTCTATGATTATAGTGGCAAATATATGTCACCCAGGCTTGTTGGAAGAAATAACACATAGCTAGCTGCTTGTAGCCATCGTCAACAGCATGCTGTACACAAACAAACAAACAAAAACTCTGAATAAAGTTAACCAGTCTATCAGCAGAGATGGAAGCAAATAAAGTTTTAATAAGGGAAATGTTCTCTGCCTGAAGCCTGTAACCTGAGTTGACTGAGAATTCATTAATTATGGGCCTCCTGGGCAGTAGAAGTCAACTGTTTCTGCAAAGCAACAGCCTGAGCTTAATGAAGAATATGGGCCCTCAGCCTCTTTTCTACTATGCTCCATAAAAAATCACTGCTAGACACAGGAGTCAGCCTGGGGGTAAAGAACAAAAAAGGGACATTGCCTTCTCACTTAGTGCTCACTGCTAAATTAAGGGGCACAGACATATCATAGAGACCAGTAAGTGAAATAAAGAGATTTCAAGTTTATACATCATGTCTTCAGAAGAGAAATCATTTCTCATGATTAGGTTTGGAAAGCAGCCTATTTCTAAATCCTTTGTGACTCAAGTTCTAAAGCGTTGTCAAAACAGTTCAGTTCATCAGGCTGTAATATGCAAAATGGCTGTGGCACTCTCCTACTGCAAATTAAACCAATAGAATTAAGTAATTAATTTTTAAGTGTCTTTCAAATGGAATATTTTTTCTAAAAAGAAAGAAGTAATATAATTGACTACATTTATGCTAAAAAGTTGGGATAAATTAAGAGATGAAATGATTTGAGAATCAATACTAAGATCCTTCTAGCATATTTTTATTAATGATTTAGCAATTCCGTGGATTGGATATTGCTTCCCAGTTAGGCATATTCATCAACATGAAGCCATTTGCATTCCTCTAAAGATTAAATATTAATGCCTTTATTCAGAGGAAAATAATTATATATTTCTCTCTACATTTATGTTAACTTCCTTTCATCTTGGTTATAAAAAAATATTTTCCCATAAGTTTTTATTTTTTCCCTTTTAATCAGTAAAGAAATCATAATTATAAAATATTTATGGTCAATAAAAAAATCTCCATGGTTTGTAGTTTTGTTTTTATTTTTAGAGCAATCACATGAAGTGACTTTATTTCCTAACAAATGTTATTAACAATATTAATCATTGTATTATTATTATTCTCCCCCACAGATGTCTCTATAATAGCTCCCACTATAGAATTGGCAGACAAAAAAATCTACTTATCACAGAATAACAAGTTTAAAGTCATCTAGTTAAAATAAAGTCAAGTGATTGACCTGAATAGATCAGTTCTTCAACTTTTTCTTTTATTATTGCTCCAGCTGAGAGGACGGTTTAGATATTTTTTCTAATCCTCCCAATAAGTTAATAACACAGATGTACAGTGTATCTATTCATATATTTTGGCCTTTGTGGAGGGCCACAAACCATTGAAATAGCTCAGATTTTTCTGCCCCTCAAGAAATAATTTTTGTCCTCTTGGGGACATATAACCTCCACTGATAAATCATAGGGTACATAGAAAGAGTCCCCATATATTTTCACCACAGCATTGTATAAGAAATATAATGAGTTAATAGTATCTGGTAGTGTAGCCAAAATATTTACCTGGAAAGCAAAATTTCTTTGAAGTTTTATTTAAACATTCTTATACAGTTTTTATTCTAATTCACAATATATCCATATTTGCTCTGGTTTACCGAACATTTCCCCCAAATATTTTTATTATAGTAACCCATTCTATGAATGTGTGATATATATCCTGTGGTGTTGTGTACTTCTACCAACCTCTGACATACCTTTTTTTTTTTATCATTGATATTCCAGTTCAACAATAGTACTGAAAGGCACATGAATTCTTTAACACTATCTATGGATGACTAAAATGACTAACACTGATACAGTGAAACTCAACAGAGAGAGACAGAGAGAAAGAGAGAGAGATTGAGAGAGAGAGAGAGAGAGAGAGAGAGAGAGAGCGAGCGAGCACTTTTACATCATTTTCTTTTAGCTCCCAGCCGCTTCTCTACCCAGCCCTTCACTTTTTTCTTCAGTGAAAAAAACACATACATATTTCAGTTGTTAAGCCACTCACCCAGTCTGTGATATTCTGTTACAGCAGCCTGAACTAACTAATACACCCTCATAGAATGTTCTTTTGGGTTACTTATTCTTATATTACAAACATCTTTTCTTTTTGTAAACAGAATTCTATCGTTACTTTAAAAGTGTGAATTTCCTTTTATTTCAAATAAGGAGGAAAATATATGCCTTTAGCATTCTAGAATTACTTTTTAAAAAGCAGATTAAATAAAGTAAGTTTTGTTATGACTGCTCTTCAATTTTATAATCATTAATGATTGGCTTCTAGTTAGCACATAACACATATCTGTGTATGTTCCATTAATGACTTAATTAACCTGTTTTCTCATCATCTGTGTTTGAGTTGTAACTATAAAGAACACATCTGGTCACAGGTTGTCTTCCCCATAACTGTTTAATACCTGAGTGGAGATTTTTGTCTGCTTTAGATTTTGTAATAATGAGTTCAAGAGCCAAATCTTATATGCAGTGGGAAAGAAGAGCATAGAATTTCCAGTGGAATTGGGTATATAGAAAGAGATACTTCATTCTAGGTTGGTACTGCTCCCATGGTTTGCCTTTTACTTGAGATCTTATGTCCAGGTGACATTCATGGTTAATTATTTGGGCTTAGAAAATGTAAGATGTGTTGAAGCTTACATTCAATTTTCATAGAAGCTTATTTTTAAGGATCATTGTTAAAGAGTTCCCGATTTTGTCGTTTAAATCTGTAAATGTGTAGGCAAATTCTTAGGCAGGAGTTGCCACAAATCATTTCAATATAAGATTTTCCTTGGGTTCTCATAACTAGAGAATCCAGATACCAGTGGCTAAAACATACATCAGCTACTGGACAAAACATAAACTAAAATGATGACTTTACTGCTTTTTAAATTGACAAGAGCACCTGCACAGTGAATTCTTCATGCAGTCAGAGGTAAAGTAAGGACATGGAAAGACTCACCACGGCATTTTTTATCCTAAGCATCATAATCTGCAACTTTCAAAATGAACATTGTTCTTATTCCCAGAACTGTATTTGTGTTACTGATATTCATAAAGTCGAATGTGAAATCTCACTTCATTATTATGCACATAACCCCTCAAGTAAGTCTGCATATTGTTTACATTTTCTTTAAAGAAATTAAATAAATTTAAAGTCAACATCTATACACTGTCGTCTTTCTCTCACCCATAAGCTTACACATTTATACACTAGCATCGTTATTATTAAGTGGACACAAACTTTAGAGATCAAATTCATTTAGCATAGGTTAATTTCCATGAACCATGGCAGTTTCTACATCAACTGTCCCCTGTAGAGAGAATGCCAGTCTTATCAGTGCTCTGTATTACAGGTCTATGTTTTATATAGCTTATATTGATGTTAAAATGAAGCAGGATTCAATTTTCTATAACTCCTTCTTCTCACAGCCCATTGTCTATAAAATTTTCACTAGGATTTACTATTTGAAGTTCTTCACCCTTCCTAATTCTAAAGATGGCATGCACTCTCTCTTCTAAAACCGCCTAAAATTTTTAATCCATTATTTGCATACAATTCTTAAAAAGTTACTCCAATAAGATTGAAAAACATGGATTCATTTCCAAGTGGGTAGACTAAAATTGTACTGAGGTGACGGTGAAAAGAATTACATTTCTCATATCCTACCGTCCTTGGCTTTTTCTCTTAATACATCCTAATTCACCTCTCTCCTGCTCTTATTCACTTCCCATTTTTGCATCTAAGTCTATCTGGAGTGATTCTTCTCATGCTTTAACCATAGAAGACACACACACACACACACACACACACACACACACACACACACTAAATTTTGGAGGGATTGTTGACCCTTCAGACAATAACAGTGGCCCTGGGAGGGATGGAAAAAATAGAAGTTAAAGTAAAGTTGGTCTGGAGTATGTGTAAGGATTTTTGGCAAAATATTTATGTGGAGTGTTTTCCCCTTTTAGATGCATTCATGATTTTCTCATTGTCTTTGATTTTTAGCACTTTTATCATGAGATGCCTAGGTGTGATTTTCTTAGAAATTATCCAGTTCATGGTTTAATAAGTTTATTGGAAGTGTAGATTGATTTTGTTCACTAAATTTAGGAATTTTTCAGGTGCATCCAAATGGTTATGTGCCCCTAAGAAAATGTGATTGCAGCTGGTCAGTCTTAATTTATTATGGCCTCTAAGAGTTTTCAATTCTTGTCTTTCCTTTCCTTGGGGCCCCTGCCTGTAGAAAGTTTTGTCTGTTAAGTATTTTGAGACTGCAGGGATTTTTACTCTCTTTTTAATGAAATATCACTCCAACCTGATACAGCTTGGGAATGCAGCAAATATCTAGAAGTATAAACCAGCCAATTGTTGATCCTTCTTGACTGTCTAGAGTTGTTTGTTTTTTGTTTTGTTTTGCTTTATTTTGTTTTGTTTTTTAACTTCAGCTTGATGTGACTGTTAATTGGTTCTCTATTTCTCTGTCCCCCAGCAATGATCCTTTATTCTTGCAGGCCCAGATTCCCAGATTTTAACCTACAACCCAAACTGTCGAATGCCTTCAAAGGAAAACCAGCTGCATATCCTGAGTTCAACTGAGAAAGGACTCCCCACTCTAATATTTCAGTACCTTTAGTCTCCCTTGTTTCTGTAACTCCTGATACTTTTAAAAATATGATGTTTATAATTTATTTTGGTTTTATAGTTATTTTAAATTTTAAAGAAAGAATTGGAAAGCTACAAACTACTCTACACTACTCCAAAACAGACATTTTCAAAACTGCATATATTGTGGTTGTCAATACTTAGTTTCTTAAATGACTCTAATTCTCATTCTACATCTCAGGATTCAGTAGTTTAAGAGAGTGAACTTTCTCTAAACACTTAGAAGGGCAAATCGGACATAATTAATAACTTTGTAAATACATTTAATTTGACCAAATTTTTTTTTTATTTTGGTGAGCTAAGCTCAGCTAAGAAACAGAGTGTTTAATAGAAGTATAAGTAAGACAATATAAATTTTAGTGGGACAAATATTAGAGGAGAAAGGGGGAGTTTTGGTTAACTACAAAGCAAAAGAAAAATCTTAACACATACAAAAAATATGAAGAATGACAAAAGATAATAGCCATTATCACAAAGGGAGGAAGTAAGTGTGTTTTACCTTTTTCATAATTATTCTAAAGCCTGGCTGTTAGCAGATGGCAACAAGGTCCAAAAAAAAAAAATGTCTTCATGCTTCTTCATTCAGCATTTCAGAATTCACCAGTAGTTGCTAAGGAATGTTCTGTGGACTTCTAGAAATTATTTTTGAAGCAATTATGAAATAGCCAGTCTCCATGATGACTCTCCAGTGATTCTTCCCTCCTGATAGTCATGCCTTTATATAACTCCCTCCCACATAATGATGACTTTATTAAACAGTATGATTTAGCAGAAATAAAGAAGTGTAACTTTCAGGCTAGAGCATAAAAAAAAACATTACAAGCTCCCTTTGCTCTCTCTTGGATTAATTTTTCTGGGGAAAGCCATTTGTCCTGTCATGAAGGCACTCAAGCAGACTTTGAGTTAAAGGACCTATGTGTCAAGGAACTGAGGCCTCTTGCCAAAATCCAGTACCAACTTGCTAGCCATGATCCAATGAACCACCTTGAAAGCAAATCTTTTAACGTCAGTCAAGCCTTCAGATGACTGCAGCCCTGACTGACATCTCAAATACCACATTATGAGAGAGATCAAGGCAGAACCACCCAAGTTTCTGTAGGTTTCTGACCTGCAGAAACTGTGAGATAATACATATTTATTGTTAAGCCACTATTTGGGGAAGTAATTTGTTACACAGCAAGAGATAACTAATACAGATGCCATGGTATTGCATAAAATCTTGGGGCCACATCTCTCAGTTCGACATTATTGCCAACATCCTTCATTAGTGGACCTACTATTTGTCTTATAGACAACTGAATATTGTTTAAAAGAAGTCCTTTGAACAAATCCATTAAATACGATAGTATCCTGTTCTAACCCTCACAAAATTATTTGCTATCCTACTTTTTAAATTTTCTCCAGCTTTTGGAACTACGCTCTCATTTTCTGTCCAAACTCAATGACCTTATGTTATAGAATGAATGTTTGTGACATCTCAAAACCCCAATGTGATAGTATTTGGAGGTGGACTCTTTGGGAAGTAATTAAGTTTTGATGAGGTCATAAGAGCCCCCATAATGGGCTTGAGTGTCCTTATAAGAAGAATAGACACTAGAGCTCTCTCTCTCCGCATTCGTACAAGGAAATCATGTAGGCTCACAGCAAGATGGCAGCCATCTGTGAGCCTTGAAGAGGACCCTCATCAAGAACTGAATCTGCCAACACTTTGATCTTGGACTTCCCAGCCTCCAGAACTGTGATAAATAAAGTCTGTTGTTTAAGTCATCTAGTCTATGGAATTTGTTACAGCAGTCCAAGTTGGCTAAGATGTCTTATCAATAAGAACCAATTCTATTTCTACAAAAGGATTATATATTATAATAAAAGCTTTAGTGCCAACAAAATTAACATATATATTCCATTATGATGAAAATAAGGAACCCAACAGAACAAATGTAGAGGATGAAGAAAAAGTGACACTCAGATGACTAAGTCTTCATGTTTGTAAAACATCATTTTTTTCTGTTGGTTTCCCATACATCTATTTAGATTAACATGAATTTCACGACATGATTTTGAGCACTTGCCTCTCTCAACAACTCTATGTACTTTTTCTTTCAGAGGCTATGGATAGTTTTAATATTCACTCTGTGAAAGGCAGTCAGTTGCTGTGTGTGTTTACTAAATGTGTTATTGGACAAAAATCATTAAATGATCTTAACCACTGAAGAAATTCCTAAAATAAATATGTAAAAAGCCAGAGTAATAGACAGTTACTTAATCTATTCCACAAAACTGAAAGTTCACTTCTTTTTAATTCTCCAGAAATTTATTCTCTCTTAGTCTATCATAGTATGGCAGAGAGGTTATGTATGGATGGAAAAGACTAAACAGGAACACAAAGCATTTACTCAAGCTGCTGCATGTATTTCAAGAATGGTTATAAAGTTTTCAATGAGAACAGTTGCATAACCAATTGTTTTAATAGTTCCTAAGTGAGGTTAGGAGACCTAAGAAGGATCAAGGTGAGATCTAGAGAGCAAAACTGAGAACTCAAATGAAACTTAATTTTGATTTTTTTAATTATTTTAATTTTCTTGGTTGAAAGCCTTATGATGTAAGTTTATACTAATGCTATGTCCTTGAATCACAGAATATCTTTGCCTCAATTCTGTTGAGCATCATTTAAAAAAAAAATAAGCTCCTAATTGTAGAGGTTTATTGAGGTATGATAGGAGAGAGGATTTGTAAATGATCATGTCCAAAATTCTTTGTAGGAGAATTTCCACCAGGGAAAATCTACTGTTTAGTTTTTAACTTAAATTTTCTTTAAAATATTAGTAGGCTAAGAGACAGCTGATAAAATTTGACTGATTCTAAGAGTCCTCTACCTCTCCAAAAAGATAACCACATGGCATAAGTTCACATTAGTTTCTATTCTTTTGATTTAAAAGATAATTTCAACTCCTATTAATGCAAACTCACCCCAAAGAAATTAACAAAGAAAATTGATTAATAAGTTTATGTTTCACATGCTGAATTTGATAATTAAATCATATAAGGTATGATTATCAATTATAAGTCATTCTCAAGAAACAATGTTATACATTCCATTTAAGAGGTAACTAAATGGTAGTTGGTTAAAAAGTTACAATACCAATGAGTTTTTCATATTAACAGTGAATGACAAAGTCTTTAGCCAAAAAACAAACCAATGATTTTGTATTTCATTCACCAGCATACTTTATAAGCAGAAACATTATCATAATCCTTGAATGCATTGGACTTATTTTGAAGGAAAGGAGCTAGAACCATCAAGAGAAGATAATATAGCTGTCATTGTTGGCTGTCATTCAGTCAACAAAAAGTAACAACAAAAAAAAGCAACAGAAGTCTCAAAATTAAAAAGAATAATAATCAGTTCAGTGCTCTGATGGGTTATTTTTTAGTCTCTTTGACTGTGTTGTATATCTAGATTTCTCAAACCCCTGTCCCAGAACCATACTCTTTAATGTGAAGCCCCTTCCATTAATTCCTTACCCAAAGATTCTAGGATGATCTCTGATCCCCAAATCCTTATCATCATTCTGGATTTTTCTTCTGAGTTCAGACCCATATAGCCAACCACCTACTCAGTATGTCCATATGTGATGCCCTAAAGGGAATTCAAATTCAGCAGATCCAAAGGTGAATTCATCATCTCTCCTCCAAAACTGCTTCTTATCCAGAGTTGCTCAAGCAAATGAGAGAATCATCCATCTGATTTATAAGGTGGATAAGTTTATAAGAGTTAACCTTGAAATGAATTGTTTTACTCCTTACAAAAACATCTTGTTAACCTTGAAATGAATTGTTTTACTCCTTACAAAAACATCTCTTTTTAATTACTTTTGATTTTATATCTTAAATATTTCTATGCTTGTTCTCCTTTCTATTTCCGTTTTCATCCTCTGGTCCAAGCTAGTATCTCCTGTTAGGTTACTATACTAGCCTGCTAACTACTCTCTCCTCTTCCCCTGATGCTCCCAACTATCCATTCTCCATTGAAAGTACAGAAAGATCTTTTTTAAATGAGGATCTTATTATCTCCCACCCCCCAAAAATCTTACAAAGGCATTTCATTTCTATTAATATAATAGGCAAAGTTCTTTAAATGGCTGAAAGACCTTCTTTTTTCTCACCTTTTTCTTCATCCTCAGCCTCATTTTCTTCTTCCAGGCCTGTGGTACCATGATTCCTCATATATCAAGACTTTTAGACATGGCCCATCTTCCATTAGTCTGTAGTGTTTTTCTGCCAGCCACTTTGCCCAGACAACTCTGATTCATCCTTCAGATCACAAATCAAATAGCCCTTCCTTAGAGAAGTCTGTTCTGACTCCTCAGATTAAATGACTTTCTTAATCTATTTCCCTCTTGTGTTTT